>OX104060.1:20367538-20826609 GCA_944474145.2 Dicrocoelium dendriticum | reverse complement strand
GATTTCCCTGTAGACTCAGTCGGTGTCGTGCGGTAAAAGAATAGGAGGCGATCCAGCTTAGGTTGCAGAGTTCCAGGAGTCTGCTTGAGGAGACCTTGCTTTACAGTTTGGACTGTAGGTTCTGCCATTCCATTCGACGCGGGAAGGTGCGGGGCAGACTTAATGTGCTATAGTTCCTTGTTACGCAGGAAGTGTTGAAACTTCACTGGTAAATGGGGTTCAATTGTCAGTGAATACCGCCACTGGAATACCGAAAATCGAGCATACGGAGCGCAGTTTTGCAACGGTTGCTGCGGAAGTCGCATGTGGAACTTGATGTACTTCCATCCATTTAGAATGGTTAGCAATCAAAAGTAGACACATCAAGCCAATGATTAGGCCAAAATAGTCCGCGTGTATCCGCTACCAGGGCCTATCCAGCCAACGCCATGAATGTTTCGGTCCGGGAGATTTTGCCTTTGGTATTTCTGATATTGTTCTCAGTTTTCCAACAGCCGCTCTATGTCCTGGTCAAGGTTCGGCCAACAACAGTAACTACGTTCCAGCGCCTTTATTCTGTTCACGCTGTGGTTTGCGTCATGCAGCTCTCATAGCACCTAGGGCCGTAGTACTTATGGAGGCTCGAAATATACAGCCGTCGTATAGACTCAACTCATTACACCGACAGGCGAATGGTTTCAGTTCGTCTGACTTGCTTGTAGGCCATCGTCGACCGGTGGCAGAGTGGTATGCGCGTCTGGTTTGCAACCATAAGGTCACCGGTTAGAATCCGCGTAGGGGGTGTGCGTCCTCACGATGTACTCGGCACACGCGAGACTGGTGGTGGTCGCGTGGCAGCGAAGCGCCGTTACGACGTGCAGCTGGCGCTTTGTTTTTGTTTATTATTGTAGGCCATCCGGTCATCAAGAACCGTTTCATCATAGACAACAAAGTGTCCCGGTCCGTCAGGCGCCGCACCACGTCACCGGACGGGTATCTTTCCAAGGTGTTGCATCAAATTGATAAAATCCATGGGTTCACTATTCGTTTTTGTGCCGTGCTGCTGCGAAAGGCGACTAAGTGCAACGGCAATGGAATTATTTGGTCCGTTTACATACTAAAGTTTGTAGTTATAGGCGCTCAAAAGTAGTGCCCACCTTTGCATTCGAGGCAAAGACATGTGTTGGACTCCTTTTTTCTCACACAGAAGCGAAAGAATTGGTTCATGGTCGGTGTGAATATCAAAATGTCTTCGCCAGACGTACTGGTGGAAATGCTGGACTCCGGAAATAATCCCTAAGGACTCTTTGTTCAGTTGGGAGTAACTCTTTTCAGCGAATTGCACGGTACGAGAAGCAAAAGCGATTGGACCAAAAGAACCGTCAGTTGTCCAGTGGCAAAGGACTGCGCCTACTCCGCGTGGGAAAGTGGCATACTGCAGCACTGGAGGCCGGCTCTGATCAAAATGCACGAGATACGGGGGGGGGGGGTTAAGCTGGCTTTTTGCACGTTTGAAGTCCTTTCTTTGATTCCGACACCAAGTCCAGGAATTGCCTTTTGTAACAGTGCTTACAAGAGTGCAAGTACCGCTGCGACGTTAGGTAAGAAGGGACGATAGTGAGAAAGCATCCCTAAAGGCGAACCGTGTTCAGTTTCATTCTTGTGTTCAAGTGCGTTAAGGATGGGCTTAGATTTGTCTTCTAACACGTGTACCCCGTTTTTATCAAGACGGTAACCAAAATAACAAACTGAATATAAGAAAAGCATACTCTTGGACTTCTTCAGCTTGAGTCCACTTTTGGAAATTATTGAGAATACCTGTAGCTCGGGGTGTGGATGAGAGGGTTGATGTGTTCTCCGAGCTGGGCAATTTTGTTGCAGACGTTTCATTGCCAAGCCCGGCAACATCCTCAGTGCGGCTATTAGGGTCTGATTCTCAGAGCCTCGTAAGCCACTGCCAAATCCAAGTGAATATTGATCGGCTCCTGCTTTGAATGTCAGTCTTCGATTGGCTCACGTAGGTCGGTCAAGTGGTCGCGTCTTCGCCCTGTCAATCTGGTGTTGTTGAAAAACCAGCTCGACAACTGCTTCCGTAATGAAGAGAGTTCGTCCCACCAATCCATGTTTGTTCATCAGAAATAGAGCTCAAAAATGCATGCCACTAAGGAATGCAGCTTGGCAGACTTGGAGAGCTCATCGTTGTCCAGGAACCTGGAGCGACTACGTGACTCAGATCAACCACTGTAACATGCTTGTCCTTGAGGACAAACGGACTCACCAACAACATTTGGCTTGTAAATTTGCCTAGAACTAAATGCCTCTGTATAAGCATGCGAACATCATACAGAAAGTGAAGCCTGATAGCCTGTGCTTCTCCAAACCCCTTGGTAACTTGTGTATGTTACACGTTCTTTTAGTGACACGGTTTTACCCTCGCCATCCTATGGGATATGTCAGGAATTCGCTTTTATACCCGTCCTAAACCATTGTTCCTTTGCTTTGCACTCAATTCTTCTCCTTTTCTGTAAAAAGCATGTATATTCCTGAGGTTATCAGTTGCCAGTGAAACTTGTACAATCTGACTCGAACAACGTCGGACGAAAATCTAGCATTTCACGTTACTTGTTGGCCAGGATTGGGCCGATCTCCCGAAGCTATGGATAAATGCTTCCGAAAAAAATGCAGCACACTCATGCAGTATGAGTTATCACAAACTCACCGGCACATATTACAAGTGCTTGATTCTAATCAGCCAAATGATGGCTGTGCGATGGGGAGAGCTTAATATGAAACACAGGCCCCACAGTACAGTGCTGGTATTGAATCAGCTAAAAGGTAGCTGTATGATGGGGAGGGCTCTTCATTGAACACAGGCCCCCACAATACAGTGCTGGAAACAAATCAGATAAAAGATGGCTATACGATGGGGAGAGCTTAATATATATCACAGGCCCTGACAGTTGGACGAGAAAGCTGAGAGCCGACGCTCGCGCGTTTACCACCAAGCGTGCTTGGGAAGGACTCTACGAGCATGTAGCTGGCTTGCCGAACAACCTCCTCGTGGTGCCAGCTGGGTGGTTCGGGATTTTCCCGTTCCAGCAAATGGTTCGGCGGCAGTGTTCCAGGACGTGGTGGGTTTTCGCCTGGCAAGCGTTCTCCCTATAAAAAGCCACATATGTCCGTTTAACAACACTGTGACGTGGCGGACGTGACTCGCCACTAAATAAAGTCACTGCCTCTTGCTTCATCCTGGCGAAGCATTGTATTCCAGCAACGTCATGCTGTACTTCTGGGGAGCATTGGGCCCCTGTTTGACAAAGGAACAAACGAAAGACGTATGAACTGAGCAATCAGTCACCGGCTCCCAATGGGCGCGATTCCCTGAATTCGCTCCGCTGCCTTGCGAACAGGCTATGCAGCCAAAGGCTCGGGGTGGTGTCCCCTAAGTCAACACCCTACTTCGGCTTGGGCAACCGGGTAGTATCTCGCCCTCTGAGGAAACCATGGACATTGTTGTGTTGTGTTTTATTTTAGTATTTCTGTACTTTCGTTTGAATCCCATGGTTTCTGATGGCATTATGTCTATTCGTAGACTTTTGCAAATATACTACGAGCATGTTACCAGGGCCCAGCCGAAATCGGATCAGACACCAGGCGTGTTGCCAAGGCCAGACCGGAAGCTGATGAAATCACACGTCAGACATCACGTGCGTTGCCATGCGCCGGGTAGGCGAACGAAGACTGTAGTACCCGAGCAACACGGTGAGTCGGACAGATGCAGCGGACAAGTAGGTGTGCAGCGTGGGCTTAGAGCCAAATCCGCCTGGTGATAGTGACATATAAATATGACCGTTCTTTGCCTTAATACAACTCTGGTCTGCTGAGTAGTCTTCTGTCTTCGTTCCGGTCGGGTTTGCCAAGGCGTAAATCAGAGCACGCGTGAAGGCGCAGATTTAGCAACAGGAGTGAATCAACCAGGCGAGAGCGAGCAGGCCGCGCAGCGTTACAACAGTTGCGACGCGAGTACAACCGAACCCAGGCATGGCAATTAGCTTTGAACAATTGCAGATGCTGTTGCAACATAAACAGGCACAGTTTAAAGCATCCCAAACCAAACTGATCGAGATGTTAACTCAGAAGATGACAGTGCAGTCAAGCCCAGGTTTAGCGACAATTGAAGGTGCCCCGTCACCAGAAACCCTGACTCAGCAGATCAGTGAGTTCTATTATGACGCTGATGCTGGCATAACATTTGTTTCGTGGTTCCACAAGTATGAAGATATGTTCCGGGTTGATTTTGCCAACCTTACAGCAGAAAAGAAGATTCGACTAATGCTTCGGAAGCTGGGTGCTTCCGAACACGAGAAGTTCACCAATTTTATCTTACCCAAAAAGAGTACCGATTTGTCCTTCGACGAAGTGGTTGCAGTCCTGTCGCAGATTTTCAGAGAACAGACTTCTTTGTTCAACATCCGGTACAAGTGTCTGACAATAACCAAAAAAGAAGACGAAGACTGGGTCGACTATTCCAGCCATGTGAATCGAGAGTGCGAACGGTCACAACTACACAAGATGACAAGTGATTAGTTTAAATGCCTCATATACGTCTGTGGCCTACAAGCATCCAAAGACGCCGACATTCGAACACGAATACTGAACAAAATTGAGCAGAATCCGGATGTCACGTTGCAGCAAGTGACCGGTGAGTGCCAACGCATGACGAATCTGAAACACGATACTGCAATGATCCAGAAGTTGTCCAAGCAGAGCGAGCAAGATTTTGTCTGTGCAGTCAGCCGTACTCCCCGAAAAGAAGCTTCCCACGTGAGTTCAACGCATTCTAAACCTCCCACTGCATGCTGGTTTTGTAGAGAGTGGCATTTTGCCCGCGAGTGTCCATTCAAAACTCACACTTGCAACCGTTGCGGCAGAAAAGGGCATACGGAGTCGTGTTGCCTGGCGACTCGTCCAATTCTGACCAAGAAGATGCGTAACAATGCCAAACCGTTCCGGCGTCCCAATTTGACCAGATCTATCACCGCAACATTCAAGGTTGACGGGGCCAGCAAGCGCAAATACACAATTGTGAAAATCAACGGCTTCCAAGTCAAGTTACAAATTGACACGGCTTCTGATATCACCCTGATATCTCGAGACACTTGGTGCATGCTGGGGCGACCAACACTCATACAAACGGATCACACGGCACGGAATGCTTCAGGAGGTCCGTTGAAATTGCTGGGTGAACTGAATTGTCAGGTAAACTTCCGCGATAAACAAATCCAGACGACATGTTTCGTGACAGACCAGCCGGGGTTAGATTTGTTGGGGCTCGACTGGATGGATGAACTGAAACTGCTTGATCAATCAGTGAACAATATTTGTCAGCCACCGCAAGTCAATCTACTGTCACAACCGTCACCTTCAAGCCCAATGTTTCAAAGTCAGCTTGCCGAGATAAAACGACGTCACGATGCATTGTTTCAACCTGGTCTCGGATTCTGCAACTTAGCTACTGCCTCATTGAACCTTAAACCAGACGCCAAGCCAGTCTTTAGACCAAGACGCCCGGTGCCCTACGCAAACCAATCCTTAGTGGAAGCCGAGTTAAACCGACTGCAATCTGAAGGGATAATCGAACGAGTTCACTATTCCGAATGGGCAGCACCTATCGTGGTGGTAAAGAAAGGAAACGGTAAAATTCGTATTTGTGCTGATTTCTCGACAGGTTTGAATTCTGTGTTGGAAGATCACCAGTATCCCCTGCCGGTACCAGAAGACTTGTTCAGCAAACTCAATGGGGGGAAATGTTTCGCAAAACTTGACCTAGCTGATGCGTACCTGCAAATCCCAGTTGTCAATCAGTGCAGAACATTGCTGACAGTAAATACTCACCTCGGACTTTTTCAGTACAACCGGCTGCCGTTCGGAGTGAAAACCGCACCGGCCATTTTTCAACAAATAATGAATACCCTGCTGAGCGATATGCCAAATACAGCAGTATACCTGGATGATGCATTGATTATGGGCTCAGATCCTCAAGACTTGATACAGACACTGGAAAGAGTGCTTTCGCGTCTTCAGGAAGCTGGATTCCGATTACGGGCTAAAAATGTGAGTTCCTATTAGAAAGTGTCAAATTTCTTGGGTTTATCATCGACAAACATGGCCGGCGCCCGGATCCCGCCAATATTGAAGCCATCAAAAAGATGAAGCCACCAGAAGACATTGCAGAGCTCCGCTCGTTTCTTGGGCTCGTTAGCTATTACAGTGCTTTCCTAACAAGCCTTCATCAGCTCAGAGGTCCGCTGAACCAGCTACTGACAAAAGACAAGGGTTGGAAATGGACGAAGGAGTGCCAGCAGTCTTTTTATGCAGTCAAAGCAGCTCTCACCTCTGATCTACTCTTGACTCATTTCAATCCGAATTTCAAAATTGTCGTTGCTACGGATGCTTCCAATTATGGTGTCGGTGCAGTTATTTCCCACGTTTTTCCGCATGGAGGAGAGAAGGCTATCGCACACGCAGCACGGTCACTAACGCCAGCAGAAAAGAACTATAGCCAGATAGAGAAGGAAGCGCTCGCGATTGTTTTCGCAATGAAACGGTTCCATAAAATGCTGTATGGCAGACATTTCACGCTCCTGACTGACCACAAGCCACTTCTGTCGATAGTTGGTTCAAAGAAAGGAATTCCAGTTTTTACGGCGAACCGAATGCAACGATGGGCGACCATACTACTGGCCTACGACTTCAGTATACAGTATAAACCGAAGCAACTAATCTGTCAAGCGGATGCCCTGTCTCGTCTCATCAGTTCACACCCAAAGGAGATTGATGATTGTGTAATTGCAGCTATCAGTTTCGAAGCAGAAGTCCAACGAATCCTGGCTGATAATGTGAGAAGACTACCAGTAACAACCGACACTATTCGTATGGAGACATCACGGGACAGAATCTTGAAGAAAGCGATGCACTGCGTACGAACATGTTGGCCAAATGGAGGCATACCTATGGAGTTACAGCCGTTTTACCATCGACGTGCATCCCTGTCAGCCGTGGACAATTGTCTGATGTTTGGAGATTGAGTGGTGGTGCCAAGGAAACTGCAGAGGCAAATATTGCAGCAGTTCCACACGGGGCACCCTGGTACCAACCGCATGAAAGCCTTGGCACGCAGCTTTGTTTACTGGCCAGAAATGGATTCGGAAATTGAAAAATTCTGCCAACAGTGTGAATCTTGTCAACTTGCAGCGAAGGCTCCTCCCAAGTGTCAGTGGCAACCTTGGCCTAAGGCAAAGAAACCGTGGCAACGAATACACGTAGACTATGCAGGACCGATCAATGGCCAATCCTATCTCGTTTTGGTTGACTCATTCACCAAGTGGCCTGATGTGATTCCGGTAAACAATCCGACTGCACAGCACACTATCAGCGAGCTGGAGAAGCTGTTCCGATACTTCGGCCTGCCAGAGGTGTTAGTGACAGACAATGGAGCACAATTTACCTCGACTTCTTTTCGCGAGTGATGCAAAGAAAAGGGAATTCATCAGATGTTCTCACCACCATATCATCCTCAATCAAACGGACAGGCGGAAAGGTTTGTGGACACGTTCAAACGTGCACTCTGTAAAGCAGGGCAAAAAAGGGATTCACAGGATGCAATTCAAGCTTTTCTATGCATGTATCGGAACGCTCCGAATCCAAACTCCCCTGATGGGAAAGCCTCCACAGAAGTACTATTTGGAAGAAAGATCCGGACGTTGTTTGATAATCTTTTACCAAGAAGAATAGAAAAGCACGGCAACAGTCACCGGGAGGAAGATTGCAAGATCAAGCTCCGTAACTTCAATGTTGGTGACATGGTCTACGCCCGGGATTTTCGAAGGCCGAAGGGGTGGTCTAGTGGAACGGTTATCGGAAGGAAAGGCAGAGTTATCTACGAGGTGATGGTTGGACGTGAGAGATGGATTAGGCACATCAATCAGCTGAGACCGAATCATGGCAAAACCCAAGGTCCTCAGGAACCACCAGCTTTATATTGGGACATCCTACTAGACACTTTCGGGTTGGAAGCTGAATGTCAGCAACCAGGTGAGACGAAACAAATGCCGCAGAAATCAGATGCACCATGCAGGCCGGCGAGGAAGCGGAGAAGGCCACAACGGCTGCAAATCAATCCCCGGGCGAAAAGCTACGAACACACTCAGGTTCGAAGGGTGTGCAGGCTGACTCAATTCGGAAGGGGAGGTGACCGTTGGACGGGAAAGCTGAGAGCCGACGCTCGCGCGTTTACCACCAAGCGTGCTTGGGAAGGACTCTACGAGCATGTTACCAGGGCCCAGCCGAAATCGGATCAGACACCAGGCGTGTTGCCAAGGCCAGACCGGAAGCTGATGAAATCACGCGTCAGACATCACGTGCGTTGTCATGCGCCGGGTAGGCGGACGAAGACTGTAGTACCCGAGCAACACGGTGAGTCGGACAGATGCAGCGGACAAGTAGGTGTGCAGCGTGGGCTTAGAGCCAAATCCGCCTGGTGATAGTGACATATAAATATGACCGTTCTTTGCCTTAATACAACTCTGGTCTGCTGAGTAGTCTTCTGTCTTCGTTCCGGTCGGGTTTGCCAAGGCGTAAATCAGAGCACGCGTGAAGGCGCAGATTTAGCAACAGGAGTGAATCAACCAGGCGAGAGCGAGCAGGCCGCGCAGCGTTACAACAGGCCCCCACATAACTGTATACAAATAACGCCACAATAACACATGGCCAGATGAGATGTGGGAGGGAAGTGTGGAAGCAGGTCTCCGGGAGACGGTTTCATGATGGGTCGTATTACTCCAATTAAACTGACAGTTTATATCCACTTTTATTATTACTCTCAACTTCTACTACTCCTACTCCTTTACTATTTTTAATTGATTTAGCACTGAAACATTCCTATGTGAACACAATAGATCACTGAATATCCCTCTCCACTACTCGACTTTGTTGTACCACATGATCAGGCTCGTAGTCTGCCTGTGTCTCGCATGTCGAGAAATATATCATTTATTTATTTATTTATTTAAGACAGTCGGAGTAGCACAGGGCGCTGGAGAAGCAACTAATGCTTTGCGGATGCAGTGTGATCCGACGTTCCAACCAGATGTCCGTCACTGCTACGTACCTACACCCATAGCGCCAATTTCAACCTTAGGTAATATTGCTTTTAGTGCCACATGTGTGTTGAAAAATCTGCTCTCACTGCGTATCTACAGTTCTTTCGGAATCGGCTACATCCACCCGAGGGCACTGAACATATAACCAACGATGCTGGCACAGCCATTACCGTATTTTTTCCAAACGTGCTTGGATAACCAAATTGTGCCTCCCATGTGGAAATATGACTTAATCACTAAAATTTTCAAAAGTGGTAGTCATTCGGAACAGGCAAACTTTCCTCCAGCGGTCTTCCTTCCTGTGCTCTCAAAGGTGACGGATGCAATCATTGCTGAAGCGTTAGTCGACCGTCTAGAACGCTATATCATCAAAACACATGAGCATCCCGATTTCCGGTAACACCATCAATGCACAACCAACCTATTGATTGCACGCAGTAGCTGGCGGAGAGACGAACGTTATTTACCTCGGCTTCTCTAAAGCCTTCGTCCGACTAGATCACGGTATTCTGCTTCAAAGGCACGAAAGCTATGGAGTTGAGGATTTTATCTTTGGATTGAGCAGGAGACTCCTTCACAATCCGCAACTGCAAGCAGGCGTTCGAAGTGAACTCTCTTAACCGATTAATGCTGAATGTGTCCTTGCACAACGAGTTAATCTAGGGCCGCGTTTATTTTCGTATTCATTAAGGACCTTACGCAGCTGATTGCGTCGAATTTCATGTTGTCCGCTGACGATATTAAGACGTTTAGGACGATCGCTGACCAAGGTAATCACAATGCACTTTAGCGAGCTCTGTATTTATATTCCCTCCGAAACCTGCTTCAGTATAACTCGTCTAAGTGTAAGATGGTCCATATCCGTCACCAGCGGAGCATCATATACAGGTCTGAAAACCACGTCCTACAAGCAGTCACACAAGAACGCCACCTTGAGGCAGTAATCCGGGCCGCTTTGGACTGCTCAGATCAATCCTAGAAGGCACCAAAACTGGAAATCAACAAGTCGGGATTTTGCAGAGGCCACTCGGGCGGTTTGATCCCAGTCCATTCTCAATTGCTAAGCACACACGTGCGACCACATGTGTACTAAGCTACCCAGGTCTCGCAGCCCACGCACAAGTAAAAGCTGTCACACACAAGAAGCTTCAACAATGAGCCATGAAGCACGTCCAAGAGTTGTTCCATCTTCTATCTTCCATATTAACTTAGCCTGGAGACCCTAAGATTGTACAGCGGCCGGTATAGGGGCCTACATGGCGACCTAACCCAACAACGTTTCCGTCACCTAATGCAACTCAGTCACAACACGAATTTGAGGGGCCAACAGCTCAACTTGGTCCAGCAATATAGTTGGCTAGAATGTCGGCAAAACGTTTACTCTCCGTGCGTATCAGCCAAGGAACGCCCTGTCAAATTACGCTGTCTCCGCCCCAACTTTAGCTGTATTTAAAATGCGCTTTGAGGCCGCCCTACCCCACCTACATTTCGGGACAAACTATATGTACAACGACAACGGGATGTAATGAGACGAACGTTGTACAACCCGCACTGATCTACACAATTGGAGTTGGCTCCTTTCTGCATGCATGTGTGTGTGACCACTGTGGTGTGTCCACCAAAACGATTTTCGTTTGGCCACTTTGTTCTCTTTTCACCATGTTGTGGTTCTCACTCTGGCAATCCTACGGGACTTTTACCCGTAATGTGCAATCCTCCCATAGTCTCGTAGCTGTCATTTACGGCCCAACAACCTCCCCCATAGAAATGGAGACCCGCTTGTTAGGTGCCTAAAACTAGATAACACGTACTAGGTACAGCCACATTCTCACCTCTGGGGTCTTCCATCTACACGATCTGAAGGTATCAATATCACCAAATGAACAGTTCAAATCAACTTTGCCTACAATTATTGCTAATATCCCTGGTAAACTCATGTCACAAAGCCAACTAGCTTCAGGACAGCAAACCAAGCGTCCATATGAACCTTGTGCTCACGAAGGAAGAGTTCATGGTTGAGAACTGCCTCAGTCGTTTAGGTCTCAGCGACCAGGTAATAACGTCCAACTGGGTGTGTTATGCGGAATATCGATCCTGACAATCGAAGTAACTCATACCATCACACGCTACCAAATAATGAAAGAACACGTCGACGCAACCGTTTGGGAATTCTCAAACAACAGTTCCCTTAACAACGTATGGACAGTGCTCATTGAAAGACTCAGTGACATGATCAATAAAGCATCTGGGACCTATCCACTTCTCCCCGCATAAATACCTTCAACTCTAAGAATCAGAACTCGCAAATGCACGGCGATAAGGATGGCAGCATGGCGTTTCTACAAGGTTAACCCAGACTCAAAGACATGGGTTGATATCATGACCCACCGCCACCATTGCACCTCACTTGTCCTTGAGGTAAAAGTGACTCTGTGACCTCTCCCAGTCAAAAAGTTCCTGGCAAAAAACCAAATACTGTATGCGCGTAAAAACTTCTTCCTAAATTACAGTATTCCGTCCCTCTACTTTTCTCAACAGGCGGTAGGCAACAAAGTGTCAACAAAGCAACCAATGACCTATGACTACAATACGCGCAGATTTTCGAACTCCCGGACTGTCTCTCTCACATACCGCTAAGCACGTTCCCGACTCCAGTGTTTACAACTGTAATGTTAAACTCGATAACTGTGCTAGGGAAGTTATTCCCATCGTGTGATCAAAAGCTCTGCCCGAAGACACTGAAGGCTGCGGCCACCAAGTTAACCGGGTCCATATTACAGTTCTTCCAAAGATGCTTCGATCAACGGTGTGCCCCCCCCCCCATGTAGCAGCATAGCATTATTACCCCAATTCTCTAAAGGCGGCAGCCGTTTAGAGCCTGCAAACTATCGCCCAGTGACTATCCTCCTTGTGCTCGCGAAAGTAATGGAAGCGGTCGCCACAGAGGCTCTAATTTACTAGCTGGAAAAACGCTACGTCATGGCGCCGGAACAATATGGCTTTCGTCAAGAAATTGTTTGACGAAACATTCATAGTATTGCGTGAGCAGATTACTGTCAGGTTGCCCAGACCTAGACAGGAGAACGATTAGGGTCCTCAACCAAAGCCTTTGGTGCAAAACCTGACCACAAGTCACTGGGTATGGCGTTGGGCTACAAGCATTCCGCTTAAAGGAATATGGAGCCACCCACATTTCAACTCCCAACCTGGAGGACCAGGAGGCTGAGTTTGTCTGGCCTCTAACCATTGGCCAAACAGCTATGAGTGGCTCAGAAGGTGCAAAATTGAACCAGCCAACATAGTTCAACCGATCTCTGAAGCACGCAAACTACGGCACCACGGTAACGTCCAGCTCCATTGTGATGGATCCAGCCTCATTGCTCTGGCCACCGCAGAGGATACTCAACGGTGCTCTATCTGCTGAATCGAGCAGGGTGGACAGGCATTGGGATGCTACTGCTCATGCCTACCCATCTTCTTATTCCCCAGTTACGATAATTCAATTTACCGTCCTGTTCCAGCTTCACATTTGTCCACCCTGTTTGCAACCCCTCAATTATTGGCCCTCTGCCACCGGGCTATGTCATAGACAAATGTCAATCAGGCAGGTCCGCAGCTGTCACCCATGGCGAAGTGGCACTAGCTGCTGGCATCCTGAAGTCATGGTGGCGGAACTTGACAGGGGTCCACTGAGAGGCGCACCACTGAGGAGACACAGAATGTCGAAACGCCGGCGTCTCGTGCTTTTCCAGACAAACATAAGCCTCCTGATTGGGAGTACCGATGATGAATTAGCTGAACTGTTCCAAAAATTCTCACTCCCACTTATCAGCTGTACCTTTTAGTTTCAACTCATATGCAAACACGGAGCATCATACCTGCCCTGTCGACAAGTCCATGTCCAAACAAGCGGCCAAGCCCAGTTAATCAGCTTTTATTTGGAGCCCCGGATCATCCTTCAGATTGGCCTGCTACAGATTGGTCAATAGGCAGCAGTTGCCCGCACATTAGAGAGCCTTGATCTAAATCTGCTGCTTTTCTGAGGCCCGCCTGCAAGACTCGAGCTCAGTGCTCAGTTTGCGATCCCCTTCAGGTTACACCAGAAACAGTTGCAAGTAACGCCTATCCGGTGATGATGCAGCTTCAAGCACCGGCCAAGCCGGTGTTGGTATTGCCCTGAGTCCACGGGCTGAAGCTGCTCTTTTTGATGGGATTCCAATCAGTAGCCGGTTGTGTGAAGTCCGATTGGCTGACCCATTCAAAGCTTCGAAGTCAGGCGGGACTAGTAGTTGTTTATTCGTCATCGCTGCCTGTGCACCCACAAACTGAAGCAATGATACGGTAAAAGACGACTTCTATCGCCAAGTGTACGAGCTTTTCGCCACAGAAGAAGCTCGGACACTTTGGTGTTGGCTAGGGTGCTGAACGCACAAGTTGGGAAGTTGTCCACTGATATAGTGCATCTTTGCCGTCAGCACGGTGAGGATCCCGTAATGAGAACGGTGAGTGGTTACCTTATTTGTGTGAAGATGCTCGGTTATTCTTTACAAGCACTTATTTCCGACACACCATCCGCCGGGGGGTAACTTGGCGTCCACCAACCTCGAACTAGCTATGGACGCAATTTGATCACATTACAATAAGTAACCGATGGAGAGGCTGCATCCAGAACTGTCGCTCGATTTGGAACACATGTGGGGACACCGTCCATGCACTTGTATGTGCTGACCTGTGCATGTGTTTTGGCGGACGCCTAAGACGACCCTGTGAGCGCATTGACATCAACCAAATGGCAGAACCAGCTGTTCTGAAAGTACGCTGTCAAGCGAGTTGAGTAAGTGCTGACTGGATACAACTGAAGCACACTGCCCACATGTTCCCCAGACCTTACTAGCAGCAGGCAAATCCTCATGTGGTAAGTCTAATCGCCAACATGGACATTGGGTCTCTACGCGGTCTCTGGAACTTATCGATGCTCGCCGGCTTATTCCGGCTGGAAGCGAACGTAATAAAATCGCAAACAGCTCCTGGCAAATCTCCGTGGTAGCCTGAAGAGAGACCGCGAATCCTGGTGGTTTCATGGTGCATCAGATGTGGGAATGGCAGCTGCCCTTGGTGACCGTCAAAAGTCATTCCGGCTTATACGGGAAACGGGCAGCAGGAGACCTGCTGTTAATGAAACTATACGTGACGGGAGTGGACACCTTTTCTACCACCTGAAAATTGACTTAGAGCATTGGGATGAGCACTTGGAAAGGCAATTTAAACAACCGGAATTTTCAGATTTCTTACCGGCTAGTGATCGTCCTCCTCCCTGGGCTGTCATTGTGGACCCACCCTCTAGCTTAGAGGTCAAACTAATGATCGGACCGTTGAAGTTAAATGAAGCCGTGGGACCAGATTATCCACCTCCAGCACATTTCTGATTCGGGGGACCTGCTATTGTGGATGCTTTACACGAGTTACTAGTGAAACTGTAGGACCAAGAAACTGTCCGTACCGAATACAACCGCTCCGTCATAATCCCAATTTTCAAGGGAGGCTCACGTTCGGATTGCGGCAGCCATGGCAGAATCAGTCTGATCCCCATCGCCTCTAAATTACTTGCCTCTGTCATTCTTCACTGACTGACTGGCACTCGTGAAAGCCATATTCATGAAGACCAAGCCGGGTTTCGTCGAGGTCGTGAATGAATTGACCACAACTTCACCCTGAGTAAGTCATTGGAGTATCGTCACGTATACTGGCGGCCAACCGTTACTGTGTTCCTCGATATAAAAGAGGCATTTGTTTCGGTGGATAGACGTGCACTTTGGGGCTGTCTACTCAGGAAAGGTGTACCTGAGAAATATGTAAATATTATCCGAGCCTTATACGCTCGCAGCTCAAGCAGAGTGGGGGCTTACGGAAAGCTGTCGCCTCCCTTTAATATCTCCAGCGGTGTGAGACAAGGATGCCCGTTGTCACCTTTCCTCTTCAACTTCGCTATTGATGAAGACATGGAAATCGCGTTTACAGGACTCGACTTAGAAGGTGTGGGTCTGCTTCCAGGAGAACGACTTCTTGACTCAGAGTATACCCTAATCGGTGACAGCTCATAAAAGTGCCAAACTGCACTGAACGGATTAGCACTGGCTGTCCTTCACTTCGGGATTTGCTTCGCACCCTCGAAGTGCAAAGCGTTCCTCCAACGATGGCCTGGAGCGCCTCCTTCGCTGACGCTTGGTGGGGATCAGCTAGAAGCAGTTCAGAAATTCAACTATCTAGGAAGTTGTATCAGCACTTGTAGGATTGAACATGAGATCACAACCGTATAGCAAAAGCGCGAGGCGCTAAGGCCGCTATAGTGTCATACTACATTGTCGATCAATTTTAATGATTGACAGAAAGCTTTTGCGCTTTGGTGATCAGAAATCATTTCGAATATGGTGGCACACATTTCCAACAAGCGCAACATACATAAGCAGGACTGTGAGGTCACAGAAGTTCTGGGTACGACATCAGTGTACTCTAACTCCCGAGCTGGATCCCCAGGAGGCAGATCGACGCCAGTGGGTTCGCAGTTCTAAATAGTACTATCCATGAAACCACTCATGACTAGTTCGAACTGCAAGGGTGATGTTGGGCAACCGTGTCACTTACCACTGTCGATACCGGAGGAGAGAAAACTCACCACACACCCTGAATTTTGAGAAAAATGGCCATAAAACACTAATATACTTTTCTCGCTTACCAATACTAACTAAACTAATCAAGTATGTAGCTCTGTCAACGTTGCTCACATTTCTAAAAATGCAATGATCACTGACACACCAGACGTTGTCCATCGCTCAGCTAATTAATCGTTAGAGTAGAAGAACCGCTTGACATGCTTAGAAAAGATGGACAGATCGCAAAGGTATCCCATGGGTGAAAGTATGACTTTAGAAATCCCAGACCAGTGTAGCAGATGTCTACACAGTAATGCCAACATGTGGCAAATACATCTCAAAATAGTAGCGGAGAAAAATCTGGAGATTTAAAGCAAACTGGTTAGCCAAGTTATGCATTATTCCGGTAACACTGTTACGCGTCATCAAAACGTAAAATAACATTAGAAGCATAAGCCGATGTGTGCTTTGAGGTAAGGTTATTACGCTAGCTTTATTTGAAGTACTTTAAACAGTCATACTGAGGGAAATGATGATGATATGTTCAAGCGATTTTAATCTAAAGGCGTTACCGAAGTCTAATATAGGAGAATAAGCCAAAATTCGCACAAAGTTGAAGTGTCTTGTCCTACAATTACTAAGGTAATGTCGATCACCAAGTCCACATTCGTCAAATTCAAGCCTGCTGTCCTGCAAGTCCAAGCCTCCGATAACCATCACGAAGTCCATGAAGTACATAATGCTAAAGAAGTTGACGCGGTGACAGGAAATACTCATATTTAAATAAATCCAAAATTACTGGGTGTTCGTTGCAACTGCTTTCACATCGAGTAGCCTTCCGCATACCTGGAGAAACACCAGATGGCCCCTTCGATCTGGCTGGTCTCGTTAGTAGTGCGCATCTGTCGGATCCTTCAAGATTCGAACCCGTGACTACCAGCGGCTTTCACCACCAGTCAGGAGCTTATGCCACTGGGCCACGGGGAACAGCTTCGGACCGTCATGATTCACCAGCTAACTGCTATATATCGCGTATAATCCACCACTGCTATGCAAGTTACGAACGTTGCAGCGGAGAGCGTTGGTTCAGAGAGACATTACTTTCGCTGATAATAACTATGTACGACATAGAATTCAGACACTGTTAAGCAGAATATGTTGTTGTATTCGTGAGTAGGGGATGTTGCTGTAATAACGTGAGAGTTCACCGAAGCAGCTTCCATCTCAGCTCGTCTTCCACATGCCTCGAAAAGCACCAGACTGCAGTTTCAGCCTGTTGCGTATCGTCAGTTGTGTGCATCCATCGGTACAACCCTAGTTGGCAACCTAGACGACAGTGCGCCACTCAGTCACAAAAGTCTTAGCATATGGAGAGAGGATGGACTGTCAAAGAAATAACCCATACACGTACCCATGTAAGATAATAAGAAAAAACATGGGGTAACAAACTATGACGGTTATCGTTCCCAAATCCAATTTTCCTAACGGTTGTGGCGATTGAACATCGAGAAATAGAGCGGAAATGCCTCAAGAAAGAGACAACAAATCAAACGGCGACTGGAGGCACAGTGACGTAAACCGCACGGAATGTATTCCACTGTGAACAAAGTGAACCCACAGAGTTATTTCGGAGATGAACGACAATTCGGAGAAACAAATTAGTTGACATAAGGGTCAACAGAATCTGCCCGCTTTCAGTACGATGAAAAGAATGGCTACTGAAATTAGTCAAGGCATGTGAAGCTGGTATCAGTAGGGCAAATGAAACAACGTGAAACGGAACGCGTTATTTCAGATTTATCGGTCAGAGTGATGTTTCTCGAGGCCGACTAATCGCTCATTTCAAGCATAAATTAGCGGAACAAATCGTTATGCCACTAAGGACATGTTGTTTACCGGAAAGTACATTTGTCAAGTAACGAGCGAATGCATAACGTTTACCAGTGATCGAAGTGGCCGAGGTCCAGTTCGGCATAATCCAGAAAACAGGTATACCGACTTCAAAAAACAATGAAATATCGATAAAATGAAGGTCAGTGCGAGGAAATGTTTGGCAGAGCGAATTTTTACTGCACTTTCACTGTCTAAGAGTTTTAAGAAGGAAATCGCATCTTTTCAAAAATTAAAGCACCGAAGATTATGTGCCGACGCAAGAACAATTGACAGGCTGAAAATTAAGGAAAACCTTTCGCAACTAACGTATATAATAACCCCGTGCATTGATTTGGTTCCGTAAAAGCAAATTCATCAAATGAACTAATTCTTAGGATCCCTAAAACCTTTATAATGTTATTTCGTTGTAAAAAGCGGTAATATAATACACGCATTACCAGAAAAATAAGAGGACTAACTAGTTCCGAATGATAACTCACAGCGCGTCGAATTGTAACCGGTCTGCGACTGCTTGAGCAGGAAAATCTTTGGACACTGTACCTAGTAGACGACCTAGGCGTGAGGCCAACACAGTAGATAGGTTTTCGGAGATCCTCTGGTTCATGTCAGAAAAGAAAGTTGCTTTCATCAGGACCAGGCTGACATATTATTGAGTAGTAGTGGGCATTTTTCTGGTTTTGGTGGGGATTCGTCGCAGCTTGACTATGTCAAACTGCCAACGCACAACCAAGGAAACGCTTAAAAACGGGTCGTCCCATTGAGACTCCTCATTAGCATGCACCCGTCAAATCCTGATGGATTTGAAGCTATGACCATGCTCCCACGAGCCAACGACTTCTGCCACTCACTACATATAAGTAATCGCCTTAGCACCTTACATGCCCACTTGATTGATAGCGGCTTGTAATGGAAGTCGCTGCTCGTGAAGTCATCCTTGTCCTCTGCACCCACATAACATGCATGACAATGAAGGATGAATCGCACTGTATGGCAATTAGATGTAGGTCATCGTGGTCCGCCGCCATCACCCATAGTTCAGTGGCACAAGTCGCTGGCTCGTAAAAGTAAGGCCGTGGTTTTTAATCCAGCGGGATTCGGTGGGTGCGCGCTATTGCGAAATATGACGAAACAGCCGTCTAGCGCATTCCTGGATGTGTGGTGGCTGTATGACTCAGTCAACTGCGACGAATCTTCATCAAAAGGACAGACCTAATCCAAATTCAGCCGAAACTCTAAAGGCGTCGTCTTCAAACCATTCTCGATAACAGTGGGCGTTGGCGTACGAGGCCTAGAATGATACCAAAGCGTTATGTAAAATACGAAGCTCATAGAACCGGCATTCGGTAAATACTGACTACAACTTCTCAGAAAGCAAATTAGGCGGATGACAGCTCACATTAGCACCCACAAAGAAAGTGGTGTTTCGCAACGTAACGACTACAATGTGTGCTATTTAGTGAAAACAAGTCATAGATAATGACGCATAGAGAGAAACGGATGTGGGGAACGACAATATACTATTATCAATTAGACCACTCAAGTGGAAGTGGCAGGAAGCATGAATGCTAAACTACATGGGCCATCCATTCACACGCACTACAGATTAGCTTGGGGCGAACAGGAGCTCAACTATTCTGCCGCTATATAATTCAACTAAGTGGCAATAAAAAGAGGAAGAAAACCAACAACAACGCCAACAAAAACGGGAACGGAAACAAGAACAAGAAATGGAGGCAGAAGCTGAATCTCAACAACATGCACGATTAGTATGGCTCGCTGGTTTCCCGCGATGCACAGCGAAAAAATGGAAATGGGCTTAGTTCAGAAGTGGGACACATGTAAATAACATCCGAAAATCCGGTTTGTTCAGGTAAAACTGACGATAAGGAATAGGGCAAAACGTATCGGAAGAGTGTGCTCATGTGGCTGATTAGTAACACAATTGCAAAAACAAGCTCATGAATTCACAACCATAGCGTCTCTTCGGAGCCCAGGTCTGCACATTTCGAGAGACATTGCTGAGCGCCTTCTACAGATAGAGGGCCGCAGCATCCCCAACAACAGCACAGTTTTCCAACACAACCGTTTGCTTTGAGTAACAGGATGCTCACTGAACGGTAAGTTGACTTAGACTTCAGTTGACCACTTCGTCATCAGCCGTGACGATGTTACTGTATTTTAGCGCGGTCTAATGTTTTCCGTACCGCTTCGACGTACGGAAGCATACCTGATGGTGCTGTAGGGTTCAACGAAAGCTATCCTTACTAGAGTAGTCTGCGGTTGAAACATAGCAAACTCAACATCCTGGTCCACAGGTTGGGGCGGCATGCATTGCGTAGGAGGGGACCATGGCCGTCTCCCCGCTGCCTGGCGACTAACCTTTAGAGCCAAAGACATTAGATGAGGACCCTAAGCGCGCTTTCGCATAAGTTAGAACACTATGGTTGCATCTCAAGCCAACGAGCAGCCAAATCCAGCATAGATAATCGCAGGTTCAACAAGGCCACTTTACCTAACGTGTACAACAGGATGAATAAAAGAAAACATGTTGCTGTCGATGCATCTGTCCTTAACTTGCTGGTTCTCTTATAGCCCTACCGACACTCATCACCGACCTCTGCTTTACGATCCGCATCTTAATGAAAAACTGCAGTAATACGATCGCAGTTCTGCTGCTGGCAGTTACATCAACGTATGTACAGCAAACAATCAACAGTCGAGCGTGACTTGGGAGTTCCGATTCAAGAGGAATTGGGTTGTTCCAGGATAACCGAAAAGGCCTCGAAGGATGGAAACCAAAAAGACGGGCAGTTGCGACGGGTGTTCGAAAAATAAACAAATGGAACGTTCACAGTGATTCATCAAGAACATCGATCTGAGGCAAACAATTGTTTTCAATGATTCATCTACAGGCCGCTACAATCATTTAAGGTTAAATTACAAAGGGGTGGATAGTGATTGGTTCGGAGGATTGGTCTGAACTGACTCGGTCAATGATTAGACAGCGAATAGTTCGCCGCCGTCTCGTACACACAGATCGATTGAGGGTTACGTAATCACAATGCCTGACCCGATGTCAGGGGGACGGCTAGACTGATGGCTGTTCGGCCAGGGCAGGTATAGAGCTTGAACAAACCTTATCTGCGAGCACAGCGGAGGTTGGAATATGCGGACGCAAAGGGCTCTGCAGTGACGAGCACCCTTAATTACGTATCTTTCGATTGCCCATTGGAACCTGATAAATCACAGTAAAGACAATCGGGAGGTTAACCTGGTGACCAGATTCGAACAGATGAGACGAAATGCCGCTTGTGAGCACTCCGGTGCCCCCGAGCAACAATAATTGATATCGTTATATTGATGACATCTTCTGCATAACCCACAAAGTTATATCTCTGGAGGATACATTGGCAGAGTTTGATGGTGCGCACTCGTCGATTAAGTTCACATACGAATTTGAACAAGTTGGTCAACTCTCATTTCTGGATGTACACCTTAGTAGACGAACTGACCGTTCTATATTAAGAAAGACCAACAGAAAGAAAACGTCGACCGGTGAGTATACAAAGTTCAGTAGTTTTGTACCGCTTAAATACAAGTGCAATTTAGTACGTTGTCTCATCTCAAGGGCGAGAAAGATGTGCTCAGAGAAAGCTCTGGAGAATCAGATGAAACCCATTCAGAACACTTTTCGTGAAAATGGTTATCCAGAAAGATTCATTCAGCGCAACATGCAGGCCGAAATAAAAATGGTCTCAAAGGACGTAGCCGCGCGAGAAGCCCTCTTCATACGCTTTGATTTTAAAGGTTATATAGTTTGTGAGCTTTCAACAAGGAAACTAACGCAATCGATAAGGAACACCTTTCCGGCTGAGGAGTTACGATGCATCTGCGCCACGAACCAACCAATTCCTGTGTGCAACAAGGACAGACGGCCGAAGCTGACCTCTTCTTAAGTTAAATACCGATTCGAGTGCACTTGTGGAGCAACATACATTGGTCGGACTGCTCGTCAACTGTCACGTTGCATTAAGTAACATAGCCCTAAATGGTCGTTCAATGGGGTACAGGAGTGCTTACAAGCGGTATTTCGTCTCATCTGTTCGAATCTGGTCACCAGGTTAACCTCCCGATTGTCTTTACTGTGATTTATCAGGTTCCAATGGGCAATCGAAAGATACGCAATTAAGGGTGCTCGTCACTGCAGAGCCCTTTGCGTCCGCATATTCCAACCTCCGCTGTGCTCGCAGATAAGGTTTGTTCAAGCTCTATACCTGCCCTGGCCGAACAGCCATCAGTCTAGCCGTCCCCCTGACATCGGGTCAGGCATTGTGATTACGTAACCCTCAATCGATCTGTGTGTACGAGACGGCGGCGAACTATTCGCTGTCTAATCATTGACCGAGTCAGTTCAGACCAATCCTCCGAACCAATCACTATCCACCCCTTTGTAATTTAACCTTAAATGATTGTAGCGGCCTGTAGATGAATCATTGAAAACAATTGTTTGCCTCAGATTGATGTTCTTGAAAAATAAACAGCTTCATATTTCGACAAAGGCTCAGCGTGGATGTGGGCCCCTTGTCGGATACGCAGTTCCAGCCTGGCGCCCATGGCTGAAACACGACCTTAATTCCCTAGAGCATCCACAACATTGGTCATCAGAGAACCTAATTGGAATACGCAGTCTTTCATGCCAGGAGAGACTGCAACTTTTGGGAGTATTCAACGACAGCCATCGCAGAATAAGAGGCAACCTGATTATGACATACCTGCTTCTGCGAGACCCACATTATAAATGCTGCCCTTTACTGCGACTCTGCATCAATACAACACTTAGGGGCCATTCATTTTAACTCGTCGAACAGTATAGCCGTCTGGACTGCGGTAGAAATTGTTTGCATTCGATTCTATCACCCATGGAATGCTCTCCCAGAGTCGATTGTCTCTGCACCGACACCAACATATTTAAAATAAAGTTGGTTGACACACTCATCCACTTACGCTTTGTCACTTAGAGCTACGTATCCATCCTTCAGCTGGAGTTTACCATGGATTTATTTGGTGTAATCTGTGGGAGTTGTGAATCTAAGCGGATTACAGAACTACAGCGGAGCAAACGCTAAGCCCTTATGTCATAATTAAATTATAAAGCGTTTCATTATTAATAACTATAATATTAGTATCATTAATATTGACATGATTGTTGTTTGAATATCCCTGCTGTCATGTTCAAATACTTTGCTTTGCTTTCGCCCTCGACTCCCTTATCCTACTCTGACTTCTCTTTGGCACTAATTGGCTGATCTTGTAATCTTGTATTTGACTGGTTGCAATGCGAACCTCTGTCGATTTATTTGTACTGCGCGTGTGTGCGGACAGTTTCCTCCATACATACGCTCCGGTGCTGCTCTGGTCTGCTGCTTTTTCGAAATACAACAAATTAGCGTCGCGTGTTACCGATCTATTTGCATACTACCGACCTTCACCGTCCTTGACTGACTTTGAGGTTACCCCAATTGTAGAATGTTGGGAAGATTGGAAAATTGGATTTGCAGATTACATTTCTGTGCTAACAGTTCTCAATCCACTCGTGACGCCGAAAACGGATGACAATTTAAAGCTTTTGTGCTTACACATCGGCCCAGAGGGTAGACGTATGTTTGAAGCTCTAAACGTGCGGCAGAAACCCACGTTGACAGAGGCTTTATCGGCCCTCGATAAAAATTAGAGTGTTCGAGTGAACATCTATACTTCACGTTAGAATATTTCGCAGCTGAAACAAGCATCTGGTGAATCAGTGGATTCATTCATTTCCCGTCTTGTTTGTTCTATTCAAAAGTATGGCTACGATAATATTCTCGAGAAAAAATGGAAGAAATAATGCACATACAACAATTGGTTTCTGGTCTCAAGGATTCTCGGATCAGAGAGAGTCTCTTGATGGAGAACGCAGAGAGGCTCACATGGGACAGGGTCTGTGACGTGGCTCGCGCGAACGTCACAGTCACGGAACAAAACAAAATTTTCCTCTCTAAGACAGGAGTTACTGGAATTGACTGTTTGGATTCTACACGCTCTCCGACCCGATTCCCAGTTAGAAATACGTGTTACCGTCGTGGAAATTCTGAGCATCGTACAAATGATAAGTCATGTCCTGCAAAGAATGAAATCTGCCGGAATTACAGTAAGACAGATCATTTTACTCGGGTTTGTTGTTCTTGCGCCATTTCTTTAGTTGCTTCTGCAAATGACTCCAGAGTTTCTCCGGCCATCACTGAACAATCCATAAATGTCGGTAAGGAATGCGGACATCCAGTTTCGTCTTCAACTAAAGAACCCAAACAGTGTTCGACAGATATTCGTTGTATGTTTTTGAAGTCAGTAACGAAATCATTTGGTTAGACATGGAACTAGATCCTACGTCACCAATTACGGCTGCGCCATAATGATTCTACCAACAGCATTTTGGTCAGCTAAATGTACATCCTTCCGCGTACACTTTCAGCGGCTACTCAAATGATAAGGTAAACCTACTCGGTTTGGTTACGGTTGCAATGTCTCTTACGAAGAGCAGGAAGCCTATAGTTTACGTTTTTGTTTCTCAAACCGTTAGTAAACCTCTAGTGGGACGTAACGCCATGGTCTTATTGAACGTATCACCATGCGTCAGCCGGATGACCATTGCCAGCGTCAACCTTCATTTTTTACGTTCTAGTTACCTAAATCTGCTTCTTTCGGATATTGGTAGAGTCCCAAAGCAATACACAGCATTCGGTTGGGCGCGAAGTACAAACCGTTCAGCGTTTCTCAACCTAAGCCTGTACCACTGGACAAGAGAGGAACATGGTCGCAAGCTTTGAAAAATACGGTCACGAAAGACTTGATAGAACCCATACATTGATCTGAATGGATTTATCAACTAGCTTTCGTTCAAAAGAAAGTTTGTCTATGCACCAAACTTCCAGCGCTTAATCGACATATACTTGTGAACAAGTTACCTCTGCCTTCTCTTGACGTGTTAATGGTTAAGCTATCAAACGCCAAAATCTTCTCAAAGCTGGATATTCGCAATGCATGCTACCACATGCCATTGACTCCAGATGAAAAGACACTTGACTGCTTTCTTCACGCAAGACGGTCCGTATCAATACAAAGTGCTACCAATGTGCATTAGTAGTGCCTCAGCAGCTTGGCAGAAAGTTATTACTCTATCATTATCAGATTTCAAAGGATGTGTTGTGTAAATGCATGATATCTGTGTCTTTGGTACTAACCCCACCGAACATCAGGAAAACCTTCAGAATGTGCTACATAAACTGCATAAAGTAAATCTCCGCCTGAATGCAAAAGAATGCCAATTCGCTGTAACACTGGTCGCGTTTAATGAACATGTTATTTCTACCTCGGGTATTAAGCCCAATGTGCGAAACACCAGAGCCAGTCTCGATTGTCCAAAACCATACAACCTTATATAAATAAAACATTCCTTGGGTTTATGTTCTTATTAGCTTCGACATTTACCGAATTTTGCGACTATTGCCGAGTCGTTACTGAGGATGAGGCGCCAAAACCAGGAGTTTCATTGTGCCACTGAGCAAGACAATGCTTGTATGACCATACGAGCGATGATTGAATCCACTCCCAAGGTAGCGATCCTCTATGAGTACTGTGCAACGTTTGTTTCAACGGATGCTTCAGATGTTGGCCTGGGTGCAGATCTATTCCAGCTGCTCGATGACGAGGAGAAAGTGATTACGTACGCATCACGTACATTGTCTGATACTGAAATAAATTATTCCACCGGCGAGAAGGATGCCCTCGCATGCGTCTGGGTATGTGAGAAATGACACTTTTACTTATTCAGACGTCGATTCACTTTACGCTCCGATCATTCTGCTCTTACGACGTTACTATGTCATGATAACAAAGGTCAAATGCCGGTACGCTTGAGTCGCTGGTACTCACGTTTCTTGAAGCATGGTTATGAAATAAAATACGTGCCAGGCTGCTTTAAGCAACTTACAGATGCCTTGTCGAGACTCCCACTGTCCAAGGAAGGAGTAAACAAGGAATTAGAGGAGTTAAAAATGATATCGCAGCTCTCAGACGGAACACCAACAATAACATTTGAAATGATGCGAGAGCACAATATCAAAGACCTTGTCCTAGCGAAGCTTTGAAAGTACATTTCCACTTCATGGCCCAGTCGCACCAACATCCAACCTGAGTAACTTCAATACTATACCCTACGGCACGAGCTTTCTACTGTGAGCAACTGCATTATTAGAAGCGAGCAGTTTGTGATCCCTGCAACCCTTAATCCACTGGTGGTTGCCTGTGCGTATGAATATCATCCAGGGATTGTGCGAACAAAAGCTCGGATACAACAGTATTATGGGTGGCCGAAGTTGAATTCCAGCGTTGAGGCGGTTATTCGGGAGTGTTATGTCTGTCAACGATCCGATAAGAGTGCGATGCCCCCTGATTGCTCCAGTCCAAACTATCGTGTACCCAATGAAGCCATGGGCAAAAGTCACCATCGAAATTAAGGGCTCGTTTACCAGTGCACTCCTGCAGAAGCGAGAGCTGCTATACACGTTTCTACAGCAAATAGCCAGAGGCTATTCTATACGGGGACCCTGTTACAGCCTTCATCACAAAGTGGCTCCGCTTTTGTTTGCAAGGTACGGTTTGCCAGAAGAAATAGTCAATGATAACGGCCCACAGTGTCGAAGTAACGAGTAAGCTGAATTCCTAAGGCGCAATGGTATTAAATACACGAGGACTGTACCTTATAATGCTGCAGCGCATGGATTCGTCGAACAACTTAATCGTATTTTGAAAGAATCACTACAAGTCCTCTGGCTTTCGAGAGAATCCTGGGATGATGCGTTGGTATCTGCACTGGTGGTATACAGAACCACGCCACATACTGCAATGATAACGACCGCCTCAGAGCTAATGAAAGGGCGTACAATTTGAACTCCATTAAATGAAGCCTTTAAATCCGAAAGAACTGCCGATCAAAGAGAATACGAAAGACGGGTTATTATCAGGCTAAATGTAGATGCGTTGGAAGAACATATCCTCCAGGGATATTTGTTCGTGTGAGACCACCCTATTACCGGAAAGGAAATAATGTATTCGGTCCGCCGACCCGTGTGGAATCTGTGTGCACGCCAGGAACTTACAAGTTGGCTGATGGGACAAAGAGGGATGTAAGACGGCTAAATACAGTTCTTTCTCAAAGTGCTACTGAGCAGAGGAACACGCCTACAACACAGCGCTCGGTACAAGCTAGTAGAAACTTACGATGTTCCGGTTGGATACGCCTCCCTGTCTACCGATACTCTTTAACAGATAATACCACATGACAATTCTTCGGGTTGCTGACATTAAATTAGCCCGTTCATGGAAATAGGAGGCCTATAATTTTACGAACAGAGGTGGGGACACTGTTGTTTGCAAATACTTTGCTTTATTTTTGCCTTCGATTCGCTTACCCTACTAGTACTTCTGTTAAGCACTCGTTGGCCTATCATGTGACCTTGCATTTGATTGGTTGCAATGCGAACCTCTATCGATTTAATTGCACGGTGTCTGTATGCGGACGGTTTCCTCCATACCAACGTTCCGGCGCTTCTCTGGTCTGCTGCCTTTTCGCGGTACAACACCTCTCAACGCTCCAACGGGACTTGTGCAGCCAAGCTTCTTAACCCGCATAAATTCATTGTTCATTATTGTTCATTGTTCATTTTAAATATAGTGTGAATTAGTTTACGCTCCTAACCAAAGAAAGGTAAACTGGCTGCCCTTACACACATATTGGATGTTCAGATATGGTGGATGGACGCACCAGAATACTTAAATGATATTACGTGCAAAGCTAAAGTAGCATCCAGTATGGATCAAATTGACTAAGAAATTGTATAGTTGCACCCAGCCTGTCCTCTCGCTATCGATCACCCGCATCCGGAGACCCTAACTTATCAACCACATGGGAAGATGAATTAAGCATCGTTTTAAATCCCAATCCTACATATTTCAAAGAACCAAATCCTAAGGCACGCTGGGACCGTGACGTTAAATTGTACGGAAGCTTGTTACTAGACTCCTTAAGGAATATGAGGATGGAGTGAATGTGACACACATTATTCGCTTTGAAAAGTACGTTACCGAGTAAGGCGGCTATGTGAGGAACTTCTGACAGTGATGCCAGTGTGAAGATAACACTATATTAGCTACGAATGGTGCGATTTGTGAGGGTGCATATTCTCCCGGATATGGATCCAGATAATCGGAATCATCTCAATTCTCGAACAGTGCAGCGAAAAAAAGTGGAAAAGGACCGGCGCATTATAAATTCGCGAGCGGCTACCATACGAAAACGAATTTGGATCAATCGCCAGGCAGCTAACAGCTGTTGGAAAAAGGACTGACGGTCTAACTTTAGCAGCAAGGGGATTGTCCTCAACTGCAGACCTTGACTGCTGAAACTTGTTGATCAGTTAAGAAATAGTGAGTTATCTTAGCTTGCTCTCTGTTTCGGCCCATCAACTGCCGGAAGGTGCGCTTGGTCAATCCACCTTGGTTCGACAGGTATTTGGTAGATTGTTTAGGCGGTGCCGCGGAGTATGGGACATTATTTTTCTCTCTGGCTCAACTGCTGGCTACTAGGCACATAAGTCGCAGTGGTATACCTGCAGCCATTCGGGAAACAACAATCTACAGCTTTTCGGAGAGAACCCGGAACTATGGAAATTTATGTTTTCTTATTTGAAAGGGCACCTGGAACTTGCAATTGACATACCAGCAACCAAGCCCAAACGGACAACTCCTAACCTAAGGCACTGAGCGTGCGTCCAGTCGATATGTCTAACACGTATTTTTGAAAAAGAGCTAAGGAGATTGTAAAAAGGGATTTGCTGCAGGTGTCTAAGTCGAACCATATTCCGACAAACACCGCAGATCTACACGCTAGGTAGCCCAAGCATTACCAGCCACCATGTGACGAGGCATGAATGATTGCAAGCAAAAGAACAAGCAGGTCTGCCGACGTGATTTTTATCAATTTTAGCAAAACATTCAACAAGGTCAACTACAAACCCCTCCTCCACATGTTACGAATATGCAATGTTGGCTGTTCAATGCACCGGCGAATTCGCGAGTTCCAAGTTGGATGCGAGTGTATGATACAGGTTAAAGGTTGGTTGAATGATTGGTATCCATTTGGCTTCTCATTAACAACACAGACTTGGTTCATTTTCTCTGGTCAACCTGTGCTCTGTTTGCAGATGAGCTGAAGATATGGAGAGTGCTTTGTGGTCCTGACGACTACGCCCCAATTCATAATGCCTACAGCCACCACCACATGTGTTTGCAGAATTCCGCCTCGTCAGCAACCTAGTCAAGTCACTATTATGAGCCTATGCAAAGCGAGTGGCGACGGAACACACATACCCTCGACCAAAACCGCAACATCCCACATCGCATGTGACTTATAGCCCCTTGACAACACGAACAGGCTATACCGCCACGAACTACCAATGCTTTAGGTGCTCAGACGTATTTTCGACACTTGATATGAAGGGGAACCAATCGTCTCTTCCTCTGCAGCATCAAACCAACGATAGAGTGGGGTCCGCTAGCATTCTGTCCCTTCACTCGGAGTGGAGTGCCGACTAAATTTGTCAAATATATTGCTACCATGCTCATCCCTGCTTAACGTAGAGTAAAACGCGAAGCCAATGCGATAGCCTAGGATTCTTCAGAGTCTTGTCGTCCAGCAAGAACCAGCCTCCTTATCAGTCATCGTAGCTTGGATGTCACTGCTACACTTGTGCATGCCATGCATTATAAACGAGCAGCGGCACGAGAATGCGGAATCAAGTCTAAAGATAGCCCCCTACCTACAGCGCGTCCTACGCAGGGTGGCCAATTTTTGAAGAAGTCTACCAGAGAATATAATGCAGATAAACTCTGTGTAACAACTAATAAAATCGCTGGACTTAAATTCATCTTTTATTAGTTTAGAGAACAATTAGCGACCGGCAACGACATCTCTAAGTTGTAAGTCACATGTTCATGTGACTCGTCTTTCACGATATCACAAGGAAGTTCAAAAATAGATTATTGACAAGTCACGTCTCATTTCGATGGAGTTTTAACCATCTAAAATTGTACCGGTTCCCGCAGAACAGTATTCAGCCAACTTTTCGTGAAATGATTAGATTTCTGTGAGCAATCTCTTTAACATTAACAGCTAAGAATAGCATACTCCACTGTGTTACACATGCTGTCTATTTGCGGTGGCTGCATATGGCCTTGTGCAGATAACATTCTGGCGTCATGGGTGTGAATGCACAAGTAGGTCATTTGAATTCCTCAGAAGCTGAGTCAGGTAGTGAGTTTGAGCCTAACTCTGAACAAACAGACAGTGCGAGCGTTTATCGTAAGGCTGTTTATAAGCTGAACTACTCCAAATCAGAGTGAATGTCCCTTGTGGGACTTAAACCTCTTAAGCAGCTAGCCATAAAGCACACCACCATATATTTCAACATTGTTTCATCCTGGACTAGTACTTATTCTGAAGCGTGTGTGTCTACCCTGGTTGTGCTATGGTTCGCTGCAAATTTCCCATGAACTCTGAAGTTGAAGTAAGAAGTGTATTCCTCGACTGGAAATCTATCCGAAGAACATGAGCGTCTAATGTGTTCCCAACAACTCTGAATTAATCGCATTTAGATAAGGCAGCAGTTCGACAATTGTGCACGATGATGGAGACTATGTTTGTGGCTGTGTCAGTCGTTATTGCTTCAGATATTGGATATCTGAGAGTCCGATGACGCTATTGAAATACAGGTGACAAACCCGTCATCATCGAACACGCTGTGGCAAGATTATTAAACGAGACTTGAATTACAGGCAGCGACAAGGCAAGGAATTTTTGATGGAACAAGTAGGAGCTTTGGGGAGTTATTACGGATTCAGCACATAAATTCGCAGTACTGGTCCTAGGAACACATGCATTACTTAAAACCTCATGGACGGCATCGATGCAATAGTTGGTAACAATTAATACCGGATAGTTCGTTAGATGAAAAAGAATTAAGGAGTAGATGGAAAGTGAGTGTTTCCCACTCGAGAACACTGCACACCACGACGCGTTTCGGTCTTAATTGTTCTCATCAGGTGTAGTACAGTTGAACTTCTGTCGATGAACGTTTTCAAAATAAGTTGCGGAAATTAGATCTACGGTTGCAAGTCAAGCGCTTCTTCGGAAGCTGAGATTTTCGGAAATTGTTCTCGTCCTTCAGTCGTTCTCATGCTACTGGCGCGGAATCTCGTGCCCCATGGTGGTCGTGTGATATCGGCAACTGTTGCGTGTAGTGGTCCTTAATGTTCGGGCAATACGTTTAATTGTCTCATCAGTACTTTTTCCAGATTGATTATTTTTACATTAGTATGGACTTTATGGTTATATGACAGCCAGGTGCCAAACCAAACTGCAGTGCACCATCGTTGTCTATTAAATCGGGTTGTAAAGAAACAACCAACCCAAGTATAAATCAATAGGCATAAAGTACATCTGAAATGCAAGGCTACGGGATTTAGCTTTAGGTTAATATGGGTTGGTGGCACGCGACCAACTTCAACAAGTTTTTGTAGTTTAACGCTAGGCTTACCGAAGTGAAGAAGGAGATTCGATTCGTACACGAATGTGTGCAACGGAATCAGTTTCCCAAAACTTACTGGAAGTATCTGAGGCACAGCCACGTGCGTCCGACCTCGAAGTCATTAAAACGTCATGCTTGCAACGTTCTGGAAGCTATGCATTCACAATTTCCGGCTAGAACGACTCCGTTCACATTATCAGTCATTCTTGAATGAACACAGCCCCGACGAACGTAACTCTTTTGACACCTACGCATAAAGTGTGTGTGTGTGATAAAACCTCGGAGAGGAAGTACACAGTGTTGCTGAAAAGTCTGGAACCTAACACTCCTGAATCAAAATATCCATTGCACCCAGAACGATACGTGCATAACATTCCTAGGGTGCAATTAAACCATTGGCAATTGGAAGCCTTGCTACTGGGGTCAAAAGTTTGTTCGTCATGACGACTCAGTGAGCAGATTCATTTCGAGACGCAATTCGAAAGTTCAACTTAACAACTCACTGACTTGATTCCCACGTCTCCCCTCGCCGAAGACAATTTAAAAAACACTTTCGTACACCTTTCTCAGCAGTACCCAAGCTACAACCACAATACTCGACAATTATCACTAGTGAGCATCGGAAACATGCAAAGGAATTAATATCGCATCCTGACATTGTGCTAACTCGGCCGGATAAAGGGTCGGGTTGGGTACTGATGCATAGGTCCGACTACAGGGGTGGGTGCATGCCATGTTGCGTGATACGACAAGATTCGGACTTAATCCGATACAGAAGGACAGCACGATACACGATGAAACCAAACTGATCCAATCACTGAAGGAGCTGAAGCGCACTAACCATATTGATGACCACACGCTTCAGAGTCTAATTCCGTGTGGACCGCATCCACCTCGCCTGTACGGATTACCGAAAGTGTAAATGCCAAACATGTCACTGCGTCCGATCACCTATATGTCTGGCTCCTCAGTGCACTCAATTGCTAAATGGCTTTCAGGGTTGCATGAACCGCTACGCAATGAATTATCAGTCCATACTATGTGTGATTCATTTGCATTTGTTAGAGAACTATAAGACTTTAATGTGCAAGGTTACTTGATGCTTACCTTTTACGTAGAATCACTCTTCACAAATGTTCGTTTGATTGAAACTGTTAACTGTTGTTTTTCGATTACATGGCTGACATCGTTATTGAAGTTCCTGTGCATAAGATAAAAGAACTAATCCCACACTGTACCACTAACAAGCAGTTCTTATTCGACGGAAAGTACTATCGACGAACAGATAAAGTTGCAATGGTTCGCCGTTAAGGCCGCTTCTTGACTATTGCTTCCTCGTAAAAGTCGAGCGTGGCCCTATCCAGCACCATATCAATTCTCTTCATCTGTATCGGCGGAATATAGTTGACACCTTCATCGTGTGTGGCTCCCACGTCGATCCCGCTCACTTACTGGATCAGTTTAACCAAGCGCATCCATCAGTAAAATTCACTTCCTAGCTGAAGAATGACTGTGAACTTCCGTTTCTGGATGTTTTGTTGGGACGCCGAACCGATAGCTCACTCAAGTGAAGAATCTTCTGTAATACAACCTGGGTGGGTCAGCACAGGCACTTTCTTAGTTTTGTACCTTTAAAGTATAAGAGAAACCTTGTGCATTGTCTGTACTATCGGGTCACAAGAATATTTAGTCAGAAACACTAGAAGCTACAACGTAGTGTATTCAAAAGCCTCTGCAGAGCAAAGGTTATCCCACTGTGTTTACCAAAAAGCATTCCACTGTTTGCGAACAAAGTAAAGCGATACTGACTGCAAGAAAGAAGGATGTTTACCTCTCAGTTCCTTTCAAAGACGATATCGCTTTCGACTTACTGAATAAGAAATAAGCACTGGAGGTAGACAAAACATATCCAGCCGCCAAATTTCATCTCTTTGCTGAAACTGTTCCGGCAATCACCCAACAATTCAAAGGTGGAAGTCCGGCCACTTCCGAATCTTTTGTACTATGGCAGTTAACCTGCACCTGTGCTGACAGGTACCACGGGCACACGATCAGACATCCATCTAGGTGGATAACAAAGCACAGCCCTGGTATGGTTAAGGATACCCTCTGTCCAATCCTCGAACATCTGCCTAGTACTGGCCATCAGCTTCGGACTAATGACACTTACACGGCACCGAGGTGCAACTTCAAAGGAAGCAGAATGCGCTAGTGGACCACCGGTGCAGCCATTGCAATCAGTACACTTCGGCCGGATTTGTGCAAGCAGAGAACACTGATACAATCTATCATATGGCCGTGGCTAGCGAAAAAGGGCTTAAAGGGCCATTGGTTGGTAGAGCTAATTATTCACTCATGCTCGCACCAAGCAGTCTATAGGGGGTCGCCAGCGATTGTCAGATTCATAGCCTCAGAATAAAAGTACGCAGTAAAGAAATTCATGTCGATTTAGCGTGCGCCAGTTGCCAGAATTTTCAACTGTATACATAGTATAAGGTATCAGCAAGACTTCAGTAAACAGTACTCAACGATTTTCTGCCTCGCAACCAGCAGCAGTCGCGTTTAGGATAAGCATAATAAGTGGGGCGACTGGTACTCTACATAGGCTCGAAGCCGCGTCCTCGGATTACCAGGCAGGCTTATGTTACTTAAGCCCACGCAGTTCACAAATGTTCAGGCTTAAGACTGTTCTTTATAGGCCTATGGGCCGTCAAACAAATCCCTAGCAAAAACAAGGGTGTGAGATATGATCCAATCCGTGTCGGAATATTAAACTTACTAATCCGCTTATGCGGAAGGAAAATAGCACATTGGCTTTTCGACAGATAGTACCAAGTTACTCTTTCCCTAGCCTGAAAACGTTATTTTACGGATTGTCATCCTGATTGCGTAGTATGTCTGCTACTTTGTAGGTTTCTCCGTCTTCTGTCTGACAGTGTATATGCAAATTGGTAAGCTCATGAAAAGCATTTAAATCGTTCCAGAATGCGGTCGCTCGTATTGCGCTTCCGGTTTGACACTACCTTGATGCTACTTGGGGACACATCGATTCCAAAATGTAAGCTGAAACATGTAAAGCGGATCACTGTCCGCTGTACTGCCAGATTTAGCGCGTTCATTGGCCATTGATAAGCTTGGTCAATAGCATCGAACTTCTGACGCATGGAGCTTGTAAACCGTTGACGGTTTGTGGAGTTACCAGGTCTATTCTCTATCTGAGTCGGAATTAAGGGCCTCACATGCACCGTAAGCAAGTACATATGAGTAGGTAGTGGCAACCGAGCGGATAGACTTATATTCCAAGTTACTGGATGCCGCAAGCCATAGAACTAGAAAATGAATATCAGAATCAGAAAGAGATTGGATGCAGCTCACTCAGTTTTTATTAATATTGTGGCATGAACACGCTACTGATTTTGTAAGTGGGGAATGCCATGAGGTAGCTGTCGCCTGGTGTGTTGTTCCCATGTTATTCCCTCTGGACAGGCCTATTTTGACTCAACAAATAGAAACAAATGTGGCACCTACGGTCTACCGGTGAAACGAAAGCTTTAAACATTGCCATTGGGAAGATATCCCAGTAGCACAACAATCCGTGGTTGGAATACCGAACGCGAATACAATTCGTACTTAAAGTGGACTTTGAGTCGATGTTTTAGAATAAATTGTGTCTATTTGAGTTCAAACCCGTGGCAGAGCTTTGTCCTATGGATCACGTCCGTAGGTTGCGGATTGGGGAATGCCTTGCTTGTGGAGGTAACTGAAAATAAGTCTCGTTTGCCTTGCAGGCCAGATGAATGAGCAGTCGCGGACAATCAGCGGCAGCGTCTCAGAGCATGGGGAGTTCTGGGCTGGTCACCTGGTTCTCTATCAAATACCACAAGAGCTCGCACGGCGCTGTATCAAAGCCAATGTGACCGGCTATAGGGTCACTGACCACTCACTTCTGTAACCAGAAGTGATTATATAGCGGAGAGCAGATGAACAACCTTGCTGGCCATCGGCTTCTCTGGGGACTGGTATTGAACATCAAAAAGGCGAAGGAGCCATCCGGATTTCAACTGTCTTCGTTAATCGCTCGCTGCCTTGCGGGATAGTTCTAAACACCAAAGGCTCGGCGTTGGGTCCCATAAGTCAAACCGCTTCCTCAGCCTCGGCAACCTGGAAGATATCTGACACAAAACACAACCATCCAAACTTTCCAAATCCTTTCACCGACCCCAGGAGTTTCCCTCATTTTTGTTATTGTTAACTATATGTTGTTGCACTACCAATTGTACTTTAGTTAAATATTAATAATATTAAAAACGTTTGCGTCGAAAACATACAGCACCAGTGTAGAGAGGGTGCTTCAATCGTAACTTCTCACTCATCCAGTGCACGGAAAGGCTCACACTGATTGTTACCATTGCAGACCGTTCGTAAAATAAATTTCAGCCAGCCAGAGTTCAAAAGAGGTCAGTCGATCGAATTGAGACCATATTTGGTGTAATGGGATGAAACTTAGATGATCTGACAATTTCCGGTAAATTTATGTCAAACTTTTCACGGTATATAACAACATAATAGCATTCATCCAAATTCGAGAGCCTCTATAGGGCGTCACTTCGTAATACACGTGGTGGGATTGGATTGAGACGCGCAATCACAAAGTGAAGCGCGAGCGAAACTGAGGTGAATCTTGGTCACTGCCATCACTGGGATCGTAGTAAGGGTAGATGGAAATTAGGCGCTGCCGGCACAAAAATGCTGCACAAACACGACACGCTTCGATGTCATTTCATCTCATCAGGTGGAGATAGCAGACCTCGAATCCACGATTATATGAATACTAGCAGAAACCTCGACCCATTTGGCTCCCGGATCACGGTAGCCAACGCTTGGCGCAACGCTATATGACGAATTGGCGGGTCGATTTTGGAATACTCGTTGTGTGATTGGATTGCAAGGCGAATCTTAAAATGAACCGCGAGTTAAACTGAAGTGAATCTTGGTCACTGCGATCACTGGGATCGTTGCCAAGCAGACGGAAAGTATGTGCTGCCCGCCCAAATCCACTGCACGACAACGACACATTCCGATATCAATCCATCTCATTAGGTGGAGATAGCAGGCCTCGAATCCACGACAATTCTAATAGTAGCCGAAATTTCTACCCATTTGAATACCGCTTCACGGCGGGCAACGGTTGGCATGACGGTAAATGACTATTTGGACGGTCGATTTTGTAATACACGTTGTGTGATTAGATTGCAACTCGCAATCCCAAAGGAGAGCGCGAGTTACATTGAAGTACTCCTCAGACATTGGGATCACTGGGTTCGTAGTCCCAGTAGATGGAAATTGGTTTCTGCCCAGCCTAACACACTGCCCAAACACACACAGTCCGATAACAAATCATCTCATCAGGTCGGGATAGCAGGCCTCGAATGTGCGACCATTGAAACAGCAGCCAAATCCTCTACCAATATGGCTACGGTATCACGGTGGGCAACGCTTAGCGCAACGTTTAAATGACTGAATCCGGTGTCACTATTGGAATAGACGTTTTGTTATTGGATAGCGACGCGCAATCTCAAAGTGGACCGCGAGTTGCACTGAAGTGATTCTTAGTTCTTGCGATCATTAGGCAAGTAGTCAACGTAGACGGAAATTAGGTGCTGCCCGTCCGAAAACACTGCACAACCACGACACGTTTCGATGTCATTTCTTCTCATCAGGTGGAGATAGCAGGCCTCGAATCCACGACCATTGGAATAGTAGCCGAAACCTCTATACCTTTGGCTACCGGGTCACGGTGGGCAAAGCTTGGCACAACGGTAAATAACTAATTGGAGGGTCAGTTTTGTAGTACACGTTGTGTGATTGAATTGCGACGCACAATCACAATGTGGACCGCTACTATTCCAATTTCGCGCGTTCGAGACCTGTTACGTTCACCTGATGAGATAAAATGTTATGAAAACGCGTCGTGGTTGTGCACTGTTTTCCGGCGAACGGCAGCTAATTTTCGTTAGCCTATTTTTTCTGCGTTGTGGGCAATCAACAACGAGGTGTACACTCTCAATTATTTAAATTCTTCAAAAATGAAACAATGCACCATTTCATTTTCTTGGGCTTACAAGTTATAACCGATTTCCTTTTGGCACCCTACTCTATACCCTACGCCCTCACGTTCTGCAAAACATATTTGTTATCAGAAGCCCAACCACTCATTGATAATATCGAACAGGATTGCAATGCTCGACCTACCATCTATTCGGCGATTGTGTCGGCTGCTTTGTTACTTAACTGGACCAATATGGTTACGACGACGGTACGACGTAGCAGAACAAGCAAACTTGTGCAAAAAGCGTTGCGGAAGCAGGTTTGTCATTTCAACTGCTTGAGTCTCCATTTGTAACAATGTACCCAAAATGCGATGGCCAAATTGAACTTGATGTTCTTGCGGGTTGCAGGATGGGGTTTAACGCAAGTCCACATGCTTGAAGGTAACACTCATTCCCAAACAGCATTTTGGCATCTACTGATCCATATGGGGTATTGCGTCTGCGCCATATTTAACTAAAAGCTCACATACTTCGTAGTGAAACAACATCAAATTCAAGAGAGCATTTCGCTGACAAACACAATTTGTGTTAGCCCCACAAAAATAACAACTTTTGTGCGGTTTCTAGACTCACATTAAGCCATGGGAACGACAAATGCTAGGCTGTTGTGTTCGCCATTTTCCCGTCACGGAGCGTTTCCTCATAATACTGGCACAGTATGTAAGGTGCCCACTTTTATCTTGGTCACCAAAGGATACTTCAAATTATGCCTTGTAGATATGTTTTATAAAAGAAGTGCTATTTCTGCTTTCACGCACTGGTGGTGTACGGTGCCGCATATGAAGCAAAAGGTATCAGGTTAATTAGCACAGACACAGATCTACTTGAGTGAGCGATAGTCATACCTGAAACGATAGTGGGTTTGTATATCATGTTCTGTTTACGTAAAATTGCAAAACAAATGGCTTTCAGATTTGAGATTAACATTACCAGTTCAGCTGGAATTCGATTAAAAAGCTCTTGTAGTTGAAAGCTGAAAAATGTTAGTTGTTCTGTGTATTAGTTTTGGAACACAATGCCTCGGCTTCATCAGGCCTATTAGGACAGCTTCGGCCAAACGGTTTCGTTACGTAACCCAACTTCCCACTTCCTTGGTTTTGGTGAAGCTGAAGCAATCAGCTGGATGCAGCCAGCTCATTGCTTAAAAAGTTACTGTATCTGTTTAAAGTTGCTATGGATGTACAGGCAAAACTTCCGTCATTCACTTTGCACTTAAAGATTGTTTTGTTGCACATATCCTTAGTCGGCTATGACTCCTGATTCATCTGTCACTAAGACATCGAACCGCCACAGGACGCCTGCAATACACAACAGTTATAGGGAACTTGCGCTGCACTACCCACAGCTCCATCTACACACCCCATGTCCAGCGTAAACACGAAGGAATAACACTGCGTGGTATGTGAATGGCAGTCACGCTTCGTCAACAGAGCCGGCCCACAATCCTTCAACCTGCACAGCAGCAGCATTCCTCTCCATCTATGTAGGGAATCATGTGTACCAGACGATACACAAGGCGGTGGCTGGACCGTAATCCGCTCCAGACTGGAAGGAACTACTCTTTGAGCCTTGCACGGCCACGAGGACCGTGCATCTTATCCCCTCCAGCAACGACTCATAGAGCCAGCAATCGAGGTGTAAGATGTTAGACAGGTAGGCACCTTGTCAACATACACATCAAGCGCAGCGACATCGGGGATATCAAACAACCAACATAGAATTTCGTGGACAGCAATCATGAACATTGACACAAAAGGTGCAGAAAAAGAAGAGAACTGAACCAATCAAATACAGTGGAATAACTTCAATCCAGATTTTGAAAAATTTGGTTTAAGTGCAATTCGGTTAAGCTCAACCGTGACAGAGAATCGTCGTGTATGCAACATCAACATCAGCGTGAGGCACCATGTGAATGTGAAAGATAAACATGCAAACCGGACAGTAAATGTGCGACAGAATGACAAAACGGAGCAAAGAATAAAATGTATGAATTACAATGTAGAGTTGGCGTGAGGTTAGAAAGGTGTAGGTGTGAACCAGGGGATATCAACCTACTAACAGAGAAAAGGAAAGAGCGAGAAATCGAACGTAACAATCAGAAACTGTGCGGAGGATAAACAAACAGCGCAAATCCGATCAAATGGACTTGGTTAGAGCTAGTGTAATGCGGAAAAAGCTAAGTGCAAGTCACTTTAGCCCAATGGCATTGAGGCATAATAAACGCGTCACACATGGTAGGCATCATCCGATTCCGGATTTGCCAGTCACTGCGGCCTCTTTAGGACAGTCACAGGACGTCTGTGCCAACAGAGGAACCATAAGTGGCGTGCGCTACACAACCCACAGCTCCATATACGCGCCCATATCCAGTGTAAACCCGAAGGAATAAGACTGCTTGGCATGTGAATGGGATTCACGTTTCATTAACGGAGCCGACCTACAATCTTTCAGCAAGTACAACATTTCTGCCTACTTGGGGAATGATGCGCACCAGACCTACACAAAACGAAAGTTACAGCATTGCCGTTCCACACTGGATGGAACCATTCATTGTGTTTATCATGTTCGCGTGATCGCGGTGTTCCGACGGGCAGGCACTTTGGTAACATTCACATCAAGCACACTGACATCGGGGATTTTCATCACGGACACTTGAAATTCAACACTCAGACACAAGTACATACCAACTGCAGCGATTGTGTAGCACCCGTAACAGTTCAACTGCGTTATAGGCCTGCATTTTTAAATGAATTGAACCAGAGGCGGTGTACTTAACAAGAGCCGGGCTAATGCTTGCCAATTCAGCCTGCTCGTCCTCTTTCCAATACTGACCACTCATGGACACGCTGAGAGTTTGCCAAACAGGCTTGGCTGAGACACACATGGCTATATGTGCCACAGCAATATGTGCTTGACATCTGTGCATATCTTTGCCGTATCCTTCACCTCTCTTCCGCGTATGACAGTGATTTCTAATGCAACTGAGCAGCGGCCTTCTTTATATACTGTCGCCATTTGCGACGACCCACTACCATCGGTTCCTAGGGCCTGAAATTCACATTAGTTCGTGATAAACTCACCTTGATCATGTCCTGGTAACGTAGCTTCGGACTTTCCACGTGTCAGTTCCTTGCACACAATTGGCCATCTAACAACTGTATGGGTATCCGCGACGAATCTACGCGGTTTACCTAGCCCATCCACTACAGGTGATACGGCAGAATTATGCGATCCACTGCATCCATGCGACTGCGTCGCAGCACTACAGTGTCTGTAACTCTGCCTTAACAAATGGTGCGCAGAATGCGACGCAGGCCCTGTTGATGAAAGCGCTCCAATTATCGGCTGTCCTTCAGGTACAACGCCTATGTTCCCCTGCCGTACAGGGAAGCCGACAACCCAATCGACCGGTACAACAACAACACCGTCCCAAAGGTCACCTGGTAGTTCCTCCGCACCCATAGTTAGGAATCAAACGCTAAATCACTTACCTTTGATGGTACTGAGAATACGACATGAAAAGCATGCATCTAGCACCTCTCGAATTCTTACGGCGCTTTTTAAAATAGCATACCAAACCAACTCCTTTAACCATCACTTCCATAAACTCACTGTGCAGTGTTATGTGAATCGTATTGCTAAGACAAATATTTAGTAAGGTCAAACAAAGCCAGTAAAGGGTAACTGAATAGGGGCTTTTGGAATTCATGACATGCCTCCAGAAAGTGCTGTTGACGCTTCCCCTAGACTTAAAATATATCCTTCTAGTAAAAAGCGAATACCTGCAAATTTATCTACCGGAAAACACATGTTGTTAGTAGAGGTGAAAGATTAACACTTCTCGGTTATTTCGATTTTCAGCCTATCAGTCTGAGTAACTTAGAAAGAAAAGAAATTTCCACCACTTTCCATACTTAAATAATACTTGGTGTCGAAAAGAATAGGTTGCATTCAATTTCAGCCGAATATAAATGCGGGACCTTCAAAGCGGCTGTTGCTGTTTTCTCCTCGGGATATTATTTAATGCCAAATGCTGCAGATTTATCAATTTTGTTTTACTGTTTCCGCGTTTTCATTTAACTAAATTATTCTGAATTCATGGATCTTATCCTACGCTGTCGACTTTTTGTTCAGAGATGCTGCGAAAGTGCGCCTTATGTCGCATGCGGTCACAAACTTAGAAACACCATCAAACGGATTTTAAAACGACGCCTTAGAAAAAGAAGGCCTCGTGCCAGCTGGCAAGCCGGACTCAGACGCTGTCCAATCAACAAAGCACAAATTTCGTAAATTACATCTAGCAATGTGCAGTCTCAACTGGGTAACATTGCCGAAATCAATACCACTGTGCAGCTTAAGGAATGTGCCAACGCAGGCATTGTAATGCTACAAGAATATTGGTTATATCATGATGTGGATGATGAGGTCATTCAGCCCAATGGATACCTCGTCATGAGATTCGATTGCTTTGGAAAGCAGCAGAATCGCGAGGCGTGGTCATGTATGTAAACCAATAATGATGTTGTGCGATTACCTTGCTCTCTACATAATAGACATTAATAATTGGCTTCCATTTAATCACGTGTAAACTGATATTTCTTGGTGGATTTCTTTCAGTCATCATCGGAAACATCACAATGGCATCCGAAACGCCATCGACTGAGCTCAAAAATGTTGTCGATCAATTCTCGCCAGCGTTACTGCCTTAAACTGAGTGCTCTTTCTGTATGGATAGTGTTGACTCTAACAGATGTGTTACGACGTTCGTAAAGACACTTGATGTAAAAATATTGTAGCTTTTGAAACGGGACACGATGCGCAGTTGGCGATTGTTTTCACAAAGCTCTTTTTTTCTACGTTAAAATGAGCTCTTCTCGGTAACTCAGACCACTGTGTCTTGAAGATATGTTCAATTATTTACTGCCAGACCAAGCATATCTTTGGCAAAAAAAACACTCAAATCCATCGGATAGTAATACTGCTCAAAATAAATTCTTGCAAAGCTCCATGCGATGTTGGCTTACTTACGGACTTTCAGTTTTCACGCCCGAAAACATATTGTTGGAGTGTGAACATCTTCCCGAATATGTTAATTTCTACTTTGATCTATGCTGCCCCGTTGAAACTAGCTATCTAAGCATGGACGGCATCCCTTCGTTACTACCGAAACGAATTAGAAGAACGAAAGAATGGGCAAATAATTTCAAAACATCTGAGCGTAACCGAATAACGTTGGCAGCAATCTCAGATCTAATGCGACTGAATAATTTGCACATTAAAACTGTGTTGGGTAATCGCGATTGCCGTGAAATTCGAAGGCTTTTAAAGCAGCTGTGTGGCAAAAGTTTCATGAAGTGTCGTGATAATGTGAATATGGACATGCACAATGCCCAATCATGTTCTTCTCCTCGCGAAGTATGTGTTCTCTGCCCACTTTCCCCAACACTGGTCTCGCAGCCACCCTTGATCAATTGATTGTTCACATGGAACTCAAAATATGGAAAATTTCTAAAGCTGCTAGATCTGTTGCTTTAACCTCACTTCCCCGTGGATTGATTATCTTGCAGGACCCTTAACAGAACTATTCAACCGGCGCCTAATGGGTAGCACAATCCCTGACAGTTAGAGACCTGTAAGGATAACGCCTGTGTTTAAGAAAGCAATCTTAAAGCTATCGTCCGATTGCATGTATTCCGGTGATGTTGAAAGTCTTGGGGAAACTACTTGTACCTCGGATCGCCATGCGCACTCAGGCAGACGATGTATACCAGTTTGTCTATAAACCCAACAGCTCCACACTGAATGCTGAATCGTACCTTGTACATTCAGTATCATCTGCAATGGATGAAAAATGCAGAGAAGTGCGCCTGCTGTAGATACAAATGGTTGCAGCGTGATCTCACACTACTTTACAAATCGTACCAAGTTCACACAGCTTAAGGGAACAAAATCCTCTAGATTTTGCTCTGATCGTGGTGTTTTACAAGGAGCAATTCTCTCTCTTCAACTGTTTTATTTATCTATCCAAGAATTCCCTGTACCATGCAGGTTTATTGGTTGCAAGTATGTAGATGATGTTGTTCTAGGTTGTACATGCCCAACCGTCGTGATCTATTATTCACAGTGGCTTGGATGGGTTTGTACTGTGCTGATCGACCCGGTCACTCATTCTAAGCATTTCCTGATGCTCTGGTGTGACATGCTATCTTTTCAGGTTTATAAGCTGCAAGCAGTTCCCAATGCCACTTCCTCACTGGCAATGATTGATCAACTCATATCTAGAACCTCGACTGTCAATTATGTTAGTTATTTTTGATTCCAAAATCAACCTTAGTCTACCCATGCCGCTGAAACATTTGACCATGTTAGCAGGTTATCCTTCAATGTCCTAAGAATTCGAATGAGTTCTGTACCACACGATTTGATGTTTAAATGTGTGCCTGCATACATCCTGCCGCAATAGATGTACTGTTCCCCAGTAACCTTTCCTGGGCTACTAAAGAAAGACTGCAGATTTTTCTTACATTTGTCAAAACTTATTTCTAGACGCAGTGGACTGTCTAGAGAGGTCCGTGTTGATTTTATTGTCACCAAGCATGTAGACGCTTGTACTAGGTTTTACTTCACTTTCTAAATGATCCTTTTCATCCATTGCATAGAGCTCTGTCGAAAGCGCTATCTGTTTCTCGACATGCCCTGGATTCGGAGTAATGTTTTCTCTCGTGACTTCCCACCACAATCCTATCCTACCGTACTTGTTCCAAATACTCATGAACTCAATGAAACTCATCAGCATGATGTGCAGTTGTTTGCTTGAGTAATACACAAACAATTTGCATTACAAAATTTATTTGTTTTTATCCATTATTTCATCCATGTTCTGCACCATTCACAGTGATAGTGTTAAAAGCTGAAAAGGTATCTACCCAGATGCATAAAGCATGCGTTGACTTGTCTTGACGGTGAGTTATCTTGACTGTGACTTGATTTGTCTTTAATTGTGATGCTTGCCACGATCTGCTGGATTTTGTGTTAACTAACTTTGGTGTGATTTGAAAAGCACAGCAAGAAGCCGGCGACTGGCAAATGCACACATTCCTCATTGTCTTATCAGTCAGTGCCTTTAACAATAACTCACAATAATATTCATTAAACACAAGCTGCGAACAAACGCACACACACACATTAAACTGGTCAATAAACATTGTGAGAGTCTGATTTATTACACCTAGACTCAGGGCTGTCCAAGCTTGTCCGATAATTGTTTCTGAACACAAAGCATCAATTTAATCCGGTTAATAAGAACCACTTCTGCGAAAAATTGGAGACGGGAATTTGTCTGGTAAACTAGAATGTGAACGCTGAATTGACCTGGATCGGTGACCTAGGGTCAATAAGTGTCGGCCGGTCGAAGAGGCTGGTGAACTGCGCAGAAAAGCAGATTGAGTTTGGTCACCTACCTGCGCGGTCGAAGTTTGAACTCACTTAGGCATGCAATGTCCTATCGGTTGTGCCAATGTAACTGCGCCGCAGTCACATATGAGTTGGTGTTTGTAATAAGAGTTGCATCTGATAGGCTGTGCATTCTTTACAGAAGGGAGTGGCACTTTATAGGTCCGGTTAATGACAACCACGTTTGCGGCGTAGTAAGCACTTTGCACGGCACACATCAGAAGCCTTGTGGTTTTCAGAGAAGAAACGTCTTCCTGAATTGCAGTTTAATAAATACAGACTTCTTGGTTGCTTGGCGCACTAGGTCTTTGATATCACTTGATGATGCTTCTTGAGAAATCTTTGCGTGTAGTTGTGTTCAATAAGCGTATTCGTAATCAGCTGCAGTTCGTTAGTCAGGTAGTCAGCGGAGTAGATTCGTCTGGCACGATTAATCAGTGTTCTCACGAGCATCAGCTTGTATCGCATTGGTGTGAAGCTACTGGAATGCAGATACTGGTCGGACCATATTACTTTCCTCCTAATCTTCCCGCTTTCTCTGCTCTTTTTGAGGATATCTAAGTACAGAAGACATTTTTGCTGCTCTACCTCACAGAACACCCACAAACTGGCATGCACAATATTCAGGTGCGTTAACAACGGCTCCGTCTGATGCTCTGATGAACAAAATATCGAAATATCATTCATGTAGCACTTGTAATTTGGCAATTGAGATGTCACTCCAGACATACCCCGTTATACCATTAACATAAAGAAATCGGCAATTATCGGGCTCCATAGGCGGCCCACTGCTATCACATCATTTGCACAGTACGGTGTGGTCCTTACATGAAAGTACACATTCTCCGTGCACAACAACAACGAGTCAATTAATAGTTGAAATGGCGTTGATAGAGGACACCGCGAAGTTTCCGCTCGTATGCAAATACAGTCGACATATTGGTGCAGCGAACAGCGATTCTACATCTAACGAACACATGACCTTGTCGGATACATTAAATTTGTTGAGGTCATCGTTATATTCGAATGAATTTTTGGGGCGGTATGAGTTGGCCCACTTTCTCAACAGGGTGAGCTTGTTACTTCTGTAACGACTGAAGTATGGTTGCACAAAGCATCGCAAATATGGGATTACAGATAAATGGGAAGCCATTGTATAAGAATAAATAGATCTGTACTATTGTCCAGTTGAGGAACTTGATATACAGTCACACATTTCACCATAAAGTTGGTGACCTGCATCAGCGAATATGTTTAAGCAAGCCATTGTCATGAACAGGAATAAGTAGACACAATAATGTCATTAAAGGTCGGTTTTAGAGTACCGCTACACCGAGAGAGTTGTGTCCATGAACTATCAGGGATATTGAAATGCTCCTATAGTAAACCGGGAAGTGTCACAGAGGAGCGAAAAGTCCAGTGACACATGAGGTGATAAATCCTAGTATTAGCTGGCGGGGGACAGAGGAGGATGGCGAATTAGCAGCGTAAATGGAAAGTCTCCTCATGTTTGTAAAATCTTCATTCACTGAGAGTGACCATGATAGATCACAGCTAAGTGTGACAACTAGATACTTCGCAGACTCGGTGAAGCTCAACCACTCACCATCTATGTAAACTTCAGGGCGATCCATTAGGAGTTGGTGATAATGACGGCTATTGTAAAGGGGAAATAGCATGTCACTGCATGTTACTGTATTTAGCGATCAAAAGTGAGTTCGGGACCGTAATTTAAGGTAATGCTGATAAGCCTGTAACTTAATTGATGGGAATAAGGTCGGATGTATACCTAAGACCACGTCGTCTGTACGTTTGAGTGATTTTGATTAGTTAGGAACGGGCAATGAAACAACGTAAGTAGAAAAAGCGGATGGTAACCATATGGCTCCTTGAAGAACCCCGGCGGTTTTGGTCAGTAACGGTGAGCTTTTGCTCCTAAATCGAGTAAACCGTGTACGTCCAGATAAATATTACCGCGGCACGGGAACAGTAGAAGATTGGATTCCGGTATCACATAGGACTTTCATGTGAAGCTCACTGTTTACACTACCGAAAGTATTGCCATAGTCAAGAAAAAATATACTCGCACGGATTTGCTCTTAGTGTCCAGTGACACCAGCACTGAATGTACACGATAGGCTAGTGCATCTTCAGTAGATTACAGTCTATGATAAACGATCGGAAGCGGATCATCTGGAAGAGTTTGGGTCATCATCCTTTCAAATAATGTTCTCGAAGATGTTCAGGTTTACTAAGTTACGAGCAATTGGCGGGTATTTAGCTGGGTCTTCATTTGGCACTGGTGTAATTCCAGCATTTCTCCAACAGTCGGCAGTTCTACATTCCTGTATGCACGACGTGTACAGGTCAGCACAAGGCTGGGCCAAAAATCAGCACCCATTTTGAGGACAAGGGGAGATAATCTATCCGGGCCACTTGCTTTGTTGGAAATTGGCTTCAGCAGGTGATTGAGTACTGTATTTCAGTCAGTGGCAGATGAAGAGATCATGGGGCTATCCACCTTGCGGATGAAGGTTAAGAAGTGCAGTTAGCAGTGAAAGAACTAAAGTTTTGGTGTAAATCTTTAAGTTCCACGCTTGCCTACAACTCTCGGTGTGAGACACTACTGCGTTGTTTAAGCAACCGCCAGACCTCTGGGCAGCTATTGTTTCCTATAATGGTCTGGACATACAGAGGTTTAGACGGCGCAAATCTAACTTGATAGAAATAGGAAGTGACTTCACTGCAACGTAGTCTTTCTGTAGGAATGCTTTCTCTTTGTGCTTACGCAGATGTTTTAGACACGGAGATGAAAACCGATCAGCACGGATATAAATCGTTTCTATTGGACAGCAGATATCAAAACAGAAGCTGAGGTAGCTCGTTAACTGGTCACAGTATGTAGATTAATTACTGTCAAGGAATGCACGAAAGTCTGTTGATGAAATCATTGCTTGTAGTCGATATTTGCGCTGAGGTGAACATTGCTTCCTTTTAAGCTTACAAGCTTTACAGCGGGTGATATTTTGTGGTTGTATACGACAGGAAGTAATTTGAACTAGTGTAAGCAGAGCTACCAATCGGCGCCTGATAGCACGCAAAATACAACTTTGCATTGTCTACAAATATCAGATCTATGGTTGTTTCAATTCTAGTGGGAGAGTTTACAACATTTTGTGACCCGAGATCAGTGAAGATCGTTGTGTCCGATCTGTTGAAGTCACCATCATAAATGCAGTGAGAATAATCACGGTGGTCGACGACAGTAAAAGTGAAGTGATCGCAAAACGCCTCTGATTCAGAGGCGGGGAAGCTAAAGGAAATGTTGCTATTTGCTGCTTATGTTCCTCGGCTTACATTACGAAATTATACAGATAATACGTGAAGAAGAGAAACGAAACATGCAGTTAGTCTGGAGGCAGAAGGCCGATGACCGCGTTCTAGCATAGAAAGCGTGGTTCAGGTACCTAACCTGGCTCGCTTACGGTTAACGCCGGTCGTTAACTGTTGTTATCCCCACCATCCAATAGCCATCCGATGTATAACGAATTTCGCAAAACTCCAACTGCGCGTGCAGAAACACGAATTTCTCTCTCACCTTAGTGAGGAGGACATATGGAATACTCGGCAGGACTCAGCTGGCTCAGATAACCCCATAAAAAATCCATGGGGTTCAAAGCTGGTGAGCGAGCAGGCCACTCCATTGGACCACCGTGTCCGAGCCAATAGTGACCAAATTCATCGGTGAGGTAAGCTCGCACCGTTTTAGCAGAATGTGCAGGTACACCATCCTGCTGCAACTAAATGGTACTGCGTGTCCCTTCTGCCTCCAGGGGTGGAAGCACAAATGCCTGCAGCATTTCCAAGTACGACGATGCGAGAAAAAAGAAGGCTTTAGCACTTCAAAACAACAACGTACCGGTCACATTCTCGGAAAAGATATATGGGCCCAAGATTTTCTGGCTTGTTAATCCAGCCCAAACCATCAGTTTCACATTGCATGCATTCGTGATGCGGTATATTTTCGTGCGTTGCTGGTAGCCCAAGAATAATTTTCCATTGCTCCATGCAGATGAACCATTGCCTCATCTGAAAAGACAGAACGAATATCCCCGCGATCCATAAACCAGGGGCAAAATTCATGGCGCTTCTCCGAATCGCTTGGGTTCAAAACCAGCAATTGAAGTGCATGGAATCTTCGAAATTTTCGTTCCTGTATCATACGGCGTACTGCGTATCAAATCGTGTCACATTGCTGTGTCTTCCAACGATTACGGAACTCGGGCACTTTTGACAATTCACTGACTACAGCGCAAGCTGAACACTCGTCCGTTGTGCTACAATATGATCCAATTCTCTTCAGGTAACACGAACGACCAGTTTAATCGCACTTCTTTACTAGTTTAAGCCTGTACCGAGTGGTGACGGGACGCATTCCTGCGTTCATTGCCTTGTATTTTCGTGAAGTTGATGCCGTGTTTAAACCGCATTCACCGAACAGCCGAATACTCCGCGCGCGCTGGGGAAAAGGCACGTTACGTGATTCCGACTGCATTTTCTGCTTGTGCTCCATTACCTGTGGCAGTGCTTCAATGACACTTAAGTGACTTGCACTGCCTAATATGGTCCACACCCACTCCAAAACACCCGGTTAGCTAAGATGCCAGCACGTGCGCACATTCACGCCGCAGTTTTGGTTGCGAGCTTTATCTTGCCTACGCCGACAATGCTGGGTATCCAGCTGTATCACTTTGGCCAGCGAGACACACAGATAACCATCGATCACCCCAAAGCCTACGGTTAGCCATGACCTTCGACTCTTAGCGCGGAGTTAGCTAACAGCTAACGACCGCCGGAAACACGTTGTGGCTGCCAGTACATAGTTCACCCGATGATCAAAACAGGCTCATGTGGTCTGTCGGTCAGTCGCTCACCAGCTTACGTTTGCACTCAACAGAGCCCTTCATTAAACCACTTGTCTGCCGAGAATTCCAAATGTCCTCATCATTAAGGTGAGAGGGAAATTCATATTTCTTCACGCGCAGTATGCGTGTTGCGAACTTCGTTAAACATTGGATGGAAATTGGATGGTAGGGACATTAACCGCAAATTACCGGCGTTCACCGTAAGCGAGCCACGATAAGTACACGAACCGTGCTTCCTATTCTGAAACACGATCATCGGCCTTCTTCCACCAGACTAACTGTACATTTTGATGGCGTGCACCACGACGGATTGATATAACCAATAAATCCGCCGCCACGGTTACGGTATGTACATTTCCGGTGGCAAATGAAGCCCTTGATGTCTAAACCTGTGTCGTCCACGTTTTCGTAGAGCTAGGTCTCTTGAAGCATATTTCACGAAACTGATTGTGTGTTTCTTTGCATCCAGTTTGCTTTAAAGTGATCGAATGTTTAGGTAAGTGTAAAATATGGCCCTTAGCTGTCGAACAGAACAGATCGCGCACGCGCAGTATATAACTGATTTACTAAGAGCATCCTGAGTTATAGTGGAAAGCCCAAGCCAAGAAGGAAAACCAATGAAATAAGGAAAGTAAGGCAAGGTCATTCTCAAGCAGTCATGTGAGGGCCTGTGTTTACGAATGGATACTCAGTTGTCTACGTGACACCCATCTCTTCCCTGGTCAAGACTACTGACTCCGGGTGGATACCGATCAATTGGCGTCGGCGTGCGTTTAGAGCCTCCCAATTCTGGTTGTATCGCATCCGTTTGTGGTTCTTGCTGGTGTGAAGCAGATGCTCCGTCCGTTATTTGGTCGGTAGCAGTCGCTTTTTGATCCCACTCCTGTGCTTCGCTTAAGCGTGGCAGGATATGATCAACATGGCGACCTACCACACGACCGCCCTCCAGCTATAGCTTCGCTTGATTACTTGTTGAGGACATGAGTGTAGCAGGTTGCCAGCTTGTTTCGTGTGACAGTCTGGTGTACACCGCATCAAAATCGTTAAGACACCTTGCTTCTGACATCTTTTCATCCACACACGCTTGCACTTGCTTTTTCATCAATCTCCTTCGAGGGTTCGGAAAAGTAAGTGCAGTCTGGTTCGTAGTGGCCGACCAAACATTAATTCCGCGGGCGATTTCCCTGTAGACTCAGTCGGTGTCGAGCGGTAAGAGAACAGGAGACGATCCAGCTCAGGTTGTAGAGTTCCAGGAGTCTGCTTGAGGAGACCTTGCTTTACAGTTTGGACGTTCTGCCATTCCATTCGACGCGGGATGGTGCGGCGCAGACGTAATGTGCTGTAGCTCCTTGTTACGCAGGAATTGTTGAACTTTCACTGGTAAATGGGATTCAGTTGTCAGTGAATACAGCCTCTGTAATACCGAAAATGACGAATTTGATGCGTATTTTGCAACGGTTGCTGCGGAAGTCGCATGAGGAACTGGTTGTACCTCTATTTACTTAGAATGGGTATCCATCAAAACTAGACACATGAACCCATGGATTGGGCGAAAGTAGTCCGCTTGTACCCGCTGCCAGTGCCTATCCAGCCAACGCCATGTATGTATCGGTCCGGCAGATTTTGCCTTTGATATTTCTGCCATTCTTCGCAATTTTTAGCAGCCGCTCTATATCCTGGTCAATCTTTGGCCCACATCAATATTACGTGCCAGCGGGTTCATTTTGTTCACTCCGGGGTGTGCGTCATGCAGCTCTCTTAACAATTAGGGCCGTAGTTCTTCTGGTGGAACTATGCGCGAGGCTCGCAATATACAGCCTTCGTATAGACCCCACTCATTCTCCGGCAGGCGAATAGTTTCAGCTAGTCCGACGTGCTTGTAGTCCATCCGGTCATAAAGAACTGTTTCCCCATCGACTACAAAGGCCCCTGGCTTATCAGGCGACGCACCACGTCAATCCGAATGGGTGGCTTTTCAAGGTGTTGCATCAAATTAATAAATTTCATGGGTTCACTATTCGTTTTTTGTGCCATGCTGCTGCGATAGGCGACTAAGTGCAGCGGCAATGGTATTATTTTGTCCGTTTACATACTGAAGCATGTAGTTATAGGCGCTCAAAACTACTACCCACCTTTGCATTCGAGGCGAAGACATCTGTTGAATTCCTATTTTCTCACTTAGAAGCGAAAAAAGTGGTTTATGGTCGGTGTGGATATCAAACTATCTTCCCCAGACGTACTGGTTGGAATGCTTGACACCAAACAGAATTGCTAAGACCTCTCTGTCCAAATGGGAGCAATACATTTCAGTGAGTTGCAAGGTACGAGGTGCAAAAGCGATTGAACGAAGAGAGCCGTCAGCCTTTTGGTGGTAAAGAACAGCGCCTACTCCGCATGGGGAAGCTACACACGGTTGCACTAGAGGCCGACTCGGATCAAAATGCACAAGAAACGGAGAGGCGCTCAGCAGCCTTTTTGCATCTGTGAAGGCCTCTCTTTGTTCCGGAACCCAATGCCAGGACTTCCTCTTGTGCAACAGTTCGCACAAGGGTGCAAAATCTGTTGCGGCGTTTGACAAGTAGCGACGATAGTGAGAAAACATACCTAAAAACGCTCGGAGTTCAGCTTCATCCTTGGGTTCAGGTACAAGGAAGATGGAGTTTATTTGTCTTCTAACACGTGTAACCCGTTTTTATTGAGACGGTAACCACGATAACGAACTGAATCTATGCAGAACGTACACTTGGACTTCTTCAGCTTGAGTCCAATCTGTTGTAGATGTTCGAGCACAGTGGATAGCGTTCGTTAATGTTTAGCGATTGTAATTAGGATCGTCAAGGTAGGCGCAAACAAAATGTATATCTTTCATCATGTTATCACTGATACTTCGAAATATCGCTGCGGCTGAACTGATTCCAAAGAGCAGACCTTTGTACTGAAATTGACCCATGTGTGTACTTATCGTAGTACATGAACGAGAGGCCTCGTCTAACTCAATTTGTAAGTACTCGAGACTGAGGTCGATCTGTGTAAACTTTTGTCCGCCTGCCAGCGTAGCCGACAGATCCTCTAACCGAGGTAAAGGATACCTATTCAGAATTAAACAACGAGTAACAGTTAGTTAATAGTCCACACATATACGCACAGAACCATCCGGGCTTCAGGACTGGAACTAGTGGAGATCCACACTCACTGTATGGGACCGTCTCCATCGTTCCTGTTGAATGCAATCTCTTTATCTCGTCTTCTACTTTTGATCTCAGGGAATAAGTTTGGGTACTTGTCCTGATAAAGCGGGGCTGAGTTCACGGCCGTAAGTGGATACTAGCCTGATAACAGTGCACTTTTCATAGTCTCACATCCAATCGTCAGAATATTTGTTAAGCACATCCTACAAGCGCTGGTTAGTGGACATTAACTTCACTGTCTCTAGCGTGGCCGAAAGGCATTCAATCCAGTCGCCTCCGAGTAAGTTCGGACAACCATTCGCCACAACATATGCGTGCAAGATTCGCTTCTCCCTTTGTTAATTTACATGAAGATTACATTTTCCCGGCACTGATATCGCCTGCCCACTGTAAGTGCGCAAAGTTGATTCACAGATGGATACCTTGGGTAATCTTTTAACTTATGCAGCACTGATTATGGATAACTGGCACCGGTATCAACTTCCATTTTAACCAACTGGCCTATTTCCAGTGGCACAGTGTAGGATGGGTGAATGCTGCAGATACTCGACGTTGCGTTCCAGATCATGGTTAGCTGGGTTTTTTTTCGTCTGAAGCCTGGACGACCTTCACAGGCTCCTTGGGAAAACAGGATGTCGCGGCTGTGCAAGTTTTAGATCGGCAAACTCGAGCCAGCTGCCCTAAGTTTCAACATTGGTGGCGGATACTGTGTTTATGATGACATTCCTCGGCTGATAAATGCTGACTTCCACATCAGTAACACGTAACAGGCAATTCGGCCCGCCTTGAAGCAACATCTTTTCGGCCCACTGCTTAGATTGTGTCTGTATGATGTGGCGAGGAGAAAGCTGCTAACTGTTTATAGACATTCTGCAGTTGTCGAACAATATTGCAGGCTTTCTCCCAGCTCATCGTTGTCACATCCTCCGACAACAACTATTCACGAGCCTGTTCGTTACGGATACCGGTATCAAGCATTGTAAAGCCATCTACCCTTCGAAGTTCGTAACTGGGATTTCACTATACCGACACTCTGGTAGGTCTTGTGGAATCCGCGCAATGTAGTCAATGACTCTTTTTACAGGGTTTGGACGCGAGGTCGAGAAAGAATACCGCGCAGTGTATATGTTCATTCGTGAACCCCAAATCCCGTTGAGGACTTCTAGCACGCTGTTGACTGTCTGCTTCTCACGGACATGGAGGGCATCAAAATGTCTGGCCTTTATCCCCAGAACTTGTTTCAATAATTTAATTTTGTGCCTCTCTTAGAGTACCATGTTTAGTTGCAAGACGGGTAGTATCTCCAAATAATCCAAAAAGGTGCGCTTCCAGCGGTTCCAGATTGTCGGTTTTGGTTTCTCTGAAGGACTATTCCAAAGTAGTGTAGGTAGGTGCAACACCGCAGTAGTTTATCCTCGTCGCCAGAATGTTAAACGTGGCCCTTAGCCGACGAACGAAACAGAACGCACACGCGTAGTATGGAACCGATTTACTAACAGCATCCTGCGTTACGGTGGCCTGAAAAGCCAAGAAGGATAACCAATGAAATAAGGAAAGTAAGGCAAGATCATTCTCAACCAAGCATGTGTGGGCCTGTGTTTACTAATCGATAAGCAGGTGCGTAGGTGACAGTAAATATAATGGGTATACACATGTTCCGTAAGCATTTCTTTCGTATTGACCCTCCAACTAGCACGACGCTTGTTAGTAGGTTTGATATTCTTTTATAAAGTTAATAAATTAATAAGTTAATAAATAAAGCTTTATTCTTGATAAGGCGAAGCACGCCTTTACAGGCATGATCATCCTGACATAACAATGCGTGACCAAAAATGTACAACATCCGATATGTTTGTCACAACGGAGTATGTTTGTGTAAGGGGTATGTATGTATGTAATTGTGTGTGTAGTTTGTGCTGTGTAGTTTGTGACAAGATTAAAGTGAGCCTCACACGTTATAATCTTGATTGCAGATCATGGGAATCGAAGGCGGTTGATCATGGTGCATGGCGCGATCTAATCACGAAGGCAGTTGCTGAGGTGCGGGAGAAATCCCTCATGCATGCAGAGAAGAAGCGGCAGTTGCGGAAGCGGCAAGCACCAATGAATTGTACTCCATCGACATCGAGCGCATTGTGCTGTAGAACATGCGGTCGCGAGTGCCTTAGTCAGGCAGGCCTAGTGAGCCATGAGAGAGGTCACTCGGGACCACTGCCGAAGCGACGACGGGTCCTGCAGTGAACGTAGGCAGCACCGGCACAGCGTTTGTAGGCACGCTGAATTCGATTTACTAACCGCATGCTTGCATGCTAAGTCTCTTTATTTCAGGTGGTGGGTTTTCGGTTCTGTCCTAATGCCTTTCTTTCTCATATAAATGTCTAGTGGGCCATGAACTGTGCCATTTGGGGACTTTAAAGAAGCGACGACGGGTCCTGCAGAGAATTACGGCGAGCCGGCGCGGCGTTTGTAGGCACGCTGAATTCGATTTACTAACCGCGTGCTTGCATGCTAAGTCTCTTTATTTCAGGTGGTGGGTTTACAGTTGTTACCTTAATACTTTTCTTTCTCATATAAATATCTCCCTGTACTCTATTCCATTAACTTACGCACATCGCCTAAGACAATTGTATTCGATTTTCATAACATTTTTGTGTTCGTGGCATTCTGTAAACTATACTTCCTGACCTCGTGCACTTAGCTAGGATTTGTTTGTAAACAACTTATTACATATGCTATTTACTTAATGTTTATATCACCGTTTCCTTATGCATTAATCAAGTTTTTCTCTTTTTCTTTCTCTCTCTCTCTAGTGTTTGGTTGTTGTTTGATATCCCCGGTGTGGCTGCGCTTGATGTGCATGTTGACAAGGTGCCTACCTGTCTGTTACCCACTACCTCGTCCATACTGGCTCCAGGAGACAGTTGGTCGTTGCTGGAGGGGACAGGGTGCACAGTCCTTGTGGCCGTGTTAGGCTTGAAGAGCGGTTCCATGCACCCTGTGTGGAGCGGACTACGGTCCAGCCACCACCTTGTGTGCGCTTGATTCCCCAAATACAGCGTGCTTGTGTTTGCCTGTGATGAAGTGTGGGCCGGCTCCGTTGATGAAACGTGGCTCCCATCCGCATGCCTCCCGGTCTTATTCCTTCGGGTTTACTCTAGATATGGGTGTGTGGTTGGAGCTGTGGGTGGTTCAGCGCAAGCCATCCATGGTCCCTCTGTAGGCGCAGGCGTCCTGTGGCTTGCCACAGTGACAGGCAAATCCGAAACCGGATGCCGCCAACCAGTTTGTGCTTGTAACTGCGCTGCTCCATTCTTGATATTTTCGGCAATGTGCGAGTAGGAGATTAGTGTCTGTGGATTGGAATGGATTATCCGGATATCCACGAGGCAGTGACTTTAATTTGTGGCGAGTCACGACCGCCACGTCAAAGTGTTGTTAAGCAAACATTTGTGGCTTTTTGTAGGGAGAAGGCTTGCCAGACGAAAATCCACCACCACCTGGAACACTGCCGCCAAAATATTTACTGGAACGGGTTAAACCCGAACCACCTAGCTGGCACCACGAGGAGGATTTTCTGCTAGCTAGCTTCAGTTAATTTCTTATGGCTGGACCAGAAAATATGAAGCGTTTAGGGGAGAAGAAACACATGGACTTTAAACTATCACGAGTGTAGTTTAACATGGCTTTGATTATTGTGTGGCTTGTTGAAGAAAAACAAAACAGACAATTGCCGAAATCGTGAATGCAACTAATTCCGCGAATGATACAAAAAAGTACCACCAATTTAGAAGAGTCAGCCAATGATATTATTATAATAATAATAGTACTATATTTCTCCTGATGAAAGAAACTATGTCTATAGCGGCACAGATCAAGTTGTACAGAAGAATCCATGCTCTTGTATGGGTGACATGCATAGGTGAAATATTGAGGTACGTTTTTCCTGTATCTACATTCTGCCGGTTGGTTGAGATCAAAGCATAGTTATGAAAACATTGGTGTTTATATTATATTGGGCCCCACTGGGAATAGCTCATCGAGGGATTTTTCCCATGTGAATATAGAGAATAGGGTAGTTTGATCAAGGTAATTGGCGAGTCTGCTACTAAATGTTGCCACATTGTCACATGACCTGAGTGTTATTGGTAGTTTATTCCACAGATAGGTGTATCTGATCAGGACAAAATTAGAGCGGACGTTCGTTCTAGCTTTCGGTATACTTAATGTAAAATCTTTGTTGCGAAAGGCTCCAGTTGAGCGATGTGTAAATTAAGTGTATGCAGATTGGAATAGGTCTTTTCATGTAACATGTGGAAAGGCACCTACACGTTGTGCTTCAATCCTCGAATCCAAAGTGGTTCGAGATGAAGTTCATTGCAACGTTCTCGATAACTCATATCAGAGTGCTTACCAATCTGGTGTTTAGTAAATGATCCCTGCAGATGCTTCATAGCAATTCTGTCGCTCTTTGTCATATTTCCGTATATTATGCTGCAGTATTCGAGGATGGGGCGAGCGAGTAGCTTGAAAAACTCAACGCTAGCACGAGTTGTGTGTATTTTGTTTGTTATATTGAACATAGACTGTCTGGCACGTGCTACATGGTATTGGGCCTGTTCGGTGAAATTGAAGGTAGTCGAGTACCTAATGCCAAGATCTCGCGTTGACAAATGTGTAGGGGACGCGCTCATTGTTTAGGGTGATAGATCCTTCAGGGATGCAGAAGCCGTAAGACATTATGCTTGGTTTCTTAGCCGAGAGGTTCATCACCCATGTGCAGCACCATGACTCAAGGGAATGTAAATCATCTTGAATGAGTAGTAATGTCCCGTGAAGCTCGTCACGGCGAAGATTATAGACGATCTTGATATCGTCAGCAAACAAAAATGTAATACCATGTTTTACAGATGTGGTGTCACTGATGTGGAGCAAAAAGAGTAAGGGACCGAGCACGCTCCCTTGAATACCTCCACTGGTGATTGAGTGTGGGGAAGAGCGATAATCACCTAAAGTGACTACCTGATGACGATCACTCAGGTATGACGATAGCCAACCTAGTAATGGGTCCCGGATCCCAAAGTTCTCCAACTTTTGTAGTACTCGCTTGTGCGGTACTCGGTCGAACGCTTGGTGTATGTCAGTAAACAAGATTACTACTGCATAGCCTGAATCGATTGATTCTGAAATGTGATTAAATTAATGTAGTTAACATGTGGTGCCCGATCGCTTATTGGGAAAACCATTCTGCGAATTGTTGAGCAGACCAATAGAATCAACAAAGTTCATATTCTCCATTTTGACCAGCTTTTCAAATAGCCGAACGATTTTCGGAGTTTGGTGGATTGGTCGGTAGTTATTAAGCGTTTGTTTGGGACCTCCTTTATAACGAGGCCTAATAAATGATGTTTTCCATTGGTCCGGAAATTGATCAGGTGCCAGCGATAGAGTGAACATGCTCATCAGGAGCAATGGTATAACAGGTACTCCTAGTTTAATGGTGGTTGATGAAATACCATCAAATCCCAGCTTAGAAGATTGCCTGATTAAATTGATAATTTAATGGATAACGTTGAGCGAGTTATCGACTCCGCGTAATAGGTTTGTTTCTGTGAGCTCTGTGCACACAGGCACCGGGTCATCTTCGCGCCTCATAGTAAAGGCAAAAAAGTCGCTGAATGCTTCACACATTTCAGCTGGGTCGTGGAGTAAGTGATCCTCACCATCAACAATTGCAGTAATTAGAGGAGAGCAGTCACTGATTCTACCATGCAGTATTTTGACAAGCTACGTAGCTTTGCAGCTTGTCCGTAGGGCTGCAGGCTCTTCAGTTTTTCGCCGTGTTACTTGCACCTGTTTGACTCTGGTGGTAAATTTATGCATTTGTAAGACAAGTGAAAAATCATGCGTCCTTCTGTAAGTTGCAACGAAATTCCTGGTTTTCTTGCTGATTAACTGCTTGACGGAAACTTTGGAGACATGAGGGGTAGGAATACATTGTGGAGCAAGGAGGGCGGCTATAAAGTGATGGCTTGTTTATGGAACTGCTCCACAACGGTGTACACACTGGTAGAGGGGAAAAATACATCCCAGTCGGAGAAACGAATGGACTGCTGAAAGCATTCCTAATTTATCTTATGGGTTGCAACTGACGTTGTAGAGGCAAGTTTAGTGACCATTTTAATCTGGAAGCTGAGTCGGATCATGTTTTGCTTGCTGCCAGGGAGATTGTTTAAGTTCTGGGTCTTTGGATTGGGTATCCCCAGTGTGAATAGTAAGTCCAGTAGATTGGCGGACCTGGTTGGACTGGTAATCCATTGTATCCAGCTCCAAGCTCTGATGGAAGAAAGCAAAGAGGCGTGCAAAATAGACGTTGGGGTGAATGACTAGCTTATTTTCTGTAGGTTGTAGATACATGCGAGCAGTGTGTAAGATGCGATCCCCTCAACTGACAGCCAAATAGATTCAGGGATATTTTCCAATGGTGAGTGGTCTATTTGTTTAGCTGTAAACGTTGTGCGTGGGTATATAATACACCCTCCACATTTTCTGTCTCAGCGACCTTGGAGTAGTAACCACAACCATTTTGTAAAACGTCGCTAGATTCTCTCTAGCGCATGCTAATCAGATTTTCTCAGGTTAGCTTAAAACAATAAACATAAATCGATACTTGGTAATCCATAGGCTTTACGGGCCAAGTGTAAGATTCCATTGGGTGAAATACAGTCATATGTATTCAATGGTCTTAATGGCCTCAGAATCTTGAAAGCTGCCATGTTTCTGAAAGATGAAGTTAACGGAATCTTGCGCGCCCAGGTCATGCGCTCTCCTGCAATTTAAGACGTAGGTGCCTTTCAGTGATAGAGCGGTGATACGGGACGTGTGTGCGACAGAACGGTAATGTAGCTTGGGGTAAGAGGCACACTGCGGGTAAGAAGCCCACACATATATTTCCCCAGCACCATCGATATTTCACTCGAGATCGTAGTCTCGACAGTTTCGTATTTCGCCTCCAAAGCTTCATATATAAAGATCGGCCACCGAATGTTCTTCTTACTGATTACGTTGACTCATTGACAAAATTTACCCTCTTTTTACCTAATTTTTGTCACGCCACTTAAGCATATATGAATCTGGAGGGATAGAACACGTACTTTATCATTGCATTCTACGCGTTTGCATTCAATTATAGATCGAATGAGCCTGTTTCATATTCTACTAGCACACAGCAGACAAGAAAATTAATTATTTTGTGTTGCACCCATTGGGAGTAAGAAGCTCACGGGCGACTTTATAGCAGCATTACCTTAATCCCTATATTATTCATGCAAATTCCCAAACAATGGAATTCAGAAACGTGGACCACAGCCTTTTTAAAGGGATGTGTCATGTAGTTTTAGTAAATTTGCCCAACCATTTATGTAATTTAGTTGCATGGTGTATAACAAGTAAGAAAACCTCAGCCAAATGACTAAAGGGCAACTGATTTATCAGTGCTGAAAGACGAATGGTTTCTTCTATTAATACCACCTAAACTTTTACACCTCCGATATGGAATTTATAGGCTTTATTGCTATCGCTGCGCACATTTCACTGCATCCCTGATTCATTGAATTGTCAGTGGATCCATTTGATAAGTTCGGTTGCGTCTGCTCAATCCATAGTCAAGTGTTCGTGGAAGAGTTGCAAGCACCAGTGAGAGAAGCAATCCGTTTACCTCCATTCGATTTTATGATCCTAGACTTGTTTAAATGTGAGAAAAATGAAAAGCTAGCTGCATTTCTCACCATCAGGGGAGTATTTAAGTGTCGATTATGAAAGCTTAGCTAGACCACTGATATCCTTTTATACAGTGCTTTTGGGGTGGAAAATTCCTCCAGTAAACCAAAACTGACAACTAAACCAATGAGCATTGTGCAGTTAAAATCACACGTAGGTAGATCAATAGACGGGTAAACGAAATGAGAGTGAAATTTAGCGCCAGTGAATGGTCATGATTGGTTAATTTGTGTGATCGTGCTTACCTCAGTGACTCGAGCATCAGATTAAGACCGGCTCAGTGTGCATGAACAGAGAAATTTCTCTTTCCTTCAGCAAGTGGATTCGTTTGTTCCCTGCTTTGTGTAAAAACGATTGCAACCTTAGTGGTTTGTCCAGAGAACATAGACCGCCGACTTAAAAATAACTCAAAAATCCGCGCAATTATTCAGTGGATTTAAATCACTTACACTGCGACACAAACGGAAACATCAAATTTGGGAACCTGGAACTTAAACATCACCAGATGCAGTGCCCTTTCATCTATCATGTGCGTCAGTCAAAAGTATTCATCTGAATGCCTCCACAATTACGCATTTGTCTAATTCAAAGAAACCACGTCCATTCGTACCATATGCAACTTTCCTGTCATCATCCACACAGCTTTTTCGTTTAATCTTGTATGAAGCATCTCTGTACCTGCTCACACCCAGGTTACGAGGTTTGCGATGCTGCTATTCCATCAGCAGCTTATCACACCATTTCTTATCAAACATTGTTACTTCGTTTTACAGCTACGTAAAGCAGTTCTAATATCCAAAATTAATTCATATGTGCCTCTCAGCAACTGTATTTTCGCAAGGCAGTTCCGCGGATATATCACCGGAACTTTCTCCCTGCCTGAAGTACGACTTGAGTCATTCAAAACAATAGTAAGATTAACTCTGGAATGGTGTCCTGTCGTTCAGAGCTAATTGAGTAAGAAAGACAGAGCGACACCGGAAAATGTCCAACTATCATTTACCAAGCTCGTCATTGGGCGCTGCTCAAACCTGAGTTGTAAAGATAGCTGTCGAAAACTCCAACTGGATCCTCTTTGGCTGAGACGCATAAAGAACAGTCTCGTTCTCTTCTGCAACTTTATAAACCAACGAATTTACGCAGACAGCACCGCATTTGAACTACAGAAGACTGCAATCTATCCCACACGTAATGGAGGCTATTGATACGCACAGAGCCTACAAGTCATAAAACTCGATCGAATTTCTTCTTAGTGAGGTACACTGATCTGTAGAACAAACCAATCCTACACATACGCATGAGTGCAGGCTATGTCATATTTCGGAATTCCATACAGACGTTCCTCATTATACCAAACGTGTTGAAGATTGTTGACTCACAGCAACATTGACATAAGCAGGTATAAAAAACAGATGAGCAGATATTCACTTACAACTAGCTTACCCATTACATGTCATTACCTACAATACCAAATCCTGTGTCTGTGCAGTCCAGTATCCCTTCTCATTTATTATCTACTCCCGAGCCTCACAAACTAGAAAATGATGCTACAAATATCGGTACATTGTAAATATTAGGTACTCGGGTCTAGAACCCGAGGAAAAAAAGATTCTATCATTAAACATCCCTTTACTATTATGATTTACGCCGCATACATCATGAAAGTTATCCACTATACAAACGATCGCTCCAGCTTATGGGGTCGTGTAGCGTTTGTCGGTAAATATGCACATCTATTTAGTTATTTACATATGCAAACTTATTTAAGTTGCCTGTCGTGTCTAAACAGTTATATTTTAGGATGATGAGTTAACTCATTTTAAACCAAATTTATGATCCAAATTTTGCATCATTCAGCTTAAGCTTTACTACCTTTTGCTCATCATATCACACAGCCTTATTCACAGACAAATAGCAATGTCGAATATTTGCGGTTAGTTTGGCTCTAGCTTCGACTGAAACAAACACATCACTTGAAAGGGCAGAGAAGTGACTGTGCTAGAGTCTCGCATAACTCGTCACTTGGAAATCTCCATCTGCATCGCGTGATTGAAAGTGACAGTTGTGACAGGTTGACACCGACTGCCTGCTCTACTCCTCAACTATGCAGTCAAGCGGAAGCATATAAAAGTAGGATGTGAAGCAGACCGATTCTTTCGATGGTAAACGCCCTGCAACATAATTTGGTTCGTTTGTTGATGAAAATGCTCTCCCTGTTGAGAAAGTGGGCCAACTCATACCGCCCCAAAAATTCATTCGAGCATAACGATGACCTCAACAAATTTAATGTATCCGACAAGGTCATGTGTTCGTTAGATGTAGAATCGCTGTTCGCTGCACCAATATGTCGACTGTATTTGCATACGAGCGGAAACTTCGCGGTGTCCTCTATCAACGCCATTTCAACTATTAATTGACTCGTTGTTGTTGTGCACGGAGAATGTGTACTTTCATGTAAGGACCACACCGTACTGTGCAAATGATGTGGTAGCAGTGGGCCGCCTATGGAGCCCGATAATTGCCGATTTCTTTATGTTAATGGTATAACGGGGTATGTCTGGAGTGACATCTCAATTGCCAAATTACAAGTGCTACATGAATGATATTTCGATATTTTGTTCATCAGAGCATCAGACGGAGCCGTTGTTAACGCACCTGAATATTGTGCATGCCAGTTTGTGGGTGTTCTGTGAGGTAGAGCAGCAAAAATGTCTTCTGTACTTAGATATCCTCAAAAAGAGCAGAGAAAGCGGGAAGATTAGGAGGAAAGTAATATGGTCCGACCAGTATCTGCATTCCAGTAGCTTCACACCAATGCGATACAAGCTGATGCTCGTGAGAACACTGATTAATCGTGCCAGACGAAGCTACTCCGCTGACTACCTGACTAACGAACTGCCGCTGATTACGAATACGCTTATTGAACACAATTACACGCAAAGATTTCTCAAGAAGCATCATCAAGTGATATCAAAGACCTAGTGCGCCAAGCAACCAAGAAGTCTGTATTTATTAAACTGCAATTCAGGAAGACGTTTCTTCTCTGAAAACCACAAGGCTTCTGATGTGTGCCGTGCAAAGTGCTTACTACGCCGCAAACGTGGTTGTCATTAACCGGACCTATAAAGTGCCACTCCCTTCTGTAAAGAATGCACAGCCTATCAGATGCAACTCTTATTACAAACACCAACTCATATGTGACTGCGGCGCAGTTACATGGGCACAACCGATAGGACATTGCATGCCTAAGTGAGTTCAAACTTCGACCGCGCAGGTAAGTGACCAAACTCAATCTGCTTTTCTGCGCAGTTCACCAGCCTCTTCGACCAGCCGACACTTATTGACCCCAGGTCACCGATCCAGGTCAATTCAGCGTTCACATTCTAGCTTACAAGACAAATTCCCGTCTCCAATTTTTCGCAGAAGTGGTTCTTATTAACCGGATTAAATTGATGCTTTGTGTTCAGAAACAATTATCGGACAAGCTTGGACAGCCCTGAGTCTAGGTGTAATAAGTCAGACTCTCACAATGTTTATTGACCAGTTTAATGTGTGTGTGTGCGTTTGTTCGCAGCTTGTGTTTAATGAATATTATTGTGAGTTATTGTTAAAGGCACTGACTGATAAGACAATGAGGAATGTGTGCATTTGCCAGTCGCCGGCTTCTTGCTGTGCTTTTCAAATCACACCAAAGTTAGTTAACACAAAATCCAGCAGATTGTGGCAAGCATCACAATTGAAGACAAATCAAGTCACAGTCAAGATAACTCACCGTCAGGACAAGTCAAAGCATGCTTTATGCATCTGGGTAGATACCTTCTCAGCTTTTAACACTATCACTGTGAATGGTGAAATACATGGATGAAATAATGGATGAAAACAAATAAATTTTGTAATGCAAATTGTTTGTGTATTACTCAAGCAAACAACTGCACATCATGCTGATGAGTTTCATTGAGTTCATGAGTATTTGGAACAAGTACGGTAGGATAGGATTGTGGTGGGAAGTCACGAGAGAAAACATTACTCCGAATCCAGGGCATGTCGAGAAACAGATAGCTCTTTCGACAGAGCTCTATGCAATGGATGAAAAGGATCATTTAGAAAGTGAAGTAAAACCTAGTATAAGCGTCTACATGCTTGGTGACAATAAAATTAACACGGACCTCTCTAGACAATCCACTGCGTCTAGAAATAAGTTTTGACAAATGTAAGAATAATCTGCAGTCTTTCTTTAGTAGCCCAGGAAAGGTTAATGGGGAACAGTACATCTATTGCGGCAGGATGTATGCAGGCACACATTTAAACATCAAATCGTGTGGTACAGAACTCATTCGAATTCTTAGGACATTGAAGGATAACCTGCTAACATGGTCAAATGTTTCAGCGGCATGGGTAGACTAAGGTTGATATTGGAATCAAAAATAACTAACATAATTGACAGTCGAGGTTCTAGATATGAGTTGATCAATCATTGTCAGTGAGGAAGTGGCATTGGGAACTGCTTGCAGCTTATAAACCTGAAAAGATAGCATGTCACACCAGAGCATCAGGAAATGCTTAGAATGAGTGACCGGGTCGATCAGCACAGTACAAACCCATCCAGGCCACTGTGAAAAATAGGTCACGACGGTTGGGCATGTACAACCTAGAACAATATCATCTACATACTTGCAACCAATAAACCTGCATGGTACAGGGAATTCTTGGATAGATAAATAAAACAGTTGAAGAGAGAGAATTGCTCCTTGTAAAACACCACGATCAGAGCAAAATCTAGAGGATTTTGTTCCCTTAAGCTGTGTGAACTTGGTACGATTTGTAAAGTAGTGTGAGATCACGCTGCACACATTTGTATCTACAGCAGGCGCACTTCTCTGCATTTTTCATCCATTGCAGATGATACTGAATGTACAAGGTACGATACAGCATTCAGTGTGGAGCTGCTGGGTTTACAGACAAACTGCTATACATCGTCTGCCTGAGTGCGCATGGCGATCCGAGGTACAAGTAGTTTCCCCAAGACTTTCAACATCACCGGAATACATGCAATCGGACGATAGCTTTAAGATTGCTTTCTTAAACACAGGCGTTATCCTTACAGGTCTCTAACTGTCAGGGATTGTGCTACTCATTAGGCGCCGGTTGAATAGTTCTGTTATGGATCCTGCAAGATAATCAATCCACGGGGAAGTGAGGTTAAAGCAACAGATCTAGCAGCTTTAGAAATTTTCCATATTTTGAGTTCCATGTGAACAATCAATTGATCAAGGGTGGCTGCGAGACCAGTGTTGGGGAAAGTGGGCAGAGAACACATACTTCGCGAGGAGAAGAACATGCTTGGGCATTGTGCATGTCCATATTCGCATTATCACGACACTTCATGAAACTTTTGCCACACAGCTGCTTTAAAAGCCTTCGAATTTCACGGCAATCGCGATTACCCAACACAGTTTTAATGTGCAAATTATTCAGTCGCATTAGATCTGAGATTGCTGCCAACGTTATTCGGTTACGCTCAGATGTTTTGAAATTATTTACCCATTCTTTCGTTCTTCTAATTCGTTTCGGTAGTGGTGAAGAGAAGCTGTCCATGCTTAGATAGCTAGTTTCAACGGGGCAGCATAGATCAAAGTAGAAATTAACATATTCGGGAAGATGTTCACACTCCAACAATATGTTTTCGGGCGTGAAAACTGAAAGTCCGTAAGTAAGCCAACATCGCATGGAGCTTTGCAAGAATTTATTTTGAGCAGTATTACTATCCGATGGATTTGAGTGTTTTTTTTGCCAAAGATATGCTTGGTCTGGCAGTAAATAATTGAACATATCTTCAAGACACAGTGGTCTGAGTTACCGAGAAGAGCTCATTTTAACGTAGAAAAAAGAGCTTTGTGAAAACAATCGCCAACTGCGAGTCGTGTCCCGTTTCAAAAGCGACAATATTTTTAGGTCTAGTGTCTTTATGAACGTCGTAACACATCTGTTAGGGTCACGACCATCTATATAGAAACAGCACTCAGTTTAAGGCAGTAACGCTTGTCAGAATTGATGGACAATACATTTGAGCTCAGTCGATGGCATGTCGGAGGCCATTGTGATGTTTCCGATGATGACTGAAAGAAATCCACCAAGAAATATCAGTTTACACGTGATTAAATGGAAGCCAATTATTAATGTCTATTATGTAGAGAGCAAGGTAATCGCACAACATCATTATTGGTTTACATACATGACCACGCCTCGCGATTCTGCTGCTTTCCAAAGCAATCGAATCTCATGACGAGGTATCCATTGGGCTGAATGACCTCATCATCCACATCATGATATAACCAATATTCTTGTAGCATTACAATGTCTGCGTTGGCACATTCCTTAAGCTGCACAGTGGTATTGATTTCGGCAATGTTACCCAGTTGAGACTGCACATTGCTAGATGTAATTTACGAAATTTGTGCTTTGTTGATTGGACAGCGTCTGAGTCCGGCTTGCCAGCTGGCACGAGGCCTTCTTTTTCTAAGGCGTCGTTTTAAAATCCCTTTGACGGTGTTTCTAAGTTTGTGACCGCATGCGACATAAGGCGCACTTTCGCAGCATCTCTGAACAAAAAGTTGACAGCGTAGGATAAGATCCATGAATTAAGAATAATTTAGGTAATTGAAAACGTGGAAACAGTAAAACAAAATTGATAAATCTGCAGCATATGGCATCGATTAATATTCCGAGGAGAAAACAGCAACAGCCGCTTTGAAGGTCCCGCATTTATATTCGGCTGAAATTGAATGCAACCTATTCTTTTCGACACCAAGTATTATTTAAGTATAGAAAGTGATGGAAATTTCTTTTCTTTCTAAGTTACTCAGACTGATAGGCTGAAAATCGAAATAACCGAGAAGTGTTAATCTTTCACCTCTACTAACAACATGTGTTTTCCGGTAGCTAAATTTGCAGGTATTCGCTTTTTACTAGAAGGATATATTTTAAGACTAGAGGAAGCGTCAACAGCACTTTCTGGAGGCATGTCATGAATTCCAAAAGCCCCTATTCAGTTACCCTTTACTGGCTTTGTTTAACCTTACTAAATATTTGTCTTAGCAATACGATTCACATAACACTGCACAGTGAGTTTATGGAAGTGATGGTTAAAGGAGTTGGTTTGGAATGCTATTTTAAAAAGCGCCGTAAGAATTCGAGAGGTGCTAGATGCATGCTTTTCATGTCGTATTCTCAGTACCATCAAAGGTAAGTGATTTAGCGTTTGATTCCTAACTATGGGTGCGGAGGAACTACCAGGTGACCTTTGGGACGGTGTTGTTGTTGTACCGGTCGATTGGGTTGTCGGCTTCCCTGTACGGCAGGGGAACATAGGCGTTGTACCTGAAGGACAGCCGATAATTGGAGCGCTTTCATCAACAGGGCCTGCGTCGCATTCTGCGCACCATTTGTTAAGGCAGAGTTACAGACACTGTATTGCTGCAACGCAGTCGCATGGACGCAGTGGATCGCATAATTCTGCCGTATCACCTGTAGTGGATGGGCTAGGTAAACCGCGTAGATTCGTCGCGGATACCCATACAGTTGTTAGATGGCCAATTGTGTGCAAGGAACTGACACGTGGAAAGTCCTAAGCTACGTTACCAGGATATGATCAAGGTGAGTTTATCACGAACTAATGTGAATTTCAGGCCCAAGGAACCGATGGTAGTGGGTCGTCACAAATGGCGACAGTATATAAAGAAGGCCGTTGTTCAGTTGCATGAGAAATCACTGTCATACGCGGAAGAGAGGTGAAGGATACGGCAAAGATATGCACAGATGTCAAGCACATATTGCTGTGGCGCATATAGCCATGTGTGTCTCAGCCAAGTCTGTTTGGCAAACTCTCAGCGTGTCCATGAGTGGTCAGTATTGGAAAGAGGACGAGCAGGCTGAATTGGTAAGCATTAGCCCGGCTCTTGTTAAGTACACCGCCTCTGGTTCAATTCATTTAAAAATGCAGGCCTATAACGCGGTTGAAGTGTTACGGGTGCTATACAATCGCTGCAGTTGGTATGTACTTGTGTTTGAGTGTTGAATTTCAAGTGTCCGTGATGAAAATCCCCGATGTCAGTGTGCTTGATGTGAATGTTACCAAAGTGCCTGCCCGTCGGAACACCGCCATCACGTGAACATGATAAACACAATGAATGGTTCCATCCAGTGTGGAACGGCAATGCTGTAACTTTCGTTTTGTGTAGGTCTGGTGCGCATCATTCCCCAAGTAGGCAGAAATGTTGTACTTGCTGAAAGATTGTAGGTCGGCTCCGTTAATGAAACGTGAATCCCATTCACATGCCAAGCAGTCTTATTCCTTCGGGTTCACACTGGATATGGGCGCGTATATGGAGCCGTGGGTGGTGCAACGCAAGCCATTCATGGTCCCTCTGTAGGCACAGACGTCCTGTGACTGTCCTAAAGAGGCCGCAGTGACTGGCAAATCCGGAATCGGATGATGCCTACCATATGTGACGCGTTTATTATGCCTCAATGCCATTGGGCTAAAGTGACTTGCACTTAGCTTTTTCCGCATTACACTAGCTCTAACCAAGTCCATTTGATCGGATTTGCGCTGTTTGTTTATCCTCCGCACAGTTTCTGCTTGTTACGTTCGATTTCTCGCTCTTTCCTTTTCTCTGTTAGTAGGTTGATACCCCCTGGTTCACACCTACACCTTTCTAACCTCACGCCAACTCTACATTGTAATTCATACATTTTACTCTTTGCTCCGTTTTGTCATTCTGTCGCACATTTACTGTCCGGTTTGCATGTTTATCTTTCACATTCACATGGTGCCTCACGCTGACGTTGATGTTGCATACACGACGATTCTCTGTCACGGTTGAGCTTAACCGAATTGCACTTAAACCAAATTTTTCAAAATCTGGATTGAAGTTATTCCACTGTATTTGATTGGTTCAGTTCTCTTCTTTTTCTGCACCTTTTGTGTCAATGTTCATGATTGCTGTCCACGAAATTCTATGTTGGTTGTTTGATATCCCCGATGTCGCTGCGCTTGATGTGTATGTTGACAAGTTGCCTACCTGACTAACATCTTGCACCTCGATTGTTGGCTCTATGAGTGGTTGCTGTAGGGGATAAGCTGCATGGTCCTCGTGGCCGTGCAAGCCTCAAATGGTAGTTCCTTCCAGTCTGGAGTGGATTACCGCTCAGCCACTGCATTGTGCATCGTCTGGTACGCATGTTTCCCTACATAGATGGAGAGGAATGCTGCTGCTGTGCAGGTTGAAGGATTGTGGGCCGGCTCTGTTGACGAAGCGTGACTGCCATTCACATACCACGCAGTGTTATTCCTTCGTGTTTACACAAGACATGGGGTGTGTAGATGGAGCTGTGGGTAGTGCAGCGCAAATTCCCTATAACTGTTGTGTATTGCAGGCGTCCTGTGGCGGTTCGATGTCCTAGTGACCGATGAATCAGGAACCATAGCCGGCTAAGGATATGTGCAACAAAACAATCTTTAAGTGCAAAGTGAATGACGGAAGTTTTGCCTGTACATCCATAGCAACTTTAAACAGATACAGTAACTTTTTAAGCAATGAGCTGGCTGCATCCAGCTGATTGCTTCAGCTTCACCAAAACCAAGGAAGTGGGAAGTTGGGTTACGTAACGAAACCGTTTGGCCGAAGCTGTCCTAATAGGCCTGATGAAGCCGAGGCATTGTGTTCCAAAACTAATACACAGAACAACTAACATTTTTCAGCTTTCAACTACAAGAGCTTTTTAATCGAATTCCAGCTGAACTGGTAATGTTCATCTCAAATCTGAAAGCCATTTGTTTTGCAATTTTACGGAAACAGACCATGATATACAAACCCACTTTCGTTTCAGGTATGACTATCGCTCACTCAAGTAGATCTGTGTCTGTGCTAATTAACCTGATACCTTTTGCTTCATATGCGGCACCGTACACCACCAGTGCGTGAAAGCAGAAATGGCACTTCTTTTATAAAACATATCTACAAGGCATAATTTGAAGTATCCTTTGGTGACCAAGATAAAAGTGGGCACCTTACATACTGTGCCAGTATTATGAGGAAACGCTCCGTGACGGGAAAATGGCGAACACAACAGCCTAGCATTTGTCGTTCCCATGGCTTAATGTGAGTCTAGAAACCGCACAAAAGTTGTTATTTTTGTGGGGCTAACACAAATTGTGTTTGTCAGCGAAATGCTCTCTTGAATTTGATGTTGTTTCACTACGAAGTATGTGAGCTTTTAGTTAAATATGGCGCAGACGCAATACCCCATATGGATCAGTAGATGCCAAAATGCTGTTTGGGAATGAGTGTTACCTTCAAGCATGTGGACTTGCGCTAAACCCCATACTGCAACCCGCAAGAACATCAAGTTCAATTTGGCCACCGCATTTGGGGTACATTGTTACAAATGGAGACTCAGGCAGTTGAAATGACAAACCTTCTTCCGCAACGCTGTTTGCACAAGTTTTATTGCTCTGCTACGTCTTACCGTCGTCGTAACCATATTGGTCCAGTTAAGTAACAAAGCAGCCGACACAATCGCCGAATAGATGGTAGGTCGAGCATTGCAATCCTGTTCGATATTATCAATGAGTGGTTGGGCTTCTGATAACAAATATGTTTTGCAGAACGTGAGGGCGTAGGGTATAGAGTAGGGTGCCAAAAGGAAATCGGTTATAACTTGTAAGCCCAAGAAAATGAAATGGTGCATTGTTTCATTTTTGAAGAATTTAAATAATTGAGAGTGTACACCTCGTTGTTGATTGCCCACAACGCAGAAAAAATAGGCTAACGAAAATTAGCTGCCGTTCGCCGGAAAACAGTGCACAACCACGACGCGTTTTCATAACATTTTATCTCATCAGGTGAACGTAACAGGTCTCGAACGCGCGAAATTGGAATAGTAGCGGTCCACATTGTGATTGTGCGTCGCAATCCAATAACACAAGGTGTACTACAAAACTGACCCGCCATTGGTCATTTACCGTTGTGCCAAACGTTGCCCAATATGACCCGCTAGCCAAAGGGGTAGAGGTTTTGGCTACTATTCCAATGGTCGTGAATTCGAGGTCTGCTATCTCCACCTGATGATAAAAATGACATCGAAACGTTTCGTGGTTGTGCAGTGTTTTGGGCGGGCAGCACCTACTTTCCGTCTGCTTTGTCTACTTACTTAATGATCGCAGGAACTGAGAATTACTTTAATGCAACTCGCGGTCCACTTTGAGATTGCGCGTCGCAATCCAATAACAAAATGTCTATTTTGTTATTGACTCCGGATTTAGTCATTTAAACGTTGCGCTAAGCGTTGCCCACCGTGATACCGTTGCCAAATTTGTAGAGGATTCGGCTGCTTTTCCAATGGTCGCGCATTCGAGGCCTGCTATCTCGACCTGATGAGATGATTTGTTATCGGAAGGTGTGTGTTTGGGCAGTGTATTAGGCAGGGCAGAAACCAATTTCCATCTACTGGGACTACGAACCCAGTGATCCCCGGGTCTGTGCAGTACTTCAATGTAACTCGCGCTCTCCATTGGGATTGCGAGTCGCAATCTAATCACACAACTTGTATTACAAAATTGACCGTCCACGTAGTCATTTACCGTTTTGCCAAGCGTTGGCCACCGTGACCGGTAGACAAATGGGTAGAGGATTCGGCTACGATTCCAATGGTAGTGCATTCGAGGCCTGATATCACAAACTGATGAGATGAAATAACATCGAAACGTGCGTAGTTGTGCAGTTTTTAGGGCGGGATTCCCCCAATTTCCATTTACGTAGACTACGGTTCCAGCGATCGAAGTGACCAAGATTCAGTTCAATGTGAGCCGCGATCCATTTAAAATTACGCGTCGCATTTCAATCACACTACGTGTATATCAAAATTGTCCCTCCAATTAGTCGTTTACCGTTGTGCCAAACGTTGCCCGCCGTGAAGCGGTATTCAAATGGGTAGAGGTTTCGGCTACTATTAGAATTGTCGTGGATTCAAGGCCTGCTATCTCCACCTGATGAGAAAACATGACATCGAAACGTGTCGTGGTTGTGCAGTGTTTTCGGACGGGCAGCACCTACTTTCCGTCTGCTTTGACTACTTACTTAATGATCGCAGGAACTGAGAATCACCTTAATGCAACTCGCGGTCCACTTTGAGATTGCGCGTCGCAATCCAATCACACAACGTGTACTCCAAAAGGGACGCTGGAAAATTGGGATAATTGGGGGCTGTGTTCATTCAAGAATGACTGATTATGTGAACAGAGTCGTTCAGGAAATTGTATATGCATAACTTCCAGAACGTTGCAAGCATGACGTTTTAATGACTTCGAGGTCGGACGCACGTGACTGTGCCTAAGATCCTTGCAGTAAGTTTTGGGAAACTGATTCCGTTGCACACATTCGAGTACGAATCGAATCTCCGTCTTCACTTCGGTAAGCCTAGCGTTAAACTACAAAAACTTGTTGAAGTTGGTCGCGTGCCGCCAGGCCATATTAACCTACAACTAATTCCCGCAGCCTTGCATTTAGTCTATTGATTTATTTTACAACGCGATCTAATAGACAACGATGGTACACAGCAGTTTGGTTTGGCACCTGGCTGTCATATCACCATAAGGTCCGTACTAATGTAAAAAAATAAATCGGGGAAAATTACTGATGAGACAATTAAACGTACTGGCCGAACTTTAGGGACCATTACACGCAACACTCGCCGTTATCACATGACCACCATGGGCCAGGAAATTTCGCGCCAGTAGCATGAGAACGACTAAAGGATGAGAACAATTTCCGAAAATCTCAGTTTCCGAAGAAGCGCTTAACTTTCAACCATGGATCTAATTTCAGCATCTTATTTTGAAAACGTTCATGGACAGAAGGCCAACTGTACTACACCTGATGAGGACAAATAAGACCGGAATGCGTCGTGGTGTACAGTTTTCTCAAGCGCGATACACTCACTTTCAATCTACTCCTTAATTCTTTTTCATCTATTGAACTATACAGTATTATTTGTTACGAACTATCGCAGCGATGCCGCCCATGAGTTGTTAGATAATGCATGTGTTCCTAGGACCAGTACTGCGAATTTATGTGCTGAATCCATGATAACTCCTCAAAGCTCCTACCTGTTCCATCAAAAATTCCTCGCCTTATCGCTGCCTGTAATTCAACTCTCGTTTAATAGTCTAGCTACAGCGTGTTCAATGATGACGGGTTTGTCACCTGTATTTCAACAGCGTCATCGGCCTCTCAGATATCCAATATTTGAAGCAATAACGACTGATACAGCCAGAAACATAGTCTCCAGCGTCGTGCACAGTGGTCGAACTACTGCTTTACCTAAATGCGATTAATTCAGAGTTATTGGGAATACATTAGACGCTCATGTTCTTCTGATAGGTTTCCAGTCGAAGAAAACACTTCTTACTTCAACTTCAGAGTTCATGGGAGATTTGCAGCGAAACATAGCACAACCTGGGTAGACACACACGCTTCAGAACGAGTACTAGTCCAGGATGAAACAACGTCATTGAAGTTTATCGTGATGTGTGCTTTATGCCTAGCTGCTTAAGAGGTTCTAGTCGCACAAGGGCCATCCACTGTGCTTTGGAGTAGTTCTGCTTATAAACAGTCTTACGATAAACGCTCGCACTGTCTGTTTGTCCAGAGTTATGCTCAAACTCACTACCTTACTCAGCTTCTGAGGAACTCAAATGACCTACTTGTGCATTCACACCCATGACGTCAGAATGTTGTCTGCACAAGGCTATATGCAGTGACCGTAAAGAGACAGCACCTAACAGTTTGGTATTCTTGACGATTAATACCAAACAGGATGCTCACAAAAATCTATTCATTTTGCGAAAAGTTGGCTGAATACTGTTCCGCGGGAACCGGTACGATTTTAAATGGTTAAAACTCCATCGAAATGAAACGTGACTTGTCAATAATCTATTTTTGAACTTCCTTGTGATATCGTGAAAGACGAGTCACACGAACATATGACTTCCAACTTAGAGATGTCGTTGCTGGTGGGTAATTGTTCTCTAAAACTAATGGCAGATACATTTAGGTCCGGCGATTGTATTAATTGTTACACAGAGTTAATCTGCATTAAATTCTGTGGTAAAGTGTTTCAAAAATTGGCCACTCTGCCATCGAAGCACTGTAGGTAGAGCGCTATCTTTAGACTTGAGTCCGCATTCTCGTGCCGCTGCTCGCTTGTGCTGCATGGCATGCACAAGTGTAGCAGTGACATCCAAGCTACGATGATTGGTAATGACTGTAAAGAATTCTAAGCTATCGCATCGGTCTTCGCGTTTTACTCTACGTTAAGCAGGGATGAGCATGGTAGCAATATATTTGACAAATTTAATCGGCACTCCACTCCGAGTGAACGGACAGAAAGCGAGCGGACCGCATTCTAGAGTTGGTTTGCTGCTGCAGAGGAAGAGACGATTGGTGCCCCGTCATATCAAGTGTCGAAAATACGTCTGAGCACATAAAGCATTGGTAGTTCGTTTCAGTATAGCCTGTTCGTGTTTCAACGAACTATAAGTCACATGCGATGTGGGATGTCGCGTTTTTGGTCGAGGGTGCGTGTGTTCCGTCGCCACTCGTTATGCTTAGGCTCATAATAGTGACTTGACTAGGTTGCTGACGAAGCGGAATTCTGCAAACCAAATGTGATGGTGGCTGTAAGCATTATGAATTGGGGCGTAGTCATCAGGACCACAAAGCACTCTCCATATATTCAGCTCATCTGCAAACTGGGTACATACTGACCAGAGAAAATGAAGCAGCTCTTTGTTGTTAATGAGAAGCCTAATGGATACCAATCATTAAACCTACCTTTAACCTGTATCATCCACTTGCATCCAACTTGGAACTCGCACATTCGCCGGTGCATTGAGCTGTCAACATTACATGTTCTTAGCATGTGGAGGAGGACTTTGTAGTTGACCTTGCTGAATGCTTTGCTAAAATTTATAAAAATCACGTCGACAGACATGCTTGTTCTTTTTATTGCAATCATTCATACCTCATCACATGGTGGCTGGTAATGCTTGGGCTACTTAGAGTGTAGATGTGCGGTGTTTGTCAGAATATGGTTCGACTTAGACACATGCAGCAAATCCTTTTTTACAATCTCCTTAACTCTTTTTCAAAAATACATGTTGGACGTATCGACTGGACGCACGCTCAGTGTCTTAGGTTAGAAGTTGTCCGTTTGGGCTTGAGTGCTGGTATGTCAATTGGAAGTTCCAGGTACCCTTCCAAATAAGAAAAATATAAATTTCCAACGGTTCCGAGTTCTCTTCGAACAGCTAGATATTATTGTTTCCCGCATTGCTGCAGGTACCCCGCTGCCTCTTATTTGCCTAGTAGCCGTCGGTTGAGCCAGAGAGAAGAATAATGTCCCACATCCTGCGGCACCGCCTAGCTAATCTACCAAATACCTGTCGAACCAATGTGGATTGACCAACCGCACTTTCCGGCAGTTGATGGGCCGAAATATAGAGCAAGATAAGATAACTCCCTATTTCGCAACTAACCAAGAGGTTTCAGTCGTCGAGATCCGCAGCAGAGGACAATCTCCTTGTTGCTAAAGTTAGACCGTCAGTCCTTTTTCCAACAGTTTTTAGCTGCCTGACGATGGATCCAACTTCGGTTTCGTATCGTAGCCGCTCGCGAATTTACAATTCGTCGGTCCTTTTCCACCTCCTTTTTTCGCCGCATTGCTCGAGAATTGAGATGATTCCGGTTAGCTGGATCCATATTCGGGAGAATATGCACCCTCACAAATCGCACCATGTGTAGCCAGTATAGTGTTATTTTCCTGCTAGCATCACTGGCAAAAGTTCCACACATAGCCGCCCTTATCGTTAGCGTACTTTCCAAAGTGAATAATGTGCTTCACATTCACTCCATCCTCATCTACATCAAGGGATCTAGTAACAAGCTCCTGTACAATTTAACGTCATGGTCCAAGCGTGCCCTAGGATTTGGTTCTTTGAATTATGTAGGATTGGGATTTAAAACGATGTTCAATTCATCTTCCCATGTGGTTGCTGCATTAGCGTCTCCAGGAGCGAGTAACCGATAGCGAGAGGACAGGAAAAGTGAAAGTGCACCATTTCTTAGTCAATTGGTCCATAATGGATGCTACTTTAGCATTGCACAAAACAAATTCCTCCAACATTTAAGTATTCTGATGCGTCCATCCACCGTATCCGATCATCCAATATGTGTGTAAGGGCAGCCAGTTTACCTGTCTTCGGTTAGCAGCGTAAAATGTTGTATACCACATTTAAAGATGAACTTTGAACAACAAGGCACAATGAATTTATACGGGTTAAGGAACTTTGCTTTACAAGTCCCGTTGGAGAGTTGGTAAGTGTTGTATCGCAAAAAAAGCAGCAGACCAGAGCAGCACCGAGGAAACTGTCCACACACACGCGCGGTACAATTAAATCGATAGAGGTTCGCATTGCAACCAAGTAAATGCAAGCTCACATGATAGGCCAACGAGTGCCACATTGGAGCGTTAGTAGAACAAGCGAGTCGAAGGCAAAACAAAGCAAAGTATTTGAAAACAATAGTGTCCCCTCTTCTGTTCGTTAAAATCTAGGCACCACATGTTTATGAACGACCTAATTTAATGTCAGCACCCCGAAGAATTGTCATGTGGTCCTATCCGCTAAAGCGTATCGGTAGCTAGGGTGGTGTATCCAAACGGAACATCGTAAGTTTCTATTAGTTGTTACCGAACGCTGTGTTGCAAATGTGTTCTTCTGGTCAGTATCACTTTGGGAAAATGCTGTATGCAGCCGTCTTGCATACACCTTTGTCCCATCAGCCAACTTGTAAGTTCCTAGCGTGCACACAAGTTACACACCGGTCGGGGTTCTGAACACATTACCTCCTTTCCGGGAATTGGATAGTCTCACATGAACAAATAGTTTTGAATGATGTGTTCTCCCAACGCATCTGTATTTATCCTGGTAAACAACCGGTATTTCGTATGCTCTTTGATCGGCAGCTTCTTCAGATGTAAAGACTGCATTTAAGCGAGTTCGAATTGTTCGCCCTAGCATTAGCTCCGACGGGTCGTTACCGTTGCCATATGTGGAGTGGTTCTGTATACCTCGAATGCAGATACCAACGCATCATCCCAGGTTTCTCCCGAATGCCAAAGGAGTTGTAGTGATTCTTTCAAAGTACGATTAAGTCGTTCGACCAGTCCATTCGATGCAGGATTATAAGGTACAGTCCTCGTGTATTTGATACCATTGAGCCTCAGGATTTCAGCATACTCGTTACTTCGACACTGTGGGCCGTTCTCAGTGACTATTTCTTGTGGCAAACCGTATCTTGCAAACAAACAACGGAGCTACTTTATGATGACGGCTGTAGTTACATCCTTGCAAAGAATAGCTTCTGGCCGTTGCTGTAGAACCAGGTAGACACTAGCATGTTTCGCTTCTGCAGAGGTGCATTGGAAAACGAGCCCTTAATATCGATGACAATATTTGCCCATGGCTTCATTGGGTACACGATATTTTGGACTGGAGCAATCAGGGGCATCGCACTCTTATCGTATTGGTGATAGGCATAACGTTCCTGAATAACCGCCTCGCCGCTGGAATTCAGCTTCGGCCACCCATAATACTGCCCTATCCGAGCTTTTGTTCGCACAATCCTGGGATGGTATTCATACGCACACGCAGCCACCAGAGGAATAAGGATTGCAGGGGCTACAACCTGCACCTCTCTAATAATGCAGTTGCTCACAGTAGAATGCGCGTGCTGTAGTGTATAGTATTGAAGTAACTCAGGTTGGATGTTGGTAGGACTGGGCCATGAAGTAGATATGTACTCCCGAAGCTTCGCTAGGACTGGGTCTCTGACAGTGTGCTCTCGTACCAGGTCAAGTATTATTGTAGGTGTCCCGTCTGAGATCCGCCATATCAATTTTGCCTCTTCTAAGTCCTCATTTCCCCTTCGTTGAACAGTGGGAATTTTGACAAGGCATTTGCAAGTTGGTTAAAGCAGCCTGGCACGTATTTTATTTCATAATCATAGTTCAATAAACATGAGTACCAGCGACTCAAGCGTACCGGCTTTTGACCATGGTTACCATTGTATCGATGTCCGGATAAGTAAAAGTGCCATTTCTCACATACCCTGACGCATGCGAGGGCATCATCCTAGCCGGTGGAATAATTTATTTCAGTATCAGACAATGTACGTGATGCGTACGTAATCACTTTTACTCGTCATCGTGCAGCTGGAATAGATCTGCACCCAGGCCAACATCTGAAGCATCCGTTGAAACAAACGTTGCACAGTACTCATAGAGGATCGCTACCGTAGGAGTGGCTTCAATTATCGTTCGTATGGCCATGTAAGCATGGTCTTGTTCAGTGGCCCAACGAAACTCCTGGTTTTGGTGCTTCAACCTCAGTAACGGCTTGGTAATAGTCGCAAAATTCGCTAAATGTCGAAGTTAATAAGAATATGGACCCAAGAAATGTTTCATCTACGTAAGGTTGTATGGTTTTGGACAATCGAGAATGGCTCTGGTGTACTGCACATTAGGTTTATTACCCGAGGTAGAAATAACATGTTCAACAAACTCGACCACCGTTACAGCGAATTAGCATTTGTTGGTATTCAGGCGGAGATTTAGTTTATTCGGTCTATGCAGCACATTATGAAGGTTTTCCTGATGTTCCGTGGTGTTACTAACAAAAGCACAAATATCATCCATATATACAACACATGTTGGAGATCTGATAATGATCCAGTAAGAAGTTTGTACCAATCTGCTAAGGCACTACTAAGTCCCATTGGTAGCACTTTGTATTGCCACAACTCGTCTTGCGCGAGGAAAGCACTCAAATGTCCGCAATCTGGAGTTCGTGACATGTGGTAGAATGCACTGCGAATATCCAGCTTTGAGTAGATTTTGGCGTTTAATAGCTTAACCATCAACACATCGAGAGAAGGCAGAAGGAACTTGTCTACAAGTACATGTCGATTAAGCGCTGGAAGGTCGGTGTATATATAAACAGAGCCGTCTTCCTTTTGAAAGAAAACTAGTTGATGAATCCATTCAGAACACTGTATGGGTTCTATCAATTCTTCCTTGACCATATTTCTTAAAGCTTGCGACAATGTTCCTCGCTTGTCCGATGGTACATTCCTAGGTTGAGAAATGCTGAACGGTTTGTACTTCGCCCTCAACCGAATGCATTGTATTGCTTTGAGACTCTACCAATATCCGAAAGAAGCAAAGTTGTGTAACTGGAACGCAACGAATGAAGGTTGACGCTGGCAGTGGTCATCCGGCTGACACATGGTGATACGTTCAATAAGACCATGGCGTTACGTCCCCCCAGAATTTTACTAACGGTTTTAGAAACGTAAACGTAAACTATATGCTTCCTGCTCTTCGTAAGAGACATTGAAACCGTAACCAAGCCAAGTAGGTTTACATCACCATTTGAGTAGCTACTGAAAGTGCACGCGGAAGGATGTACATTTGGCTGACTAAAATGCTGTTCGTAGAATCATTATGGCGCAACTGTAATTGGTGACGTGGAATCCAGTTCCATGTCCAAATAAATGGTTTTGTTTCTAACTTGAAAACATACAACGGATATCTGGCGAATGCAGTTTGGGTTCTTGATTGGGAGATGAAAGTTGATGTTCGCATTCATTACCGATTCAATTGCCATGGCGGAAGCCTTTAACTCATACTTTGCTGGATCCTTTAATGTTGAAAAAGAAACCCTGAATTTGTCAACCTCGTTTCACTTCTCTGAACAAGTCCCAGCGATCGAGCTTAGTGTTGCTACGATAAAACATATGATTACTTGTCTACGACCATTCTACAGACCTGACCCCGATGGGATCTCTTCTGCTTTAATCAAACACGGTGGAGATGATATCCCTGTTATAGTATTAAATATCTTCTCTTTGTCTCTTTAGTCTGGTCAATACCCCGAACTTTGGAAAACGGCTACGGTTATACCGCGACACAAGTCCGGGTCGAAAACTGACATCCGGAACTACCGCCCCGTTAGTCACACAGTCATTCTCTCACGCATGCTAGAGAGAATTGTTAAGGATTTGGTTACGTTCCTAATTTCGCACAAACTTCTCTCAACTTCACAGCATGGCTTTCTGAAGTCTCACTCGTGTGTTCCCTGTCAAGTTGACTTCCTTAACCATCTAACTGAAGCTATTGACTCAGGTCTTCAGTGCATTGTTATCTTCCTCGACATGTAAAAAGCTTTTGACAGAGTCCCACACATAAAGCTATTATGCAAATTAAGTAAGTACGGTGTTACAAATCCGCTTAACTCTTGGATCCAATCTTACCTAGTAGGACGGTCGCAAGTTGTGGATATCAATGGTCACATCTCTTCACCTCGTCCGGTTACCAGTGGAGTGGTACAGGGCAGTGTCTTAGGCCCGTTACTCTTCCTACTGTATATAAATGACCTGGTTTCTGTTATATAATTTGGGAAGCCTTATTTGTTTGCTGATGATTTAAAGGTGGTTTACACGTCCCCAGGCTCTCAACGTACCGCTGAAGTTAACAATATCCAAAGCGACTTGAAAGCCATTGAGAGATGGGCTGATATGTGGCAGATGACATTTGCAACATCGAAGTGTAGTATTCTATCGTATGGATGTCAGATAGCAGCAGAAGTGTTCAGGCTTCATGATGAAGTCATTCCCATCAGCCAGTCTGTTCGTGACTTAGGTTTAAGATATTCTAGTTCGTTAAACTTTAGCGAACATACAAATCATATCGTGAAAAAGGCTAAGCAGTCGGTCAGGCTCATATGCCACCTGCTAACCTTGAAAGAAACCAGACTAATTGCTTTCAAAATCAATATCTGGCCTTTGCTTGAATATTGCTATGCTGTGTTCAGTAACTTGCGAAAGGTTGACTTAAGAGCCATTAAAAACGTCCAACGCGCCTTTACGAAGCGCATATTTGGCTGTTCAATTGTTCTTTCATACCGAGATAGGTGCAAACAGTTGAATCTTGAACCTCTGTGGTTACGAAAAATGCAATTAAATCTTTGCTTCCTCCACATACTCGCGTGGCGGAAAGCATATATTGGAACCTAGCAATTGCACTTTCGTGAAAACACCATTTATGAACTGAGAGATAATGAATGCATATTCTATTTACCTAAATGCAAGAGCAGGCTAAGGAGAAATTTCTATCTTCTTAGGTATGGCTCCATTTGGAATAAGCTGCCAAAAGGGATTAGATGTATTGAACATTCCTGCATGTTCAAGAAAATGATAAAGGCTTATCTGTCAACCGACAGAGCGAAATGGATCTTAAAAATTCAACTTGATGATGAAAAGCTGTATGAAGAAGGGCCGGATCATGTATGATACCGGAGAACATCAACTCTACTGCACCAGAGAAAACTTGATCAGCTAGGATGAGCTGCTACAAACCGCTTCTTATGCTATTCCTTAAAGCTACCTCCCATGCGGTTTTACTCCCTTTAAACTTAATTCATACCAACTGTCTCCTGTTTAAAACCGAGAGCAAAATTATTTACTGGTGTGACGTCAGGAACTATTTTCGTAATTTTCCCCACAAATTGATTAATTCGTAATATTGTTCTGCAATCCCTTTCGCTACATTTTTTCTCCAGTGCTAATCATTTCCCCTTCTCTTCTGAAGTTAACAGTCCAGAAACATGTACTTGAATTCAGTGATGGCAATAACTGATTCCCTATGCGACTTTTGCCTATGGACAACTCGTACAGTCATCTGTCTCCGGCTGTCACGCTACACAATTTGTCGTATGATCGGCTCGATCGATTTCTACGCCGTTGTACAAAACATACCTGCCTATTTTTTCCACTAACGATATAGTTTTCACATAATTCCTCTTTTCTATATTCTTCCTTATTTCATAGTTGGCCACGAGTAGACTGATCTCCTGTGGTGACGGATTACGGCTTCCAGATTATAAAAGACGTTACCTATGCAAGGCAAATTGCCACCAATTGACTGGCGTATAAAAAAGTGCCATAATAGAATGACCCGCATGACGGACTGGGCTGAGCCTTCATGGCCCATAATACATGTACAAAAGCAGCTCTAAAAAGAACAGAACATATTATATACAGGTGATGGTTCATATGCTACTATGCCACACCGGCACACAGCCAGTTATTGCATGGAAGTGCGATCGAAACCTTTCGAGGGAATGCATTGCATGGAAGCAGGTCCCCTGGGGATGGTTCCACGAGTGGCCGTATTACTTTAACTGGACATCTGTTTAAATCTGCTTACGTTATTGTTCCTGGTTTTTAATTTCTTTAATGCCTTAATCCTGCCAATTAGTTTAGTACCTGTTTTGGATCCAGTGTAAAAAGCGTGAACAAATTGATTTTTTTGCGATGCTGTTGTACACATTGATCAGACCACATAGTTGGACTGCACCTCCAATCACCGAGGAATATACCATTTATTTATTTATTTATTTATATAGATTGTCCAGTGGTAGCCGGAGAAACTCTGGAGTCATGTGCAGAATGAACTAAAGAAATGGCGCTAGAATGACAAACCCGAGCACAATAACCTGACTCACTGCAATTCCGGCAGATTGCCTTCTTTGCAGGACATGACTTATCAGTTTCACGATGTTCAGCATTTCCACAACAGTAACACGTATTTCTAACTGGGAATCGCGTCGGAGAGCGTGTAGAATCCAAACAGTCAATTTCAGTAACTCCTGTGTTAGAGAGGAAAATTTTGCTTTGTTCAGTGACTGCGTCCTTCGCGCAAACCACGTCACAGACCCTGTCCGATATGAGCATTTCTGCGTTCTCCATTAAGAGGCTTGCTTCAATCCGAGAATCCTTGAGACCAGAAATCAATTGTGGTATGAGCATCGTTTCTCCCAATTTCTCTCGGGAATAGTATTGTAGTTATGGTTTCGAACAGAACAAACAAGACGGGAAATGAATGCATCCACTGATTCACCAGATGCTTGTTACAGCTGCGAAAAATTGTACCGAGAAGTATAGATGTTCACTCGAACACCCCAATGTTTATTGAGGGCCGAGAAAGCCTCTGTCAATGTGGGTTTCTCCTGCAAGTTTGGAGCATCAAATATACGTCAACCCTCTGAGCCGAAGTGCAAGCGCAAAAACATTAAAGTATCCTCCGTTTTCAGCGTCACGTATGGGTTGAGAACTAGTAGCACAGAAATATAATCTGAAAAACTAATTTTCCAGTCTTCCCAGCATTCTGCATTTGGGGTAACCGCAGGGTCAGTCCAGAACGGTGAAGGGGCAGTAGCATGCAAATACATCGGTAACACGCGACGCCAATTTGTAGCAGCCAGAAAAAGCAGCAGACCAGAGCAGCACCGAAGCGTATGTATGGAGGAAACTGTCCACGCAGACACGCAGTACAATTAAATCGATAGAGGTTCGCATCGCAACCAAGTAAATGCAGGATCACATGATAGGCCAATGAGTGCTAAATAGAAGTGTGACTGGGATAAGCGAGTAGAGGGCAGAAACAAAGCAAAGTATTCGAACACGACAGTGGGGATAACTGGATAACTGTACTGCTGATAATAATAGTAATAATAATAAACAGTTTGTACTTTAATTAGGATATAATGGCTTAACGTTTGCTCCACTGTAGTTCTGCAATCCGCCTACATTCACAACTCCTACAGTTAACATCAAATAAATCCATGGTATACTCCAGGTAAAAGATGGTTACGTACCTCTAAGTGACAATGTGTAAGCGGATGAGTTTGCCAAGCAACTTTCCTTTAAATACTGTTGGTGTCGGTGCAGAGACGACCGACTCTGGGAGAGCATTCCATGTGTGATAGACACGAATGCAAAAAAATTTCTACGGCACTCCAGACGGCTATACTGTTCGGCGAGTTTCAATGAATGGCACATGAACGGCAGACATGATGCAGGTCTCGCAAAATCGAATATGTCATAATCATTTTGCCTCGTAGCGTGCGATGGTTTCCGATGACCAACTAATTGTTGCACTCTCTCTTCATATAATAGATTACACATTCCAATTACGTTCTTAGATACCCGACTTTGTGGCTGCTCCAGTGCAATAAGGTCCTGTTTCAGCATGGATGCCAAGCTTGAACTGCGTATCCGACACGGGGGCGAACATACACGCTGAGCATTTGTCGGAATACGAAGCTGTTTATTTGTCCAAACACCGGTCGCAACTGCCCGACGTGTTGGTTTCCAGTCTTTGAGGCCTTTCCGGATTGCCTGGAGCAACCCAAGTCATGTTCGACAGTTGATTGTTGCAGTACATACGTGGCTGTAGCTGCCAGTAGCAGAACTGCGATGGTATTACTGCAGTTTTTCATTAAGATGGAGACTGTAAAGCGGAAGTCAGTGATGGTTGTCGGTATGGCTATTGGGGAAACGGCAGAGCATGGACAAAAACATCGATAACAGCATGTTTTCTTTTATTCGTCCTTCTGTACACGTTAGGTAAAGTGTCCGTGTTGAAACTGCGGTTGTCTATGCTGGATTTGGCTGCTCCTTGGATTGAGATTCAGCCATAGGGGTCCAACTTATGCGAAAGCGCGCTTAGGGTCCTCATCTAATGTCTTTGACTCGAAAGGTTAGTCGCCAGGCAGCGGGGAGACGGCCATGGTCCCCTCCAACGCAATGCATGCCGCCCCAACCTGTGGACCGGGATGTTGAGTTTGCTTATGTTTCAACCGCAGACTACTTTAGTAAGAATAGCTTTCGTTGAACCATACAGCACCATCTGTTATGCTTCCGTGGGTCGAAGCTGTACGTAAACCATTAGACTGCGCTAACATCCAGTAACTTCGTCACGGCTGATGACGAAGTGGTCAACTGAAGTCTTAGGCAAGTGACCGTTCAGGGAACATCCTGTTACTCAAAGCAAACGGTTGGGTTGTAAAACTATGCCGTTGTTGGGGATGCTGCGGCCCTCTGTCTGTAGAAGGCGCTCAGCATTGTCTCTGGAAATGTGCAGAACTGGGCTCCGAAGAGGCGCTATGGTTGCGAATCCATGAGCTTGTTCTTTTAATTGTGTTACTAATCAGCAACATGAGCACATTAGTCTGATACTTTTTGCCCCTACTACTTATTGTCAGTTTTACCGGTACCAACCGGGTTTTCTGATGTCATTTAAATGTGTCCCACTTCTGAAGGAAACCCTTTTTCTTTTTTCGTTATGCATCGCGGGAAAGCAGCAAGCCATACTAATCATGCGTGGTTCTGGGATTCAGCTTCTGCTTACATTCCTTGTTCTTTTTCCATTCTTGTTGTTGTTGTTGTTGCTTTGCTTTCTCTTTTTACTGCCACTTAGTTGAATTATATTGCGGCAGAATAGTTGAGCTCTTGCTCGCCCCAAGCTAATCTGTAGAACGTGTGAATGGATGACCCATGTAGTTTAGCATTTGTGCTTCCTGCCACTTCCACTTGAGTGGTCTAATTGATCACCGTTTCTTGTCGTTCCCCACATCCCTTTCTGTCTAACCCTCATTCTTTATGACTCATTTTCACTAAATAGCAACATTGTAGTCGCAACGTTGCGTGACACCACATTCTTTGAGAGTCATAATATGAGCTGTCATCCCCTTAATATGCATTCCGAGAAACTGTAGTCGGTATTCACCGGCTGCCGGTTCTATGAGTTTCAAAGTTAACATAACGCTTCAATACCATTTTAGACCGCGTACGCCAGCACTCACTGTCATCGAGAATGGTTTGAAGACGACGCCTTTAGAGTTTCGGCGGAATTTGGATCAGGTCTGTCTGTATGATGAAGATTCATTGCAGTTAACTGAGTCATACAACCACCACACATCCAGGAAAGAGCAAGATGGCTGTTTCGTCATATTTTATCAATAGCGCGCATCCACCGAATCCCGCTGGATTAAAAACCACGGCCTTACTTTTACGAGCTAGCGACTTGTGCCACTGAACTATGGGTGATGGCGGCGGACCACGATGACCTACATCTAACTGCGATATAGTGCGATTCGTCCTCCATTGTCATGCATGTTATGTGGGTGCAGAGGACAAGGATGACTTCACGAGCAGCGACTTCCATTACAAGCCGCCATCAATCAAGTGGGCATGCAAGGTACTAAGGCGATTACTTATATGCAGTGAGTGGCAGAAGTTGCTGGCTCGTGGGAGCATGGTCATGGCTTCGAATCCATCAGGATTCGGCGGGTGCATGCTACTGATGAGTCCCGTTGGGACGAAACGGGTTTTTAGCGTTTCCTTGGTTGTGCGTTGGCAGTTTGACATGGTCAAGCTGCGACGAATCCTCACCAAAACCAGAAAAATGACCACTACTACTCATTAATATGTCAGCCTGGTCCTGATGAAACAACTTTCTTTTCTGACATGAACCAGAGGATCTCCGAAAACCTATCTACTGTGTTGGCCTCACGCCTAGGTCGTCTACTAGGTACAGTGTCCAAAGATTTTCCTGCTCAAGCAGTCGCAGACCGGTTACAATTCGACGCGCTGTGAGTTATCATTCGGAACTAGTTAGTCCTCTTATTTTTCTGGTAATGCGTGTATTATATTACCGCTTTTTACAACGAAATAACATTATAAAGGTTTTAGGGATCCTAAGAATTAGTTCATTTGATGAATTTGCTTTTACGGAACCAAATCAATGCACGGGGTTATTATATACGTTAGTTGCGAAAGGTTTTCCTTAATTTTCAGCCTGTCAATTGTTCTTGCGTCGGCACATAATCTTCGGTGCTTTAATTTTTGAAAAGATGCGATTTCCTTCTTAAAACTCTTAGACAGTGAAAGTGCAGTAAAAATTCGCTCTGCCAAACATTTCCTCGCACTGACCTTCATTTTATCGATATTTCATTGTTTTTTGAAGTCGGTATACCTGTTATCTGGATTATGCCGAACTGGACCTCGGCCACTTCGATCACTGGTAAACGTTATGCATTCGCTCGTTACTTGACAAATGTACTTTCCGGCAAACAACATGTCCTTAGTGGCATAACGCTTTGTTCCGCTAATTTATGCTTGAAATGAGCGATTAGTCGGCCTCGAGAAACATCACTCTGACCGATAAATCTGAAATAACGCGTGCAGTTTCACGTCGTTTCATTTGCCAAATGAAACTGACGGGACCCAGAATGTCGAAATGCCGGGGTCTGATGCTTTTCCAGACTATCCTAAGCCTCGTGATTGGTAGTGACGATGATGTATTAGTCGGAGTAAGAACTAAAAGTCGAATAGAGCAAGTTGGGAGAGGGCAAATATTTGAAAGTTGAAAACAGGGGGATAAAAGCGAAGCTGGAACAGCGCGGTAAGAGTGAAATAGCGTAAGTGGGAAATAATAAGGTGGGTAGGCTTGAGCAGTAGCATCTTAACCCCTATCCACCCTGGTCGATGCAGCAGATAGGACACCGTTGATTATCCTCTGCTTTGGCCAGAGCAATGAGGCTGGATCTATCACAATGGGACTGGACGTTACCGTGGTGCCGTGATTTATATGCTTCAGAGATCCATTGAACTTTGCTGAGGTGTTCAATTTTGCACCTTCTGAGTCACCCATACCAGTTTGGTCAATGGTTAGAGGCCAGACAAACTCAGCCTCCTGGTCCTCCAGGTTGGGGGTTGAAATAAGGGTAGCTCCTTATTCCTTTAAGCGGACTCGTTGTAGCCCAACGGCAAACCTGCTGCCTTGCGGTCAGGTTTTGAACCAAAGGCTTTGGCTGAGAACCCTAATCCTTCTTCTGTCTAGGCCTGGGCAACCTGACAGTAACCTGCTCACTCAATACTATGAATGTTTCGTCAAACAATTTCTTGACGAAAGCCATACTGTTCCGGTACCATGACGTTGCATTTTTCCAGCTTGTCCATTAGAGCCTCTGCGGCGACCGTTTCCATCACTTTCGTGAACACAAGGTGGACAGTCACTGGGCGATAGTTTGCAGGCTCTAAACGGCCGCCGCCTTTAGAGAATTTGGGTAATAATGCTATGCTGCGACATAGTGTAGGGAGAACGACACGATGGGGGAGAATGCTGTTTATTGCACGCTGAGAGGTTCACACACATGTCCCACGCACACACACAAATATATCCGCGTTTCCCACTTACGACACACCACGTTCCGCCGAGTGAAGTGGTGTCCACTCAGCGCCATCAGGCTGATCCGACATGGACATTGAATGTGCCGTTTTCCGCCCACATTTCTGCTCCCTTGCGTCGCAGCCTATCCAGACTGGATTCGTACCAAAGCTCTCGACTTGCTTGCTCGGGGCTGTGTTGCTCTGGTCGGGCCGATTCCTGGGGCCGTAGATAAAGGCATATCTTTTGGGAAAATCGGGCTCCCTTTCATGTCGCCTCTTGTTCTTCTCGGCGTGGCCGCGGTATCGTTTTTCGCTGACGACCCATTCCCGGCTTGCATCGTAGGCCACGAGCTGGGTTGACGATTCCCGTTCCCAGTCTCCGCGTTAGTACCGATCTCCTGCTGCTTCTGGGGCATTTCCGTGTGAACTGAGGTCCGCGCCCCCAACACCCGCCCCCTCTCGAAAACCTGTTTCCCTCGTATACCATGGGCGTAGAAGAGATGCGTTTACCCAGCGTTTCACCACCCCGTTGTCGATACGGCAGTTCGTGCCTTTTCGGTCGGTCACTGTATAGGGACCAGTCCAGCGTTGGTTGAACTTGCTCGCGCCGGGTCCTTTGTGTGACGGTGGATCGTTATTGCGTAGCTTGACTTGGTCTCCTCACACAGACAAAATCTAAGCAGTCGACCGAAAAGATGTTGCCCCGAGACCGGTCGAATTGCCTGTTACGTGTTTCTGATGTGGAAGTCAGCATTTATCAGCCGAGGAATGCCAGCTTAAACACAGTATCTGCCACCAATGTGAAAAATTAGAGCAGCTGGCTCGAGTTTGGCAAGCTAAATGTTGCACAGCCGCGACATCCCGTTTTCCCAAGCAGCCTGTGAAGGTCGTCCAGGCTTCAGACGAAAAAACCCGGCTAATCATGATCTGGAACGCAACGTCGAGCATCTGCAGCATTCGCCCATCCTACACTGTGCCCATGGAAATAGGTCACTTGGTTAAAATGGAAGTTGATACCGGTGCCAGTTATCCATAATCAGTGCTGCATAAGTTAAAAGATTACCCAAGGTATCCATCTGTGAATCAACTTTGCGCACTTACAGTGGGCAGCCGATATCAGTGCCGGGAAAATGTAATCTTCATGTAAATTAACAAAGGGAGAAGCGAATCTTGCACGCATATGTTGTGGCGAATGGTTGTCCGAACTTACTCGGAGGCGGCTGGATTGAATGCCTTTCGGCCACGCTAGAGACTGTGAAGTTAATGTCCATTAACCAGCGCTTGGAGGATGTGCTCAACAAATATTCAGACGATTTGATGAGAGACTAGGAAAATTGCACGCATATCAGGCTAGTATCTAACTACGACCGGGAACTCAGCCCCGCTTTATCAGGACAAGTACCCAAACTTATTCCCTGAGATCAAAGATAGAAGACGAGATAAAGGGATTGCAATCAGCAGGAACAATGGAGGTAGTCCAATACAGTGAGTGGGGATCTCCACTAGTTCCAGTCCTGAAGCCAAATGGTTCTGTGCGTATTTTTGGTGACCATAAACTAACTGTTAATCGTTGTTTAATTCTGGATAATATCCCTTATCTCGGTTAGATGATCTGTATGCTACGCTGGCAGGTGGACAAAACTATACACAGATAGACCTCAGTCACACGTACTTACAAATTGAGTTAGACGAGACCTCTTGTTCATGTACTACAATAAGTACAGACATGGGTATATTTCAGTACAAACGTCTGCCCTTTGGAATCACTTGGGCCACAGCGATATTCCAAAAGAACATTGATGGCGTGATGAAAGATATTCATTTTACTTAAGCCTATCTTGCAGATATTATAAGTACAGGACTTACAGAAGCTAAATAGTAACAAGTGCTATCCACTGTGCTCAAACGTCTAAAACAAAGTGGACTCAAGGGTTGATGTGTTTATTGTTGTCAATAACACCAGCTCGACAGCGCCAAGGCGCGACCACTTGACTGACCCACGTGAGTGAATTGAACACTGACATTCAAAGCAAGCGCCAAACAATATTCACTTGGATTTGGCAGTGGCTTACGAGGCTCTGCGAATCAGACCCTAATAGCCGCACTGAGGATGTTGCCTAGCTTGGCAATGAAACGTCTGCAACAAAATTGCCCAGCTCGGAGAACACATCAGCCCTTTCATCCACACCCCGAGCTACAGCTATTCCCAATAATTTCCAAAGTGGACTCATGCTGAAGAAGTCCAAGATTACATTTTGCTTAGATTAAATTCGTTATCTTGGTTACCGTCATGATAAATACGGAGAACACGTGTTAAAAGCCGAATTAAAGCCCTTCCTTGACGCACTTGAACACAAATATGAGGCCGAACACCGTTCGCCTTTAGTGATGCTCTCTCACTATCGTCCCTGCTTACCTAACGTCTCAGCGGTACTTGCACTCCTGTAAGAACTGGTACAAAAGGGGAATTCCTGGACTTGGTGTCGGAATCAAAGAAAGGCCTTCATAGGTGCAAAAAGCCTGCTTAACACCTCCCCCTATCTCATGCATTTTGATCCTAGCCGGTCTCTAGTTCTGCTGTGTGATGCCTCCCCTCGCGGAGTAGGCGCAGTCCTTTGCCACCGGACAGCTGACGGTTCTTTTCGTCCAATCACTTTTGCTTCTCCTACCCTGCAACTCGCTGAAAAGGAATTACTCCCAATTAGACAGAGAGGCCTTAGCGGTTATTTTCGGAGTCAAGCATTTCCACCAGTACGTCTGACGAAGACAATTTGATATTCACACCGACCATAGACCAATTCTTTCGCTTCTGGGTGAGGAAAAAGGAATTCAACATGTGTCTTCACTTCGAATGCAGAGGTGAGCACTACTACTGAGCGCCTATAACTACAAACTTCAGGATGCAAACGGATCAAATAATGCCATTGTCGATGCACTTAGTCGCCTTTCGCAGCAGCATGGCACAGAAAAGAATAGTAAACCCATGGGTTTTATCAATTTGATGCAACACCTTGGAAAGATACCCGTCCGGTGACGTGGTAGGGCGCCTGACGGACCGGGACCCTTTGTTGTCCATGGTGAAACGGTTCTTGATGACCGGATGGCCTACAATAATAAATAAAAATAAATCGCCAGCTGCACGCCGTAACAGCGCTTCGCTGCCACGCGACCACCACCAGTCGCGCTTGGGTCGAGTATATCGCGAGGACGCACGCCCCTACACGGATTCGAACCGGTGACTTTATGGTTGCAAACCAGACGCGCATACCACTCTGCCACCGGTCGACGATGGCCTACAAGCAAGTCAGACGAACTGAAACCATTCGCCTGTCGGAGTAATGACTTGAGTCTATACGACGGCTGTAAATTTCGAGGCTCGCGCATAGTTTCACCAGAAATACTAAGGCCCTAGTTGATAATTGAGCTGTATGACGCACACCACAGCGTGAACAGAATAAAAGCGATGGAATGTAGTTACTGTTGATGGCCAGACCTTGACCAGGATATAGAGCGGCTGTTGAAAAACTGAGAACAATAGCAGAAATACCAAAGGAAAAATCTCCCGTACCGATACATTCATGGCGTTGGCTGGATAGGCCCTGGCAGCGGATGCACGCGGACTATTTTGCCCTAATCAATGGCTCGATGTGTCTACTTTTGCTTGCTGATCATTCTAAATGGATAGAAGTACATCAATTGCCACATGCGACTTCCGCAGCAGCCGTTGCAAAAATGCGCTCCATATTCGCGATTTTCGGTATACCAGAGGTGGTAATCACCGAAAACGGAACCCCATTTAACAGTTTAGTTTCAACGATTCCTGAGTACAAACGGAATACAACACATAAAGTCTGTGCCGCACCATCCGGCGTCGAATGGAATGGCAGAACTTGCAGTCCAAACTGTAAAGCAAGGTCGCCTCAAGCGGACTCCTGGAACTCTACAAACTAAGCTGGATAATCTCCTGTTCTCTTACCGAACGACACCGACGGAGTCGACAGGGAAGTCATCCTTTGGAATTAATGTTTGTTCGGCCACTACGAACGAGACTGCACTTACTTTTTCCGAACCCTCAAAGGAGAATGATGGAGAAGCAAGAGAAAATGTGTGTGTGCATGAAAAGATGTCAGAGGAAATGTGTCCTAATGATTTTGATGCGGTATACACAAGACTGCCACACGAAACAGGTTAGTAATCTGCTACACTCATGCCCTTAATGAGTAACAAAACGAAGCTAAAACTGGAGGACAGCCGTGTCGCGGGTCACCATTTTGACCGTATCCGGCCACGCTTAAACGAAGCACCGGAGCGGGATCAAAAGGCGACTGCTACTGACCCAATAACGGACGGAGCATCTGCTTCACACAAGCAAGAACTACAAACGGATGCGGTTCAACTGGAATTGAGGCGATCAAAACGCACGCCAACGCCAATTGATCGGTATCCACCTGGAGTCAGTAGTCTTGACCAGGGAAGTGAAGGGTCTCAAGTATGCACTTGAGTATCGATTCATAAAGACAGACCCACACATGCTTTACTATCTTCCTTTCATTGGTTTTCCTTTCCGGCTTTTCTAGCCACTGTAACGCGTGATCCGTTCCGTCCATCGGCAAAAGGCCATCCTTCACAGTTATGCATTACGGTGACATGACCACTTAGCCCTAGTGGGGTGGTTACACATAGCCTGTCGATCAACAGTTACTCATTAGTAATTACGATGTCAATTGCCGACGGTTAATTATAAGCTCTGTACCTGTTGAGTGAGAAGATATGATTGCAAAACGTAAGACTTAGATAAGGTTTCGCAATGCTTCCTTGAATATTTCGCTGGGTGTTGCCGATGATTCCAGGTCGTGTACATTAAAATGGCCAGAGATAAGAACGTGGCTGTGTGTTGGGAGGAAGCGTTTGACCATTGATACTATTAGCCGGGAATCCATCTCTGGAGTGGACGTCGGGGGCGATTAACGACTGCCAGGAAGCAGTTGTCATTAGATATGAGACACAGACGCACCTTAGCGAAGCGATGGTCTACGTCTGCGAATCATTCAATGGTTCGCATTTTAGTTCGTTGCACTACTACGGATTTACACCACCTTCCCTGTTGGAACGTTCTTGTCGGAACAGTGACATCCCACGAATTACGATTTCGACATCCGCAAACTCTGAGTGTAACCACGCCTCAGTTATGGAGATGAGATACCTAGCGTTTGTTGCCTGCAGCCGTTCAAGCTCGGTGATTTTGCTAAGGACTTGAGCATTTGTAAACAGGCAGAAAATAGTTTCGATTCTAAGCAGTTATCTGAAAGACATGCGCCTAGGATGAGAGGTTGTGCCTACGGTTGTATAATCAGCCGCTAGTCTTTTTGCAATATTATTAGTGAGTCACTTGGACTTAGGCTCGGTGACATGGTAATTAGTATCTCCAGAACCTCGGTTTGCAGCATGCATGCATATTGGATGTAGGATTGAACAAGGTGTTCATCCCTTCTTTCAGACCTCCTACCAGTGGGAATTTCGGATGCAATTCCCCCTTTGTTTGCCTGCTGAGGCGGCGCTTTGAGTCGGACTACAGTTTCCCTCTTCGAGTTGAACTGGAACTCACTTGGAAATCTGTTCCGATCTGCTTGTTGTCCCTTCAGTATCCTAAGTGCCGTCTGTATAGTTAAATCGGTAATTATTCTTAAGAAGCAGCCATTGTAGCTTGATGATTTTAGAGTCCTTGAAAGAGAAGTGGCGACGACGTCATGCAAGAGCAGGGTCTCACGAATATGGTGCAACTGCTCCCGGTCGTTGGTTGGTGCTGTGCGTGCCTCGTGCTCATGAGACTGAGGGACAAGACGGACAAAAACAGTTCTGGCTGTGGTGTTTAGGCGAGCCTCATTTAAGTTCTGCTTCACCTCATTGCAATCGGTCCATGGAAAGTATGGGAAAATGGGGATCAAACATTATCCGTTGTGGTGACGAGCTGTCGAAAACAATACAACTTCCATCTCATCGATAGAGTTTATCAAAACCCGAAAGAAGCCTGGTTTCTCCATATTGCATGGAATTCGGGTGGTGGGCGATCCTCGTCCAGTTCGAAGGGCTAGTTGGAATACCGAGCTTGATGTTTATCGTGCCAATTGGCTGAGGTCATAATTTGTTTCCGCTTCAAAGAGTGTGATGTGGACTACAGAACGTTCGTGCATCCAACTGGTTCAGAGTGTTTTTCATGAAAGAATACGTTGTGGTTGGGTGACGAGCTATTTGCTACGCATCAGTGCAGCTTTGCTTCACAAGTTAATCTTGAGTGTGCTAATTGAAACAGCAGATGCAACTTTTGAAGTGCTATTCGATACAGCCACAGCTCAGCTGCCATTGATATTATATTTTTCTTCGGTTCTGGCGAACCATGATGGGAGGAAGTGGGTTTGGGTGAAATTGTTGTGCACGGGTTTTGAGTGAAGTGTTCTTGAACGCTTGGGCCATTTGGATTATTGACAGTAGTTGCAAGAGCAAGGTTATTTATGTAACATCCGGCGTTGTGTAGTTGGATTGAAGTGGAGTTTGGTGGCTAGGCCTGTGTCAGACTTTCTACTATGCTTGCTCCTATTGAGTCTATTTTTGTGCCCAAAATTTGCTCTGCCAATGTTGCCAGCCTATCATGCTTCTGGGACAGTGAAGTTACGGTCTTAACTTGTGGGACGGTATTAAACTCCGCTCAGAACCAAAATGCTTTAGGCCTGCTGCTACTCAGTCTGCACTCGCTTGGTGTGATATTCCCGCATTTGACATGGAAGTAGATCAAACAATTTGAACAAGAATGCCTTATTCTGACCAACTTATTGCACATCACACAGGCGCCTTTAGGCACTGCGCGTCGGCCGCTAGCGTATGTCATATTACGTGAATGCGTTGTCGGTTAGTCTTTCACTAGACCTTAGACTGTTTGTTCCCGCGCCAGGGTCGGTCAGCCGATACAGTTGGCTATCGCACCGCCTGCCAATTGCGGTCGCGCGCAAATTGCCCACAATCGGTCGTCTCGCCGTTGTAAGCACGCACACACGAATCGGCCGCGTTTATCGATCGACTGGCGTTACGCGATGATGCAAGTTGGATGCTGACAAGAGTCCCTAAGCGCCTTGGAGGTGACGTTTAGTGGATGAGCTACACAAAATGACCCGTAACTTTATTTTGCTGTCGCCTGCAGGGATGTTTGCGGGGTCGGATGAGAGTCGTCAGATTCTTCTTCCGAATGAAACCAAAGCGTTTTGCGATAAGCTCAGGAGACGGCACCGCATTGAGTCGATAACATGAGTTTTGGGATCATCAACTATGGCCCATTGCTAGTCACTGCGGTAGTATAGTGGGACGGTTGTTCCGGATGCTATCTCAACCTCAGCACTAGCAACTACTTGATTCAAACATCTTTCGGTATTGGAAGTTTTGCCCCAGGTATTGCCGTCCTGACGGAAGTTTACGATGGAGCTCTTCGTGTTTACTGGACACACACTGAAGTTTCTCAGATTTTATCAGGGTTGTGAATTGGGCAATTAATACATTAAGTTTCGCCGTCCAATGAGTGGCCGGATACGTATAGTTATCTCAGTAAGTACATGGCGGCTGTTTCGATGTATTATTCAGCGGCTGTGTTTTAAGTCCTAAAACGGTTCTTCTACGTACAGCGTAAGGTGTCCGATCACACACTTCATCAATGGGTTTTATGGGTTCATCAGACGCACTACCGAGGCACTGTTCTACTCTTGTTCCCATCACGTTTGATTCTGTAGGTGACATATCATCTCTGGAGAGATTACCGCCCGCTGCCTTCAACCGAACCTCAGACGGCCGCCTGCAACGAAACAAATATCAGCATTTTAGCAGCCGTGCTACCATGTGTTGACTGTAGGGCCACGTACAACACCTTTGGGCCACATCCATGTAGTTTTGTGAGGTACGCACCCGTGCCAGCGACTTCGCTAGCACGTTATCCAAAGAGAGTGCTTCACAAGTGTAACATCACATTTTATCAGGGACTGTTATTTCATGATCGCCACGTATTTTAGTTCCAGGAACGCCACAGACAAGAATGGTTCTTGTTAAAGTTACCTTCTGCTTGTCTTCTAAGTTTCGGTTAATAGAATTATGTACGCCCAATGAGATGTCTTGAAAAACGCGGATGCAGCATTGTTCATTTATGAGGTGACCTGTCGATGGCAAAGCGGATTCTACTTCGGTGATTGAGTTCAGCATAACGCGCAGCAAGTAACTCGCCCCGTACTGTGTAGAATTGGGTGCCGCGTGATTCGCAGCTTTAAATATAACATCGATTAGGTTACGAATGACCTCCCCCTGGTTGTGGTCATTCAATACCTACCTCTAAATGACCTCGACTTTGCTTCTGGGACGTTGCAGAACAGGATACTTAGTACGGATTGTTGCTTCTTTGCATCTTTTAACATGCCACAGGTCGTGCTTAAAACACTTGCGGATGTACCGCAAGAAACCGGTAGTGTTGCACCAGCAGAGCTTTGCTTCACTCCTAAGTTTCCGATCCAGTGAGGGGTGCTGTTACTTATAATATTGGCCTTCCTCTCAATCAACCTTAGCACAAAGTTAACTATTACTGGCTAGGGCTTTGACTATGCACTCAGTCGGCAGAGTAGACAACGCTTTGTATGTAGTAACTCCGATGGAGTTGAGAACCGCAGCAGTTCAAGGTGAGTCGCCTGTGGTTTTGAAACAGCACTTAAATTTCTAGGCTATTGCTGTCATTTTGTTTTAGGTCTTACCAGCTGTTCTCCTCAGGATTAGAGCAGTACTCGCCGGGGAGGCCTAAATTTCACAGTCCGCTATGATTCCCCTAACTGCGGTATCGTTGATGGTCAAGATTTGCACAATCTTGATTAGTAGCGGATCGTTGTCCCGAGAAAATAGGAGCACGTATTTTATCAGCGAGAAAGGAGCGCGCAGTTCACGCAGCACCATAGAGAATCCGGTTTGCTTGCTACCTTGGCCTTGATAGTTTTCACTCGGACACGTCTTGCATGGAAAAGCTTGCAGCAGTTGCGACACGATATACCCAATTTGACAAGTTCCATACATGAGCCACACATATTCTTAGCCGGAGTCATGCTAGGCATCGCACTCGTTGAGCATATGTCACGAACCATTAGGATGACTCACCCTTGGTGTTTATCAGATTTTTCTCGTGTTTCTGCTCTTGACGCCAAGTTCAGGGCGTTCGGTTCGCACTTGGGTGATTTCAAACCGCCCTGTCTGGCACGCCAGTCGAATGCGTTAGCCTGCTCGCGAAGCAGGCTACACGAGAAGTTAATGGAGAAGCTTCTTTCTTGGGTCCAGGAACTGCCCCAAGGTGAGGTTGCCGTGAGACAGAGGAGTACAATGCAGTAGAGGGTAAATTGCCCTGTAGCCACTCCACACAGTGTTGAATGTGAACGAGTGTGAGGTCATTTGTGACCCAATGACGTCCTCTGTCGACGGAGAATAAACTCTATCTCCGACGGTCGGAGTTAGCCTAATCTTGGCGCTTGGATATTGGTGAAATACTGCCCAGAATTTGCAATTCAGGGTAAATGTAGAATGCACTGTAGTGTCTCGAGATGATGGTATCAGGAGCTAGAGCTTGTACTAGGGCATTGGAATTAGTTTTCGGATACGCAGTACACAGATTAAGCGCGTGTGACCTGACACGAAAAATATGAACTGCAACCCGTGCTAAATAGTGTTCAGTGATTTAAACTCCCATAACCCCATACCAGCAGCCCAACACTGCTCACAATTCATAAGGTATGCTATGCACCGACTACAAGCATGAAACTCAGTCAATGTTAATGGGGCGCAATGATTTGCTATGTGGTTCAAAACAGCACCAGGGTTTCAAGCGACTTCGTGCTAGGTTTAGCGATGGTGCGACTACAAGATTCACTGTATTTGTGTGGTTTTCTGTATGTAACAGTAGCGGACATTCCGTTGACAATGAGGCGCGACCTGGTCGAACTGTGGTGACTGCCACCGCGGATAACATTATTGCTGTGCAAGCGACGATGGCGCGGTACGCCAAGGTGGCTGTGGTGTAACAAGGTAAATCCATCTAGATCCCATCAAGAGCAGTTCACATCATCCTAGATGGGAACCTCGACCTCAGAATGGTTTATGCAAGATGGGTGACCCATCAGCCCAGCGAGGACCAGAAAGTAGCTCGGTTGAATTGCTGCCGCACCATGCTTGCTGGATTTGATCTTAGTGGTTCCAACGCTGCTTGGGAGATCAACAGTGGTGATGAGGTATAGTTGTACCGTTTTGACACAGAGAGTAAGCAACAATCGGCTCAGTGGACGACCGTCGGTTCGGCGCCGACTCAGAAATTCCGGCTTGAGTGCGGTGTAGCGAAGCAGATGATGGCAGTGTTCGTGACAAAATCCGGTCATGTAACTATCGTACCGCTCGTACGGCATCGCACAGTCATCGGAGACTGGTATGGCACCCTATATCTGTCACAAGTGCTAGAAATTGTAGCCAGGCGTCTGCCAAGCACTTGAGCAAGAGAGACTTTGCTGCACCATGACAACGCACCTGCACACATGATCCATGTTGTCGTATATTTTCTGGCTAAAGAACGCACCCAAGAACTTAGTCACCCACCCTACAATGCAGACCTGGCTTCGTATGACTATTGTTGTACCCAAATGTCAAGTGCATGATGCGTGCAATCAGATACGGCCCTCCAGAAACAGGAGTAGAGGCGTTTATTGAGCTGCTTGGAGGGTTATCCGCTTCGGCATGGTCTAGCGACTTTGTCAACTGGCTTGAAAGCACGGAACTTTGCATAAAACCTGGTTTAGAACACTTCGAAGAAAGGTAATGTTACTTTGTTGCAACAGATAAAACTGTGCGTACATGTGGAAATTCATTGCTCTATCCTCGCAAAATCAAGGCTAATAAGAGTGTAGATCCAGTTGTATGAGACGACATGAGGCCGAGAAACAGCGAATAAACCGAGACTGCACAAATGCGCAAATAGCACGCTCATTTGTTTAACATAATCAACCCCAGTATTGCGATGCTAAATTTATGGCAACAGCCTGAATAGAACGGTGGAATGCGCGTGTATAATTGCTAAACGACCGTAAAGTATTAGTATGGTGATCCACAATGTGCGATTGCGTGCGTTTTAGAGCATTTTTCCAAGGTCAGATTTTAGTTATTGTTGATTGCTAAGGTGCTTATTCTCCAAGTACTTGAATTACATTTCGATGTTTTGTTGAACTTTTCAGCACCCAGGTTTCGTCAATGATTTTGCACTTTCTCATTCGATCCCAAGAATCAAGGAAGCAATTGGGATGATGTAGCACCTTTGTTCGTTCCTCCGTGCGACACTGGGTATTTTCGTCTTAACAACGACTGTAATGCATTGGTTCTACTGATTGTCATAGGGTTGGCTTCTTGCCCACAATATAACATTGAATAGGTGGAGACAAAATATGGCACGTGGCCCATTTCACATAGGCTGAAGGCTTTGCATCTTTTGAAAGAATTTGTTCCCATTTTGTGGCATTGGCAACGTGTCAGTACTTATCATTCAATTCAACGAAGATACAGAATATATCCACTTGCTGCACATGGCTTTCTGGGTAGATTACAATTATGCCACATTGCACCACACTGCGGTTGTAAGTGAGTGTTTAGATAGAGGAGCTATCTGCAACAAACATCCAATCTGATAAGATGCATGTTATCAGGGGTTACGCAAATGCTAATTTTCTCCATTGAAATCGATACAAACTGTTGTCAAAAGCATTATTGATGACCTCGACAAACTATTGTGTATTATATGAATAGGTGCCGGGCGATGCTTCAGACGCATCGCAGTGTAAGTCCATTTGAAGAAGTCACAGCCATGGCTGGTCCTTCGGACTATTGACCGCTACGCGCTCAGTGGTGGTCGTCTATATACCGTTCCAGATTCCCACGGTTAACCACCCGTTCCGTTACTTCGGAATAAGTACTTGCTTACATCATCCATCTGCTAAGTGCTGTTTGCTCTTTGTAACATGTTTAACTAATGCAAACCTCATGCGGAGTGTTATGAGATACTGACAATCGCGTAACTCCAATTTGGGGATATTTGCACTAGTAATGTTTAAGTAGAACATAGAACACGAACGCACAGGGCCAGCCACGTACCGATGTTTGCCACAACAGTTAAACGTCGCCAGCACCCACGGCACTGGACACACGGTAGAGATGAATGGTAAAGCTTGAGCCTTCCGTGTTTGGATACAGTTCCTGTAACCATGAGACGTTTTCTGACTGCCAGCTTTACTGTTACCACTTCAACTTTCTCTTTCGCATGTGAAACGCTGCACAGGTGGAGAACAGTTGCTGGGACTTACGCCTACCGAAGATCCACCGATGTTCGTGACTATCCTCATCTATACACAGATCTTTCATTTCTTCCGTTAGAGTATGTAGTTGGTACAATGGGTTTTTTCAACCAACTAGGCTTGCCAGTATACTAGACCTGATATTTATATTGCGAATCGTGGTCAAATAGACAGAGCAGTTAACTAGTTGCCCCGGCAGCGACCACAAGATGTCAATTTGTAATTGAAGTATTAAAATAACCATCAAACGCATCTCCCTACTGCATTGCGAAATTTGTAGCCAAAGATGGAAACACGTCTTTCTCTGCCGGAATGTGTGCACTAACCTGGGGCATTTTTATCAGTTTCACAACTGTCTAGGCAAGTGGATAACTGTCGTCCAAAATGACACAGTCGTAGGTTCAATTGGCTGGTAATCCGGTAAACAAATGCTGAGCTACAGAAAGGTAAGAGATTTTACACTGATCTTACAAATGCACAAATTCATTGCAAGATTCAAGCAAACGTAGTCGATGCGAAAATAAATGGAGAGCAGATCGCTCTACGACAGATATATTAAACAAAAGAACTTGTCAAAATTCTGCACCCTAACATCAATTACCGCACTTCAGGAACAACATAACCATTGAGCTGTTATCAGTGATGTACTTGACACGTCCTTTGACACATCCGTCAGCTGAGATAGTGATTCGATCCATGCCCGCATGCAAGCAGAAACAAAAATAACCCTCTATGTAGAATTGATTTTTAGCAAGTCAGAAGTCAATGTAAGCATTATGTTAACCGGGTAAGTGCATTTTTAACATGTTGCACTATCACTACGGATGGTGATGTACATGAACTCACTGTGACATAAAACTAAAACGCATAAAAATGTCTACACTTATCACTCGAGCAAATAATTTCGCATCATACTGATAGTTTTGGTTGGGTCAAAAAGCATGCGGGACAGGTACGGTTGCAAAGAATTGCGGTAAGATGCAACACGTGAAAATAGAATCTTAAATTTGGAGCGCCGAAAGGAAATAGGTAATGTTTTTGATAGGCCACCACAAAGCTTTTCACTTTATAATGCAATTAGTTTTCGCAATAATTTCCATCCCACGGGACTTGTTAAGCGATGCTTTTTTACCCGTAATAAACCATTGTCCATTGTCCAATAATGGATGTTGAGAGTCATTTAGAGTTTTTGAGGAAAAATTGGTACAAGCGTCCAGATGCTTGTTGACAATAAAATCCACAACGGACTCTCTAGACAATCCGCTACATCACGAAATAAGCTATATGTACAGTAAAATCAATATATAGTCTTTTTGGTACAATTCAGGGAAGATTACAGGGGAAAAGACAAGCTAATGTGGCAGTATACATGCAGTCACAAATATAACTATCAAATCACGGGGTAATGAAAATTGTTTAACTCGAAGAGCATAAATTGACAACCGTCTAACTTTAGAAAAGGTTTCGGCAAAGTGAATAGACCAAGATGTGTTTCGGGATATAAGGAACGCTAGAAATATAGCATTTTAAGATCTGGGTATGAATTGATCACTTACTGTCAACTGAGAATTGGCGTCCAAGACAACTTGTAACTTCTCACCTGGTAGAAACCAGAATGTCAAGTCACGACATTTCAAAGGGTGCTGAATCAGGGATCGGGATGCGGATCAAAGCACGAACTCATCTAGACCATTTTGCAAACTAGCAGATGTCACAGCGGTTAGATTTACGCATCCTAAAACGACATCGTCAATATACTTACATTTAATAAAGATAGATGGGCTGTAGAGCTTCTCAATGTGAAAGGGAAATAGAGCGGGGGAGAAGTGGGCTCCCAGTAAAACACTTGGACTAGAGAGCAATGCAGTAGACTTCGTTCCAATAATCTGGGTGAATTGAATGCGGTTTGTGAAGTCGTCTTTAACCACGCCGCAAACACTAGTTAGGACCCCGTTTGCAGACAACTGGCTGAGCAAGATTGATCTGTCAACGCTACCGAAAACATTTGTACATCCGAGAAACAGGAGATGAACTTCCCTACATTATTCATCTAACACGGATGCTACAGAATGCACAAGATAGGACACCGCATCCAGTGTGGAGCGGCCAATTTTGCAAACGAACTGGTGTATATCGTTTGTATTGGTACGTGTGAAAATCTGAGGAGCAAGCAGTTTCTCGAAGACCATCAACATCACCGGTGTACACGCTATTAAACTATATTTTTGAGAGTCCTTCTTTGGAATAGGTGTTGTCCTAACAGGTATCCAAATGTTAGGTTTGGTGTCCTGCATAAGAAATCCGTTATAAATTGCGATCAGGGGTTCCGCAAGATAATCTGCACAGTGCTTTAGGACAAGCAGTGATACTGCATCGGGGCTAATAGCCTTATTTACCTTCAATGTTTAGAGTTCATGACAAACATTAAACTTGTCAAAGGTGACTACCTGACCTGTGTTGCTGAACTGGGGCAAAGATTTAATATCCTGTTGAGAATAACAAAATTCAGGATTGAGAATGTGCACATCCAAGTTATCAATACGCGAATTGAGACTTTGGCCACATAGGTGTTTCAAAAGTCTCTATAGATCGCGACAACCGTGTGAGTCCAAACTGTATCAAAGTATAGGCGGTTCGACCTTCATCTCGGTTTTGTTTGCCATAGCGATTTTTTTAACTTACGCACTAATTTGGCCTTTATAAGCTTCTTCTTTCTGTCTCCGAAGTTGCGCTAGTAACGTCGAAGATGATCTATTCATCTGTAATTAGATGCTCTCAACAGGGCAGTACAACTGGTAACAGAATTTAAAATATTCCGTCAAGCGGTCGCACTCCAGATATATTTTCGTTCTTGAAGACTGCAAAGTCAGTTGAAGTCAAAATCAGTTGGAGTTCCGCAATATTTTTCAGCCAATCTCTCTGTGTAACGGTTTTCAATGACTTCTTTGGTAAAGAGACAAAGTTGGTCTTGCAGTACATAACTGGGTATGCCTTTAGAACGCAGTGATCCGAGTTGACGAGAGGAGTGTTTTTCAGTGTAGAAACTGACGGAGTTTTATTTGAGAAGACGATATCTAACTGTGCGTTCAGACTGCTTGCGAAGTTCACTATATTTGTTAAACCGAGAGACCTGATGAATGCTGCCTTACTGTTGTTGAAATCACCAACAAGGACACATAGTGAGCACTCAATTTCGGGCAGTAAGGATGGGGAAAAATAAGAGGCAAAGTTAGTCAACTCAGACGGTTATGTGTCAGGAGCTATACAAACATTTCTAATGACTACAGGATAAAAACCGCTCAAAAACTTTGCTTTGCGTTCAAATAAATGAGAATTAAACGTTGACGTTAAGTAGGTGAACACCAAGGCTCTTGATTTTCACCAGAGTTCGTTGATGTAACTGAGGACGTCTCCTCCAACATTATGCAGCTTTCTAGATCCGTTTGTCCTTATGATACAAGTCGGATAACTTTGTCCTCAACGTCAGCATAGAGCCAACTTCCTTGAGGTATCACGACACCTGTATTTGCAAATTCCTTACGCATTATAGTGGTAGTAAGGTCAGCGATTTTAATGAGCAGCGAGCATACACTACTGGAGAGAATCAGCGGGACTCGTTCTCTATCTACAGAACGGCGTCTGAGGCCAACTTGCCAACCCACGCGTTATTTTCACACTATGCCAAAATGGTGTTTTGAAAACTCGTTTGGTGGTCCTTCTGACCTTCTTACCGCATTCGGCATAAGATGTGTTTCGTGCAGCGCTTCGATAAGATTTCACGAATTCAGCAGAGAGGGGTATCCTTGATGACTTTAGAATGATCCTCAGAGACAAAATTCCGAGAACAGCACAATACAATGGATACATCCTCAGCAAATAGCGTAACAAACAATACTCCAAGGAGAAGAAACAGCAACGGCCAATTTGAAGGCCTTGCCAGGAGAATCATACACATCTCCGCAATATCGACCAGCAAACGAATTCTATAAGGCTTTCATCCAAGTTGGATGTCGAGCGTATCTCCCAACCCGCCATGAAGGTAGATGGAACTAATATACTACTGCTTTCGTGGAACAAATCCACCCTTCCTCTTAAAACGAACCACTTACCTGATCCATGGGAAACATCGATTATCATCCGTGGACACCAAGACGGTCCAAAACGACAAATTATATTTTCAGACCAATTAATCACATTCCTGTCAACTCCACATATTTCAAAAATTGAGCAAGGAGGGTGCAATTAAATCCACCAAACATTTAGATCTGATACATAAGCTCGTTTATTGGTAAGTGATCAGGCATATGTCATCCACATTCTTTAAACTATACATAAGACTTTATTGGCCCCAAACACGATCACAATTCCATTTCCATGGTTAAGAAGCGCATTGAAGAAGGTGTCTAGTAATGATAAACAGCATTTTCTATAGAGTCCAGGACTTACTACCAGGTTGGCTGTTGTTATTCCAGAACGGTCGCTCTGGGGTAGTAACTTTATGTGGCCATTATTTTTCACCATTTGCAATCACTAGTGACATCAAACACAATGTTCACTCGGTCTGTGCTTATCTTTGCTTTATGTCAACGCCAAAGTTGATAATCATGGTATGCTATTCTTATTCGCCACTGATATAAAACTTTCTCACAAGCTCCGCAGAGCTAACATTCAGAGCGTATTATTAATCACACAAGAATTTTAGCCCTCTCCTGAAATATTGTGACGTCAGTATGAATAATAGTTAAGCAAAAATTAAGTATCAAGAAGGAAAAGTCTCTCATAGTAATCCCTGAGTCAGGCATTTCTGTAAATTGCGATATTCTGAGTAACAGATAGCGCGGCGAGAAAATATGTGGCTAATAGGTCATATAGGATACATAATATTCCAGCCACGGTTTATATTTTATATAGTTCTCGCCGTGTTCCCTTCAGGAGCATCGCAGCATAATTTGCTGTAAAATACGAAATATATGATGGCACAGCTGTATCAGAGAGATCAATTTGTCCAGTCGTTTGGAACTCTCACCACATTGTTTCCCTACAACTCCTTATTATGGACAGCCCATTTCCCTTTGAATGTGCCAGAACCGCGGCTGCTTGTTTTACCTACCCCTTGAACATTGATAAACCATTCGACCTTGCTCCTCTAGCCCACCGTTTATGGTTACTCAAACCCGCCTTACACATTTCGCTTTTACACCATTCATCATTTGATGTCCCATCACAGACGTCGCAGGCATCCTCACCATTTCCTGCGCATTACAGACACTCCGCCAATCAGTTGTTCCGAACATGTCTATCTTCAAAGCCAGTCGATCTTCCAAGCTATGCTATTGGTGTATTTGCCCTATCAGTCATTGACACATCAAGCGACTTTGACTGCTTGGCATATGTCCATACGTGTAGGCAATCAATTGGTGTATTTGCTAGCTTTGAAGCGGTGCTGCTCGGTTACGCCTTCGCGCACTTGTTTGCATTTTGTGCTTATCTTTGCTTGGCTTTTGGATCGGTTTTCCGTGGTATCTACTGAAGTTTCTATTGCTTTCTTGTATAAGGGAACCGTTTGAGGTTTGTCACTTTTGGGATTTGTTGTTATTATTCAATAGCACCTCAGTTACACCGGCGTTGAATTTTGGCTCATCTCGGGGATAATTGATCCGTCCAGTTGTTGAACTCGAACAACCGGTGGCTGTGTGTTACGCTCAAGGTTTCGAAGCGTTTTGCAGATTACAACAGCTACAGAAAACTTACAAAGGTCATTTGCCCGACATCAATTAGTCAAAATTCTACTGAGAACTGTCGGGAGCAAATACAGCAACGTCTCTACTTTGGGCTGCAAGGATTGAAATGTACCTTTATTCTGAAATACAATCTGCTTCAGCAAAAAGCTTATTGCAATCTGTCCAGATTAAAACAATAACACAGTTCTACCAGGGAATGTCTTAACTGTGACATTACCATGGTTGTTATAATCTGCAGAAGACCTATAATTTCTAATTATTTTCCAATTATATACGTTATTCTTTAAAATCGGCTGCTAATCCCAACAAGGTCTTTTGAGGGCAGCTGTTTTCCTAATATGCTGGGAAGCTACGGTTAGCTGAACAAGATGGTAATCTCGTTCCCATGGAAGAGGTAGCCTGATGGGCTGTTTCAAGACGGCCGACGTAATATTTGTAGGGTTAAATAGAAGAAATTTACACAGTGTTAACAACCTTTAGTGATTACAATATTCTAGGCGCCCTACCAATGCCATCCACATGACGATGAAACACTAACGAGCGAGATATAAACATGGCCAGTAACACAGACAAAGGCAAGAACCGAAGCGGCAACTCACGGAAGGACATAGGTTCTGGACCGAACAAGGACGTAGCTGCACGACTGATGAAAAATATACGTATTATTTTTTCGTACGTGCAAGTAAGTAGATACCTCGTCCGTAGATACTGAAATAATTGGCACAATGCTAATTTTTGTATCAGTCCTAGACAAAGGCACAGGCGGCCAGATCACATCGAATACCAGAAAACCCAGATTTGTCTGAATCTTTGCCCACTTAACCTATCGAACATACTTTCTATTCATGTAGGCATTCTTTGGACTTAGATGCGGTTATAGCTAATCTGCAATTAGCCATGCATACGCTGAAAATGCTCGCACTTGCAAATCGTTCAGATAAACAACAGAACAACAAGACCTGATGATGCTGTATATTAAACTCGTTTGCTTTGTTTCTCAAAGAAACAGGTTTTTCTTCATCCGAAATGGAGGTGTTTTGGATGCGGTGCTTGTGATCGGAATGACCGAGGTCTACTTCAAAGTGAACCGACGTTTCAACTGAGATGGCGTGTTGCAATCAAACCACACAGATCATAGTACATATCCAAAGTTAGCTCTCCTTCGTTAGTTAGCACCTTGTGATCCCGTTGGCAGCATCCGGTTCCGATTTGCCTGTCACTGCTACCTCCTTAAGATAGCCACAGGACGCCTGCGCCCACAGAGGGACTATGGGTGGTTTGCGCTGCACCACCCACAGCTCTATCCACACACCCCATATCCAGTGTAAAACCGGAAAAATAAGACTGCGTAGCATGTGTATGTGCAGCTGCCGTACATATGGGCCGAGACAGATTGAATGGGAGATTTGTCTGTTGTGTGTGAGGTGGGAATGATTGGCACTTGTCCACTGACGCAAGTATTTTAGTTTAACTGTACGCTTGGCTTAAGCGAATGGGAAGAAAAATGAGAGAGCATTTTTGAAACAAGGATGAAGAAGTTGGAAGCAGAATCGACTGGTTTCACCGTGCTGCCCGACATGCTTACATGAGAGCAAAATGTGAAGTGTAGAACCAGTAAGAGAAGAGCGAATGGTAAAAGCGAACGAAGATGCAGTCAGCGTTTTCTTCTCAGCTCACACTTCTTGGTATGGCTACAATTTAGACGTGGCTGAGCAAGCAGAAGATGAAGGAGTGGAGACAAAAATGTTTATCTCAATCTCAGGTTGCAATTCCTCTGCGGTCCACACATGTTGGTATTGATGTGAGTTAGGCTTTCCCGAGATAAGAAGGGAAGTGGGTCAGGTGAAGATGAGGGAAGGAAATTCTGGCAATGTTTTTTTCAGTACACCTCAGGAGGGCTTCACAAGATGAGTGCAATGTATGTAACACATTTCGTTTATATTTATTATCAACATACCTACATCTCGGCCACCTCCTCAAATAAGACACTTGCATTGTAATTAAGCCACAACATTGTGTTTACTGTCAGAGACGTTGAAACTGCTCTTTTAAACAGCGGTTGCATAATACATGCTCTTATTTCAATAGGAAGGTTCTTTCAGGTCTCAGTGAATCTGTTTAGGAAGCATTTGCTTCGGTCATTAGTTTTCGTTTTGGACACCAGGAGTTGGTTCTTGGTAATTCGAATTGCATAACTACCTGCTTTTTGGAAGTGAATATTGAAATTTGACGCGAAAACACGCTATTAGATCAAACCAAAGAGGAATGTTAATCCGAGCTTCATGTGTTTTAGCCACAGTGGCTCAAGTTGTAATATCTTACAACGTTCAGTGTAATTAAGTTTCGATGAAGAGTTACAGAGTCTTTGTGCATGATCTCGGCACATTTTCTAGTCGTATGCGGTCAAGTTTCCTGCTGCTTGTAAATATAAGCAGGGCTCCAATACAGAGCGAAAGCAGGCCTTAAACAAGTGCAGCTTAGGTACACATATCGAAAATGCTTTTAAGATAAGTTTTGCGCTTCTTGGTGATCTGGCCGGTATGAATTCAACTTGTTCACCAAAATGCAAGGTGTTGGAGTACCGGCTGTCTAGATCTAGTGTAGTCATACTACAAGGGATGGATTTACTATAAAGGTAAAGTGCATTCGGCGAAAGTTCGCACTTGAGTGTCAACAGACTGCACTTGTCCGTCGGTGCATAACCATTCCAAAGCCAGTAGGTCAATGCCAGAAACGTCCAACGTTCGGCCCGCGGTTCAGTTGTGGCCCTTGTTAACATTTCAACTGGCCCGCGACCTCAACATGAAATAATAAATTCTGGTTTGCATCTTTTCTTATATGTGTAATTCTTGTTATTTTCTTAATGTCAGACTAAATATGACTTGGCATATTTTTACCACACAAAACGTGGCCCTACCTGCAAAACGTTTGGAAATCACTGGTCTATGCGAACGTTTTCTAGTGTGTCGTTAAAACACCGGATATTGAAGGAGCATGCTATATTTCTTTCATCCGCAAAGATATATGGTACCCACATTTTATTTTTCATTTATATCATTGATATAGATTATGAAGAGCAAGAACCTGACACACTTCCTTGAATCACACCACTTTTGGTCCTCAGTGGTGAAGAGTCAGTATGTTCTATTTGTACCTGCTGTGTACGACCAGATAGTTAGGATTTTAACCATGCGTACAAGGGAGCAGTTATCCCAAACTTAGTTGACTTCACCAAGTGGTTATTGTGCGACACTCTGTCAAAGGTCTTCTGCATATCAATAGAGAGAAAAAGATGGTTGCTTTTGCATTATCACTGGAGCTTGTCAGATGGTTTAGAAAACATAGCTGACAAGTCTGGCATGAGCGTCTTTGCTAACCCCATTTTGAGCTGGGTTTACTAAATTTAATGATAGCAAGTGCATAAACGTTTTATCTTTTATAATTCTTTCCATTATTCTCGGAATACTCGGAATGTGGCAAATTGTGCGGTAACCTTTTATGTCTAGTTTTGAACCGTACTTAGGTCTAGGTTCTGTAATAAATCGTTTCCAGTGGTTTGGAATAACCGCGAATTCCTAGATACAGTAAACATGTTTAAAAGCAAAAGCGATATATTCAAGTTACCAAATTGTTTAGAGAATTTATAGGCTATCAGTTCTAGAACGGAACGATGACCTTAGCCGATCAATGTGAGCTTCAATGACACCGTAAACGAAATGCGCTGAGCCAAGTTTTCAAACATCAATAGGAGCGCTAATTGTAAGTGTGCTGCTTGAGGCAGCAAACAAAGTGGATAAGTGTTCATTTATGACGTTCCCTATTATGGCAGGGTCCGTGGTCATGCATCTCTCAGGTAGTGCGATGCATGATACTGATTTACTTTGATAGTCTTTTCTGGCCTTCAATAGCTTGAACAAGGCGTTAGATTTCTTGTCATTTATCAATGCACGCTTTTCCTCGGTTAGTAGCCTTGCGGCACGAATCCATCGCAACCGATCAAAGAGCTTCTCCTGTCTGATAAGTAAGGTGAAGTCACGAGTCTGTCTAATTTTTCAACGAATTATTTTCAGCTTACACAATAGGCATGTTAATTACGTAGTTTTGGTGAAGACCTTATCGGACCTCAATACGAATGGAGCAAGGATAGGAAGACAATGTTTGATATTTGCGTAAGTTTTGTCTGCTGCAACCTGTGAATCGTGAGAATGCAGAGTTTTCAGTTAATTTTTCGCACCAGTATATCAAATGTGTTCCAGTTAGTATTTCTAAACTCCCTGAAGGGCTCTATTGGTTGTCTTGTGTTATAAATTGGGGCGGGATTGAGTGCCGCGAAACTGCGGTTCACGACTCTATGATCAATAGTTAGGAAACGAGATAATACATCCAGACGTGAGGTATATGTCTTGGACAAAAACGAGATCTAACATCATTTTTTCCCTGTTATGTTTATGAACCACTGGAGTCCATCCTTGTGCTCGGACTTCAGAGACGAAATTCACCCGTTTTGGTAGTGCTGTCTACTCAAGCCATGAAATTGGTATCTTGTAGTCACCTCCGATTATCTAGAGACATTTGAGCAGAATCCTTCGGGGACCATAACACTTGACATTGGTCGAAAGAAACATGAGTTATCCACTGCATCCGTGTCTGCAATCTACGATTTTTTATGCCGTCCTTAAAAGTTAAACTTGTCACCTCTTTTTTTAACATTAACAAATATTGTGGTAACAAGCATGCTGGTAAGTTCTAAGGTGTACAGAACGGTACAAACCTTGAACACCTACGGGTGTCTAATCAATAAAACTTGTTTATCTTAGTATTGCATCTTTGTATGTGCCATACAAATACATGGGCTTTGGCTCAAACAGCCGTTCCCATTGGTCAACAGTCAGAATATGAACATACCTTGGTGTTTACCCTTATTTATCGATCTATTGTAGTGGACAAACTTGTTCCACTTCGTAACGGCGGTTATTCCCAACTTAACCATATGACTAGATGTTCACTCCCTGCAAATACAAGCTTGTGCTCAAAAAGTCAGCTGCTCTACCTTACGGATACTGCACACTGCGAAAATCTGCAATATAACTTAAATTAAGCTAACCATGTGACCGAGCGACAGCATTAAATTGGTTCTTTTTGGATTAATTTGAATGGCCGGCTGCTGGTACTGCATGACCAGTCAGCTGAAATACTTCCTACGCAGGTGGTTCTATATTGCGGCTGCAGAATACAGCAGCAACACTTTTAAGATTCTACGTTACGTAAACACCGTGATTTTACTTTCGAGAACACTCACTCACTAACGCGATGTATCTTTCCACTGCGCTACACAACAACTCAGTTGGTGATGAAACCTTCGCTTCAAAATTGAGGGCTCTGAAAACACCTAGTCCATCGACTGCACAAGCTGGACTACCAATATATGCTACAATATCAAAACTAATACACTAATGCACTCGCGTACATAACAAATTTAGGCCTATGCAAATGTAAAATGGATTGTCTAAGGAAGTAAAACGCTAGCACTCATTAACTTACCAAGCAAGTTAACGGGAGACTTGATTTCTCCCTACGGCTTGCTACACTGCCCGGATGGTTGACTGATTACTGCCGTACAAATAATAATATTGCCAATCACTTAGCAACCTGAGACATTTGTGTAGGTTTTGCCATAACTTTCTTTAGAATGATTTCTGTCCAGGGGCTTGAGCTTAGTTTAGAGAGAGTAAATACCGTTTTCCGAAACTCCACAATTCATGAATGACTTCCGTGTTTCTGTTCAACTGCTTACAGCCCGTGTATCGGTTGCATAAGTTCCTGACTTTAGAAATTCAAGCAGACCGTGGTTGGTCTCAAACTCAGAACATACCTGAAGGTTTGGCATTAGACCATCGTCGATCCACGTTGCAATAACTATGTATTTTTATTGCAGCTGAATACGATGTGCTATTTTGAGCAGTTATACTTTAAATCCAACCAGGGCAGCCACCCAATTTTAGATGCGATTTGAGTACATCTACAACAGTAACACGCTCTGTTTGTTTGCGTTTGCTCATAAATTTTCTGGTTTTGCAGTCCTACCAGACTCTCCCTATGTGATACCCTGATTGTTTTGTTTCGAAAGAGCCATTAGATGGATTTTCACCCCACTCTCAATACACATGCAACGAATCATTAGATCTATTCTAAATTGCCAAACTTTGAAATACCCACAGTCTTGTGGAATTGCGACACGCAATATTTCTGTCACCAGAAGCTTATCCGAAATGGGGAGTCTCGATATTTCTCGCCATGGACCGTACACCAAGCGACCATACTCGTCGGTTTTAAACGCATCAACTGGTGGTAAATGAAACGTAGAACATAATGGTTACAAGCTGACGCGTTGGTCACACTGAACCACTATGGTTAGTGAGCAATAAATAAAACCTTTTTATGAATCCGTTTCGCGTCATTTATTCTTCGGGTAATGGAATCCCTGAGTTTTATATCCTTTATGATACTTTGCTCAAAAGCTAAGCCACAGTATGTGCTCTGGAACGTAATGGATTTACCAGTTCCAACGAGAACACAGGGGAGGCTTGAAAGTAAACGATTCTGTTACGACGTTTGCGCCTCGAACATTCATGCATTGGCCTAATTCGGCCCACCACGCATTTTCGCTGAATTGTCAAATTATGTCATGGTACCAAGTCTAAATTTTCCGATGCTTTTGTGTTTCATGTTTACTTAGCTCGTGTCGACGTATGTCTACTAAGACACTTAAGCAAATATAGTCTTGCAGATTGCACCTCCAAGCATTTTTAGTCCAACTGTTGATGATATACAACGCAGCATAGTAAATCAGGCCACAATGAACTAGCTTTTACATGCTTCCATCAGTATGTGCAATCAAATGCAGTTTAAAACCCCATATCCATTTATACCAATGCGGATAGGAAAGGGCAAGAAAATTGTCGGAATACTGCGTTATGGTACGAAACAGCGAGTTGAGTCACGACTTTCGTCGATGTTATCGTGCATCTGCTGAAGAGTCCAGCGAAGAATCGAAAATATCTTACTGTTATTAACGTCGCTAACTTTTGCACGTAGGTAAAGGTCAGCCCGGTTGGGACTATGCTTCAACAACAAGTTATACTTACGCACCAGGCATTAAGCTTTGTACTGTAGAATGGTAGGTGCAACTGGATCAGCTAAAGTTATGATAAGCCTGCTAAAAAGATGCAAGTGATATTCGTCCTTAGATAATTCAACTTTAACTGTGAATAAGTTAAAATATCAGTTGCCACGATAGAACGTTGCAAACCTGTTACATCTCGGTAATGGTTTAATCAAAGTGTCCTTATTAATACATATTTACGCAGTCATACTATGTGAGATAGTTGGTAGGGAACCACGCCCATACTGAGTGAATGCAACTCATAATGGCTGGAAAAGCTACTCAGACTGAATCTAGATAGCCCATAGTTTCCTGGTTACCGTAGCAATATTGCCCGATAAGATCAGTATATGCAGTTTGATGGTTTCTCTGTAGACGCCCTGAGTAGCGCACGCATTGATATGAAAGAGCTTGGCAAATGAGCGCTGTCAGCGTTGACATAATCAATTTATGCCTTCTAGATGAATCCATTCAGTACGCATTACCGATTGTGATAATATCAGATTGTCGTTGTGTTGGTAGTTGTTTGGTGTCTACTTATAGTTTGGACATGCAGTCAATGTAAATATATATATATATATATATATATATATATATATATATATATATATATATATATATATATATATAGAGAGAGAGAGAGAGAGAGAGAGAGAACGCAGTCAATAGTACACTTGGCAGGGTGCCACAACTTGTGAACAGACGTAATAACACAACAACAATAAGAAAATGTAGAGCATAAGAAAGTGCAAAAATAGAGTCATCTTGACGGAGTCTCACAACATGCTCGCCACTGCGCAAGGTTTCTTGCCATGTCCGATAGGGCTTCCAGCCAAGTGTGTTTATGGTCCTTGGGCCCCCAAACGGGGAATCGGCAGCGCCTGACCGCGGCCAAATCTGACGTCCATGACTTCATACTTTTGGCCCAAGTCATTCGCTGACCACCTTGTTTTCCCTTCCAGCTGAGTTCTAGTCGTGCAAAGAGTGCACGGTCAGGCCAACCTTCAGTAGGTATGCAAGCACGTGGACAAGCCATCAAAGCCTATGCAGTGAAATTAAAATACAAAGCGGCCGTCAAAGTCTGTCGCACTTGAAAATCCTTCGGAGAACGTCCTCATTATTAAGGTACTTTTGCCTCCGTACACCAGCAATGCTCCGAAGTCAGCGATGATGCAAACAGACAGCCTCTAAACGTTCTTTAAGCGAACAGGACAGCTCTCACAAACGTAGAGCAGGACCGCTCTCACCGTAACATTGTAGACCCGGCCCTACAAGGATAGATTCCGGTCGCGCCGACTCCAGACATGGTGCAGAACAGAAAAGGCAACCCTAGTCTTAGAGACGCGCAAGAGAACATCATCCGTTAACCCATAAGTGCTGCTAAAGCATCCGAGGTTAACGAACTTGTCTACCACTTCCAACGATTCACTTGAAAGTGTAAACGTTGGAGCTGATCCCGGCCAGCCCTGTACAAAGATTTTAAAATTCGAAGGAGAAAACGTCATTTCAAACTGAGAGACAGACAACAACAACCTGCAAAGCACGTTTTGAGCGGCCTGTAAGGAATCGCGAATTATGGCGATGTCATCTGCATACTTCAAATAGCCAAGTCAGCCACGCGGAAGCAGTTCAACGGCGCTGGGTCCAAAATGCACCAGAGCGCACTCCAGGATGTCATCAATAGCGAAGCTATACAGCAAGGGTGATGCTGGGCTGCTCTGTCTCACACCACTAGTGATATCATAGGACGGCGAAAGTTCGCCGTACACCTGCACTCGGCCCAAGGTTCGACAGTAGAAGGCTCTAAGGATGTTGACGTATTTCGCAAGGACTCTCCTTCGCAAGTGGCTGCACTAGAGAGCAGCTCGGTCAACTGAGTCAAACGCGGCTCATAGGTCTAAGAAGACGACAATCGTGAGCTCACCGAACGTTTGACGACGCACGAACAGTTGGCGGAGTGTATTGATGTGCTCGATACAACTCCGGCCGGAGCGGAACCCAGCTTCCTCTTCGAGTATGTTTTGTTCGTGTACCAGGCTGAGTCTCCTTAAAAGCGGGGTGGTGAGCACTTTAGAGATAACGCAGATGAGAACAATCCCCCTGTGATTAGCGCAGTGCGTCCGGACACCCTTGTTGAAGACGGGCACGATATCCGCGAAACTGCAATCGGACGAGATTGCTTCAGTGGTCCAAACCTTTTGGTGGAGGGGAGTTAGCTCCCGAACAAACGATGAACCTTCATGCTTGAAAAGAGCCGTATGGGATTCTTCTGGGACAGAGGCTTAGTAGCGATTTAGGAGGCTAGGCACATGAGTAACCCCAGCCTCAGAAGGTGGTGTATCGTTCAGACACCAGGGAACACCACGGATTCCAGAATGAGAGATCACCGCTGCTACAAGCTAATTGAAGTACTGCTCAAAGTGCTCAGCCCAACGCACAAGTTGACAGTGTTGATAGTGATTCACTCGCCATTGCTTTTGCTTAACACTTCACTTACAGTCGGTTATTTGCCGCCAGTTGATCGGATCAGGTGGAATAACTTTCGAAAATTCCCTGAGCTGGCTGCCTGCTCCATATTAACGACACGTTGCGTCCACCAGTCCTCACGGTCCTTCCTGAAACTCTATTTGAGTTTAGCGTTAGTGGTCCTGCATAGGGATTTATGCTCAACACCAAGTGGCATTGTCTGGTGAGCTTCGAGTTATTGGTGGACTCGCGCAGAGATCCAGTGCTTGACAGGACTAGTGATAAAACCACAGACCTGAGGCGCAGGGTTGTGCTGCGGTAGTGGAAATTGCAGATGACCATCATGGCATTGGTTCAACGAATGCGAACGGTGACAGGCTGCTCTCACTGTGTGCCACTCACGGCCTGACGATCACGAACACTGGGTTTGCACTGATTGCGAGTGATATAGCAACTTGGACGCACCCACGGAGTGGTCACGCTCAACTGCTCGACTATGTCATCGTACGTCAGCGTGATTTGCGTGATGTGCGCATGACACGTGTACTGCGTGGAGCTATGTGGCACTGATCACAAGTTGGTGCTGACCAAACTGTACATATATTTTCGTAAATCGATGTATTGCACTCCCGCCGTGAATCGGCGTAAATTTAACATTCTCTCCCTCGGTACTGTGGCGAAACGTACTGAGCTGGAGAAGGCGATGGCTACACGCCTGTGTGATGTGGACTGCATAGCCACAGTGGGCGACCTGTGGCACCACATTTGCGACCAGGTGACAGCTGCTGCCGAGGAGACCATCGGGCGCGCAAACCGTAAGCGGCCTGATTGGTTTGATGACAACAATGCGACGATCGGCGCATTGGTGTCAGAGAAGAATGCAGCATTTGCTGCACATGTTGCAGACCCCAGTGACTTGGGAAAGAGTAGTCAGTTCCGCAAACTTCGACGGCGACTGACCCGAGAGCACCGTCGCATTAAATTTGCATGGTGGACGGAGAAGGCGAAGCAGATGGAATGCTACGCCGAAGGCCGCCAACAAAAGGAATTCTTTGACTCCTTGAAGGCGGTGTATGGACCGAGATTGGAGCTGCTGTGGACACTGATCGATGGTAGTTCAGGCCCTACCTGCACACAGACTGCAGACATAATGCAGATCTGGTGAGAGCACTTTGAATGTCTCTTGAACAACCGTTCAGAGATCGACTGGCCTATATTGAACGGCCTCAAGCAGCACAATGTCAAAGCGAGGCTGACGGACACGCCGACACTGGATGAGACGCAGAGAGCACTTGCTCAGCTGCGAAACGGCAAGTGTGCTGGGGCCGACGGGATCCCGCCTGAAGTATTGGATCAAGGTGGACCCGCATTGTTGACTGCGCTGCACCACTTGGTGCAACGCGTATGGATTAAAGAGGGGGTGCCTGCTGAGGTGAAGGATGCCCTTGTGCCACCACTGTACAAGGGCAAGGGTAGCAAGCAATGTTGCACGAATTATCGTGGCATCAACTTGCCGAGTTGTGTGGACGAGGTGATTGCCCGAATCCTTCTCAACCGCCTCGTCAGTCAGGTTGTGGAACCTAACGTGGCATAAGAGCAATGCGGATTCCGTTCGGGTTGCAGCACCATCGATATGGTGTTTGCAGCTCGTCAGTTGCAAGCGAAGTGCAGAGAACGACTCCAGCCATTGTACTCACTTTTTGTTGATTTCACCAAGGCATTTGATACGGTGAAGCGCGAGGCATTGTGGTTAGTGTTGGGTAAGTTTGGTTGCCCGCGTAAGTTTGTAAATTTAATTGAATGCTTGCACAGTGGTATGCGGCGAGGGTGCAGCTGAGTGGAGAGACCTCGAATGACTTTGCAGTTGTCTCTGGTGTGAAGCAAGGCTGTGTCTTAGCTCCTGCCCTGTTTAATATATATCTTCATGCAATGTTGTCCTGTGCTTTTGATGCGGCTTGTGCTTGCGGGGTTCGTGTGGAGCACCGTATGGACGGTGGGTTGCTGAACATCCGTCGTTTCGGTGCAAGAACTCTAGTCAGTGAGACAACTTTCCGTATGTTGCTGTTTTCTGACGACTGTGCGTTGTTTTCACAAAGCGCGGAGGAGTTGCAGCACATGACTAGTGCTCTGGCTTCGACAATGGCCAAATTCGAGCTCACCATCAACACAAGCAAAACTGTCTGTCTCTTTCAGCCTTCACCGGAGGTGCAATCTTCAATATTGCCGCAAATCAGCATTGGTGCTGAAGCATTGGAAACCACCTCCCGCTTTCGCTACCTTGGGAGTGTGATATCGACTGATCAGCAGCTACACGTTGAGTTGCGTATTCGCGTGTCGAAGGCAGCGGCGGCATTCGGGAAGCTTGAGTACCGAATGTGAAACAACCATCAGCTTACTATTGGCACGAAGCTGATGGTGTACAAATCCATGTGCTGTCCGTTCTTCCATATGGCAGTGAAACGTGGGCGATGTACCGCCGCGATGTACAATATCTCGAGCGGTTCCATCAGCAGTGTCTGCGACGGAGTTTGAGCATCGGATACGGCGACAGAGTTGCAGACACGGAAGTGTTGCGCCGAAGTAGGATGTATGCAGTGGACTGCATACTTTTATTGAGACACCTGAGGTGGACCGGTAATGTGAGCCATATGGATTCGACGCGGATACCGAAGCAGCTATTACATGATCAGCTGAGTATTGGGAAGCGGCATGCTGGGAAACCAAAGTTACTTTACCAGGACATGATTAAAGTGAGCCTCACACGTTCTAATCTTGATGGCAGATCATGGGAATCGAAGGCGGTTGATCGGTGTGCATGGCGCGATCTGATCCCAAAGGAAGTTGCCGAGGTGCAGGAGAAAGCCCTCATGCATGCAGAGAAGAAGCGGCAAGTGCGGAAGCGGCAAGCACCGATGGGTTGTTCTCCATCGACACCAATCGCATGGTGCAGTAGAACATGCGGTCGCGAGTGCCTTAGTCAGGCAGGCTTAGTGAGCCATGAGCGAAGCCACTCGGGGCCACTACTGAAGCGACGACGGGTCCTGCAGAGAAGGTAGGCGGGACCGGCGCAGCGTCTGTAGGTACGCTGCATTCGATTTACTAACCGCGTGTGTGCATGCTAAGTCTCTTTATTTCAGGTGGTGAGTTTTCAGTTTTGTCCTAATGCCTTTCTTTCTCATATAAATGTCTAGTGAGCCATAAGCTAGGCACTTCGAGGCCACTACAGAAGCGACAACGGGTCCTGCAGAGAAGGTAGGCGGGACCGGCGCAGCGTCTGTAGGTACGCTGCATTCGATTTACTAACCGCGTGTGTGCCTGCTAAGTCTCTTTATTTCAGGTGGGGGGTTTTCAATTTTGTCCTAATGCTTTTCCTTCACATATAAATTTCTACCTGTACTCTATTCCATTAACTTGCACACCTCGCTTAAGCCAACTGTATTCGATTTCCATTACATTTTTTTGCTCGTGGCATTTCCGTAAAGTATACTTTCTGACCTCGTGAACTTATCTAGGATTCGTTTGTAAACAACTTATTTCATTTGCTCATTAACTTAAGGTCTATGTCACCGTTTCCTTATGCATTAATCGAGTTATTTTCTTTGTACCTCTCTCCCTCTCTCAAGTGATTGGCTGTTGTTTAATATCCCCGGTGTGGATGCGTTTGATGTGCATGTTGACAAGTTGCCTACCTGTCTATTACCCACTACCTTATCCACACTGGCTCCAGGAGACAGTTGGTCGTTGCTGGAGAGGAAGGGGTGCACGGTCCTTGTGGCCGTGTTAGGCTTGAAGAGTGGTTCCATGCACTCAGTGTGGAGCGGACTACAGTCCAGCCACCGTCTTGTGTGCGGTTGATTCACCAAATACGGCGTGCTTGTGTTTGCCTGTGAATGAGTGTGGGCCGGCTCCGTTGATGAAACGTGGTTCCCATCCACATGCCTCCTGGTCTTATTCCTTCGGGTTTACACTGGATATGGGGTGTGTGGTTGGAGCTGTGTGTGGTGCAGCGCAAGCCACCCATGGTCCCTCTGTAGGTGCAGGCGTCCTGTGGCTTGTCACAGTGTCAGGCAAATCCGAAACCGGATGCCGCCAACCATATGCGTGACGCATGTCAACTTGCTTTGTTATTCTCGCTTTGGTCGATTTTGTTATGGTTTTCAGAGACGTGTTTCACAATTGTAGTGTAATTCATTAACGTTGACATTTTCTCGTTTAGATTACCGGCCCCATTGGGGATGTTACGGCGCATACTCAGTATGTTAACGGGGTGGATGATTATAAAGTTCTCCCTCGCATTACTAGTATCCTCCGACTTGACTTCTTCTATTATTTCGAGGTTAGTTTGGCCTCTGTGCTTAATATCTGTGCTGGCGAAACGGGCATTTGACACAGATGAAGCGTTTGTCTGAAACTTGTTTTTGCCGTCTTTACAGTATGTACATTGTCGGTTTTCTTGTTAGCTGTAAATTTGCTGCCTTTTCTAGGACTTCCTTCTCAATCACTCTTGTTTTTTGTCTGCTGATCACCGTTCCATACAGCGATTTTAAATTATCACACTAAATTTATTCGCGTGTGTATGCCCCCTGTTTCACTAATGACCGCGGCATTAGCGTACCCATGTATGGCTTCACGCGCTTCGTTCTACTTCTAGTTCAAGTGGGACCGAAACGATTGATTATCCTGTGCCCTTTCTTAAGCGAGTCATTGAACCATGAGTTGAGGAAGTAATCTGAAATATGGGTGAACCTAAAACAAAAACCGTGTAATACTCTAGTAAACCAATTACCGTCTACATTGGTTCATTGGGTTGTAGATAACAGAGGGGAGAACCGAGGCTCCCCTACGCTATTCTACGCTACTGCACGCTACTCAACTACGCACTGATGATGTCACCTCGATTGGTGACGAAACGTTTGCAACCAAATTGCCAAGCTCAGCGAACAGTTCAACTGCCATCTGAACAACCTGAGCTACCAGTCTTCAATTCCATAGCCAGAGGGGAGAACCCTTTGATACGTATTACTCGAGTATTGCTGGATCGCACCTGGACCCTTAGTCCGCGCAAGGAGTGAATAGGAACACACACCGGATGGGACGTGTCAAAAACTGTAATAGATAGCTTGTAGGTTACACCAGATGAATAAGTCGAAAAGGAACCAAGCAGCACAAGGAAAAAAGAGTAGACGAATCAGCTATCGGTCAATCGATCTGTATGTGTCTGTGTTTGCTCATCGGCTCAGCGGTTTAGCGGACGACACACATGTAACACCCTTGTCAGCTCCGTCGATTCCTAGCCAATATGGGATAGTTGCGCTCGTAGTGTGACGACGTTCATCAATGGCTCGTCGCACTTGCAGCGGGAGCAACCGGATCCATGCGTCTTCTTTAAGTGCTTGTCTAAGTTTCTTGAAACATTCCTCCAAAGGTGCGTCAATAATTTTCTTTGATAAACTGTTCCACTCATTCACCACCCAGGTCTACAAAGTGGGGTCTGAGCGAGCGTGGAGCCTTCAGGATTTGAACAGTTTCCATTGGTGATCTCGTGTCGAGCAGTCGGTGTTGTGGTGGAAGAACTACATTTTACCAAGAAGGATGCGTCTAGTGTAGATGAGAGCGCCGCGGCGACGGCGGAACTCCAGGGGAAACAGGTTCAGCTGATAAAGTCGGAGAGGATAAGATCGCGGATCCCGATGACAGCTTTGAGGCACGCTTCTGGACGTTCTCTATCAAAGAGCACTTAAACTTTAAGAATGGAAAAACGGATGGCTTGCCATCTTCTAGTATGGGACGTACGCATGCGGTACATACTAGTCGGAAGATCTCAGGAGTTATTCGGTAGAAGGACCTCAAGGCACCTGGAAGGCTCTGCAGTTGCGCCCTTCAGTGTGTCCTGGGACGTCCTAAGGTCAGAGGATACGGTGAGCACGAGATACATTTCTGGAATGGTGTTGACGAGAAATTCACCAATATGGTTTGTGCCGTATGGATCGGTTTCGCCGATTGGTAGAACGGCACATCAATCGCGATTCACAGCAGTAGTAGTAATCATAGCAGTCTATCAACCAGACACAGAGCCAACATAAAACCATGGAGATCAACGGATAAGGGAGTCATCGCGTCATAATCATCTTGGCATGGTAGTTAAAGGTGAGCAACACCCTTCAGCTAATATGCCGCAGGAATGATGGAACATTTTGCCAAAACATAGAACGAAACATTTTGTTCGTTTTTCACACATCGCTTTCTCTGTTTTATGTCATTTTCAATGTTTCTAGTATTAAACATATGAATTAATGCAATACTGTACACAATTCTTCCACTGATTCCGATTGCGGGCCATGTCTTCAAGGGTGCTGTCATTGGCACTCCTCATTTTTAGCTTCCCATCCTGGAAGACGTATGGATTCAACAGCGGCTAGACACGACGTCAGCGATTTCATGTGCTGCCACCAAATGAAGGCTGACCACCACGCGGTCGTCTCCAGCCAGGTCCTTGACGAGCAAATAGAGTGCGACGCGATAAACGGTCAGGTGCCATGCGTAGGACGTGACAGAGCCATCTCAACTGGCGCAACAAAACCAGTTTGCTGAAAGGAGTACTTTCATTCCCCAAGATGCGACATCGAACGTCATTACTATTAACTTGATGTTGCCACCAAACACGAGCGATCCTCCTTAAGCAACCGGCATCGAAGGCAGAAAGACGACGCATGTCTCCCACGCGAATCGGCCAGGACTCGCTCCCATACAACAATACTGAGCGAACTGATGCACTGTAAACGCGGCCCTTTAACGAAAGTGAGACGTATTGCCAATGGGCTCACAATCTTTACCCTACTCACAAACATCCAAATTTTGTCTACTATCACCCATTGGACATTCGAAGGACAGATACTTCAGTCCATTGGGAAGTGACGGGTGAATGAGCCAATCTGCAACACCAGGACAGGTACTGTGAGCCCATTGGTAATACATCGCGCAACAAGCAGAAGTCATGTGTTAAAATTTGCACACCTAATCGTCAGCCCTCGGTAGCTCAGTGGTAGAGCAGCGGACCGGAAATTCCAGTGTTTTTTCATTTCTTGCAATGGATTGCAACTGAGTGCATATGCCGGTGAAGACTGATAGCTTGCCTGGACAGAGGAATCTGTTTACATCAATCTTGCGGTTCTTCGTGTTCCGGGACCCCTCAAAACACAGATTTTCGCGCAGACCAGAGTATGATCTGAGTCAACGATGCTGGACCAAATGGACCTGCAGTCCAGTACGCTGCCGCGCCATCTGAAGCTAATTGTAATGTGATCAATTTGAGACCAAGGTTGTGTTGGCGAAGAGTGACGCCACGTTTCGGAATGCTTTTTCCTACGCCTGAAGTTAGTGCTCGAGAGAAACAGATGGTTGACTTCGCACAATGTGAGAAGCCTCTTTCCGTTATCAGAGCGGTTCTCGCCGAGCGCGTGATGACCACCAAGGTGGCGTTCGTATGGTAGCAGGCGGCCAGCCCGTGCATTAAAATCCCCAGCAATGATAACGACATCCGATTTTTTAGCATTAGTCAAGAGCTGATGTCGATCCGGGCAGAATTTGTCCTTGACCGAGTCGCCACTGCAGTCAGTTGGAGCGTACACGGAGATCACAAACAAGTTGCGTCTCTCTTCGCGGTACTTGTTGATTCTACATAAACCCCGAGCCAGAACTGCACATAGTCGGCTGTTAATCGGGTACCAGTCCAGTAGTACCGCCTCGGCTTTACCACTAATGATATACCTACACCAGCCAAACCCACTGAGGCTGCTTCTGGATCTCCAGAAAGACGCAGGTGATATCTGGCTTAGTGGTCAGTGCAGGATGTCAGTGTAAGTACAGTGCTGGGACCTTGTAATCGGGTTTCTGAAAGGCAGCAGACATGAATATCTAGGCAATCTAGGGTGCGCGCTAGATCGGCTTGCTGTCCATTCTACATGAGTGTCCGAAAGTTGAAGTACGCCAGACTTAACGAGGATAGGGGACGAAGGAGAGCCATAGATTGAACTCCTTGATTTGCGGCGCAGCCAGAATCGCAACCGGATTGTTGAACACATGAATCGGGTAACGGAAAGTGAGGAGTGTTAACAAACAAACAATTGGCGCGTGATGAAGTCGTGTGAAAGTGCGAAGCAGCAACGCTAGCTGACGAGCAGGATGTAGTACGGTCCATGGTTTTGTGAGAGTGCGTGATACTACCAGGTTGCCCAAGCCGAAGTAGGGAGCGATTCACAGGTAATCGTCACTAGGTAGACCACTCGTGCAGCATTTCTAGAGGCTCTAGTAATTTATCGGCATCGTCTAGGCTACATACTGTTGACCAGAGCTTAAGATCCTCAGCGTAGATCAAGCAGTCGGTTTGAAGCGCAATCGGGAGGTCATTTATGTACATTTTGCAAAGTTCTGGTCCAAGTACGGATTCTTGTGGAACCCCTCTTGTTATTGGTACAGTGGCGGATGTGCTTTAAGCGTAGGCTGCGGTCTCTTAGGAAGTCGGTGATTTAAAAGAGGACTTTGCCCGTCACATCGATCTCCTGAAGTTTGAACAGCAGCCTTTGGTGAGGAACTTTGTCAAAGGCTTTGCTGAAGTCGATGAAGACCACATTTATATTTTTGGGCATCTATGACTTGTGCCGAAGTTTCTCTGGCGACTAGCAAATTGAAGACGCAGGAACGTGCCTTCCGGAAACCATGTTGGGATGGAGAAATTACGTCGTAGTTCTCATAGTGTAGCTGGAGCACGCGTTTGAGGATTCGTTCCATGGTCTTGCAGACGACGGATGTCAGGCAGATTGGGCGATAGTTCTCCGGACCTAAGTGGTCTCCGCCATTGTACTTGGACATCACAGTGTCTTCTTTCCAGTCAGTGGGTAAACGACCCACTTCGAGGGAGTGGCGAAATATTTGGCAGAGGGGATCAGCGATGTAGTCTTAAGGAATACTTGATGCAGCTCATCTGGGCCAGAAAAGGAGTTCAGATCCAGTTCGAGAAGGAGCTTCATCACCACTTCAGGGTTGTTTTCGATTTGATCAAAAGAGGGACAGCGTGCAGTCAGAAAGTTTCTGTGCAGAGGGGGCTCCACTGAGTAGAACGAAGGGTACTGCGAAGCTAATATGTTGGCTTTTTCCTCGTCATCGGAAAGCACGGTGCCTTATTCGGAGAGTAGCGTGGGGATCCCACTACCCGCCCTGACATTTCGTGTATGAGAAGAGTTTCTTGGGACAAGTTAGAGATTCCGTGGCCAGGCCGTGTTCGTACTGAAGCCGCTTTTTGCGCTTTTTCAGTGTGCAAAGGTTCCTTACAGCTTTGTACTCTGAGTAGCTCGATGCTAGTTGTGTGGTCTTGGACTGGTCGGACCGCCAAAAGTTGCGATGACGTGTCCCCTGGTCATGAATTGTAAGGCATCGTGTCCACTGGAAGGGGATGACAGAGTGGTCCCTCTTGCTCAGCGGATGGACGATCGTTAGATCAGAGACATGAGGTTGAGCCGGAGTGAGCACCAGATCTAGAATGTGAGGTGTTTGGTCTGGGAGCATCCCTGTTGGTATTAGGACGTGCTGCGTGAGGTTGCATTCGAGGATGGTGTCTAGTAGACGAGCTTCAAAGGACCCCATGAGGTCACTATGAAGAAGGTCCCAGTTGATGCAGGGGGCATTGAAATCCCCCGTAAGCAGGCAGTTCGTGCCCTTCGCATTATTTCTCACTGAGTGCAGAAGGTAGGAGCCAGATGTTGATGGGGGTCTGTAGACTACTCCGACCGTCAGCGACTGGAAGCCATCGTGAATTCGACACCAGAGTACTTCTGACGCATCATCGTTGTCGCAGTCCGTTTTAAGAACGTTGACTTTGAGGTAGGATTTGGAATAGAGGATTACTCCACCTCCAGATCTTCGACTGGAGCTATCAGATCGAAAGAGCTGATGACCTGGAAGTTGAGCCTCTGAGTCCGACATGTCTGATGACAGCCAAGTCTCAGTGAACGCCATTGGATCCGGTCCTTGCTCTGAACTAAGGAGTTGAATCTCATCTAGCTTGTTTCTGAGAGTCGGCCGGTGGCCGAGTGGTCTGCACGTTTGGTTTGCAACCATAATGTCACCGGTTCGAATCCGTGTAAGGGTGGGCGTGCTTGCGGTATACTCAGCCGGCGCGCGACTGGTGGTGGTCGCGCGGCAGCGAAGCGCCGTTACGGCGTACAGCTGACACATTATTATTATTTATTATTATTATTTTTATTATTATTGTTTCTGAGACTGCGCACTTTCTCAAATATCACACGTAGTCTAGAATTTACACTTGGGGTCCGGTGAGAAGAAGCATTGGCCTCCATCTAGCTCTCGGCGTTTTCTGCACTACGCGAAAATCCACAATGTGGAGCTCGGTTTCGCCATTCGCTCGACGAGTTCGGAACTCAATAACAACGTGTCTCATTTTGACTCTGTCCTCTGGGGAGAGGTCTTTCAGGACGTGATGCCCGTCTCGTAGACTTCACCTGCAGTCCATGTTGGGCCAGTTACCTGAAGTAAGAAAGAAGGAACCGTAAACTCAAGGGACAGTAAATAGAACGCAACGAAGTAATTGTTACCTCAAGACATGGGAGGATGTACGATAAAAAGGTAAAAAGTCCGAAAATAGGAGTCATTTGAGAAAATATATACTCCTTGTTCCCACCAAATAGCATCGAACTGACACTCAAAACCCTCGGCCATACGTTTCTTAACAATTTGGTCTAGAACCGAGCTCCAGCGTTCCGTGATTTGGCGGACAAACGAGTTTCCCTCCTAATCTGGTCAGTGTGCGGCTTGTATAGCTTCACTTGGTGACCGCGGAGATTGGTAACTTAGCTTGATTAAGTTGCCAAGACAAGTGTAGGTCAACTTTCCCGTAACAATACGTTAGGCGGAGTCCAAGTCCTCTAATTCACCGGTAGGGTATTGAATACATACCCGTATTAAGCAAACATTCGGACTACTTCTGTCCCTATAAATCATCCACCAACACCGCTCCCACTCGTAGACTCCTCTCCAGGTCCACTTTGTATCGGACAATATACGGTGGACAAGCTCGATCACAGAATTCCAAGTGAGGTTGCTTAAAAGTCAGGAATAAATGCTGAAAGACTTTGGCCGTAAGGACTCTAAAGTACAATCGAATAGACCACATCATGCCGGACTTAAAGCGCATCGCTCACCCTCTATGCTTCGAGCGTCCAGTGGTGAAACATTGGAACAAGTTGCTGGAGACGCTAGTCGAGGCGAAATCGGTGTCGGAATTTAAGAGATTCCTTGACACCCACTTTGCGGACTACAGGTATAAAGAGCGTATCGCACCCGGATAAGATGAAGTGCAGCTGCAATATGCTGCGACCGCGCAGGAATCAGCGACGTGATTCCGCGCATGTGTCCGATCCATCTACGTTGGAGCAACACAGATTTTTATCTTCTCGCTCTCTATTCTCAGTATTTAGTGTTCATAAGGGCCTCCCTACAAGCAGCCTTCCAATTGTCCTAACTGGCATAGTCGGGACTGTCTATTCTCTGCTCAAACTTTCACTAATACGACGCACTTTTGACACCACGATTGTTTTATATTTTCATTTATACTTTTTCCACAGGTTTCTTTCATAGTGCGGTTATTTGTCTACAGCTGTTCAATTGTCATTAATCACTTCCCGCTTTCATAAACGTATGCAGCTTTTACCGGTTGCACATCCGTAGCGTAACGCCATTTCTGTTTCCTGGAGTTCATTTTTGAATGATGTATCGTACTGCTCTTAAGACCACGGTTAACCGCTGTATTCATTTGGCTGACTATTTTCTAAGGTACTCGCTTGCAGTCAGTCTTCTTTTGACAGCACATCCGTCATTGTTTATCCCCTATTAATTTGCCTGTTTCTGCTGACATTGTGATCACCTCGCGCACCACCATTACACCATGCACATACTATGCTAGCGCCCTGTCACAATGTGCCCGTAAGTCGGAGATCTACCAACGCAATGTAGATGCGGGCTACCTCGCGGTATACGTAGCGCACACACGGCTGATGGTGTTTGCATAGCTACGAAGAATGGGCGCGATGTGCCGACGTACTGCCGATCCATTTCCTTTGCTTTTTGCTAACTCCTTACTGGTACTAATAGACTATTTTAATTTCTGAGTTATAAGTTATCCTTGCACTCTCCTTTGGCGGTTGAATCTTGCTACAATGGTTAGCATTACTTAGGCGCCGCTGCTGTCTTTTATTACACTTGCCACCATTACATGTCATTCCCCACATAGTAGCACAATGCTTACCTGCTTCGTATCTTGCTTCATGTTTTTATGTTCATTCAAGTTTCAAAACAACCAAAGAGTAGCGCTACTTGTTTCCCGCTGCAAAAAAGATTGCTCCGACTATTTTACTGTTAACGGTGTACTAAAGCGTTTTTAAGATATGCGAAATGTTGTTTTCCTTATCACCTCTTCAATGCGAGTGCACACAAACAATAACTTACATTCCTCGTTGTACGGATTCCTGATCTCCTTGTCTCACTATGGCTAATTGTCCCATTTTCCTCCATCATTTCTACGTGACCACGCTCTTTCTTCAATCGGAAGTTGGTTATGAAAGTGTTCGTTTCGCTGCTCATTGTAGTGGTACTACTGGTAGATACCCTTGCGTTTTCTCCTCACACCTATCGGCTACGTGTTCTTTTCTCTGCGCGCCTTGAACTGGTACGACCACTTATGCAGCAGGACGATACATTGGCGATCAGGAGAGTACTCACTATGAAAATTCTAACTCGCTTAAGTGCAATATGCTCTAAACTTTCACTGCTTCTTCCCTAGACAATGCACATTGGTTATGGTTAAATTAATATTTCCTTTATAGGTCAATCTTGAACGTGGTTGTCCGTTCTTCAAAGAGGATATGCGATGTGGTCTCAAAGATTGTAGAGTCAGTGGATGTTCTGTCGAAGAGATTCCAGAAGGAATGCGTTCAGAACACCCCTCACTCCACTACCCTTCCCATCACATGGTAGGCGGCACTTTGCATAACGGCTTCAGTACACAAGAGAGTACAATGTCAAGACAGATGGATCGGATGATGAAATTGATTGCCAACTTAGCAAACTGGACAGCTCCCTAAGGTATCTGCATTGTCCTTCCGTTTGTTCCTAAATGATAGGATTCAGTGTGTACGTTTCCTAGCACTTTATACGACAATCAAGGCGACAACGCTGTTTTTAAACGTATTTTGTTCCAGCCACAGTTTAACTTATTTGCTTCCGTTGTATGCATTGTTTCCTTTTTCCGTCCGTTACAGCGGACCTCGACCTAAACGTGTTGCGACAGTTTCCATACCTCTTCACCCTATTAAGCTATACTAAATGCTGCCCCCGGTTCCTTTAAGAACCACTCCTATCATGTTGGTTAGTGGTGTCAGACAAACAGTCTCCTAGTCCTCCAGGTTGGGGTTTTGAAATGGTATGGCATCCATTTCTGTAAAACCAACTTATTGCCACCTCTTCTCTGCCTTGCCCACAAGCTTTTGTGCGAAAGGCTTTGGTTGATGACCTTAATCCTTCTCCTGTCCAGGTCTGGGTGCCCTAGCAGTATCCCAACCTACCTACAACCAAAATCCAGCCACATCCTGCATCGGCAGTCGCGCAGATTATCAAGCTACGCCTTATCTGCTACATATAGCAAGGTGGATAAGCGAAAACGCTGCTGTTAGCGCCTGCCTTTTCCACTCATTTCTCTTACTCCCCTCCCGGCCCCATTACCAACCCTGCTTCCATAGTTTCCAGCTTAGTTGACAGAAGCCGCAATGTCACTGGAGTCATGCTATCTACAGCTACTTTCCCTCACCACACACTGGATGTCTATCGACAGCAGCCCCTTATAGAACCAAATTGTCTAGTTTCCTTGGTAGCGTTTAATGTTCGCACTCCAAGACAAATACGTCAACATGCTGCACTCACACGCAATTTAGACACGCTGGGTATTCACGTGCGTGCGTCCGAAATTAAGATCAATGACCCTCACGGGCTTGGTGAATTAGCTGCGCCCTGCTTGTCTTCTCGCTATTGGTTGCATGTATTCGGAGACGCTGATGAGGCGAACACTGGTCAAGCTGGGGTGAACATCATTCTTAACTCTAAGGCCATCATCGTTGGATTCCCATGAGCAGCCGTTTGTGTGCAGCCCGTTTGACCAAAGTAGCGCTAGACGCTTATGCTCCCATCGACTGCAGTTCTGATGCTACCAAGGATACGTACCACGAACTGAACACGCTGCTTCTCAAGGTTGAAGTTCATATATCCTTGTTGTTACCGGGGATATGAATGATCCGTTAGGCCGTCTGAACTCTTTAGAAGCTCCGCCTAGCGGTAAGTGTGGACATAATTCCGACTGTACGGACTATGGCGAATGTCTGTTGCAACTGCTCGCGGGTCACCGGCCGTTTCTTAGTAGCACCGCTTTTAGATACAGTGAGCACCGAAGTGCTACTTGGCATCTTTTTACGGCAAGTACAAAGCACTTTATCAAAACCAACAGATACCCATACCTCCCCTCGCTCTCGATTTCGAGACACTAGAGGTTGCGGATAATTTTCTCTACCTAAGAATTTGCATCACTGTTGGTTGAGCTGTTGGAAATGAAATGAGATTTCAATGCGTATCTCAAGAGCTCGTTTCGCTTTCTCCCGCAGGCGCTTATGGTGCTGCCATGACTTCCTTATGCCCATCATAGTTAGGGTTTATTGTGTGACTGCCCGCGCTGTACTGTTGTATAGTTGCGAGACGTGGTATGTGCAAACCGTAAACCTGCCCCGGCTGTTTGTCACCGACCATCGTTGATTGCTATATATATGGTTGAAAGCATCAGGTTTCGGATTTGCCTGTCACTGTGGCAAGCCACAGGACGCATGCGCCTACAGAGGGACCATGGATGGCTTGCGCTGCGCCACCCACAGTTCCATCCACATACCCCTTATCTAGTATAAACCCGAAGGAATAAGAACGGGAAGCATGTGGATGGGAGTCACCTCTCATCAACGGAGCCGGCACACACTCCTTCACAGGAAAACACGAACACGCTATATGGGGCATCAAACGCACACAAGGCAGTGGCTGGATCGTAGTCCGCTCCACACTGGGTGCATGGAACCACTCTCTGGTCTTAATACGGCTACAAGGACCGTGCACCCCGTCTTCTCCAGCAACGACCAACTGTCTCCTGGAGCCAGTATGGACGAGGTAGTGGGTAATAGACAGGTAGGCACCTTGTCAACATGCACATCAAGCGCAACCACACCGATGATATCAAACAACAGCCAATCACTTGAAACGACAAGGTGAAATAAGATAAATCGGATAATGCATACAGATACGGTGACATAACTCTTCACTAAATGAGCGTACAAAAAATGATTACGAACGAATCCGCGATAAATTCGATAGGTGAGAAATCATATTTTAAGAAACTGCCACAAACTCGAAAATGTTATCGAAATTAACTCTAATTGACTTAAGCGAGTTGTGCAGGTTTATAGAAGATAGTACAGGTAGACACTAAAACGAGAAAGAAAACCATTAGGACAAAATTGAAAACCTACCACCTGAAATAAAGGCATTTATAATGCAAGCACGCGGTTTGTAAATCGAACACGGCTTACCTACAAACGCTGCGCCAATTCTGCCTACGTCCTATGCAGGACACGTCATCGCTTCGGTAGTGGTCCAGAGTGGCCTCGCTCATGGCTCGCTTGGCAGCCTGACTCAGGCACTCGCGACCGCATGTGCTACAACTCCATGGGCTCGATATCGATGGAGTACAACCCATCGGTGCTTGTAGCTTTTGCACCTGCTGCTTCTTGTCTGCATGCATGAGGTCTTTCTCCCGCACTTCGGCAACTGCCTTCGAGATCAGATCGCACCATGCACACCGATCAATCACCTTCAATTCCCATGATCTGCAATTAAGATTAGAACGTGAAAGGCTCAATTTGATCATGTCCTGGTAACGTAACGTTGGTTTCCCTACGTGCCGCTTCCAAATACTCAGCTGACCATGTAATAGTTGTTTCGGTATCCGCGTCGAATCCATACGGCTCACATGACCAAGCCACCTCAGGTGTCTCAGCAAAAGTATGCAGTCCACTGCAAACATTCCACTTCGACGCAATACTTCGGCCTCCGCGACTCTGTCGCCCCATCCGATGTGCAAAATCCGTTGCAAGCCCTGTTGATGGAACTGCTCGAGATATAGCACATCCCACCGGTACATGGTCCACCTTTCACTGCGATATATATATATATATATATATATATATATATATATATGCCCCATGCAGAGACTGATGTCGCATTCATGATGCTTCTTCACCGCAGTTGGGCTAAACCAACTTACACTTAAGCTAGTTCTTGTTAATGTGGATAAAATTCATGACATCTTATCTTTTTCTTGTTCTGCGTACTTGATAATCTTCACCCAACTTACCCACGTCGCTCATGCAAATTGTGATAAACTTGCGTAATTTTATCGTGTAGCATTTTTTAAACAACTTTCGGACATTTTGTACTTATCGCGTATTCACATTTAACCAATTTCTTCCATATGCTTATTTAGCGAGCATTAATATCGTCATATGCGTTTACATTATTCGATATCGGCATTTCGAATGATTGGCTGTTGTTTGACATCCCAGGTTTGGCTGCCCTTGATGTGCATGTTGACAAGGTGCCTACCTGTCTATTACCCACTACCTCGTTCATACTGGCTCCAGGAGACAGTTGGTCGTTGCTGGAGGGGACGGGGTGCACGGCCCTTGTGGACGTGCTGGGCTCTAAGAGTGGTTCCATGCACTCAGTGTGGAGCGGACTACGGTCCAACCACCGCCTTGTGTGTGCGCTTGATTCCCAAATACAGTGTGCTTGTGTTTGCCTGTGAAGGAGTGTGGGCTGGCTCCGTTGATGAAATGTGGCTCCCATCCGCATGCCTCCCGGTCTTATTCCTTCGGGTTTACACTGGATATGGGGTATGTGGTTGGAGCCTTGGGTGGTGCAGCGCAAGCCATCCATGGTCCCTCTGTAGGTGCAGGCGTCCTGTGGCTTGCCACAGTGACAGGCAAATCCGAAACCGGATGTCGCCAACCATATATGTACATATGTGCCCCAGGCTGAGGCTGATGTTGCATTCTTGATGGTCCTTCACCGCATTTGGGCTAAACCAAGCTTCCGTTTAATTAGATCTTTTTAAGCTGGATACATTTCATTCCATTTTATTTGGTTTGTTCTGCCTACCTGAATAATGTACTAATAACTGGCCACGTTGCTTACGCTAATTGCTCTTATCTTCGGTAACTTCGTTGCGTTTGCAGCTTTTAAATTAACTTGTCGACATTTCTTACTTATCGCGGATTCGTTGCTAACCAACTTTCTTCAGATGGTAATTTAGGGAAGAGTTATGCCACCGTATCTGTATGCATTATCCGATTTATCTTATTTCAGTTTGTCGTTTAAAGTGAATGGCTGTTGCTTGATATCCGCGGTGTGGTTGCGCTTGATGTGCATGTTGACAAGGTGCCTACCTGTCTATTAGCCACTACCTCGTCCATACTGGCTCCAGGAGACAGTTGGTGGTTACTGGAGGGGACGGGGTGCACGGTTCTTGTGGCCGTGTTAGGATCAAAGAGTGGTTCCATGCACTCAGTGTGGAGCGGACCACGATCCAGCCACCGCCTTGTGCGTGATTCATTCCCAACTACAGCTTGCATGTGTTTTCCTGTGAAGGAGTATGTGCCGGCTCAGTTGATGAGAGGTGACTCCCATCCACATGCCTCCCGGTCTTATTCCTTCGAGTTTACGCTGGATATGGAGTGTGTGGTTGGAGGTGTGTGTGGTGCAGCGTAAGCCATCTATGGTCCCTCTGTAGGCGCCGGCGTCCTGTGGCTGGTCACAGTGACAGGCAAATCCGAAACCGGATGCCGCCAAACATAAACGTACATATATGTAACTATATATAACTATGTCTAAATATAAACATATAATTATAAAACTCACTATATGTATAGAACACCGTGAACCGTACACTTGGCAGGGTGCCACGAAGTGTGGACAACATAATAATACAAGTAGAATACGGAATATAGAGCGTAAGAAAGCGCAAAACTGGAGTCATGGTGCACTCGCAACCTGTTTGCCACTGCGCACCGTTTCTTGCCATGTCCGATAGGGCTTCCGGCCAAGTGTGTTTATGGTCCTTGGGCTCCCAACCGGGGAGTCGAGAGCGCCTGACCGCGTCAAAATGTGACGTCGACGACTTCATATTTCTGGCCAAAGTCGATTGCTGACCATCCGTGTGATCGCTTCCATTTGACTTCTAGTCGCGCAAATGGTGAGCGGTAAGGCCAAGTTTCAGTAAGCATGCAAAGAAAGTGTACAAGCCTTCAAAGCCTATGCAGTGAAATTAAACAACAGAGCGGCCGTCAAAGTCTGTCGCACTTGAAAATCCTTCGGAGAACGTCCTCATTATTAATGTGCTGATGCCTCTGTACACCAGCCATAATCCGATGGCAGCGGTGATGCAAGGCAGACAGCCCCTAAACGTCATTTAGGCGAACAGGCCGTCTCACAACCGTAGAGCAGGACCGCTCTCACCGTAACATTGTAGACCCAGCCCTACAAGGATGGACTCCGGTCGCGGCGACTCCAGAGATGATGGATAATAGAAAAAGCAACCCGAATCTTAGAGATGCACAAGAGGACATCATCCGTTAATCCATCCGCGGTGATGCAGATTCCGAGTTAAACAAACATGTTTAACAGTCCTAGCGATTGACCTGAAGGGGTAAATGTTAAAACAGACCCTGGCCAGTCCTGTACAAAAGCCTTACATGCGAAAAAGCGAAGGTCATTCAAAACTGGGTTCAGACACTGCCAACCCGCACAGCACGTTTTGAGCGGCCTGTAAGGAATCGCAAATTACGGCGATGTCATCTGCATACTCCAAATGGCCAAGTCGGTCCCGCGGAAGCAGTTCAACGTCGCTGGGTCCACAATGCACCAGAGTGCACTCCAGGATGTCATCAATAGCGAAACAAAACTGGAAGGGTGATGACGGGCAACTCTGTCTCACACCACTAGTGATACCATAGGACAGCGAAAGTTCGCCGTACACCTGCACTCGACCCAAGGTTCGACAGTAGAAGGGTCTAAGGATGTTGACGTATTTCGCAAGGACTCTCCTTCTCAAGTGGCTGCACTAGAGAGCAGCTCGGTCAACTGAGTCAAACGCGGCTCATAGGTCTAAGAAGACGACGATCGTGAGCCGACCGAACGTTTGACGACGCACGAACAGTTGGCGGAGTGTATTGATGTGCTCGATACAACTCCGGCCGGAGCGGAACCCAGCTTCCTCTGCGCCTATATTTTGTTCGTGTACCAGGCTGAGCCTCCTTAAAAGCAGGGTGATGAGCACTTTAGTGATAACGCAGATGAGAACAATCCCCCTGTGATTAGCGCAGTGCGTTCGGACACAGTTGTTGAAGACGGGCACGATATCCGCGAAACTGCAATCGGATGAGATTGCTTCAGTGGTCCAAACCTTTTGGTGGAGGGGAGTTAGCTCCCGAACAAACGATGAACCTTCATGCTTGAAAAGAGCCGTATGGGGTTCTCTGGGCCAGGGGCTTAGTAGCGCTTCAGGAGACGAGGCACATTAGCAACCCCAGCCTCAGAAGGTGACGTATCGTTTAGACACCAGGGAGCACTACAGATTCCAGAATGTGAGATCACCGCTGCTACAGGCTAATTGAAATACTGCTCAAAGTGCTCAGCCCAACGCACGAGTTGACGTTGTTGGCAGTGATTCACTCGCCATTGCTTTTGCATAGCACTTCGCTTACATTCGGCTTTATACCGCCAGCGAATCGGACCAAGTGGAACAGCTTTCGGAAATACCCTGAGCGGGTTGCCTGCTCCATATTAACGACACGTTGCGTCCACCAGACCTCACGGTCCTTCCTGAATCTCTGTTTGAGTTTAGAGTTAGTGGCATTGTCTTACGAGCTTCGAGTTGTTGGACAGCCCGCGCAGAGATCCAGTGATTGACTGGACTACTCGTAAAACCATAGACCAGGGTCGCAGAGTTGTGCTGCGGATGTGCCCAGTGCGTTGCAACCTCACAGCACCAGACGCTCCTGTGATTTGAGGTCAACGTATCCTGAAACGTGCTGAGAACGCTTGAGGCGGAAAGTTTATCTACGTCAAGCCGTTTCCGGCAATGCCGTTTGAAGCCACCAAAACGTAAAGTTATCTTGGCCTACACGAGCGCCTGGTCCGAAGTGTGGTACGTACTGCAGATTGGTTTGCAATCCTGTATGCAGCCCCGCCAGCGATAACTGATGGCGATGTGGTCAATCTGCGTCCATGACTGGCCAGATGACGGAGGCCTCCAGGTAGCGCGTTGGTACCAGGATCGCCGAATGTTAGTACTCTACTAAGAGCCCGTGATCGGTGTAGAGGTGAAGTAGGTGATCACCGCTAGATAATCTGCTAGTGCCATAGCCATGTTCGCTATGTTCACGCACATCAACTGCAAGTCTACTGACTTGCACATTGAACTCCCCTACAGGCACCACGAAGTCTGTACGGTTCTTTTATCATGGGAGGTCGGACAGCTGACAATAGAACTCGTCTTTACCTGACTCCTGGCTACTGTCTTTGGCTGCGTATGCTGCTACAACGAACAAGCAACGTCTGCTGGCTCTACGGTTGAAAGTCGCACTCAGGTCTCAATTCGGATATTGCAGAGTCGACGGTTAACGGGGATCCAGTCAATTAGCGCGGCCTAAGCACGTGTGCTATGCGCAATCCACACGCCGGCAAGACCAGCGACTTCTGCGGTTTCGTCTCCAGATCAGCGGTAGTGGAAACCGCAGACGGCGAAACTAGTCGTATCTTCCTGCTAAGGTCCTTTAATCGGGTTTCGGTGGGGCAGCAGACATCAATGGCGGTGATCTCAGGCGTGAGAGCAAGGGCTGATTGGGATCAGATCCACATCAGCGTCCGAACGTTAAAACTTGCCATCTTGAATTGGGAACAGGCCGCCAGCAAGTGTTTGCCAGTACTATTTGGCGGCACACCATCGGACCTCATTGCCTTATCCATATGACGAGAACACTAGCCATGGACTCGGAAACAGAGAGGATTAGCAGGGATGGAGGATTGAACAATCGTGGAATAAAATAACCAAACTGTGTTGAGGTAGAGCGAGATATAGGATGTTCGGCCACCAGCACCTTTGCCGAGCAAAGCATTGGCAAGGAGCAGGGAGAGAGAGTGAAAGTAGGAAGTCTTTGAAACATGGGTCCATATGTTAGGTGGGAATAGTGTAGCGACAGAATAACGCGGCAATGGTGCGAAAACACACACTACCTCATCACTCACACAGGCGCACATTAATAAGTCAGGTTTCTTTCCCACGCTGTACCATCCCTCCTGGCCTCCGCTCGTTGCACTTCTATGCTCCTTCTTGGGGTACGGGAAGGCATCTTCTATGTCCGTTTCACCCGTGTATCTTCGCTTCCACGCCTCCGATTCTGACAAGCCCGGAGTCATTCGATAGCGTGCGTTTTGATTGACCGTGTGTATGTCACTCTCCCCGGAGTTGTTTCTTGACGATGTGATACCGGCAGTTTTGTCCGATTTATTGCGTCTTCAACAAATTCTTCACCTGCATTGCCTGCCTCGGACTCACCCATGGATGCCGCTCCTGTCCCGTTCTCGTCCCGCTCTATTGGGCCTGGGTTTCTCCAGCGAATCGCCCCCATTGCATCGGTCTCTCAGTTCGTCCGCCTCCGTTTTAATGATCTAACCGTCCCTTGGGCAAGCGCTGCCTTCCGTCTCCCTACAATAGCACCTCTCGTTTGCCCAGGCTGAGGAAGGGAGTTGACTTAGAGGACCCACCACGGGGCCATCGGTCTACAGACCTGACCCGCGGGGAAGCGAGGCGCTTGACCGATATAGCATACCGTTGTGAACCGCCCACCACAATGATGATATCACGGCTTTCGAGCAGGAACAAGCTGCTCAGGCTGCCCAAGAAGCCCGAGTGAAGCAGCACGAAGACCAGGAGAAATTTCCTGGAACAACCTACTCGCCGAAGAGCAAGAAGTACGTTAGCAACCAGGTGACTCATACGCCTTCAAAGAAGCCGGTGCCCATCGAGGTAGTTCAGCAGCCCTCTGTTGAATACTCACTTCTTGTCGCAAAAGTGCGTGGTCAGTGACCCTGTAGCCAGTCACATTGGCTTTGACACCGTGTCTTACGAGAACTTTTGACATTTACTGAGGAATCAGGTGACCAGCCCAGTACCCTTCATGCTTTAGAAAGCTGCCGCTGATTGTCCGTGACTGCTTGTTCATCTCGCCTGCGAACAGCCGAGACTTATACACAGTTACCTTTACAAAGAAGGCGTTCCCCGTTTTGCATCCTTGGGAAGAGCCCGGTAGGGTACCGCTTCGCCGAACCAACCAGTAGTTAGTTTACTTCCGGGTTGTTCGTATCTAATAGATTCTTAAGTATAACATAATTAGTCTTAGAGCATAAGCGTTCTAGAGAATAAAAGAATGCTCGTTCATGATACTTAGAATCCGTTAGAAAAAAGCTATAGAAACCAAAATGTTTAACATACCTAGAAAAATACGCATCCTTGAATGGCTCCCAAATGAAATATACCATCGGCATATGTTAAGCATATTGATTGGAATTTTTCGTTTGCAACAGAAACATACCTACACTTTGAAGTTAGACAAATTTCCGGGATTCGTGTTAACTCAAATGATTCAGGATGCTGGCTTTACGAATTCAACACATGCTACGAAAAAATCCTTTCATTCTGTGAACTGCTTAGAGGTTCAGCAACTGTTACATTAGACCGATTGAGCACAGCTACTTCCTTACTAGACTCAATTACATCCGAAACGCATGATCACCTCCGTAGACCGCATAATGTTATCATGTTTAACGTGCCTGATAAACGGAACATCGACAAAGTAGCAAATACCCTCTTAAAAGTATGCAATTTGGATGGAGTCTCCTGTCAATGCCTCAAACTGAGGTAAAAGGAAAACATGACCACATGTCCAACACTCCTAAAGTTTCCAGACGATAGGAGAGCACCCAAATTTGTGCGTAGTAAAAGACCATTTGTTGCACAAAATAATTTTAGAAACATTATCATCAAACACGATCAAATGCCACTTCAAAGGCGACTAACAATAAAACAAAACCCCTCCGCCCATCATGCACCTCATGTTCCTACTAATGAAGCGAGTACTGACGCTGTCGACGTTGATAAGTCAATCGCGTCGTCTAAAGTAGGCGATGATGGGCATCTCAATCTTCAGGGGACTCATGAGAGGTTCCCAAACAGCAGTAGTGATGTGTCCCTACCTAAAAATGACAACCAAGCTGAAAATATAATGACCCAGACACCTGCTGACCACACACAGTTAACTCCTTCGTCTCTTCAACAGGCCGCGAGCCTTTCCAAAAGATGACAGTAACTGTACCTGAGACCTATCAAGAGGGAGACAAAACCTCAAATCGTCATGTTGGCGTCACAAAAAGCAAGTCTAAATCCGACCCGAATGAAATAAACTATAGCTTATCTCCAACCAACCAAGGAATACACAAAAACAGGGGAAGACACCTAGCCAGAATTTCTCCCATAAACTCTCAAAGCTCATTAGGTCTGAAGCGACCACCACAAGAAGGTAAAGATATACAGCTAGGAAAACTGATAAAAAGTGTACGTCCTCAAGCCTCTACATGCGAAGCCGACATTGCTGTCAGGATAAGTCGCAAAGAGCCGGCCCAATACTTACCCACGATATTTCTGACTACGTTTCCAAATCCCGCGGCCTCAAGCTGGCAAAACCCTTATGTGTGTGGCACCGAAATAGCAAACAAAATGGTGGTACGCCACATGGACTTACAGGTATGAGGGTGCAACTCCTATCTACCTCAAGTTAAAATTCACCCACCACAGCCCCCTGTATTACACATTCGACAGCAATACAATCCAAAGGAAAACGGTTTTGTAGACTTCAGCATCCCTCACCCCTGTATACAACGGATGTAAGTCCTTTTTTAAACTATCGTGAACCACCACTTCCTCCCCCACCAATCCAGACTCTATCACGTGCAATTGTGAATCAGAGAATAAGCAAACTACTGGAGTATGTACTTCATTCACTCCAGTACGATGTAGATATCAGTGTGCCTCAGCTACCTTACAACACACAGTTATTAGATGCAAAGACGAAGAAACTAGTATTACCAACCACTTTCATTCCAAGTTAACGATGTCTTTCAAATTTGTCGTCATTAACATTCGTTCGCTTTTACCCAAATGACATCTACTTTCAACACTTCTGTTTATGAGATCCCCCGATATTGCTTTTATCACTGAACCTTGGTGAACATCAGAAAATAGTGATTCGCAGGTTAACATATTAGGTTATAAACTTTTCCGCAAAAATCGCTCACACAAACGTGGTGGTGGCTGTGCCATATATCTTCGAAATAACCTGACTGCAAATCCAGCGGATCAACCTGCGTTCAATGACTTAGCAACTACACTATGGCTAGTGATCCCATCTACTGAGCTTCTAGTGGGTTGTATCTATCGGCCGCCCCGAACTACTCAATGTGGAACCCAAAAGCTAATCGATATGATCAATGCTGCTTCCAGCACCACATACAAATCCAAAATTATGTGTGGAGATTTCGACCTACCGCATGTTAACTTTATGCTGCCTACATTCAAAACACTGGGGAGATTGAGGAATTCATCTCATGTATTCACCTCAATGGCAGGACCCAGCATGTTAGAGAGCCAACCAGAAGTACCACTACCTTAGACCTTGTATTCACGATGGGAATCACTTACGCTTATATATTCATTGATAATTCACTACCTGGTTGTGAGCACAACATGGTGCTTTGTGATATGACTATAGATTCAACTAAACGACCAAGTAAAATGCTAAAACCCATTCGCAACCTCCATCGTGTGGACTGGAACTCATTTAATGAACTTATCAATATCATGATTTGGAATATGTCATTCCTAACTCACAACTCTACTGTGGCTACAAATTAGTTTATGAACAATAATGCTCTTGGTGTGGATCTACTGGCACCTACTGTATGACGAAATACCCATGAACACAGTGGTGAACTCAAGCTTCTGTACAAAGCCAAAACTAAACCAAAGCAACTCAAATCGCTATATCGCAGGAGCAACAGCTTCGCAACATTGCTACAAATACACAATGATCCGCTAGATTTATGTCTAACCCAAACGGCCAAAATCAAAGAAGAATGTCGGTTACTCAGAAATCCTGAGAAAGCATGTACGTTGATGTAACTACTCAAAAGAAGGAACTCTAAACCCATCAGGAAATTGAAACGTTGGCTCTAGGTAATTGTTCACTGTCGCGCGATATCTCCCATATATGTGAGGCTATCAACTCTAGTTTTGCTTCCTGTTTCGTCCCCAATTCTCAGCCATTTCATCTTCCACTTCCAAAAAGAACGACCGAACTATACAGCAATATTTCTGTGACGTTAAGAGAGATGCAAAGTGTCATCGCATCCATAAAACCATCAACTCATCCAGGTCCAGATGGCATCTCCCCAACTGTTATAAAATTCGGAGGAAAAACCTCGCCCTATTGTTATTAAACATCTTCACGATTTCACTCACTACCGACTGCTTTCCGGCTCAATCGAAGCAATCCATTATAATGCCTAAACACAAGAGTGGCCCGAGAAATCAAGTGTCAAGCTACTGCCCAATAAATCACACTTCTGCTACTTCCAAAGCGTTAGAGAGAATAGTCAAGAAGAACATCGTCAAATATCTTACAAGACTGGATCTGATCAACGCCTCACAACATGGCTTTCTCTCAAAACCCTCCTGCGTTACATGCTAGCTACAATTTCTCGTTCACGTCACAACTATGATTGACAGAGGAATGGCAATTATTATAATTCTGTTGGACATGTAAAAGGCGTACGACCGCGTGCCGCACAAGCCACTGCTGTCTGCTCTAGAGTCATATGGAATTGGAAATCCGCTGCTTAACTGGTGCGACTCATATCTAAACGGTCATACTCAGGTAGTTAACATCGGTCTTCAATATTCTACACCGAAACAAATAACCAGCGGTGTCTTCCAGGGAAGTTTGCTCGAATCACTACTTTTCCCAATCTACGTAAACAACATATGCGACCCGATCAAAAATGGACATCCATTTCTGTTTACAGATGATGTCAAACTGGTCTACTCATTTCATCCAGGCCAACTACAAATGTGCTTGGTAAACATCTGTAATGATCTACCCCCAACCAAATATACCTAGTGAACGTTTATTAATGAAGTTCTCCGCAGTGAAATCCCAAGTAGTTGGGTCCAGATGCCGCATCCCAGAAGGCTCCATTATACTTGCCGGAAACGTGATCCCAACGTCTGATTCAGTTCGGGACTTAGGAATTAGCTACTCCAACTCTTTCAATTTCTCCGAACATGTACTTCATCAGGTTGTGAAAGCAAGGCAGTTATGCGGATATATCACCAGAACTTTCTCCCTACCCGCAGCACGACTTGAGTCATTCAAGACAATAGTATGACTGACTCTGGAATATTTTACTATCGTTCACAGCCAATTGAGAAAGAAAGACAGAACGGCTTTGAAAAATGTCCAACGATCATTTACCAAGCTATTCATGGGGCGCTGCTCAAACCTGACTTATTATGATCACTGTCGAAAACTCCAACTGGATTCTCTTTGGCTGAGACGCTTAAAGAACAACCTCGTTCTCTTCTACAACATTATAAACCAACAAATTTAAGCAGACAGCACGGCACATGAACTACGGAAAACTGCAGCCTACCGCACATGTAGTGGCGGGTACTTGATACGCACAAACCTTGCAAGTCATAAAACTCGATCGAACTTCTTCTTAGTGAGATACACTGGTTGGAAGAGATTACCCCTACAGATACGCATGAGTGCAAAGTATTTCACATTTCGGATTTCCATACAGACATTCCTCACAATATCAAATGCGTTGAAAATATTTGACTCAGCGCAAACTCTAGAAACATTGACAGAAGCTTGTATCAAAAACAAATGAGCAGATATTCGCTTACAACTAGCTTACCCAATACATGTCATTCCCAATGGTACCAAATCCTGTGTCTGTGCAGTCCAGTATCCCGTCTCATTTATTATCTACTCCTGAGCCGCAAAAATAGATAATACTGGTGAAAAAATCCGTAAATTTTACATGTTAGGTGCTCCGGACTAGGACCCGAGAAAAAAAGTCATGATCTGAAATTATGTAAGTCAACTTTCCTTTACGATTATGCTTTACGCCGCATGAACCATGAAACCTAATCACAATACAAATGATCGCTCCGGCTTATGGGGCCGTGTACCGTTTGTCGCTAAATATACACATTTATTTATCTAGTTACCTCTGTGCTGGCTCTTGGAACATCTGCTCGTGGTACCAGCTGATGTGTTCGGCTCCACTTCGTTCCAACAAACAGTGGCGGCCGATTTCTATGACGTGTTGTGCTTTCGTCTCCTACAAAAAGCCATAAATATAAGTTTAGCCACACTGGAAAGCAGCGGAAGTGACTCGTTACTAAATAAATCCACTGCCACTTATTTATCCGGCGAACGGAATCCATTCCACGGGCGCCAGGCATCATGCATAGTCATTGAAAGTAGCACTGAACAAGTAGGTTACATGTGCAACACCGTCAGGAGGTTACTCAGAAGCTGGACGCCGTCTAACCTCTCCGGCAGCAAAAGGAGGACTAGGTTATCAGTCACTCGCTGACACTAAGCACTGTACACCACAACTCAGAATGGCCCTTGTGCTTATGTCGTCTATTTAACAGAAAAAGGGACTGGCAGCTGATTACTCAAGAGTCGGCTTAATCCGCCACCTGAAAGCCCGATCCGCGATCGCGCTTCTAAATAAGATCTTGCCAGTAACTTAAAAAAGCTTCTTTCACGTCAGCTTCCCACTCCTTGGGACCTAGTCAGAGTAACCGAAACATGGCTGAGTGCAGAGATCACAGGTGCTGGGATATCTCTAATTGACACGGTTCCAATACGAAACTGCCGACCCAACAGAGGAGGCGGAGTACAATTTTATTACCCAACTGATCTACATACTTATGTTATCGACGACCATTCTCTTTGGTGCCCTCTGCCCCAGGAACGTAGTGATTTGTATACTAGCAATAGTTTACCCTACTCTAATGTTGACCTTAGAAATGGATAGTCGCATAGCATATGCTCTGAAGCGAGTCCTGGCACGGTCATACAGTCATTTCATTCTTATGGGGGAATTTAACCTGAACCCACTTGAAATTCCTACCTCTCAGAGAACAATTCCAGGCTAACTTGCAAGAAGTAAATGTCCACGTACCGCCACACAGCCATGTTACTTCTCGCACGCGATTCAGAAGGGTAATGAACTAACAGTGTTAGACTGTGTGATCAACAAAGAAGAAAAATGTTATACACCGTAATCATAGGTACGCCGCTTTATTGTAGTGATTATGCAAAGCTGCTCTTTCGTTACATCCGCTACACGAAATACATATATGAGAATAAGGAGAAAGCTCACGTGGTCACCAGTTGCGGTATCCTGTCTCTCTTAGTTCAAAAAAGCACCGGGTCTTTCTTAGCAGCACAGCGACCCAAATTCGCTAGCAAGTGTTTGTCATCCTGTTCGTTGGGCTATTGGATGATGCGCTGAAAACCGAATTCCATCGCCCGAAGTAAACAAGTTGCTTCCTGAGGAGCCGCTCTAGCAAATGCGTGGACTAAATGGATTCAGTCTGGCACGCTTATAAAACCTCCCCAACTTTGCATGAATGGGGTAAATACACAACCCAACGAAACCCCTACGTCACGCTGGACCATGAAGACAAATTCCAATACTAGCATGACTTAAGGAAAAAATTCAGTATTAATCATACAATGTGCTACATGCCCTTAAAAAAGCTCCTTAGACTGTAAAGCGGAATTCCAGTTCCACGTGCAGCAGATATCCTGTAGCTAACTGGACGATAGGCGGCCCATGCAATCTTGCAACTCTTTAACCAAATCTTCCAAAATGAATTGCCGACTCATCCGTTCTTGACACAGCTCCCACCACCTTTAGGTTTAAGCCACACATCCACAACTGCAGGAAATGAGATGAGAATAATATTGTGCTCGCGCTTGTGAACCTCCCCTGATGTTGACGACATAGGACTGGAATTCTTAATGGCAGCCGCGATGAATATTGCCGAACGGTTAGCTTGGTTCTTTCAACCAAGCCTCGGGCAAATGCAGGTCCGCACAATGTGGAAGTAGGGTATAGTTACTCCTATTTGAAAGAATGGGAATCGTACGGAGCAATCGAACTACCGTCCAATCATTCTTCTCCCGGTATTATCCACATTGATGGAAGATATTATCACCGAGGTGCTCGTGGGATATCTTAAGAGAAACAACATCATAGTGTCGGAGGAGCACGAATTGCGCCGCTATAGTTCATGTATTACCAACTCACTGTAGGCCGATCAAGCTGGATAGACTAATCGAAGCAAGCTAAAGAGTCGATGTTTACCTGGATTTCTTTAAAGCCTTCCATCATCTTGAGCACCACATCCTTCTTCAAGAACTTCGTAGTTATGGAATCGATGACGCTCTGTTCGGTTGGGTAAAGAAATTCCTCATTTAACCCCAGCCATAGGCAACCCAACTTTAGTTCAGTGTGGTATGTCCTAGAGATTGGCACTCAGCACCAACCAAAAAGAGAAATTCCTGATAGGGATGAAAGCAAAGGTGGGGTGTCAGACAAGGCGCTACGATGATGCAGGATAAGTACCCGAGACAAGATTCAACCAATCGGATCCTGATTGATACAACAAAATGGGAAAATAAACGCTGAAACACCTGTTTCACTTTTATATCTTGGTTCCCGTACTTATTATGGTTAGTCAGGCGCCTTTGCCAAGTCAAGCGTCAGCCGTTGAAGGGAGAATGGGGGTGACGATAGGTTAGCGATCATCCTCGTCGGAGTTGGGTTAGCGTGCTGGAGCCCGTGTGCTTGGCGGTTTTTTCAGGCCACGTGCACTGTCCAGCCACTAAGTCGAACCTGGACGACGATGAATCCTGAGTGGACACAGGAGGCGTGCACGCGCGCTTATCGATCTGTTCCCGGTGAATGCGAGATTTGGATGAGTTTAGGGTAGGGTTGGTCTGGGTCCGATTACGAAAAATGAGATAGTGACTTTATGGGTGACGGTAATTTTTCTAATATCTGCCTTGTACTGCATTTCACGAGATGAATGTGGGATTACTACAGAGCCCTCAGAATGATCTTGCAGTGGAGAATAAAATTAGCCTTGTCGGTTTCTAAGCGATGAATTTGTGCGCTTAAGTTTGACTATGTTAGACGGTTGAAAAGGTTTTATGCCGTTTTCACAATAACCGTTATGTATGCTTTAAAACTTTTATCAGTGGTGACCCTTGGTGGGGATCAGCTAGAAGTCGTTTAAAAATTCAACCACCTGGGAAGTTCTATCAGCGCACTTTGAATCGAAGACGTGATCACGAACCGTATAGCAAAAGCTCGAAGTGCTTTTGCCAGCCTTTGACACGTATGGTGGCGGCGCGACATCACTCTCGCTCTGAAGGGTAGAGTGTATAATTCAACGGTACGTTCGACCCTACTGTACGGTTGAGAAACCTGGCCGCTTAGATCAGCGGACATAAAGAGGCGAGTTACCTTCGACCACCGGTGCCTTCGCAATTTAGCACACATTTGGTGGGAACACCGGGTAAGCAACGAGCGTGTTCGACACCTTGTTTACGGCACAGGAAAAGGAAAGTAACCGCTCAGCACGGTCATTTCACGCACCAAGCTCCGATGGCTCGGCCACGTGTTACGCATGCCAGCCCACTGACTCCCGCGACGTGCGTTGTTTGCGCGCCGGGGGGTTGGATGGAAGAAGAGGAGGGGTGGCCTAGCGATGACTTGGTCGAGGGGATTGAAGGCCCTCATTTCGAAGCTCGCATCGGTTGGCGCGTCTCGGCGCCCTGGTTGGTGTCCGAAAGACAATGAGCACGTTTGGCTGGATACACTTGTTGAGACGGATAGGCGCCGATCTCAGTGGTGTTCGCGTCATGAGCTTCTATGTCCCACCCCATCCCTCTTAGCTTCCCCCTCCAACTATGATCTCATTATTTAGCATTTTATGAATTTGCATAGTAAATTATTTTGTTTTTCTTTTGCATAGAAGCCAGGAGGTAACTTAACGATGCCCACTCGTTACCGGTAGCTCAGCTGGCTGCACCGGATGCATTTCCCCTCCTTTTTATGTTCTGTATTGTGGCACAGTAGCTGAGGTGTTCCCTACCTCTAGATAACGTGTATAGGGTGCGTGCGTGTGTGTTGGCTTTGGGTAACACTATTGAGTTGTTGCTTAGGCTTAAAGCACGTCTTACCTTTGCTAACTGTTGTTGAGCGAGAATTGTGAAGTCTACTATAATTCATTGTAGCTTAAGCGGATGGTCTAATTGATAGAGATTGGCTCCCCATTTAAAGTTCAACTTCTCAGTAGGATGCTACATCTGACAGAGTACACGTGACTTGTGCCCGATGAATTTAAGTAAGCATTTATTTGACCAGAGTTCAAGGGTACTCAGATCCGTTTGAATAGTTTTGATGATTATCTGCAGATGTTCTGGAACGATTTTCATGTCATCCGCAAATAGAAACAGTTTACTACATTTGGTTTTATCGGAAACATTATTGATATAGATAGGGAACAGAGTGGGACCAAATACACTACCTTGCAATACTCCGCTCGTTATTGTACATGGTTCTGATTGCAAATTATTTGGTAACACAGTCTGAGTGCGGCCCTCTAAGTATAAGGTAAACCAAGTCAGGAGTAAGTCACGGACTCCGAATGATCTAAGCTTCAACAAAAGTTGCTTATGCGGAACATAATCGAAGGCTTTGTGCTGCATATCAAGGAACATGATCAATACTGACATTTCGGCATTTACAGCCGACATAATGTAACTTTGAAAGTCTAACTGACAGGTGTTACCTGAGCTTTGTTCATAAATCCAAGTTGTTCATCACTTAGGAGTCTGTGTGTCATAAGATAGTCAACGAGATACCTTTTGTTTACCCCTTCAAATACTCTAGAAATGATGGAAGCGTGATTACTGAGGCGATAGTAACCCACTTCGTTTCATGCACGGCCTTTGTGTTGTGAAATGATGAACGAATGTTTCCATTGGTTGTACTAGCCTGATGATGATCCACTGAAGAAAGCTTATTCACTACGTCATACTGCTAAATGGCTGCACTTTCTAATTTGTAAAATGGGAATGTTTTCGCCACCATACTTGAGTAAAATTGGGGGAATGCCACCAGGTCCCGCAAAGGTAGAAGGTGAACTGATTTTAGGGCAAATTCAACCTCTGCGATATTTGTACTTATCTCCGACAGTATGCGGTCAGTATAATTCGTCGGGTTGATATCTACAGGCTCTTGCTCGTTAATAAGTGAAGAAGCAAAATATTTCCTGACACAAATTGGGTACGTGATATTTACGTCTTTGTGTCGGGTTGAGATGGGGATTCGGTCGGTACGCTTAGGCTTTTGAGACTGTTTCAGTTGTGGAAGCAATTAGAACTTGCCAGACGCTCTTTAGCTAAATGTCGCAGCCCGTTTTCTGTAGCCATCTGATTGCAGAGACAATTTATACGTATGATCATGGAGAAGTCAACAGTGTTGTTGTATCTAGCTGGAAGTTTGCGTAGATTGCGACAAACTCTTGGCGAAAATTTGCCGGTGATTCTATTCGCTGGAACTAACATTCGTTTCAATGGAGGGAGTATGTTTATGTATGTTAAAAATAGTTGTAAGTAGCTCTGATATGGACTCTTTGACATTACCGGTCAAGAAAAAATTATCCCAGTTGAAAGAACGGAGAAGCCTGAGGAATTAAGACCAACTAACAGATCGGATGGGACGATATAATACTGTAGTTTCCGTGGTTCCAGGTAGAGGTAACGCAGCACTTACCAATGTTATAATCACTACCCGGGACTTTACCCAAGCCAGTTACCTAAACACATAAGAGGTTAAGAGTGAGGCACTTTTGCATACGTGTGGCAGAGGCAACTTGGTATCCCCAATCTGTTATAGCGCTACCTGCTTGAAGTCTGCGTATTTTCGAGCACTGAAAAGTGAAACGCACGACACTTCTGGTATGTTGAAGTCCCCAGAAATAATCTTTCCCATGGAGTAATGTGTTGCTACGAACTGGAAGGTCTACCTAAGTTTAACAAGTGTGGAGTCGTAGCAAAGTGGTGGCTTACAGACGCAACTCACAAAGAAGTCCTAATTATTAAAGAACGTCGTTATCCAAACTGAGTCATCCACTGAGAACCGATGACAGTCAGTCGATTCCTCTAATCAGAGGTCTTATCGAAGGTAAATAGAACAGCTTCCACCTCTACCCGTTAACCACTATTGTGCTAATAATTTATGGCACGATAGTTGAATAAGCGTATTTGGTGTTTCGACACTACACCAAGTTTCAGTAATGAGCAGCAGGTGAGGGTAAACGAGTGCTGCCATAGGTTGAAGTATGTGCGTTTTGTTCAGAAGAGAACGAGCGTTGATGAAAAGAGTAGAAGACCATTTCGCGGTCTAGGGCATTCTAATATGTTCCTGTGATGTTGTTATAGTTCACAATGAACCGCCGGTGTGGGTGAATTTAATTGAACTAGCTGGAGGCTAGAGGTACTCTTGGGTGGCCTAGCCACTTCAGGAACATGTGAAACAGTTGGGTTGTCCTTTAGTCGCGAGCTATCGCCGGAAAGTTGTTGACTGGAGTGGTGATAGTGACCGGATAACATAAAAATGATTGTGGTTAGCCAAATGTACCTCATTAGAACCCACAAAGTTAGTTGTACATACACCTGGTGGTTGAATTATCTTTGCGCATAACGGCAGCGTGGTGACAGGCGCTGCATCTGGGTAAAGATGCTGTGTTATAATGTATGGCACGTTCGTGAACGCCACCCAATTTTGGATGATGTCCTGAGTCCATCGAGTTGACTTATATTGTACTCTTCGTTTAACAACTGGTTCACATCATTTTGATACTTCAAACCCCACTAGTATTGGACAAAATTGCATAGGGGATCTGTGGCTTAGTCTGCGCGCGCATTGGAAAACGTAACTTTTCTTAAGTACTACTTCGATACTGCTAGTACACTGGGCTTTTCTCACGGAAACGGGAACGTTAAGTGCTAATAGTGTGTGTATACATGATTTTAATCATTTTGATTCTACTGTTGAATCAACATTACCAGCTGGTTCAGTAAGTGGTTTCAATTGGTTGTAAGATACTGCTTCGTGAGGGGCACCTAACTAGCTGATGATGATATCTTGACCGTCTTAGTCTGACAAGGCATGGATCGATTACTGTTGTTAGTTGGTGAATCCCCCTTCATGCGGCTAGGTACCAGTGGTCTAGACAGCTGGTTCCTAAGGAAAATCTTTGCTAAGTTTGGTATTGTTCGGACAACAGCTAGCTTACTAAGCATTGTATTTGTAGTATCTTGATCTGTAGAACTCAGTTGAAAAATCATGGAACTTGACTAAATTCGGTTGTATGCCGGATACGGTGCAAAGAGCATTCGGTGCTCCAAGAATGTCTACAAAGTATGGAATATATTAAAGACTATAACACAATGGATGAGATTTCGGTGGGGAATTATTGGACAACCCATTTGGGTCGTAGTTCGTACATGCGTACTTGATATGCTACTAGCTGCAGGAGTGGTGAAAGTGCTTTGGTGGTGACTTGTGCCTAAATGGTCTTGGGCGTGCGCTACTGGCTCATAATTTGACCGGAATTCGGCGGGTGATGCTTAGTGGTGCCTTTCGATTGGCGGTTGAGTTGTTATTTTCGTTTTAGATGTGTCTGACTGACTATCACTATAGATTGGTTCGTGAACATTAACCGAATACCTGGAAATCTCTAAATCAATTTCACCATTGATTGAAAACCTTTTACTGTTTTTCCCCTCCAGCGGCCACCTTTGGGGTCATTTGACTGGAGTGAGTCGTCTTTTCACCGAATGTTGTACTCAGCATTGCCTGCGGATCTTCAAGAATACTCACTTTACTAGATGGGAGTGGGTAAGTGGTATCAGCATTGGTTAGTAACTCATTGACATTATCAGAGTCAATGTTATCATCGACTCGAAATACGCTTTCTGACAACTCAGCCACAGTAGCTGATGAAAGGTGTACGGAAGAAACTCTCTGTCTTCGCCGGAGATCTATTTGAGGTGGGGTATTATGTGAGGTAATTCTTAGGGACTTAAACGTAGTGTTGGCAGCAATTTGGTCACGTTCTCCGACAAATGCTATGGCAGTCAGAACATTTGCAAAGTGAAATAGAATGGGACAGGAACGCAGCTGCATTTTCCTTCTAAGCGTCATACGAACGTATGGCACATTAGTCATACCGCTAGCTTGAAGCAAAACATTCGACATGGAATTTATAGCAATTTTGTCGAATACCTTAAACATTACTGCTTTTTTGAACATCGTACCCTGTTGAATACTTCTTTGGCTTTCGTATCGACAAATGCTCCTACAGAAATTAAGGTGTAAACCATCAACGGTTGCTACTTTGTTTTTCAATTCATCCAGTTTGTTACGAATGGTTTACTAATTTTCAATGGAACCAAGGAGAGGATCAGGGGAGCCAGCCTGATTATGTTTGAGGCTGGTCGTGTTTTAACTCTTAGGTGGTTTAGCAGTACCTGTAGCTTTGTCTGAACGTCTGGTTTTTACAACACTAACGGACGGATTAGCAGCAGTGAAATCTGTGAGGCTAACGGTGGTTTCTGGTTTTACTTGCGACTTAACCAAAGTGCTCCTCATACTCACTGTGCTAGCAGGCATTTCTAAATCAAACACTCGGTGGGGTGTTAAGATGGTACACCTACAGTTATGAAGTGCTAAAACTGGATAATATGACTTGAGGTTTCAAATACTACCAGCGGTACTCAAGGATGGCGTTAAATAAACCATACTACAAACCAACCGTATTGTTTTAGCTCTGCCTTCAGGTATCGGAATTTGCCAAGGGTGCAGGTATTCTGCCGTTGCTTCGCAGGCGGGCGGCGTGTTCGTTAGTCTCGTTCGTTCGCAATCTGTCCCGGCCCGGCAGTCCGCGCCTTGGCAGTGGTTACTTTTTCCACATTCACTAGTCTACGGTTTCAAATTGTCTTTCCCGTATCGACCGATCGGCACCAACTATGGAGGCTAATTTCGTGTCACGTACACGTGGAATTCTAGCAGGTTAGCGACGCAGCAGTTGAATGCTCATGTCGCGCCTAAGTCCGGAGAGTTAGATGGCGACAATCACCAGTCGGTCAAATCTTGGCCTCCACCTTACGTAGAACGGTAGAGGAAAATGCTCCTACCGCCTGTAGCTACCAAATTATGCAAAACTGGCGAAATAAATACTGAAATCATGTTATGCAGTTTGGTTAACCTATAAAAATGCTTTAGAAAGTGTGAGAAACTTTGGTTTTTGCAATATTCGCCTTGACGTTGTTTTGACGGACGGTTTATCAGCTAACATATAAGCAGCGGTAAGAAGACGCAAACTGGCAGGTGCATGCATTTCGTATTGTGTCCTCAGTACCATTAACAATAACCGGTATGCAACTATATACTTAAATATGCGTGTGACCGAATAAGCATGAGGTGAAAAATGAAAGACGGAAGTTCCACCCCTATGTTCACGACAGTCTTAAGCTAATAAATAATTTCTTTTGAACACACAGGGTAGGCTTCATCCGGCTTATCGCAACGGCCACGGCGAAACGGAGGAAGCGGGGATTAGGGTGACGTAATACAAGTGTGAACGCTGATCCGAGCTCTATCCGGTGACGCGTAGTAAGTAGGTGTTTACCTATTGAGGAAGCTGGCGGCTTGCGCAAGCACGGAACTTCAGTGGGACGGGGATGCTGGTCAGTTTCACGTTGAACCCATCTTGGCACGTGTTCCTTTATTCGGGAAGTCATAGACTGATTGGTTCTGCCTATGTAACTGTCTCCGCAGTCGCATACGAATTTGTATATGCAGTGTGAGTTGGCCCCTATCGGTTGAGATTCCTTCGTTGGAGGCACCGGCAAGTTACAGGCTCTATTGATGACCACAACCTGAGCAGCACAGTTACTTCTCTGCGCAGCAGAGATTAAACGTTTCGTGGTTTTCAATACAGTAAAATCACCCTTGAAAGGCAACTCGCGGGCATAATTCGAATATAGCGAAGTGGTGGCGTGCCGAATTGTCAGCCCTGAGACCTGGCTTCCTATCCTGGGTAATCGGACTGTTGTACTCGCTCCGGCTTTATATGTACCACAACTGGAACCATACAGAAAAGATTGCGATAGCCAATGCACAAGAATCACATTCAAAGTTGAAAAGTTTAAAATGGTTATAGGCTTATACAACGACAGGAAGACCTCTGCATTTCATCATTTTTGCACAGTATTCTAGGTTAGGATGGAGCACCAAGGCACACTTTTGCACAACTATACTCCCGAGAGTTATTTTTGTGCCAGTTTTCCTTCATTTCGTGCTCCTAAGACATTAACAAGCTGCCAAATTACTTACGTAGTCTTTAGTAACTATGGAATAAGCACTTCAAGTCCCACGTATTCTGGTTAATGTGGTTTAACGGGATAGTTAGTTATCACTTACGGCATAAAATTTCTCGTATACTTTGCCGGTAAGCGGAAATTCGTGGTAGAACAATCGTAATTTTGAATGACCGCGGTTCTCTGATCCACCTCTCACAGTCCTAAGTTCGCGGAGTAGAAATCCCTCCTCGTAGTCAGACAGCAAGATGAAGGGTAGAGAGAACGAATGCCGGATTATCGATCGGGCGAGCAGGTGCGAACGGCAAGTCAGTCGCAGGTCGTTTCACCGTCACAGTTTACAAGATTACTGTCGCAGTTGTCGTATTTGTCTTCTAAAGCTAATTTTGGAAGTGATGTTGAGTTCGTTGAATGTCCCTCAGCTATGTCGTTCAAATGCGACTACGCACAAAGTGTGGACAAGGTAAACGAACTCAATTCTCAGCACGATAGTTCCACAGTGAATGGGAGAGCAAGTGTAATGGCGGGAGGCGTTAAAACGTCGGATGTTAGATCCGAGTAGATAAGAGTAGATAGACCTTGATAAGGCGAATCGAATGAGTGAACTCAAACGAATGTGCTATTAAATCTTGCTCAGCAATCCTAAATTTTGTGAGAGGACGCAGCCAGCGCAATTTCTCTCGAGACGCTTGTAGTGTATCGGAAAACACGCTGGTTCAGTATTTTACAACGTTGGATTTTACTGTGTTTTAATCTTCAAAAAGTCCACTTGTTTTACTGATGACACTTCCGTGGGCACAAATTGTTTCGGTGAGTATCTTGCTTCACCGCTTCTCGCTTTGTTTGATTCGCTGCCTATTTTTGTAGCCCGCAAAACACAGGTTGTGTTCCGTCGCATCCAACTTCTATACTGTCCCGTATGTGACACCGCTCTTATGTGTCATTGATTACCTAGTAGTTTCCCAGGCGTCACCCAACAATTGGGGACCCCTGCCCAGAACAGGCCGTCCACCATTTTAAAGTTTCATTCTGGTGAGATCGTTCCAGTGACTTTGACTCCTTACTCGTTATTGTTTTGTTTTCTTACCTGCAGCATATGGTTACTCATTTCTCACGATGAATAGTTCTGATGACAAACCATCTACGTCAGTGATTAGTGCCGTAGAGCTAGCCTCGCCACCTATTTGGGAGAATGATCCGTTGTTATGTTTTGCGCATTTAGAATCCACTTTTTACAAGTGTAGCATTTCTTCTGATACTGCTAAATATCATCAACTTATGTCTCGGCTTTCGCAATGTCTACTCCCAGGTGAGAGACATCCTAGCTTGCCCCCCACCCGAGACGAAATACCAGACTTTAAAGCAGACGAGCATCCAGTGAATCACTTCCCCTGAAAAAGTCCGACTGCAGCAACTGTTTAGGGATCTGCAGCCAGGGGACAGGATGACTTTAGCCTTGTTGCGACGGATGCAACAGCTCCTAGGCACGTCCAGCATGGACGCCTTGATTCTTTACAAAACGTGGATGCAACGTCTCCCGGAAAACACACAGACCAACTTCTCCGTGGCAAGCGCCCTGCCTCTCGCAGCGGTTGCAGAACTTGTAGACCGTGTCATCGAAGGACATCAGCCAGCGAACCAATTCAGCACATTCACCCGACTAAGACCAGTCGCAGCCCTAGCAACTTCCGCGACTTGCGAGCCGCCAGCAATCGACGCTTGATCAGCGCAACTAGCGTCAATACAACGCCGTCGAGAAACGCTCCCTAGACTGTAAGCAGCACAGCCACTCTAGCTCATCACTTCGTTGCGCGAAGCGTAACAATTCAAGCTTTTGCTTTTACCACTCGCGTTTTGGTTACAAGCCCCTAAGTGCGAGCAACCATGCAGTTTCTCCGCCGCAAAGCAGGGAAACTTTCAGGCCGGTTCGTAATGACGGCTAACGGTATCGGCAAAGCCCAAAGTCGTCTCAACTAACTTAGCGATTAAGATTCCGAGACCCAATTCTTGGCTGATACCGGGGCGGAAGTCAGCGTCATTCCCCCTATGCCAGGTGAGCCTGTCGCTTCTTTATCGACCAGCCTGAGTGCCGCCAATGGCACGCCCATAGCCACCTACGGTCATCGGTCGCTTACACTGGACCTAGGTCTTTGGCGCACCTTCCGCTGGGTAATCACCGTCGCTGCAGTCCTCTTTGTCATCATCGGCGTTGACTTTCTCAGACGTTTCAGCCTCCTAGTCGATGCGAAACGCCAGATGATAGTCGACACTGCAACAAAACTCAGTGGACGTGACATCACCGTCGATGTCACATCTATATCCCCGGTCTAGGCATTTCCCCAGACCTCGCCAGACTACGCCAATCTCTTTTCTCAATACCCCAAACTCTTTCAGCCAATGAACGCAGCTTGACCCGTAGCATCCCAAGTCACACACCACATAGGGACGAATGGCCCACCCGTCTAGTGCCGTCCACGCCGACTATCGCTTAAGAAACTAACGGTATCTAGGGCAGAGTTTGAGCACATGCTCGAACTTGGAATAATCCGCCCTTCCGACAGCCCTTGGTCTTCCCCCATGCAGATGGTCCCCAAGAAATCTGGTAACTGGTGCCATTGCAATGAGTACCGCGCTCTCAATCGGCTAACCATCCCAGATAGGTATCCCGTACCACGCAGGCAGGGACTTACCGCATGTCGCACGGGTAAGACGATCTTCAGCAAGATCCATCTGGTTCGCTCCTATCACCAGATGCCACTAGAAGAAAATGACATTCCTATAAAGCCGTTACCACTGCTTATGGCCTGTTTGAATAATTAAGAATGCCAGTAGAACTGTGCAACACCGCGCAAACCTTCCGACGCCTTATCCACGATGTCACACGTGGCCTAGTTTTGTCTTCTTCCTACCACGATGTTATTTTAGTAGCCAGTTCACAGGAACAAGAGCACCTCTAGCGCCCTCGAACTCTCTTCCAGCGCTTGACCCAACACTGTGTCACAGTCAACCCGACTAAGTGCGAACCCAGCAAATCAACGGTAGAATTGCTAGGCCACCACGTTTCATCGTCTGCTATCGAAGTCCTTCCTGATAAGATCCAGGTAATCAAAGACTTCCTAGCTCCGATTTCGTTCAAGCACCTCCGTTGATTTTGTGGTTTGATCAAGGGCTATTGATACTTCATACAGCGCTGCGTTCAGTTTATGCAACCTCTGACTGACCTACTCAGAGAGATGCGTGACATTCCGGCGATCTCAATTTCAGCATCAGTCTCCTCTTGGTGTAACCGAATTTCGGTGATAGAAATTAGGTCCCAAGCATTCGCGCCTGACGTAGCCGAACTTCGATAAGTTTACTGCGGTGCCCTTGGGCGTTAGTGTACATAAATGAAAGTTTCTCAGATTTAAGCAATGTTTCGGAGGTTGCGCAACTCATACGGGAAGTTTCGCCGACCAATGAGTGGCCTGAGAATAATTGTTTTTTCGGTGTGTGTTTGGAGAAGGGTTTAACGTCTTATTCCTCCTCCAGGGAGTTAGTCCCGTGTCTAATCTTTCATGTACAGTGTAAGGTGTCTGGTCAGCATTATCTTCTACAGGTTGTATGGGCTAATTAGACACACTACTGGTGCACCCTTCTTTTATAGATCCAATCTCATTTGGTTCTTTGAGTTACCTATCATCTCTGGGAGGCATATCGCTGACTGTCTTCAGCCGAAGCTCAGATGGCAGCCTGAAACGAAATATGTACCAGCTTTTTAACATCCGTTCTACCATATGTTTTGACTGAAGAACCACCTTCAACACTCTCCGGCCACCACCTTTGTAGTTCGGTGAGGTACGCAGTCGTGACACGGATTTCGCTAACACATCATCCAAGCACAGTGTCCCAGGAATATAACACCACTGTTCTTTAGCATTTGTTATTATTTCATGCTCATCACATGCTTCAGTTTCAGGAACATCGTGAAGAACTATGGTTCTGGTTGAAGTTTTTTTCGGTACTCCCTAAGGTGCAGTTAGCTGCATAACGCTCGCCTCATGGGATGTCTGGAAATATACGGATGGAGCAGTGTTCATTCCTGAGACTATCTGTCGATAGTTGTACTGATTCTAATTCAAGGATGGAGTTCAGCACAACGCGCTAAACTCTTGGCTCACCGAAATGCTTAGAGTTGGGGTGTCGCGTAATACGCCCTACATGTACAGGTTTCAGTACTACTCCGATTAGATTACTAATAATATCCCACTGGCTGAGATCATCCAACTGCCTGCCTCTAATTGTTTTGGACTTTGATTCTGGGATATTGGAGCACAGTACGCTCGGTACAGGTAGTTATTTCTTTACACCTTTCGACATGTCGCTATTAGTGATTAAAGTATTTGGAGATGTACCGCAGGAAACCGGTGGTGCTTGCACTAGAAAACCCCGTTACGCTCCGCAGTTTCCCATCTAGTTGGGGGTGATGCTAATTTTGAATGACGGCTGTTTTTGGAAGCAGCCGAAATCCAACATTAGCTAGTACTTCCGCTTTTCCTACGCACGCCGTCGTGAGACTGGAAGTAGCGCTACGTGTAAATACTCTGCTCGAACTGAGAACCGCCTTAGTCACATGTGAGCCACGTGGAGTATTGGAACAGTTGTTGATGTTCTGGGCTCATGCTATCCCGTTGCTTATGGTGTTACCAGCCGTTCTTCTCTGGCTAGGAGCAGCTCTTAGGGGGGAGGACTGAGTTGCACAGCCGCTTTGCTTACCTCAACCGTAGTGATTTTGGCGGTCACCATTTCTTCAAACTTGGCGAGTAGCTGGTCGTATTTCTGAGATAATAATAACACGCTTTTTATCAGGGGGTCAAATGTGCATTCCACCTAGAACCGTAGAGAATCTGGTTTGTTTACTAACCTGGCCTGACTAGATTTAACTCGAAGGCATCTCGTATGGAAAAACTCGCAACACTTGCGGCACAGAATACCCCCTTAACAAGTTTGGAACATGACCCACACAGGTCTTTAGACTGTAGCACACTGGGACATCACGACTGCTGAGGAAATGTTACGAACCATTTGACAGACTCCCGCTCTATGATAACATGTTTTCTGTTACTGACATTGTCGGCAAGGGCACAGTGTTTACCTTGCGTTTGTGTGCTCACAGGCTGTCCTCTCTGACGTGCCAGTCGAATGTGTCAGCGTGAAGGTGGGGCTGATTACACGAGGGTATGATTGCGAATTTTCGTGCTTAAGCCTATGGGTCGTGCCGGGTGAATTTGCCTTGAGACCTGTAGTTGCTCCAAGCAATGTTGGCTTTGTACGAGTGACAAGTTGTTCGAAAACCGTTGAAATGGTCTATCAAGTGAGAGCAAACTATGTCTCCGATGATTGGCACTTGCATATTAGTGAAGCACTTCGCGGAATTTATAAATCAGGTAAATGTAGAATGCACTGGAGTGTACTCGAAAATATGGTGTCACAAGGTGGGGCTTTTAAAAGCACGACGAATAAGTATGTATCCAAAGGTGTCCGACCAAATGCTGTTGAGACGCAGTGAAAAAGCACGATTACCCAAAGCAGCGATTTGCGCACGCGTTCGCTCAAGGTCACAACACGATCACTAGTTAAGTGCTCCATACGTGAGGAGCTTGCGATTAAGCTGTCGTCGAGGTAGACAAAAGCGAAGCTTAGGCCGTGACAAACTTGGCCGATAAGGCACAGAACGTTTGTGCAGCATTCTTTAGACAAAGTGGCATGCGCAGCAACTCAAACAAACCATATGGTGGTTTCGCAGCAGTTTTAGCGATGTCCGCTTCGACTGCCGGAATTTGGTTGTAAGGGCGCACCAAGTCCATTTTACTGAAAATGTTTTCACCTGCCAGACTAGCAGTGAGGTCCAGGATACGTGGGATTGCATAGCGATCGGGCGTGCTTACGATGTTTACAGATCGATAATCGCCACAAGAACGCCAGTCCCCCATAGTCTGTTTCGGAACCATGTGGAGGGGTGATGCCCATCGCAATGAGGCTGGACCTTGCCGTGGTTTGTGTGCTTCAGCAATCCACTGAGCTATGCTGGGTGGTGCTTTTGCACATTCAGAGGCACTCATACCAGATTGGTCAATGGTCAGAGGCCAGACAAACTCAACCTCCTGTTCCTCCAGGTTGGGGGTTGGAATAAGGGTGGCTCCTTATTCCTTAAAACGGGCTCTTTGCAGCCCAACGCCAAACCCGCTGCTTTGTGGTCAGGTTTTTGAACCAAAGGTTTTGGCTGAGAACCCTAATCGTTCTCCTGTCTAGGCCTGGGCAAACTGACAGTATCCTGCCCACGCCATACAATGAATCTTTCCTCAAACAATTTCTTGATGCTGTGGCCACCGCAGAGGATAATCAACCGTGCCCTATCTGTTGCATCGAGCAGGGTGGGTAAGGGTTTGGATGCTACTGCTCAAGCCTTCCGGTCTTCTTATTCCTCCTCTTGCGCTTTTCACCCTTATCGTCCCGTTCCAGCTTCACTTACTTCCCCCTAGTTTTCAACCACCCGATTCTTGGCCCTCCCCCAACATGCTTTGCTAGGCATTTATCTTCTAATTTCAGCGCACGTGCTAACGCAGAGCCTCGTCCCGTCCTTGGTCAACAAGCTTATGTCCAATAAAACGGTCCATTCCAGTTCATGGGCTTCCATTTGGAGCCCTCGATCCTCCTTCCGATTGGCATGCCTCAAGGTACGCACATCACTACAGATCAGCCAACAGGCAACACTTGTCCGAACATTGGAGACCCTCTCAATCGATATCTGTTGCTTATCGGAGAGCCGCCTGCAAGACTCGAGCCCTGTGCTCACTCTGCGATCCCTTTCAGGTGACACAAGCAGTGTTTTCTCATTGCGCCTATACGGTAACGATGCAGCTTCGACCACCAGCCAAGCTGATGGTGGCATTGCCCTGAGTTCCAGGGCTGAAGCTGCTCTGGTTGATTGGCTTCCAATCAGTAGCCGGATGTGTGAGGTCCGATTGGTTGGCTCGTTTAAAGCTTCGAAGTCGCGCGAAACCAATAGGTGTCTATTCATCATCGCTGCCTACGCAACCACAAACTATAGCGATGATCCGGTAAAAAACGACTTTTACCGCCAACTGACCCAGCTCCTTCGCCATAGAAGAAGCACAGACACTGTTGTGCTGGCTGGGGATTTTGAACGCGCAAGTTGGAAAGTTGTCCACTGATGAAATGCATCAGGGCGGTCAGCACAGTGTAGGCTCCCGTAATGATAACGGTGTGCGGTTACTTCCTTTGTGTGAAGATGCTCACTTATTTCTTGAGAGCAATAACTTCCGACACAGCACCCGCCGGAGGGTGACTTGGCGCCCACCAGCCTCGAACCAGCCTTGGACGCAGATCGATCACATTGATATTAGTTACCGCTGGAGAGGCTGCATCCAGAAATGTCGCTCGATTGGGAGCACATGTGTGGACACCGATCATACACCTTCATGTGCTGACATGCGGATGCGTTTTAGCGGACGCCCACGACGACGCTGTGAGCGCATTGACACCAGCCAACTGACAAAGCCAGCTGCTCTGAATGCCTATCAAAGTACGCTGTCAAGCGAGTTGAGTAAGTGCTCACTGGGTTCAATTGATGGTCACTGGTCACATGTTCACCGGACCTTACTAGCATCGGGCAAATCCTCATGTGATATGTCTGATAGCCAACACGGTTATTGGGTCTCTTCGCAGTCTCTGGAATTTATCGATGCTCGCCGGCATATCCCGGTTGGGAGCGATCACAATGAAACTCGCAAAGAGCTACGGGCAAGACTTCGTGCTAGCCTGAAGAGAGACCGCGAATCCTGGTGGTCTCATCGTGCGTCAGAGATGGAAGTGGCTGCTGCCCTTGGCAACCATCGTAAGTTATTCCGTCTGATACGGGAAACGGGCAACAGGAGACCTGGTGTTAGTGAAACTATACGTGACGTGAGTGGACAGCCTATCCACAATTTGCCAAAGGGCTTGGGGCATTGGGCTGAGCATTTCTAAAAGCAATGTAATCGGCTAGAATTGTTCGATACTTCGCCAGCCAGTGATGGCCCTGCTCCGTGGGCTGTCCCTTTGGATCCAACCTCTCGCTCAGAAGTCGAACGTGAGATCGGACTGTTGAAGTTGAACAAAGCCGCAGGACCAGATGATCTTAATCCAGCCCTCTTCAAATTCGTAGGCTCTGCTCTTATTGATGCTTTACATGAATTACTAGTGAAACTGTGGAAGCAAGAGACTGTCCCAACCGACTGGAGCCGCTCCGTTATTGTTCCCATCTTCAAAGGAGGATCGCGTTCGGAATGCGGCAGCCATAGAAGAATCAGTCTGATCTCCATCGCCTCTAAATTACTTGCCTCCATAATTCTTCACAGAAGAACTGGCGCTCGTGAAAGCCAGATTCGTGAGGAGCAAGTCGGATTTCATCGGAGTCGTGGCTACATCGAAAACATCTTTATCTTGCGTCAGTTGTTGGAGCACCGTTACACATATTGGCGGCCCACCGTAGTCGTGTTCCTCGGCATCAAAGGTGCCTTCGATTCAGTTGATCGATGTGCCCTTTGGAATTGTCTCCTCAGGAAAAGTGTGCCCGAGAAATATATAAATATTATCCGAGCATTATACACTCGTAGCACGGGCAGAGTGAGGGCTTACGGCAAGCTGTCATCGCCCTTCAATATCTCCAGCGGTGTGAGACATGGATATCCGTTGTCACCTTTCCTCTTCAACTTCGCTATTGACGAAGTCATGGAGTTTGCATTTGCAGGGCATGACTTGGAAAGTGTGGAGCTGCTCCCAGGAGAACGACTTCTCGACTCGGAGCATGCACACGACATTGCCCTTATCTGTGACAGCTCCCAGACGTGCCATGCAGCGCTGGACAGATTAGCACTGACTGCCAGCCGCTTCCAGCATTGCTTTGCACCATCTAAATGCAAAGCGTTCTTCCAAGATTGGCAAGGATCGCCTCCTGCGCTGACCCTTGGTGGGGATCAGCTAGAAGTCGTTCGGAAATCCAACTATCTGGGAAGTTGTATCAGAGCCCTTAGGATCGAAGATGAGATCACGAACCGTATAACAAAAGCTCGAAGTGCTTTTGCTAGTCTTTGTCACCTATGGCGTCGGCGAGATATTAGTCTCGCTTTGAAGGGTAGAGTGTACAATGCAGCGGTACGTTTGACCTTACTGTACGGTTGCGAAACCTAGCCCCTAAGATCGGAGGATATGATGAGGCTAGTTACGTTCGACCATCGGTGCCTTCGCAGTTTGGCTCACATCTGGTGGGAACACCGCGTAAGCAACGAGCGTGTTCGACGCCTTGTTTACGGCATAGGAAGAGGAAATGAACCACTCAGCACCGTCATTTCACGCACCAGGCTCCGATGGCTGGGCCACGTGTTGCGCATGCCAGCCCATCGACTTCCACGACGTGCATTGTTCGCTCACCAAGAATGTGGAAGAAGAGGAGGGGGGCCAAGCGATGACTTGGTCGAGAGAAATGAAGGCCCTCACTTCTGTGCTGACCTCGGTTGGAGCGTCACGGCTACCTGGTTGGGGTCCAAAAGACGGTGTACACGTTCGGCTGGATACACTTGCTGATATGGCTAGGAGCCGACCTCAGTGGCGTTCGTGCTGTGAGTTTCTTTGTCCCTCCTTATCCCTTTTAGCCTCCCTTCCACCCACGATCACATTTCTTAGCGTAAAACATAATACTTTTTCTTTTTGCCTAGTAGCCGGCTGGTAGGTTACCGAAACCATGCCTATCCGTTGCTGGTAGCTCACCCGGCACGCAACTTTTGTATTTATTTTCCTTTTTTGTTTATGTATTGCGGCACAGTAGCTGAGGTGTTTCCCACCTCTAGATGACGTGTCTAATGATGGTGATGATGATGGAGGGGTGATGCCCAAAGGCTGTTGGATGGTCTTTTGATACAGAGCTGAAGCACTTGCAGCACGTTATTTGTCGGACGTGAGTCGTCTTGTTCGAGCACTCGTTGGGGGACCACGCATGACAATGGATGAGCAACCTCTGTCGTGACTGGCGGAAGCTCTACAGCTGGTCGTACCAGTTGCGGGTATTCAGACAGTAGGTTCACATAATCTGAAAGTACGTCAGCGATTCGGAAAACTGGACTGATTATCGGGGCGTCCGTAAAAATGCCTGCAATCTCTAGTTTAGTACAGTCGTCTAGAAGTCTGTGGCGGCCATGATCAAAAAGCAACCCAAAATGTCCGAGGAAGTCCATACCGATAATTTCGAAGATAAAAGAGGCAACCATTATGACCCACTGAAATTCTCGGCGGAGATTCATGTCCAGGTTCATCATACACCGACCGAAGGAAGCTATCGGAGAACCTTTGGCAGTACGCAGATTGTACGTAGGCTCTGAGTGCTTATAGTTTGCATTCGCTGGAATGAGGCTGACTTCCGCTTCCGTGTCGATGAGGAACATGATGGAAGAACGTTGATAATTAACGTAAACCAGGCGGTTTGCTTGGTTATTGACGGATACGTTGGTCGTGCTAGTATATGGGCTATTCGCTTTCCCTGAAGCGGCTGAGTCGTGCCTAATGCAAGGAGCCCGACAACGTCTAGCTCTTCCACCATCTTGGCGGTGATACCAATATAATTCTTTGACGGAACTACTATTGTCGGACTGAAAACGTGCTGAGAAAATGCTGCTCTTTTTCGTCGAACGAAACGTACTCGGTGCAGATACAGATGAGCTGCAATGAACGGTAGTCAATACCTGGTCTGCGTCTGACCGTGGCATACGCCGCTTCGAAGCCCTCATTGCTACTAACCTGCAGCGAAATAGCACAATTTCCTTGTCTTTAGGGTCAGATCAGCCTGACGACTTGAAGCAAAGATGAGAGTAGGTTTTCACTGGTGAGAATACGTAACCGGAGCTACTGGTCGTCAGCTGTGGAAAACGTTCGAAGCCAGAGTCTGCCTTGGCAGCTAGTTCTTTCAGGGGCGCATCCAGAAACATGGAAAGCATTACCAGCAATCGCTCTGGGAGACGTGCAAACCACAGTTCCTCTATCCCATCTTCACTCAAGAATAAGGGACCAGCGATGCGCTGAACTTCGCGGAGCAACGCTGATGGCTTGCGATCTCCCAGCTTGAGACCACTGAACTGTTCAAATCAAGCTCAAAAGCTGTGCTGTAACGCTATTAGCATCGCAGAGCAGAGAGCATGGGCAGAGTAGAATGTCCTCAACCAGCGCCAGAACCGAAGAAGGAAGGTGTGCGACGATCTGATTGTGCCCCGGGCGGACGAATATCGCAAACGAAGCATCTAGGTTTTGTTCCGGGAAAGTTGGAACAATCAAAGTCAGCATGTTTACGCTTTGAAACGACTCAGATGCCACTTTCGATATGGGAATGGAAATAACAAGGCTGAAAATCGAGCAATCTGGTAAAATTACGCAAAAAACAAATGAATACACGTGTATGAATAATGAACAATGAATAATGCTTTATAACGAGTAAAAACGCAGGGGCTTGACATGTCCTGTAGGGTGATTAGAGTGAGAAAAGATACATAAAGGGATAATGGAATCGTCGGTTTGGGCGATTACAGATTTAATTGCACTGTTGGATAAATGGAGTTTGAACTTAGAAGATGTGCACACAAAATGATAAGGGGAGTGGTTATTGATCACGTAGTAAGCGAAAAAAACAAAAATGTAGCAAGTACGACGCTTACTCATATGCAGCTATCTCGGGTCGACGGGATACAGAAATCCCGCTTCTACAGTAGTGGTGTTTAGCAAACTGTGTGCGAGGGGTTTGGAGCAACTCATTCTCGAGTAGGTTTATGGCACCGTCCACTGTCTGTTGTGCATTAGTGCCAGCGTCTGGTGGTCATGGGCTATAGCACGTTGTGTAAATGTGACAGAAAAAGGAAGGAACTCACTAGAAAATGCAAATGCAAAAAACGTTTAAATGCGCGTGTGCTAATCTGGGTCACCAATCTGTAGGACTAGTAAATACCAGTCCGAGACGTTGCGCTAAAGTAGGCGCGGACATCAGAACGCAATTGGAGTCGGACACAGCGGGCTGTATTCGATGGGTTACAAGAAGCAGCTAACGGATGAAGCGAGACAGGAGGAACACGTTAGCGCGGGGAACTTATAAGACGGTCGAGTGTCCAGCGTGATGTAGGTCAACATGTACGCAATGTAAAGGAGATTAAAACGAGAAAGAATTGTGTACACTTGGTCAACAGTTAACTTGTACACAAAATAATAGTTATCTTTTGGGGCGCTACAGTATGTACCGCGTTTGCGCCAACGTTCGGGCCTTACATGGCAGATGTATAAAGCGGAAGCTTTGCGTGAAACTTTCAAGTAGTGAGTATATGACTTTACTTTCATCCCCAGAGTCTGCGTGACCAAAATTAACTTGTGACGTAATGAAGCCATTTGAGAACATCATCTTCTCTTTGTAGAACTAGACCGGAATGTGCTCGCGAATCGTCTGAGATAAACGCCTTGTAGTGCGACCCACATATCGTGCATCACAGGAGCACGAGTACTCAGAACAGAGCATGGAACAGGTCGACGACGGTAGCCTAGTCTTCAAGGGTTTCGCAAGCAACTGCTTGTTGTATTAAACAATTCTCAATCGGAGAGTGAAATAATTCTTCTCAACAGCATTTTTAAGTGTCGGGATAGGGTATCAGCAGCAGAATCGACCTTAACTGACAAGGGTATGAACAGCTAATTTTACTAGCACTGCACTTAGGTAGTTTGCGTTTATGTTCTCTCCGATGCTTAGAGATAAATTGGTCTGGTTAAGCATTCCGTCTCAAGGCCTCGCGGATTCACTGTAATCCTTCGTTCAGGATATCCGGTGTGTCAATACTGCGCGCCCTGAATGCAAGAGAGATCGGGCAAAAATTCTCTTATACTGCAGGGACACTGCACTGTGGAATTGCGTGTATTACCCTGTTCATGTACGCATTCGGTACACTTTACTGTTAATCAGTCTATTGGAGTTACAGCGAATGTATGCATACAGAATGGGTAGTCGCTCATATGTGTTCATATGTGCTCATATGTGAAGTTGGGGTTTTTTATGCGCGCCGTTAAAAGCTTGCCATAACCGCCGCTAGCTTTTCCGATTTACAAAATACTGTAGTGCCATCCACATAACGTACATACATTTCGGTCTCATCGATATGCGTACTAAATGGGTTACGCTCTAATTCGAAACCCCGTGGGTTTATCACCGTTGATTTAGATCCCGGACATTTTCGGAGTGTTGAGTGACAGCCTGGTCCTTGACAGAACTTAAAACGCAATCAGGATCGCCATAGACACTCCGACCAAAACGCTCGAATCAAATTGAACCAGAATGGCACAAATTGGGCAATTGTAATTGGTGCCGTTTTCTAGTTACGTTTGTCAACTAGATAGGTCATCTTCGGATCATACTTGATGAATCGATTCGACAAGAAACATAGTCCATTTTTCAATAAAGGTACGGATCAATTTATGAATTGTCAGCCTAAAATAAATTCAGATTGGCGGATGTTGTAAGTCTGTTTGTGGCACAGTAAATTAGTTTAGCGCCACGCTGAGAAATGCCTGCAGAACCATTCTCCCGCATACCACAGGATAATTAAATACCAGTAATCGAGTATCAATAAGAGAACGTTAATGAAATCAAGTCCAGATTATTATATTTGTGGGCGCTTCTGTAAAACGTGAACGGATGGGATGAGCAAGTGTTAATCTCAGCACAGTTTTCACGGAGGAGCTAAGCGACGAACCGTATCTAACAGAGTGTGGATTTTTGGGAGAAATGAAAGAAGCGTAAACCAGGTACATTATAACAAGCATAAATACGCATCACAGAGAGAAGTAAACCATTTTGTCACCGGAACACTTTACTGATGTTTATTATTCATTGTCCTGATTGCTAATTTTCCTATCCCGTTGACATGAAACTATATGCAGGGTGAATAAAAGTACGACCACTTGGTGCTTTTGGGAGATGCAACAGCTCAAACAAATTACATGGTTAAAGATTCGAATGTCGCCCAGACTAGATCAGCCAAATTTTCCCACTATTTTTGTCTCCGATCACAGCCATGATTTGCCGCTGAGATAAGTAGGCGTTTATTTCAGAGAGCCAAACAATTGTCTGATTTTCAGACTACACTCACAAGCTTTATATTACGCAATTGATAGATAGTTTCGTAGACTTCATCAAATACCTACCGATGTGGTGCGTACCAACAATGACGGTTCCAGGAATAGCAAGAATAAATAACATTTTAACAGCGAATGACGCTACTGTACTCATGGATGCATCCATAAGGATCGACTGGAACAGTAAAGTACACGATTGACCAAAACTCCATCTCTATATGGATGCCGAACAATGCATACTAAGATTTTTCCACTTATGCGAAATAAACAATCTGTTTAAGAGCTAGGTACAGTCGAAGAGTGCCATCCTGATGATCCCTAATTCTTTTAAATACCGGCTTCATGTGCTTTCGTAGTTGGCGTGTGTTTAGACTTCACAGGCAATCTGCAGCTCGGAAAATGATGGTAACATACCTCGCCTGCGCAACTGTCTAAAGAGACCAGTAATTCTCATTTTTGATGCGCATTTGAACGCAGCACCATGGACGCCATCGAAAGCCTCATATGAACATGAAGTACGTGTGCGGAAAATACTTCGCGACTTGAACAGTGTTCACATTGTATCCTTAGTCCGTGCATCTAAGCACAGATTAGTTAGATTAATTAGCTTGGCTGCTTTATGCGACATAGGTACCATCCTCAGTTGCTTATCAAATCCAACGAAACGCGATGCTAGGTAAGCCTTTGTGATTTACCTACCTGACGGATATAGCTGGTAGAACGGTATTAGTTGCAGTATGTGCAATCAAAGCCATTGGTTTACAAATCCAGTAAATTCGAATGTTGGACACCGCTTGGAAATCCTAATAAATTGCAGTTACATTACTTTTATAATTAGACCCATGGTTAAAAGGATGGTTAGGTATCGGGTGGCACACGATCACGCAACGCCTTCAACGAATTCAACAAATAATCGCTGTACACGAGCGCACTTGAGTGGGCTGTATCTAGATCTAAAAATAGTCTGTGGTTATTGTTGTATCCCAATACGCACACTAGGCCTCTGCGCAAGCAGGGTTTTGAAACACTATGGGCGGAGCCCACTCAAGAAAACAGAACACGGAGCGGACACGCTCTGAACACTCTATTCACCCAAGTGGGTCATGTAAGGTACAAGCGTAGTTACTTTGATATTGATGTATCGATGACGCTCATCCAATCATTTGCAGGCTACCATGTGTGACAGACATGACTAGAACTTGAGATAGGTGCTACCACATCACCTCCCTAAGAGAGCATGAGTGACAATTGAGCTGTTAGACCCCTGCGTTCGACCTCGTTTCCGGATATTGACTCGCCGTTCGGTTAAATGGCTGAGGAAAGCTGTCTGGCGTTAACATGGCGGCCGTCTGCAAGCTCGTACCTTCCTGATACTAAAGGGTGGTATATAGTTCTTCTACCGACTGTAGCTACCAAATTACGCAAAAGCGGGCGAACTAAATGCTGAAATGCTGTTACGTAGCCTTGTTAACCTAGAACAACTTTAAATAGTGTGAGGAACTATTTGATTTTTGCAATCATCGACGCTGCTTTGCCGAACGGTTTTTCAGCTAACATATAAGCGGCGCGCATAACCCGAATATAACCTGTGATATCGTGCCGGATTATCAGCCGTGCGGCCGAGGCTCGGAATCCTGGGTACGCAGCCTGTTGTACTCGCTCTGGCGGTACATCTACTGAAATTGGAACTATACAGAGAAGATGGCGAGGGCCAACGCGCAAGGATGACATTCAAAATTTAAAACGCGCTAATTGTTATACACTTGCACACCTACAGGAAGCCCTGTCTGCATTCCAACATCATTCTTGTACAGTATTCTTGCTTAGGATGTAACACCACGGCACACGTTTACGCAATATTGCTTACGAGATTTATTTGCGTGCCAGTTTTCCTTCATTTCGTGCTCGTGAGACATTAGCAAACTGTCAGATTGCTCAAGTGGCCTTTATTAACTGTGGAGGCTCACGTGCGCCTGCATAATTACTAAAGACCACTTAATATCCTGCTTCTTCTGGTTTAAATGGTTTGACGGGATATTTAGTGGTCATTTACGGCACAAGATTGCTCATACAATTTGCCGTTAGGCGGAAATGCATGTTACACTAATTTTAAGTTAGAATACACGGCGTTCTCTGATCTACCGCGCGCAGTCCAAAGTTCGAGGGCTAGAAGAATTCCCCGCTACCGCCGTAAGGTCCGAGTGATTTTAATGGGGCGCGATAATGCTTGCTGCTCTTTATCTGTCTGCCTTTCCTTTAGCCGGACTAACATTCCGGGTCACAGCGGTATGAATCGCTTTAGGTAAGAGTAACGAGGACGTCGGCGACGATCCAGTTGGTAAGGATCGCTGTTTTCCGTAGCCGAAATAGCTACGCTTAACTTCGTGCATAGCTTCCTGTCGAGCATTAGCTCCCCTGGAGTGAGATCGGTCGCTCTGTGTTGCGACGTTCTGTGAGTAAATGGAGTCTCGGCACCTTCCCAATGCATACCGGACAAACGTGCTGTCTGTATACTTTCCATTATAGAGCGATTTGTGCGCTCAATCATTCCGTTGTACGGGGCAGTTCCTACGTGTTTCATATCGTGAAGTTGTAGAAAATTTCGGAACTCGTACTTTGTGAATTGCGGTCCCTTGTCCATTCACAAGTTCTTCGGGTAGCTCAAATCTAGCAAACAGATTCCCAGCCACCCTATAACGGTTGAAGTGTTCACGTCGCCGCAAGGGGGAATCTCACGCCGCTTACTGTAAAAACACGCGGCCACTAAACAGTTTCTCTGGTGCTACGGTGCAGAATGGAATGGTCGTATAATGTCAATCGCCTTTTTCGACCAAGGTTTCATTGGATAAACGATAGGTTGGATGGGTGCATCGATCGACTTGGAGCTCTTTTCGGCGTTCTGACACGCATCGCAGGACCGTACATGTCTCTGCTATTCTAAGCATTTTCGACCACCAAAAATGTTCTTGCCATCGGCGCTTCGTCCGTACGATACCTGGATATCCCTCTTATGCACATTGGAGAATTTTTGGCGTTAGTCTCTTTAGAGACAGGAATCTCGACCCTCGCATAGGGCAACCATCAATGACCGCTAACTCGTGGCGTAAAGCATAAAACGGCCGTAATTCACCAACCAGCCTTGCGGAAGGTAGCAGAAAAAGGCCTGTACATTTGGATCACTTTGGTTAGCTTCTTGAAGCTCTTGCTTAGTTATGGCGGAAAGCTCACTTGAATGTAAAGCGGCAACCATGACTCTTTCTTCGTCGTGTTCATTTTTATCGGAATGATCCAATGGAAGGCGTGACAAGCCACCTGTCATATGGTTTTCGGAGCTAGAGCGGAATATGATTTGAAAATCATAGTTAAGTAAACGCGCATACCACCCGTTAATCCACGGTGGCTTGTGACCATTGGTTCCTCGACTAAGGAGGGTAGTTAGAGCAGCGTGCTCTATACGCAATGTAAACCTCCGACCAAACAGGAATAGGTGCGAGTTTTCACAGGTCCAGACACAGGTGAGGGCCTCCCTTTCTCCGGCGGAGTCTGAAACGTCTGTAGGGGCCAATTTTCTAGAGGAATATGCAATCACTTTTTCCTCTCCGTTCTGCATCTGCGACAGGACCGATTCTAAACCGATGTTTGACTCATTCTTCGAGACGAACATAGGGCTGTTTTCATCGAAAATGTTCACAGCTGTTCAGAGCCCTAGTCGAAGGTCGCTTTTTCCAAGGTCAAGATTCGCAAGAGCTCCACTATAGTAGCAAACTCGGGCAAATAGCCTAAGTTGTACGAGCATAGACCAAAAAATGCTGAACCTCAAATGCATCCTTCGGTATGGGCCCTTATGTGATTGCCCGGGTATTAGCGGCGTATGGTCGGATTCCACCGAATGGTAAGATGTATCTAAGGAATTGGACGTCGGTAGTACAAAATGTGCGTTTTTCATGATTAAACGGAAAATCTGGACTCTCGGACCTGTGTAATACAGCGCGTAGCCTTGAGTCAATCTCTTCGCTTGAAGGCTCGAAAACGTAAATATCATCCATATAAGCGACTTGTCCCATTAGGTTTGCCAGCGCGTGACTCATGAATTCCTGCCAAGTTACAGGAGCATAGCTGAGCTCCATTGGCAAAACTTTATACTGGAACAGACCGTTTGATGTCAGAAAAGCCGTTAGTGACCTCGATTCTGGTGTCAAGGGTGTGTGGAAAAATGCCTTCTCCAAGTTTAAAATTAAGAAAAAGCGTGCACCAGTTACACTGACTAGCAACTCATCAACCGTGGGGAGAACGAACGTCTCGACGAGGATCTGACTATTCGACCCCTTCAAGTCATTGCATATGCACAAACTACCGTCCATTTTTAAGACCGTGACTGTGGAGTGCACCCTTTCGGAACAGTTAATTTCTTCCCTAGATCGTTCGGTATTGTTGGGCGGAGCGCGGGATACTAGTCGGTAAGCAATGACACGTAATACGTGTCAAATACGACAGTATAGAAGTCGGAGGCGACTGAACCCAACGTATATTGTGCAGGCTACAAGAATAGGAAGCGAATCAGACAGAGCGAGAAACGTGCAGCGAGATACTCACCAAAACGGTTTGTGTCAACGGACGTGCAGTCAGTTAACAAGTGGACGTTTCGAAGGTTAAAACAACCATAAAATCTAATGTTACAAGATACTGAAAGAGCTTGTTTTCGGGTACACTACAAGGGCCTCCCCCTAGAAGGCTGAAGGATGGAAGCCTTCGATGGAGCTGTTAGTGGGGGAAACGGAAGGTGAGGGTGGATGCGAATATTTGCAGGGGCTTGAGTAAGGGTTTCCAAAGTGGGGTGTGTCGCAGAGTTCGCTGGGCCCAGGCTTTGGTTGGTTATTATTTATGATGATCGTGTGGACCAGAGTGCATCATCGGTGGGCTGTCGGGGCGGGCTGGTCTGACTGCAAAAAAACTGGCTAGTCCAGAAAAAGGCCGACAGGACCCTTTGCTGCAGACCCGACGGTGCGCTTGGGTGGTGTCACTCCCCCCACCGCACTTTAGTCCACAGGCCACGTCCCACGAAGAAATGCGGGCGTCCTCGTCGGCAATGCCTAGGCGGCGTTTGGGGACCAATCCGTTCGTGGGTGTCTGCGGTCGAGGGCGACTGCCTGTTCCTTTGGTGAGGAAGGGGGCTTCGGGACGGCTGGCGAGTCACTCGGTGGTTGCGTTGAGCCGGTTGGCTAGTCACTCGTGGGTTGCCTGGGCAGTTCCGGCGGTTGAGTTTCTGGAAGGCAGAACTCAGAGGAGTGGGGAATGATCGGGGATGTGGCTTGGAGCCGGGGAGGGAACATGGCATGCATGATAAAAGCAAATACGCTTTTAAGGTTTTCAAAATGTTTTGGGATTTTTTTGTTGATTTTGAAAAACGGTTGTGGATGAGACGCAGGATAACCACTAAAGATGAAGAAGGCGTGTTAATGGAAATAGTAAACGTTTACAAAATCTGAAAAACGGACCGGACGTTTAACCTGCATACCGCGTCGGTCGGTTGCCTGGGGTTGCGGCGGGATAGGTTGCGGGTCAAGGAGTACGGAGGGTTCCCGGGCTATCCAGTGCTCGGGAAGTCATCACAGGTGCGGGTGTTTTTGCGACAGCATCACGACGGGCTGCAAGTGGCTCGTCAAAGAAAGCCACTTTTAGGCGGTCGACGGACACCGTTGTTCGGTGACCATGCTGGTCTGAAATAAAATGTTTAGGGGTCCGTTGCAGAATTCTAAAAGGGCCAGTGTAGGAAGGCTGGAGAGGGCGCCGCACTGCGTCGATGCGGAGGAAGACGTGGGTGCAGGTACAGAGTCCACTGTGCATGTGCACATCTCTAGTCTGTTCGCGGGGCGGGGTCGGGCGTAGTGAACGCATGCGTTGAGCTAGGGAGGACGCAAAGTTAGGCGGAGGCATACCCAACGATGCGGAAGTGAAAGGAATTCTCCTGGTGACTTGAGCGTCGTGCCGTAAACCAGCTCTGCTGGTGCACATTGCAAGTCAGCTTTGATGCTGCGAATGCCCAAGATTACGAGGGAAATGTTTTCGCTCCAGCTAGGGTCGGAGGAGGCGCAGAGAGAGGCATTTGGCGGTCTATGGAAACGTTCAACTAACCCTTTGACTGCTGGATGATACGCTGTGGTATGAATGCGGCGACAACCTAAAAAGTTGCAGAACGTATCGAATTGTGAAGATTCGAAAGGCGTTCCTCGGTCGGTTGTGATGGTGGATGGGCATCCGTAGTGCGAGACCCACCGGTCCAAGAAGGCCCGGATAACTGTCTCAGCTGTGCAGTCTGTTACGAGAATGGCTTCTGGCCATCTGGTGAAGCGGTCGACATATGTAAGAATGTATACGTATCCGCGTGAAGGAGGCAATGGACCTACTAGGTTTAAATGTACATGCGAGAACCGAGAGTCCGGGGCAGGAAATGAACCAAGAGGACTGCGGGTGTGACGATGTACTTTAGAGCGCTGGCACTGAAGGCAGGCGCGAGCCCAGGTACGAACATCTTTGTTTACGCGTGGCCAAACGAAACGTTCGGTGACCAGTTTCAAAGATGCACGGATACCAGGATGTGATAGTGAGTGCAGTGCGTCAAAGACTGTGCGTCTGAAGGAGACGGGCACGAGGGGTCTAGGACAACCTGTGGAAGTGTCACAGAGAATGGTTCCTTCCGTGGTTTGGAGAGTAACAGGTTGCACGCGCAGCGAAGTGCACTGCAGAGTGCGCTGTATGTCTTCGTCTTGTGCTTGAGTCGATGCCATGGCGGCAAGGTCGACGGTAGGCAAAGACTGCAGAGTGAGGTTGACGCGTGAGAGAGCGTCGGCGACGGGATTGTCGACACCTGAGACATGACGTATGTCAGCAGTGAACTGTGTGACAAAGTCTAGGTGTCTTGTTTCCCGTGGTGAGTATTTGTCGCAAGCAGAGTTGAAGGCAAAGATAAGGGGCTTGTGGTCAGTGTAGACCGTGAAAGCACGGCCTTTGATTGTGTGCCGGAAATGGCGAGCAGTTCTCTGCCAAACGTGCTGTAGCGGGATTCCGTTGGCTGCAGGCGCTTGGAGAAGAACCCAAGGGGTTGCCATTGCCCACCAACGTGTTGTTGGAGGACGGCTCCTACCGTGACGTCTGAGGCATCAGTCGTAAAAGAAAGAGGTGCAGTCGATTCGGAATGAGCGAGGAGGGCTATGTTGGAGATAGCATCCTTGAGCTCGGCGAAGGCTGCCTGTGCTGTGTCAGGGAAAACGAACTTACGTTCATTTCCTCTGAGTAGGTCAGTCAGTGGCTGCATGAGCTGAGCGCAGCACGGAATGAAGCGTCGATAGTAGTTGACCAAACCACAAAGTCGACGGAGGTACTTGAACGAAGTCGGAGCTGGGAAGTCCTTGATTGCCTGGATCTTATCAGGAAAGACTTCGATACCAGACGATGAGACGAGGTGGTCTAGGAATTCTACCGTTGATTTGCCGAGTTCGCACTTAGTCGGGTTGACGGTGACACCGTGTTGGGTCTAGCGCTGGAAGAGAGTTCGAAGATGCTAGAGGTGCTCTTGTTCTGATGAACTGGCTACTAAAATATCATCGAGGTAGGAATAGGCGAAGTCTAGGTCAAGAGTGACATCGTGGAGGAAGCGTTGGAAGGTTTGTGCGGCGTTGCACAGTCCAAATGGCATTCTTAAAAATTCAAACAAACAGAAAGGAGTGATGACGGCTGTTTTAGGAATGTCATTGTCTTCCACAGGTATCTGGTGATAGGCGCGAACCAGATGGATCTTGCTGAAGATCGTCTTACCTGTGAGGCATGCGGTAAGGTCCTGCATGTGTGGGATGAGATACCTATCTGGGACGGTTAGGCGATTGAGTGAGCGGTAATCACCGCAAGGGCGCCAGTCACCAGATTTCTTGGGGACCATCTGCAGGGGCGAGGACCAAGGGCTGTCGGAAGGGCGGATTATTGCAAGTTCGAGCATGTGCTCAAACTCTGCCCTAGCTACCTTTAGTTTCTCTGGTGATAGTCGGCGTGGACGGCATGAAACGGGCGGGCCATTCGTCCGTATATGGTGCGTAAGTTGAGCTGCCACGGGCAAAGCTGCGTTCATTGGCTGAACCAGCTTGGGATACTGGGAAAAGAGATTGGCGTAGTCTGGCGAGGTCTGGGGAAATGCATAGACCGGGGATATAGATGTGACATCGACGGTGATGTCACGTCCACTGAGTTTTGTTGCAGTGTCGACTATCATCTGGCGTTTCGTATCGACCAAGAGGTCGAAATCTCTGTGATAGTCAATGCGGATGATGGCAAATGGGACTGCAGCGACAGTGAATACCCAGCGGAAGGTGCGCCAAAGACCTAGGTCCAGGGTAAGTGACCGATGACCATAGGTGGCTATTGGCGTGCCATTGGCGGCATTGAGGCTTGTCGACAAAGAAGCGGTAGGCTCACCTGGCATAGGGGCAATGACGCTGACTTCCGCCCCGGTATCAACTAAGAACTGGGTATCGGAGTCATAATCCCTAATGTAGATGAGACGACTTTGGGCTTTGCCGACGTCCGTGGCCATTACAGCCTGGCGTGGCGGATCATCTATAGCGGAGTAGCTACACGGCTGTACGCACTTACGGGCTTTAGTACCGAAACGCGAGTGGTAAAAGCAGTAACCTGTGGCATCAGGTTTTATGCGACGGGTCGATGATCCGGAGCGGTTGCGGTGCTTACGGTTTAAAGTGAGTTCCTCGATCTGGCGCTGGAGCGACGCTATCTGCAACGATAATGCTTTTATTGCCGACGGCGGGCTAGTCGCGCCTGTCGTTGTGGTTGCGCCAGCGCAAAGCTGCTTAGGTGCTTTGGTTTCAGTCTGTGGCTGGTGCTGTTCGATGACGCGGTCTGCTAGCTCTGCAATTGCCGTGATTGGCAAGTCACTTGCCACTGCAAGGATAGCTTGAGTGCTTGCAGGAAGGCATTGCATCCACAGCTCGCGGAGAATCCCTACGTCCATGTTGGACGTGCCAATGAGCTGTTGCATTTCGCGCAACTAGGCTGAGGGCATCCTATCTCCTAGCTGCAGATCACTAAATAGTTGCTGCAGACTGACCTTGTCAGAAGGCGTGATTCGCTGAACAATAGCCTGTTTAAGAGTCTCGTATTTCTTTACTAGAGGCGGGTAAAGTATGATGTCTCTCACCTGCGAGGAAGGCAAGATATTAGCTGATTATACATTGCGAAATCAGAAGAAATCTTACGAATATAAAATACGGATTCTAGGTGCAAAAACCATACTAAAGGATCATTCTCCCAAAAAGGGGGAGGGGCTAACGCAACAGAATTGGCCATGCAAAGCTGAACGGCGTTAACCGCGCATGGAGACGGGTTATCCTCTAGATAATCCATTGCAAAGAGCAGATAAAAATGGTGGTAGGTGAGAAAACAATATGATCACAAGTAATGAATCACAAAATCACTGGAACGAGCTCACCAGAATGAAAACTCAAAATGGCGGGTGGCATGTTCCTGACAGGGGTCACCAATTGTTGGGCAGAGCGTGGGATACTAGTCGGTAAGCAATGACACGTAAGACGTGTCAAATACGACAGTATAGAAGTCGGAGGCGACTGAACCCAACGTATATTGTGCAGGCTACAAGAATAGGAAGCGAATCAGACAGAGCGAGAAACGTGCAGCGAGATACTCACCAAAACGGTTTGTGTCAACGGACGTGCAGTCAGTAAAACAAGTGGACGTTTCGAAGGTTAAAACAACCGTAAAATTCAATGTTACAAAATACTGAAAGAGCTTGTTTTTCGGTACACTACAATGTCATCGCCTGTATGGCTTTCTCTACCATCGCACGTTTCACCAACGGTATAGGACGTGGCTGCAATATAGAAAATGGCTAAGCTTCGTGTTTAAGGCATTTGCAATGAGCGGCAGATGGAAACCGGCCAATCGTCATAGTAAATAAATTGGGATATATACTTTAAGCGCTGATGCATTGAGTGCCATGATGAGCATTCCATCGATGGATGGCTTTATGTTAATAGCGACCATAACATTTCGCCCGTGCGAGTCTGGGCTGTCTTGGGATGTCACGTACACAACAACGTCGGATGCGACCGACTGTAGACTGTTTTATTTCTATATACCTACGGATGCACACAGGGGCATTGGTGTAAGAGACCAACTTGTACGAGGTGGGATGCAATGGAATGCCATGTAAGTACTTGTCAGAATGGCTAGACGGAATGATTGTCATTGGTGATGCGAAATCTAATTCCATCGATACTGGCACAGTGGTGTGGCGGCGATGGAGCATAACTGCACGAATGTCAGGGAAAAGAAGATTTGGCTCCAGAATGTTTACCGAATGTCTGGCTGATGAAGCTTTCTAACCGCAAAAATATTTTCCGTGGCAGGCAAAGAAGGAGACTTAGTCGATGGTTGTTAAACTAGTGCTACTCGGTGGGAGCGACAACACCGAACGAAATGGCCTCGCTTACCACTGGCTTGACACTGGCTTTGCACATGTTTGACAATCTGCTTAGTATCGGGAAATTCCACATCGAAAGCGCGAAACAGCCACATTCTGAAATGACCTAAAATTGATGCTCCGAGGCTTGCTGATATCGAGTCATTCTTTGGCGGTGAACAGACGTGACTGTTCAAGGGCAGTTGTTTTGAGCCCAACGATATCTACGGCTTTATCCCAGGAAAGCTTCGAGGGGTTTTCCAAAAGTCACGTTCCTCGTATGCGTTGAGAAGTGATGCCAGCTATTAATTGCTGTGTCAACATAACCCCATCAACTCTATTCTTTGGAATGCTGGAATAATCACTTGTTTTTGCTGCACGGAGCAAGCGAGAAACAATGTGTTCCAGGGGCTCTGAGTCCTCTTGTTTCAAACGGCAGAATTTGTAAATTTCAGCAAAGACATTAGGTCGGGCGCCTTAAGAACCGTCCAATACATCTAACGCCTTTGTGAGTGCGTAACTTTTGTAGTTCCGGTGCATCAAAGTAATATTGGCCCTTATTTTCTAATAGGAGACCGAGAATTTTCAACTTTTGGGCCTCATTGTAAGTGGCAGTTGACGGTAGTACGTCCAAAGATGTCTTCCATTGAGCTCAGTCGTTCTTAGTCGGTTTGACACTTGAATCACACCAGAATGCGTCCGGAGGTGGAAGGTGGATTGCCATTATAGCAGTTCGCAGCCGCGACGCCAATGTTGTATGCCAATACTCAGTAGAACTCTGACGAAACAGAGACTTGAATCACTATGGGCGGAGCCCACTAAAGAAAACAGAACACGGGGCGGACACGCTCTGAACACTCTATTCACCCAAGTGGGTCATGTAAGGTACAAGGGTAAGGACTTTGATATTGATCTATCGATGAGGCTCATCCAGTCATTTCCAGGATACATTGCGTGACAGATATGGCTGGAACTTGCGGTAGGCGCAACCACAGTTACTAGTTAAGGCATAGAAGACCAACAGCTGTTTACGGAAAGAGGTGGTTCACATTTTCGTTTCCAAACAATCGTCGATTAAAGAAAAATCAAACTAACGTGGTTTCGCTCAATGTTATAGGCATGAAATCCATTACTTGACCCGAATTTCTAAATTCCCAAAGCTCCAGTGGCTCTCCTGGGTCGTATACACGTCCAGTTGCAATCTTCTGGCTGGTATGATGTATAGTACACTACAGTGACTCCCAGGTGGTCACATAATCAGCTGGTGGTCTCTAACACTATACGGCCACCAAGCCTGTAGCAGCGGCCAGAAGATCTAGTACCCACTTGCACCTTGATGAAGGGTACCCTCATTAGCAATTAGAAACTTCAGACTGTTTCAAATAATGTTGCTTCCAAAATTCATCTGAACTCTATCAGAACTTATTGCATCATTCAATCCGGTTAAACACCGTATTGGCGAACGGCCCAGTTACTTTACGGCGGACACAAAACCGTATCTCTGACATTCGTTGCGCTATCTACGTGCAGTTGCTACTAATCGTGGATGATTAGACACCGTTCGATTGCTCCTTGTCTGCTCCTTCCATCACTGACAAAAGTTTGCAAGGATAAATAACAGTTATTGTGAAAACGGCGCAAAGCCTTTTCAACCGTCTAACATTGTCAAACTTAAGCGCACAAATCCATCGCTTCGAAACCGACAAGGCTAATTTTTTTTCTCCACTGCAAGATCACTCTGAGGGATCCCTAGTAATCCCACATTCATCTGGTCAAATGCAGTACAAGGCAGATATTAGAAAATTGCTGCCACCCATAAGGTCACCACTATATTTTTCGTAATCAGACCCAGACCAACCCTGCCCTAAACGCATCCAAATCTCGCACTCAGATAGATAAGCACTCGTGCACTTCTCCTGTGCCCACTGGTGATTCATCGCTGTCCAGGTTTGACTTAGTGGCTGGACAGTGCATGTGACTAGAAAAACCGCCAAACACACACCTGTTGGCCAGATTATCGTGCCCGAGCACGCTACCTCAACTCCGACGAGGAGGATCGCTAAGCTATCGTCAACCACACCCTCCCGTCAAAGGCTGACCCTTGACATGGCAAAGGCGACTTCCTAGCCAAAATAAGCACGGAAATCAAGATATAAAGTGAAACCGGTGAGTTTCAGTGTTTATTTTTCCATTTTGTTGTACCAATCAGGATACAATTGCTTGAATCTTGTTTCGGGTACTTATTCTGCATCATTGTAGCGCCTTGTCTTACACCCCACCTTTGCTTTCATCCCTATCAGGAGTTTTTCTTCTTGATTGGTGCTGAGTCATGTAGTTCTGTGTACGACTCCCATCTTACTGGTTCATATCGTTATTCTTAACTTCTTCCTGTAAGCAATATATTGGTATTTTTCAACATGAACATGAAGCATGAACATTTTCCAAGTGTCAGTAATCACGTCATTAGTCCAACATGGCTCCTCCTAAACCTGGTCGCATTCGGCATTCAAAAAACAGCACATTCACTCAACAAAACACAAAACACTTATAAGATCTAGGTAGAAATTTGTTACATCTAGACTCACTCAGACAGCCGTCACACGCCCGGAAAAACACTGTACGCGTGTTTCATCCTTTCGGGAATAGTCAGGGCTGCGCATTCCATTGGACCTTGGTAGGGCTCGAACCTGCAACTCGACTGTTGCCAGTCCGTGGTTTCAACCACGGATCGCAAGATCGCAAGACAATGCCCTTTCAAGTAGTAGTCTCATTGCCCGGCTAAATAACAGTGGTCTACCTTGAACTTCAACTTTATGTATTGAAACAAACTTTGGCATACATTAAACCTCCTAAGGATCATTTGATGTCCTTATAAATAAATAAATGTTTTATTCCAGACAGTACGGGACACGCCTAAAAAGGCATGCTTATAGTAATACAGAGCGTATAATCAGTACTTATCACCACTGCCACTACGTACAGTACGTACATATGTACTACAGTACATACTGGAGTTGTTTTATGTACATATGTAAGAACATGGGTTAGTAATCATGTTGAGTGAATTTTTTACTATTCTGCCGTATTTGTGGTTGTGTTCGGTGAATTCACCAACATAGGAGGCGAGCAAGCGACATCTTTGAATTGGCTGACGTGCTTGAGTGGCGTAAGATTCTCCAGAAAGACAGGAATCAGTGACTTTATTTTGTGGCGAGTAATCTCCGCCATGTCACAGTGTTGTTAAACAGACATTGGTGACTTTTTATTGGGAGAACGCTTGCCAGGCGAAAACCTCCACATCCTGGAACACTGCCGCCGAACCATTCGCTGCAACAGGGTTAACCCGGACCACATAGCTAGCACCACTTGGAGGATGTTCGGCTAGCCAACCGAACAACATGAGCAACCCTTCAGCAAATCTGGAGCCTACATAATTGCAAAGTGGGACGGCATATTGCATCCGTCGCCTCTGAGGTGCAAGATCAAACGCCTAGATTGCAAAAGGTTATTGTATGCAACATTCCTGATAAATATACTTTAGACAAAGTGAAAACATTACTGGGCACCCTCAGTATGCTTAAGGCCGAATGCAAATGTTTATGCATTACGAAGAAAACATCATTAAAGTACTGTCCGATTATGGAAACATTATAGTGTTGCTCACCCCAAAACTGGCACCCGAAGACCGCGGTTTCGTCCTGGTTGGGACTCATCAGTTCGAGATAGCCTGAGTTGGGCCGGAACTCAGAGTCTAGTGGCTCATGGTTGACACCATAAGCACTATGCCACTGAGATCCACGAGCAACGCTTGGTCCAGCGAGAACGAATGCAAAGTTGGACTTGGAGGCTCCGCTGGTTTTACTGTCCGATTATTTTCAAATTTTCGAACGAAGAAACGGCCGAGAGATCCATGCGCTATCGGCTAGTCATTACTTAACACACTCAGTTTAAGAATGCACTATGTAAGCCTTGTAGAACTCGTCTTCAAAGGTCACTTCTTGAGACCTTGCCCTAACAACGAAAACAGTGGCAGCATGCAAGTCGAGACCTCATACAGTGACACAGAAAATAATCACACTCGATGGACAAAACAAATGTGCCAAAGTGGATCTCAGCTCTGCGAACTTCGGAGTATCAAGGTCGAATTGTTCTGATGCCAGCACCATAAAATCATCCAAACCATAGCCGCCTAATGTTGCAGCCCCCATAGATGCTATGACAAGTCATCGACCCAAAGCGGAAGCTTCGTAGATAGGACACATAAACAGCCCTCGACAAGAGGAACGAGTGGCTGGCAGGGGCCCGAGTACAAGAACCAACACCTGAATCATATACAAACACACATCCACAGGTGAAAAACGTGATGTCACCCTTCGACAAGTCGCTCACTACAATGGCGGGTACTTAGAAATAATCGAGAAAATCCTTGAATGCATACAATGCATCGTATAAGAAACCCCTCTACCCTAACACTCCACCGAATCCCAAGCCAGCAGATACCACGAAAATATATCTCCTGGATACCCCTGCTTTTTGTCCGCAGACTTGAAGCGAAAGTAATCAAAACAGTTTTACCAAAAAAACCTTTGAAAACGCCTCCTCCTTATTCTCCCACACATTTGCGCACCTACTCTTAACTACTTTTTAGGGGAAGCGAGAATGGTTACGCACTCATTCCCATCAATGACACTCCAGACTAACGCCATTTATATGTTACCACTCTTTATGCAATTGCTTCAGATAACACGGATACCTCAGCACCACGCCAGTCACAATCTGTGTTCAATGCCTTAGCTATTCCCTTGTCACTTCGTCTGCCAGGGTTCTCGAATGAAATATCGTCCTTATCTCCAAACTTCTTAGTTGTAGACTGACTGCAACATATATATATACTCACCTGCTCTCCCCACTGACATCTACCTCAGTGCTTCAGATAATTCCGACCTAAACATCCTAACTGTCAAATCCACTGACGAGTTCGATGCATTTACACCAGAAGATGGTCCCGCAATATTTCAACAAATAACGAACTTACACCATCAACCTCAAGCACAATGCTTTTGAAGCTCAACACACGTTCCCTGAATAACAAAACCCTTTTATGCGCTCACCTATTTCTCTCTACGGTGCACAAAGCATGCTCGTGACAGAGACTTGGCTAATGGCATGCACTCCTGAGTTAGAATTCAACATATTCGAGTTTTGTGATTTTCAGGTACAACTACCGTAGGAACGAATCGACGTGTCGCTCGCCGATATGCTGTGTCGGCCAACTACGTTTGCTGGAGAACAGCCGGTGAAATGGCCAGACTAAGTTGTCAAGCAACGATGCAGTGATTCTCATGTGTGAACATAACACCCAACTGGGTACGGGATACAAATTCAATTGATGCGTGTCAAATGCCTTTACGTTCGGGCTGCGCCAGTCCGCCCATACACGAATATGTGTGTACGGGCCAGCCGATGCAAATTGCCGAAAGCCCTGTCGCAGTATCTCATTCGAATTAGGGACCTGGATGTCAGTGTACTGCATCCACTATGACGGTAAGCGACGCCTGCTGTAAAAATGCAGGTTATACTCGCCTTGTAACAGCATTTCCACGGTCGTATTTCGGCACTAGCCCCCTCAGGAGACCGCCGCTCGCAAGCCCGTCACACTGGCACTGGTCATTAACAGCCATGCACCCCTGACTGCCTCACTATCCGCACACAGTACCGTCGTATGCCCTGGCGTTGGTAGGTGGTCCAAAACCTTGGACTGCGCTATGGCAAAACTAGCCATAATATCACTAATGGGCTATCGCATTACCGTGTCCACAACCCCCGTCACACTGGTGCTGTTCGCAAGGCATGCCTTTACGTACATGGAAGTCCACTGATACCCAGCCACATTAGGTGTTTGGACAACCATGTGCCCCTAAGCTGGGTGGAACTAGCTTCAGAGTAGGCACCGTTACTGAATGCAGGCTAGGCCGTCCACGCGTCAACACCACACACCACTAACTCATACATCCATGCAAGGGTTATTAAGTCTACCGTCATTGGCTGCTTTGGGCCAGCTCAATTCCAATGTCACTGCGCGCGCTTGGTGCGTAGAAATGATAACGGATGCAATTCTATTGCGCTAATTATTATGTTCAACTGGCTTGCAAGTGTAAACCAGAGCCTTAGGGAGCAATTCAATTGCACCATGGATACAATCAATCGGTAAAGGTGTAATGTCCACCTCAATCGGCGCTCTGACCGGATCGATAGCCTGTGCTTCGTTCGCATGCCTGTCTGGATTCACGTACAACCGCTTATCATCTGTCCAGAGAAATCAGGTACGCTTGTACTGACCTGACTGTTAACCGATGTCTCATCAAAACGAGGAGAGAACAACAATGCATTTGGAATTGGTGGAGAGCTCGAGGTCCCAACGTGACAACGTGTGCAACCCGGAAATTCAAATCGTGCACTGCAGTGCGTTATTTTTGTTCCTAATTGAACCCCCCAGTTTCCGGGAGTTACAATTAAATCATTATTGTATTAGAGATGGATTTTCAGTTAAAGATCAGAGGTTAGCACCCATTCCCGACGCTTGCATTTTCTTTCCTGGAAGATTTTAGTGGGATCAGTATTTGAGTAACAATGAAAGGAACATTGGACATTTACCAGTTTCATTGCGATCCAGAAGGACTTACTAGTCCTAACATACTCGGAAGCATCTGCTGATCTATCGATCATCATGGTGTCCAAATTTTCGGATTGTGGTAACCTTGTCACCTTCCGTTCAAACTCAGTTCAGTATTCCTTCTGTGACGTATGGTTCCATACACTTGTCGTGGTATCTTAAAATTTGTATGAATTTCTTCCGCTGTCCGCATCTTCTTCTTGATATCTTTTGTGACTCGTCGCACCTTAGTTAACAACCAGCTTGCCCAGTCTGCTTTATCTCCTTTTACCATTCGCTCCACTCCTGGTCAGTCTGATTCACATATTGTTTCACAATATTCGCCTTCGTCTTTTCCCTCTTTGTGCTCTGCTGATTTGGTCACGCCAGTTGACAAACGCACCCCTGCTCCATCTGTGCCACTCTCGGAGTCACGAACGTCTAGTGACCAGTCCAGTAAGCCCCTGCCCAAGACGTTTGCGGCATTAACCAAGGCGAACACTGTGCCAGCTCCCGCAAGCCAGAATCCTGTTGGGCAAAATAATAAGCCTCTGGCCAAGAGTTCACAAGATGAAGCGGCACCACCAAAGAGAGGGCCGGAATCAGTTCTTCACGGAAACAATAATGTGGAGAAACTGCTCAAGAACAAACCGCCTTCTAAGCCACAAATATCTGAGGCCACCGAACTATCCAACTGGGAACGTTGTTTCAACATAATGAACAACCCGGTGTCGGCTAAAACTAACGCAGCAGAGCGAATTTTAGATGCTCAATTATTTCTGAAACGAATGACTTCCTTATTATTTGAAGAAGGAAAACCGGAAATAAATATGGTTTCTACTTTTCAACTTAGAAAAAGCATGTAGGTTCCCCCAAGATGCGTCCCCTTAAAACTGTATGACAGGGAAAATGAATGCCGTAGCATCCTTCGGCGGACTTCGCGCCTCAAAGGGGAACAGTTTCATGTGTTATGTGTTCTATCCTCAGAAGACCGCATAAACATGAAAAGTACAGCTGATGAAGTAAGAACCCGCCGTGCGAACGGTGAAAGCAATTTGCATGTTGAGGGTATTCGTGTAGTTCGGAAAATACAAAGAGCTCGCTGTAAACCAGTCCTTGCCACTCCCGAACAACACGATCCATAAGTGGATTGCACCTACTGTTCGCGAACGTGCACGTTAACAAACTGCATGAATTTGAGCGTCTTGCCTCAGTACTCCTCCCAGACCTTATGCTTTGTACGGAGACATGGTTGTCCCCGGAAACCAAAGATTCCTAAGTACAAATTCCTTGTAATAATCTCTCACGAGCCGATCGCATTGGTGTAAGGTCAGGTGGTGGAGTTATACTTTACTGGAAAGAGAATCTGAAGGCCCGATTCGTTAATGCTGCATTGGAAAGTGATGACTGCTCCGAAGTGCTTTGGTGTTGTATTCAGGATGGATGTAGACCACTCCTTCTCGGTGTCTTCCACAGAGATCCCTTGAGTTCTACTGAGCGTGTACTGGAGTCTCTGCAAAGGCACGGTGGAAGTAAAGATTGTTTATTATTAGGGGACTTTAATACCCCTAACATTATTTGGGATCATGTTCACTGTTGGTGCATCTGACTCGTTCAATTCTACATTGCTAGAAGCTGTTCATGAAATTAATTAAGGTCAGCATGTCACCCCACCTACTCGCATTCTCCCTGGTCAGACGCCGCATATATGAGTATATATACTCAACCATGTACTTTCTCCTGCACAACCGGATGTTTCTGATTTGAACGTTTTACCACGAATAGGGAGGCGAGACCACTGCCTAATTTCCTTTCACTGGACCACACGGTTTAGTGTCCACAACCACCGTGTCTATTGTAGGAATATCTGGCATGCTGATCCAGAGCACTTGAAGATAGCCGCTAGCGGGCAGGATTGGAATCTTCCACAAAACCTAGACGGTGGTAGTGCTTGGAGTCCTGTTTGCTCAAAAATGTTGCCCGTTATTCATGAAGCTGTTTTCATATCAAAACGAAAACCCTTTACTAGAAGTTTCACCTGGATTGACAGACAATTACAATCGCTCAACGACGCAAACTTTGGAATCGCTATAAGCTTTCCAGATTGAAACTGACTAGGCAAATTATAAAATGATTCGGGACGTATGTACATCGAAAACATGCGAAACGGCAGCAACACGAAAGTGATTTTTGCTGTACAGTCTAAAACGTAATACCACTAAGTATGTAACGCACGCTTCCGAGACACGTAAGCCCAGCAAGCAGAAGACGTCTAAACAGCAGGAGGTTTATCAATCAATTGAGAAGGTACAAGGATCACGGAAACGCGCACCGAAACCGGGGGTGTATGTGTCAGATGATTGGCTAGCTGGTGTGATTGGTAACCAATCCGCGCACAGCTGAAGTAAACAGTGAACAATGATATATTACAGGTAGAGAAGCGATTGCGTAGAATGGTTGAAGTGAAAGTAAACATAAGTGTAAATCGTCAATTTAAGCGTCTAGTGAATTCAAGTGACCCTTATTCAAATAAACGGTGTAGAATGTGTACTGAATTGTTACTGTAGAGTAATATGGGAAGTAATATGTGGAAGGCATGTCTTAGGAACAAGAGAAATGACAACGCTTACTCGTGCGCCGCTTTCTTGGACTGAGGTAAATTGATGAATGCAGCTGTAATATATCCGAAACTATATTCCACAACAGCAGTGTGTAAATAGTGAAGCACAAAAGCTGAGAATGAGCACCGTTTTCTTCGCGTTTGTTTGACGTGGACATCTCTGATTATATAGCGTAATGTAGGTGGATAAGCGAATCGTCCAGACGTCTTTTGAATACCGTTAGCGTGGGGGAAGAAACAACGTATGTGGGAAGAGCGTTCCAGTGTTCGCATACACGAAGGGAAAAGAAATTCCGGCGGCATTCCAACCGGCTGTATTGTGTGGCCAGCTTTAGCTGGTGTCCTCTGAGTGTTGTATTGCTATTCAGCTTTAGTAGGTGACGACAAGAATGGTTTGGATTCCTCAGGATCATATAAGTCATTATCAAGTCGCCACGCAGGCGTCGATATTGTCCACTGTAGACCCCGAGGGTTTTCAGCCTCAATCGGTAAGGGAGATGAAACAGGCCCTTTACGTTCTTGGTCGCCCTTCGTTGTGGCAGTTCAAGAGCGGTAAGGTCTTGCTTTTGCCATGGCTGCCAGGCGTGGATGGCGTACTCAGAATGAGGCCGAATGTAGGCGTTGAGCATCTGAGAAAAGATGGAAGGATCGAAGCGCCCGAATGCCCTCCGCAAAAGGCCAAGGTTTTGGTTAGCTTTTTTGGAGGCTTTCTCGGCCTGACGGGAACAGCCCAGATCTTCCTGCACTACCACTCCTAGATCGCATTCCGTTGTAGTGCGCTGCAATATTTGATCCCCCAGTCTGTATTCGCAAGTGGCTTTATGGCGTATGCTCAACACCTTGCACTTTGTAGCGTTGAACTGAAGCAGGTTCTGAGTCGACCATTCGTAGACCCTGTCAAGATCATCCTGAAGTGCTGCATTGTCGCTGGTTGTTCTAATGGCTCGCCATATCTTGAGATCATCAGCGAAGAGTAAGGAGTTGGAGGTGATTACTGTCGCGAGATCGTTTATGTAAATCAGGAATAGTCGTGGACCAAGTACTGAGCCCTGGGGCACTCCGCACTTAACGTCGATTGGGTCAGAGATGACGCCGCGAACTCTTACATTCAGATGTCGTTGAAGCAAGAAGTTACCTATCCAACCGAGGATTGGGTCACCAATTCCACAACACTGCAGCTTGTGAAGGAGGATACGGTGGTTCAGACGGTCGAAAGCCTTTGAGAAGTCCAGATATACTGCGTCAACACCTACGCCGCTGTCAACGGTCTCAGTCCAACTGGATCTGGCAAGCAGCAAGTTTGAAGTGCAAGATCGGTTCTTGCGAAATCCATGTTGTTCTTGTGCTATGATATTGCGTTCTTCCAAGAAGTTCATCAGCGCTTCGGCAACAATCGCTTCCATGATTTTGGAGAGCACCGGAAGTAGTGTTATCGGGCGATAGTTGGCCGGATCTGTACGACTTCCCCCTAATGGATAGGAGTGACGATGCCTTGCTTCCACATTGTTGGCACGCGCATCTCATCGAGGCATCGTTGGAAGAACTTGCAGAGGGGTCCGCCAGGTTTACTGCAGCCAATTTCAACGCTTTTGGACGAATATTATCAACACCGGGAGAGGTATGCTCGCGCAGGGCAATTAGCCTTTTCATAACATCCGCAGTCGTAAACGTGATGTGGCTAAGTCCTGGTGGTGGTACAACGATTGGGAACAGTGTATGCGGCGATGTCGTGCTCTGGAAGTTCGGGGTGAATTGTTGACATAGGGCGTTGGCCGCCTCGGTTGCGTTTTGTGCAAGTCCACACAATGTGTGTAAAGCAGGAATTCCTCGCTGCACTTTGCGGAGCTTGTTAACGTGTCTGTACAGGAGCTTGGGGTTTGAAAGGAATTTCTCAGCTAGATTCTGTTGGTGCTGTATTTTATCTTCGCGTACCAGGTTTACGCAGTGATTCCTTTGGATAGTGTAGGCTTCCCATGTTTCGGCACTCGATGACTCCTTGTATCTTCGCCAGAGTAAATTCCTCGTGACGATACACTTGCGTGTCCTGCTGCGTATGAATGATTTTACTGTCTTCGCTCGCGAAGGTCTTTTCCTAGAAGCACTAGTTACTAACGTGTTGAATTGGTGAGCAAATTCAGACCAGGCGACATCGGGGGATCGTTCTGCTAGAAATGCCCAGTTTGTAGCATTTATAAGTTTGATTAGAGCGCCGTAATCCGTAATGAGCTGACACTCCTCGGTGTTTTCTGAGGAATACTCTGCATAACAGATGTACTTGAACATGAGTGTTGCATGGTCGCTACGGCCTAAAGGACTCTCTATCGATACCGTTTCGATCATAAGCTCTTCATTGGTGAATACAAGATCCAGGACACCCGGTTTGTTTCCCGTCCTGAATCTTGTGGGAGATGTGATGTGATTGTAGAGTGGTAGCCCACTAATTATCTCCTGTACTTCCATTTTGAAGTGTTCGTTGATACAGGCTGGGGTTTCTATGGTATGAATATTGAAGTCGCCAACCAGGAGAATGTGGCTGTACGACTGCGAGAGAATGGTCTTCATTGTGGAGGCTAGGCGGTTGTCCATTTCCAAAGTAGCCGACGGAGGGCGATACACCACACCCAACAAACATGCGTCCCCACGGCTAAGTTGAAGACGACACCAAAGCGCATCGACAATCTGAACCTCTGGGTCATCGATGAGATCAATGTGTAGTTCGCTGCGATAATAAAGTACTACTCCACCTCCTCTACTTGGTCGATCGTTGCGTAGAATAGACATCTCAGGTAGTGCGATTTCTGCATCAGTGATCGCTTCATTCAACCAGGTCTCGGTTATCATAACGAGGTCGCTTGACATCGAGGCCTGACGCAGGCGAAGCTCCGTCAGTTTGCTTAAAAGACCTTGTGCGTTGGTATAAAAACAGGAGAGTGATTCATAGGTTAGAAGGTTATTTGTGGATGTAGACAACAGGTTTGAGACTTGGCCGACCCTCTTGAGGTCGGCTGCTACTAGTTTTTTTGAATTGTCTTAGGCTCGCGAGAATGACTTGGAATAACTCTCTGCACCGTGTGATCAGGTTCATGATGATCCTGATGGTCACTCACCTCCTGCAGTGCCTCGCCGGATGCTATGACGGCAGTCAGATCAGTCTCTGTGGTGGACTCTGCAACAACGGTTGTTCCCACTGAGTTGGTTCTCTCCATGGAGTAACCAGTAGCCTCTGGTCGTAAACTTGCTGCTTTTATTCGAATTTCTGTTGGTAGCATGTTCCGGAATTTACCCCAGTTCTCTAGAACTGTCTGTAAAGTTAGCTCAGAAGGTAAGACCAACTTCAGCAACCTAGGACCACACCCTTTGTAATTTGGTGACACGGGAATCCTGGTCAGGGAGGTAGCAATGACATTTTCTAAAGACAGCGCCTCACGAATGTATCGCCATTGCTCCAGGTCATGTGCCTGAGCTTCTTCAGGAGATGAAGCTTGAGACTCGGGGACGCCATGAATAATGACGGTTTTCAGCGCGTGTTTTCTACTTCCCTGTTGATTGTTCATGTCCTTTGAACGTTCTTTCCACGGAATATCCGGTAAGATACATACTCCGTTCGATGCTCTGTGGTGTCGATTTGCAGCGAGCAGAATGGATTCCGTTTCTTCCGCGGAATGTAGTGTTACTCGAAGTAGTCGAGGTTCACCATAGTGTAAGTTGTTTGGGTGTCTTGCGATGCGGCTCAGCGTAGTGGGTTCAGCGCGCATGCTGATGGCACTACAGATGGAATCCCACTGACTACGATCGTCTATCAGTTTGCCCTTTATTGTGTTGGACTTGGATTCAGGAACGTTAGTGCACACAAGACTTAAGGCACCATGATTCCGCCTTGTGGTTTGCGACTGAACAGCACTAGGTTCTTTTGCTTTTTGTGGATTTGTGAACCGCACTGGCGATAGCGATCCATGTTGAGGCACCGTTTTGACCTCTTCGATAAGTGGAGTCACAGGTGCCTTTGACGGCGTTTTCCCAGATACAACCGCTGCGTAGGATGTCCAGTTATTTTTACCGTAGGCTTGCTGGAGTTTTGTGTGTCGAGTATGTCAACTGAATTACTAGTTATTACACCGGTGGAGGACGTAGTAGCAAGTGGGTTGGAAACGACTTTTTCACTTAGTGGAGTCATGAGGCTAGGGGCCGTTGGAGACTGAGACGCGATGGTGGGGTTGGGATGCCTGGCCCTTTTCCTCGGCCTAAACAAGAGTTTGTAGGTGTCCGTTCATTTTCAAGTATAGCGTTGTTTACTTTCACAGCTGTGTTGCTAGCGTTCACCAGTCATTCGCGTACGTGACATCCCCGCATCTCTGGAAATGTTTATACTCCTGGCACGAACCGGTCAACGGGTTTATGCGTACGCTGAGATCTGCGAAGCGTTGGTGCATCTGACGATTGTACAGGATCCTGGGGGTTTGCTTCCGTTTCCGGCTGAACGGAGGCTGATTCACCCAGACGTTCATCTGCTGTTGTCCAAAAGAACGTGAGCGTATGTGGTCTGAGTGTCGCCGTACTATCCGACTATTTAATTTAAGATCTGCTTGGGTACAGTCACCTTTAATTACAGTTGCGGGTTGCCAGCAGTGCTCATGGGGAAGTCGTGTGTATAGGGGATCACCCGGTTGCCAACTAGAGTCGTGGTCAGCTTGCGATGCTGCAGCCTTGTCTTGTTTCCTCTCCATTTGTGCTCTTGATTTGGAAACAGAAGATCCATTCTGGTACGCAGTGTTCGGCCAAACATCATCTCCGCAGGTGATTTACCACTGGCTTCCGAGGGCGTTATCCTGTAAGCAAGCAGCAAGCGATCTAACCTCGTCTGAACAGTTCCTGGTGCTTGTTTCGAGAGACCTCTTTTAATTGTCTGTACCGCCCTTTCCGCTAGCCCATTAGAAGCAGGGAGATATGGAGCTGTACGGACCTGCTGGACACCATTGCAATTCATGAAGATTGCAAATTCTTTGCTGGTGAAACATGGCCCATTGTCTGTGCGGAGTGTCTCCGGTATCACAAACATTGCAAATGACGACCGCATTTTGGAGATAGTTGTCCCTGTAGTAGGGTGGGCAACGGGACAAACATCTATCCATTTCGAATGAGCGTCAATTAGCAACAGGAAATATACACCATTAATGGATCCAAAGTAATCCGCATGGATGCGCTGTCATGGCTTTTCAGGCCAACGCCAATGGTGTACCGGACCGCGAGCTTTATTTGACTGGTACTGCTGACACAAATCACATGTTTTTAAATAGTTCCCTATTTCTGTATCTAGGCCAGGCCACCAGAAATAACCGCGCGCCACGGCTTTCATTCGGGCTACGCCTGGATGTGCGTTGTGGAGTTCGTTTAGGATGAACAGCCGTGTCTTTAGAGGTGGAATCAGACGGGATCCCCAAAGCAAGCATCCATCGTGAAGGTTCAACTCATTTTTCCGTTGTGCGTAAGGCTTAAGATCGACGGGAACTGTAGTAGGCCAGCCGGTTTTTGTAAATCGCACTACAAAAGATAGCGTTGGGTCACGATCGGTCCACTGACGTATGGTATCACCTGTCAATAAAGTGGTGTCGAGGTGTTGCATTAGATTTACAAGCTCTACTGGTTCCTCCAGTATTTCGTCTGGGGTCGCATGTGGTAACCTGCTTAATGCATCCGCCGTATGATTGTTCAACCCAGGGATATACGAGATTCGATATTTATATGCACTTAATATTAATGCCCAGCGTTGCATTCTCAGTGAAAACATCTGCTCGATTCCCTTTGACTCGCTCAGCAAAGATATCAGTGGTTTGTGGTCGGTTTGTATTTCAAAATAGTTGCCCCAAATGTATTGATGAAACTTCTTGACGCCAAATATAACTGACAGGGTTTCTTTATCCAGCTGGGAGTAATTCTTTTCGGCGGGTTGTAAAGTTCTTGAAGCAAATGCAATCGGGTGAATGACACCATTGGATATTTTGTGGCATAGAACTGCTCCGACTCCGTATGGAAAAGCGTCACACTTTAAGATTAACGGTTTTTCACTATCGTAATGGACCAAAACAGATGCGGGAGCAAGACACTTGTTTGCACAAGTAAAAGCAGATTGATGCTCACTTTTCCGCATCCACGGGATGTTTTCGTGTAACAGTTCGTTTAATGGAGCAAGGATGGTCGAGGCATCAGATAGAAAACGACGATAGTGGGACAACATTCCTAGAAATGATCGTACTTCATCGCTATTCTTGGGCTGAGGTGCCTGCGCAATATGCGCTATTTTACCTTGCAGGACATGCAAACCGGTTTTATCCAGTTTATAACCAATGTAACAAACAAAATAGGAAAAGAACTCACATTTGAAATGTTTTAATTTCAACCCACACTTTTCCAGACGCAGGAGAACAGTTCGCATTATGTTGAGGTGATCAGCGTCACTGCGACCAGTAATAAGGATATCGCCCAAGTATGCACAGGTGAACGGTATATCTTTAACTATATTATCCACTATACGTTGGAAAATGCTGGGTGCTGAATTTATTCCAAACGGGAGACGCGTGTACTGGAATAGTCCCAGGTGGGTAGTTATTGTGGTCAGTTACTCTGACTCATCATCAAGTTCGATCTGAGAGAATGCGTGACTGAGATCTAGCTTGGAAAACGTTTGGCCGCCGGCTAAAGTCGCGCACAAGTCTTCGATACGTGGTAGGGGATATTCTTCGCCGGCGAACGATGAGACAAACGTTTTCCCACGTGGTAGCCTACTCATCCAAGGATAACAACTTCTCTCTAGCACTTTCGGCCGATATTCCCGCAATCAAACCCTGAATTTTCATTTGCTCTTCAATTTTTTCAGGTGGAATATCATTATACTTACAATCAGGAATAGATTGGTGAATATGTACAATAAAATCATTGACGCTTTCTTTCTACTTTTGGACAAGTTTTGAAAAGCAGTATCTAGCAGTGTAAACATTTTGTTTCAGCCCCCATAACGTGGTATAAGTATCCAAAGCAGAACTAAGGATGACATAATTTTCCAGTTGTAGGTCCTCGTAGTGCCGTTGACCTTCATCGCCAAGCGCTTGCCTGAATAGTGTGGTTTTGTGAGCTTCAGAAAAACAAACAGTCGGATTCAGTACAGAAAGTAATTCCACCTAGTTAGTAAATGATTTCCTCTATCTTATCAAGTTCGATAAGGTCGGTTTTTCCTCAGCCGATGACCAAGATGTAGGTGTATTCAACATTGGGTTCGTCATTTTCGTCGCCACGAAGACGTAGTACCACTAAGCATATAACACACGCTTCCGAGACACGTAATCCCAGCATGCAGAAGACGTCTAAACAGCAGGAGCTTTGTCAATCAATTGAGAAGGTACAAGGATCACGGAAACGCGCACCGAGATCGGGGGTGTGTGTGTCAGATGATTGACCAGCTGGTGTGAGTGGTAACCAATCCGCGCACGGCTGAAGTAAACGGATCGAAGTCATTCGAATAGGTGACACAGTCCAAGACCTCAACGAAACTAATTTATCATACCTGAAAAGTAGCACCAGGGCCGGAAGTGGAATACCGGCCTTATACTCCCACGCTCTTAACATGGTGCTTCACAACTATGCAGAAAAGCTAGTCTTTTGTTTTGCCAATATTCATCGGTTTATTCAACGGAGGTACTGTTAGTTTATGGATGTTCGTCTTTACTCTCTGTTCTTAGTGACGTTGGCCTCAACACTGATCTGGCGCGTAAATGTTTCTGCGAGCTAGATGCAAGCACTTCCGCATGACCTGATGGATTGCATCCTCTGTTCCTCATGAGCGTGGCCGAATATTTCGCTGTTCCAATCTGTCAAGTATTTCGGCGCTATCTTGAGGCTGAGCATCTTCCGTTTTCCTGGAATTTGAGCATAAGCAAGCTACTATAAGAAATTGATCGACAAGATGCTACAAGTTATCGGCTCATCTGTCTAACATCTGTTGTCTGCAAGTTTATGGAGAATATTCTCAAGCGAGCTCACAAGCTGGATCTTCAGAACTTTAACATCGTTTCAACTGTACAGCATGGGTTCCGTCGTTCGCGTTCATGTGTCGGCAATTTTCTAGTAGCTGGAGAAAAGTGGGCAAAATCCATGAATGCTGGTAAGCGGCTACATGTCATGGTTTCTTGAGTTCGGCAAAGTTTTGACAAGGTTTCGCACGAACGTTTGAGTAGCAAACATCAGAGTATTGGTGGTACGTGGAAATCTTCACTTGGAGCACAGGTTTCCTGCATAGCCGCGCTTTTTGTGTGAAGGTAAATGAGTCTATCTCCTTCACTGTGAATATGTCCAGCGGTGTTCCGCAAGGCTATATTCTTATTCTTGTACTTTTCGCCTAACGTCTGTGCTACAGGCAGATTGTTTGATTTCCTAGATAAGTTAAAACTATGGACGGAATTCTCTTGTGTGGATGAAGCTGACAGATTACAATCAAGGCTCGATCGACTCTTTTGTACATTGATCGATCAGGTGTCGATTTCCCCTAAAGCATGGTAATTGCTCCGTCGTTGCGTTTGGTGCCTCCGAACCATTTGGATTTTATCATATCGGTGGGCTTTTGCTGGCAAGCTCTAATCGTGAGAAGGACCATGGCGTCCTTGTGATTGTAGACCTAAAATCGACTGAAGATACCTTTAGTAAACTCACATCCTCCAATGAATGTTTCTCGCCATATGACGGTCATTCTCCCGCTTGGCCCAGGGGATATTCAGGCTAGTGTTCACTGCTCATGTATACCCGAATCTTGAGTATGGACCGCACGTTGCCTATCCTCTTCCTATATTTGTATGCAACCTGGCTAAATATGTTCAACGGCGGTGATCTAAATCCGTCCTGGAGCTACGGTTTGTGCTTTACTACCTTCTTCAGCGCATGAACATTTTCTCTTTAACTTATCGTCTACTTCGCGGAGATTCGATTTTCGCGCGACCTATCGTTATAGGTAAACTTGTAGCTGAATTGCAGGACGTCTTTCACCTGAATTCTGAGAATGAAACTAAAACCTACGTTTTCTTTCGGAATCACAAACCGTCAAATTCGCATCCTTGATAATTGCGTTCACATACTTTTGAACAGCAGGTGTCCAATACGTAACAATGAGAATGTCATGATTCCCAAAGTTACTAAGAGAATAAGAGAACGTTTCTTTCTAATCCACTACTCAAATCTTTGCAACAATGTTTTGAGTGAAATAAGAACATGCTGTACATGGCGCAGTTTTAAGCATGCGAATAGTAGGCCGTTAACCCTTCCAAAGCTTGATTAATATGTTTCCGGGTCATCAAAATTTTAGCGAGTAGGTTTTAGCGGGAGCCCGGAAAACTAATCCAAAGGACAGATTGGGTTGCAGGGAAACGTTTGTTTGTACAGCAAATGGTTCCTTGTTGCCTAGTTATGAAAGATGACACGGTTGACGCTTTAGCGAAGGGAACGCGGAAAGCACAGCGCACAAGGCAGTTGTGCGTTGCAACCGAAATGAGCGCTACGCAAAATCGTTGATGCTCAACAGAAACAATCGAACTTAACAACCAGCTCAACATTGCGCATCGGTCGCGTAAGTGTACACTGAAATGGTGATTTTGTTTAGAATTTTACACATGCAAACCGGGGTATCTCCAGACTGCTACACAATCTCTGGAAAACGCTTTCGAGTACAGTATTGATGGTGCCTGAATCAGTTTGGAAAACGCATGCATATAACTTGTTGGACCACAGCGCCTTTGATTTCACTTTATCCGTTTCTCTCCGTCCGAACATCTGTCATGTAATCTTACATGATTTTAGCGGAACAGCAGGTGAAGTAACCCACACCAGAGGGTTTTTAATTACATTGTGTTTCACCTAACACTAACATGTTCGCCCATGGATATTTCTTAAAAATTAATAATTCAGTGGCATGAAATGAATGTCACAATAATTGACCTGTTCGTCCCAAGAAACAACATGTCCCATTGCTGAGGAATAAATACAAGTTATTTATTTAGCTATAGTTGCTACATTTGCAGATCCGGTAGCGTGCTTTGAAATTTGCCAACTGGATGGTAAGGAAGAATCCAGGCACTGAACAAACAGTAATCCAGACAGTGAGATATTGAGCCGGGTGTTTACCTCATTTGCATAAGACTGCATTATCACATGTGACATCTGCACGTCTGCAGCAACGGCAGTAAGACTCTCAGAGAAAGCAAGTATAACGCGAAATATTTCCAGCTGATGACAGGGAACTCTTAACTGGCTTAGGGCAATAAAAGTGGAGAACAGTTCAGTTCAGGTGTTGTGAATAGTTAAATTCATCCTATATATAGATATATATATATATATATATATTTGATGGGTGATTTGATGGTGGCGAGTCAATACAATTACTTATGTCATATTTCGACGAACCGATTTTGGTTGGTTATGTAAACCTTGTCTTTCTGGATTAAAGCGTTTCCTGTCAAACTCGTCTTTGGCAACCTCCCTTCATCATCGATGGGATTTTACAACAACCCTACGAAAAGGTTATTATTGAATGTTATTTGCTATCTCGATCGCTGACGTTCCCTGAGGTCCATCTGTGTTAGTTGATTTCAATACTACTAGGCCAAACTCCGACACCGTCGTCAACGACGAAGCTGTGGTCGTCACCTTGTAATCTGAGTGCGCAGGTTCGAGTCTGCGTAGGAGACCAGGCGAACTCCCGCAGTATCCGTAGCGCAAATGCAATTGCTGATGGTTGCGCGGCAGCGAAGCATCGGGACTGCGTACCGGTGTACTGTTGATGCATCCTCACCAAAGTTTATGCTGTGTAACCGGCTTTTATTGCGACGTAACCGTGCATTGAACTCAATCGTGGTTACATATGGTGTCGGCTTCTCAATCTTTCCAGCTGAGAGGCATCATTCGATTAAGGCGAAATCACCTTAATCCTGTCTTGTTGCTCCTTCCTTCACGCATGTTTAAGCGAGCTTTTGGCCAGCTTGCGAAGAACATGTCCACTCCAGAACAGGCTGTTTATGTTCAGCGAATGGTCCGGTGTGCCACCGAGGAGCCCACTGTCATGCCCGATCTGGTGACGGTCTGTGCTATGCGTGCGATGCTATCCCCATCATAAACGATTAATCCCTCGTAGGCATTCATCAAGGGCAAGGTCTTTCTCTGCCTCTTCAATTAACGGCGCTTATATCGTCAACCCAATAACACTGACCAGACTGTGTTGTAATGTGCTCTGTCGTCGACCACTGGGCGGATATCACCTCATATTCCCTTATGATTTGTTTAGCAAAGCTGCACATGTACTACCAATTTGTGCTGCGGCCTTTTCAGTGATAGCATGGCATATTCTTTCGTGCCGACCGAACACTTGGCGGTCATAAGAGCCGTTGTTGGCCCACTTCTGCGACAGCACTTCTTAAATCAACCCCGAAACCAGATATCCGAATGCGCAACATTCTACGACGCCTTGTTCAACAGCTGATACAAAGTCAGACACAAACCAGTGCTTAGGAACATAGCGTACTTTAGTTGTTGGCTAGCTATCATTTATCATTCTCGAATGGTCACTTTTCTTCCCATCTTCATTTTCTATCCTTTTATCATGGTAATCTAACTCGCTGCTTCCGGATGCGTGTCTCGGCGTCTGAGTAGTGCACCCGTTCGTTGTCCAATCAGCTGTCTTGTGTTTGAGAGTGTATATATACTACATTCTATCTACTCTCTCAGGCAAAAGCTGCGATACTAAACAAGTCCGTTTGGGGTAAAATTTGTCAAGTAATTTTCCGCGAGTCGGCACGCATCAGAACACAGTAGCCATCTGTACCGTACAAAAATGGCTATCACGTTACGACGCATCTCATAAGCTATATCGTCCACAAGTTCATTGGTCCCCGATCGAAGTTCACTTTTCACCGCTCCGTCCTTGCTTGGACTCACATTGCACTCCATTTGTACTATACCACATAGATTCTGCATTGCACAATCGACCCGTGCAATTACGGTCTGTTTATGCAGAGTTCACTTTGGCCATGTGCGACATCCTGGCGAGCACTCTGTAGAACTGCGAACCCAGCGGCGTTGAGCTGCTTCCGTGGGTCTAACTTCACGATTTAGAGTAGACAGACGACATAGTCGTAATTTGCGATTCCTCACAGGCCGCCCAAAATGTGCTGTGTATGATGGAAGTATCTGTCTTCCAGTTTAGAATGATGTTCATTTCATTGAAGCTCAAGGTTTCAGTACATCAATGACTAGGAGCAGCACCTACTTTTACCCTTTCAGCTAATTCTCTGGTAGTGATAGACAAGTTTGCTTACCTCGGAACCTGCATCAGCGCTAACGGTTTAACAGATGAGGTCTCTTTGCGCATTTCAAAGATCCTGGTTACTTTTGTTATCTTCCACCGTATCTGACGACCTAAGTCTATGAAGTTCCGAGTCACAGTGCCACGATAAGAGCGGTCCAGCTCTACGATTATGAAATTAGGCCTGTTTCTGCAAAGAACGTTCAGAGGTTGTCTTTCATTGATCACCACTGCCTTCGGAGCATTGCTAGGGTACGATGGCGACATAACTAGTAATGAGGACGTTCGTCGTGGGATTTTCAGACCAGACAGACTTTACCGGTCGCTAAGCCGCGTACTTTATCTACATAAGCTTCGGAGATTTGGGAACGTACTTCGCCTGCCCACTGGGCCTAAATCTCACTGTGCACTCCGCATGTAAAAGGATTGGAAGCGAAGACAAGGTGGTCAACAAATGACTTGGACCAAAAGTACGTAGGCGCCGACCTCATATTTGGCTGCAGTCGCGCCCTGTCGACTCTGGTTGGGGACGCAAGGATCACGAGCACACACGGCCGGAAACCCTCTCTGCACAATGGCGAACATGTGCGATTCTACTCCCATAGCTACGCTTTTATCCATCTTTTTGGGCTACACCGGCTTCCACTTAAACTAGATCTTACTCTGCATAAGAATTATTTCACTTTATTTGATTTTCTGAGTTCCGTCATTCTACTGCCTATTCCCTGGCCATTTTGTGTGCCTATTTCTTCCAATTATATGTTGGTATTTTGATATCCTCGGTGTGCCTGCGCATGATGTGCACATTGACAAGGTGCCTACCTTTCTACACGCCATATCTACTACTGGTTCCAGGAGATTGTGAATCGTTACTGGGGCGTGGGGACGGGGTGCGCGGCGCTCGTGGCCATGCTAAACTCAAAGCATGGTTCCATACATCCAGTGTAGAGCGGACTACGGCCCACCCACCTCCTTGTACGTCTGGTACGCATGCTCCCCAAAATAAACAGGAATGCTTCTGCCATCCATATTGAAGGAGTGTGGGCCGGTTACTTTGACGAAACCCGGCTACAATTTACATCCCTCCTGGTTTTGCTCTTTCAGCTTTACACTTTATATGGAGCGCGTGGGTGGCGCAACACAAGCCACTCATGGTCCTTCTGTAGGCGCAGATGCCCTGTGGCTGTCCTCATGGAGGCATATCCGATATCGGATGCTGCCAAAAATTTTATGTTTATATATATATATATATATATATATATATATATTTATAAACCGGGGAGCCTACGGTGCGCTGAGGCTTGTGCTAACTAGATCCTCTCTGGTGATCTACCTTCTGCTGCAATGACTTTGCCATCGGCTCATATCCTGGAAGCCTACTCGTGGCGATCGCTGAATGGGAGTTGGGTTACGTAATTCTTCCTGCTAACATCCAAGACAGCAATCCGCATGAGTCAGTGAACTGACCATTTGCTAGACTCGTTGCCTTTGGTTGTACCTTTTACCGAAGGCTTTGGCTGAGGACCCGAGACATTCTCCTTTTAGCTGTGGGCGCCCTGCCAGTATCCTAGTTCATCCTCTTCGTATGTTTTGAAGTGGTCAAAGGCGCTCTTCCCGTAACACCTAACCGTGAGAGACAACAGGTCAACGGGTTATAAGCTCACAGCTCGATTGGCGGTGAGCACGAACGCCACGCATTTTCTCTGACGGCGGGAGGGTGCCTCCGGGTGTTCAGTGGTTTGCTACTGCCTGCTTCAAGCCAGGTAGTCCCAGATCAAATGGGAGCAAACCCGCCACAACCGTCCTGCCTCTGCTGTGGTTGCAAGTGTACCCTACTACGGTAGCAAAACATATGAATCGTTCCAGTACCTCAAAGGCTACTTGTGAAGGAAAAACTGGTCACAAGCTGTCTCTGCAATCACATTCCCCAGCTGAACCTGTTCCCCGTTATTTTGTTGGTCAGGCAATGCAGCCAAAGACTCAGGGTGAAGTCCCTTAAGCAAACCTCCCAATCACCCACTGTCTTGTGGTTTAAGCTATTGAGCTAAAGGATCCGGGTGGAGTCTCTCAAGCACACCTCCGATACACAACCGCCATTTCGCATGAGATTGCCCACTAATGCAATCATATGCTTGCGCGCAAAGCATTTTAGCATCGGTTGCTGGAGCGTATGTCTCTTAAAGACAGCTGGACTGTTGAAATGTTGTACATTTCAGCAAATTTATGATCATACAAACAAATTTGCCTTTTTACACTGTTAAATATGCTTGATAATAACCATGGTTGTCCGTTTAGTGAATTCGGCGATGTAGAACAAAAGGAATCACTAGCCGGAAAAAGTACCAAATTGTAGTCACTTGTGAAAGCAGCCAGACACGAAAAATTAACGGCAATTTTGTGCTCTTGAGCCACATACAGAAATAGCACCTCGGGGAATCTGCTGCCTATATTTCTTATCTAAACTATTAGCACTGTCAGCTGTGAGATCACATTCTCAAGCCTAAGCTTATGACGAACCAGCTTCCATCAACACTGGATCAGACAAGGCTCACGAATTGGCAATTCTCAATATATAGAGAGCGAACTGGATGATGGATAGTGTTATCAATGCAACTGCTTTAAGTTATGTGCGAAATGTGCATCTGTAAATCTTGCTCACGAGTACTATACCACTAAATACGCCTGCCTGCATTTACGGCAACAGGCTAAATTTAGCTGCTTGCTTGTTGTTATATGAAACGAACTCTTTAAGGGCGGTCCTCCTTTGTGAGAGTTTATAGATTTACAACCACCAGGGGGTGGCAATTTTACATTCACCCGGGTGGCTCAACTAGTTGCTACGTCACTGACTGGACGCACTCAGATTTCACGAGTCTGTGACAAATGCTCCCACCCACGAACCACCAACTCCGGCTTACTTCACAGAGACCTCTTACCGCCTTATCACATCTTATCTCAGCTCAATACTGGCCTAACTGTGACGCCTGCTGTAACAAAGCAGTGCTCACTCACATGAAAACAAAATGGTCGCAGTCGTATTTTTGTATTAGCGCTGTCAGTGGAGCGCAGCTCAAAACCTCTCTCTTGTACCTAAGGAGTCCAAGATATTCCGAAATGCTTCAGGGAGATCCTGTGGATGTACTCTGCAAGATCGAGTGGAGAATGTGTTTCGCGGAGCGAATTATGTCAGAGGCATGAGCATGCGTGACGTCCAAGCACTGCCAGGAATTGATAGACCAGGTGAAGTGGGATTACGCACGCGTAGTGCATTGTACTAATTTGTAAATTGCTCCCGTAGATATAAATGTATACGATTGGAATTGGTGTTTTCATTGTAATGCATCGCAAAACCATTGATTCGACATGCAGGTATAAGCAATGTTGTTCAGACTAAGTGCTTTCGCGGATAATTCTCGCCTGTTTCCGCGTTAGCGTTGCCAGACAACCAGACGGTATCCGGATGATCCTTGGTAATCAGGACTACATTGCTGTTAACGATGTGAGATCATGTATTGCTACGTACTGTTGGGTCGCTGATTCATGTTACGTAGTTAATATCAAGCATAGGACTACCGTACGCAGAAAAGAAATAGTCAGTCTTTTGATGGTTTGAGTAAGCATTATTGCGGAAATGTCGACTTTGCATATTGCGTGGGTTACCCATCGCTGTGTGAGGACAGACACTGTGAGATACGATAAGACAACGCGTCAGATGTAAGTCACTGATCCATCTCAGGATGCGAGATCGATGTTTTTTACCTATTGCGAAGCATTTCAGAGGGCTAAGTGATCGACTGCGTTCGCTACAGGGCTTATGCTCTGCCAATGTATGTGCTGTATCATGAGTCGTCAGCTAATTTCTAGTGGTGCAGCTTTCAGAGAACACGGACCACCCATGCGAGCAACTTAGTCGTCGTCGCGATTGCCTACACATTGACCACCAAACATCACACTTATCGCTCCAGTGCAAGCACCTGATAGCAAGTGCCGTGCCTCACAATAGCTTTGGGCTGGATGGTACAGCGTACCGAGTTTGGGTTGCGGTGCACAGGTCTTTCGGCTGGCCAGCAGAACAACCTCCTCGTGGTGCCAGCTGAGTGGTTCGGGTTTAACCCGTTCCAGCAAACAGTTCGGCGGCAGTGTTCCAAGACGTGGTGGGTTTTCGCCTGGCAAGCGTTCTCCCTATAAAAAGCCACAAAAGTCTGCTTAACAACACTGCGACGTGGCGGATGTGACTCGCCACAAACTAAAGTCACTGGCTCGTGGATATTCGGAAAATGCTATCCAACCCACGAAAATCAATCGCTTATTCTCACATTCCTGACGATATCAAACAGTCGAAAATTCTGCGGCGCATTCAAAAACACAAGCTACATTACCACACAATTACATACGCATATACACCCACGTACTTACATACACTGTTATGCCAAACGTGCCCTTTTGTACAATTTGATCACACTATGTTAGCTAAAAATGATCATGCCTGCAAACGTATGTCTCGCATTGTGGAGAATAAAAATTTATTTATTTATTTATCACACCTTTAGCCGTCTCAGCAGATTGCCGCATGTGATGTTTCTCTGTTACACACGTGGCTACGTGTCAACCCAGAGTTTAGTCGAAAGTTGCGCAGGCCACTTTTTCGCTTTGTTCACAAGCATGCCATCACATTTTGTACCCCAGACCCCAATCATTCGTAGTCATACACCTGTGACTGTCTTCATATGTGGATACACCAAAACTGCCGGAGCGCTTGGTGGTCGTCCTGACAGCATCATCGCGGATTCTTCGTCTTCGAATGTTCCCTTTTGGAATTATAAAGGGGATTTCATGTACAAAATTATGTTCTGGAGCTTTCCGCTTCGCTCCTGTTGTATCCCGAAAATCAACAGACCAGAGCAGCCCGGAACATATGTATGGAAGAAACTGTCCGCACACACACGCAATACAATTAAATCGATGGAGGTTCGCACTGCAACCAGTTAGATGCAAGGTCATCTGATAGGCCAACAAGTGATAAATAGAAGTTTGAGTAGGATAAGAGAATCGAGGGAGAAAAAGCAAACTACTTAAACACGACAGTGCCAAATATGTAAATTACGGTGAGCGATTAGTTGCAACGAATTGGAGGTATACCAGTTATCATGCAAATGTATCTGCCGAATCGCCAAGTCATACGCCACTTCATTGGTACGTTCATTACTTAATCTTCCACTCTTTATTACGACCACCCTACGGGACATGTGAAAAGTTGTGTACCTGACTAGTTATATACCATTTTGCTGCTATCTGTGATTGTGAACCACGTGTTCACATATCGTTAGATTTGGAATTAAGTACAATCGATCCCGCGAAGTTTCGTGATCTGCGGGTACAACTACCGTAGAAACGAATCGAAGTGTCGCTCGCCGATATGCTGTGTTGACCAACTACGTTTTCTGGAGAACAGCCAGTGAAATGGTCAGACTAAGTTGTCAAGCAACGATGCAGTGATTCCCATGTGTGAACATACCACAAAATTGGGTACGGGATACAAATTCATTTGATGTGTGTCAGTTGCTCTTACCTTGGGGCTGCGCCAATCCGCCCATACACGAATATGTATATACAGATCAGCCGATGCAAACCGCCGACAACCGTGTCATTTGAATTAGGGACCTGGATATCAATTTACTGCATCCACTATGACGGTAAGCGAAGTCTGCTGTAAAAATGCAGGTTATACTCGCCTTGTAACAACATTTCCACGGTCGTATTTCGGCACTAGCCCCCTCAGGAGACCGCCGCTAGCAAGCTTGTCACACTGGCGCTGGTCATTCACAGCCATGCACCCCTGACTGCCTCGCTATCCGCACACAGTACCGTCGTATGCCCTGGCGTTGGTAGGTGGTCCAAAACCTTGGACTGCGCCAGTGCAAAACTAGTCATAATATCGCTAATGGGCTATCGCATTACCGTGTCCACAACCCCCGTCACACTGGTGCTGTTCGCAAGGCATGCCTTTACGTACACGGTAGTCCACTGATACCCAGCCACATTAAGTTTTTGGGCAACCATATGCCCCTAAGCTGTGTGGAATTAGCTTCAGAGTAGGCACCGTTACTGACTGCAGGCTAGGCCGTCCACGCGTCAACACCACACACCACTAACTCATACATCCATGCAATGGTTATTAAGTCTACCGTCATTGGCTGCTTTGGGCCAGCTCAATTCCAATGTCACTGCGCGCGCTTGGTGCGTAGAAATGATAACGGATGCAATTCTAATGCGCTAATGATTATGTTCAACTGGCCTGTAGGTGCAAATCAGAGCCTTAGGGAGCAATTCAACTGCACTATGGATGCAAGTAATCGGGAAAATTTGTAGTTTTTTGGCCGGTGGTTTTATTTCCAATGGTAGCCTTTGTGATTGCCACCCAATTGGTAGATTATTATAACTTTTCTGTTGCCACCTGTATCTGCCTTACACATCTACCGATAGAAGCAGACGTGTAGTTGTCGGAGCCCTTATGTTGCGCTTCCAAAAAGCATATGTTGTGGTTTGTTATGAAAGCCGAATGAGTTCCTCATGTATGCCTCCATAGAAAGAACCGAACAACTGTGATTGGTCCTAGGGATAAAGTCGCGAGTTTAAAGCTCGTAAGTAACACTTTTGGTGCACAATTATCTTGGGTCCAGTACTTTATCGAACTTGACGAAATCTAGTTGTGACGCATTTGAGTTACGAATGTGAACATGTCTGGAGAATACAACCGCAAGCATTTAAGGTTTTCTTTGATTATGAAATGTGAATGAACTTTGCTGTTACTTACGTACATGTCATGACATGTACATTGTCAGCAGGAGCAGATGGGGACAAACCCATGTATTTGCAATTACCGTCTGGGTTAGACAATGTAATCCGTATTTTTATAAAAACTAATCGGTGGCAGATCATTCCTTTGTCGATAATGTCGCACGGATTGGCCGCCTTCATTGCAAATGCTATAGGCCAACACGACAAGTGGGTTATTCTGCGTTCACCAGTTTGGCCTCCCGGTTTGATACACCACGTGGTGTTTTGAAAAGTCAGATGTGCCTTATAGGCACATCTTCGCCTCTGACGTTAAATAGCTTCATGTTTATTAAGCTCGTAAATCCTAACTGAGGCATTTTACGTAAGCAGTGCAATAAGGTGAGAGAGAGCGCAGTAACAGGTTCGGGAGAATGTTCAAGGTAGCTTTCAGCTAGGGAATCAGCCCGTTTTCTCACAGTGCATAGGGCTGGTATTTAAGAAATTAACCATTTTATTGATGGTACTGAGATTTATTCTATTAGCGGGACCTATTATTCAAATTCTATCAGCGCGTCTTGGTTCAGTTGATCGCCGTTTGATAGAAACTACCGTCCTCGGTGTAACAAGGAAACCTGTAGGTTTGACAGTTTCCGGTATTCGACCATGACTCTTGTGGCGTTGTCCACCATCGGCTGTATCCGCGTTATTTTCGAATTGTCTGTCTTATGAATAAATTTACTTAACTCTGTCAGACATCTTGCATTGTTTTTTACTATAGTTCGCCTCTCTTCCAATCCGCCATAATTCGTCCACTTTTTGTTTTGCTTGTTAGCAAATTAATTAAAAATCTGGTCATCCTATGGCGATACAAGAAATTTTTCCACTGCAATAGCTGCGAATGTGACTGAGTGACCCAATATTGACACAAAGCCCGTGATCTAATCCCTATGGCTTTGGGACCCTTTTATACTTCTCGCAAGTTTACCCACAAACTTACTGCTCTGTTCACGTTAATGCTTGACAAACTTCGTGATAGTAAAGTATTTACGATGTACAGACAACAAGGCACATGTGGTTTATTTTGCCATATGCATACCACTAATTTGGCTACTCACGAATCTATGAGAATCTGCTCATAAATTTAGCTGATTGTTACCATATCGAAACCGAAAACAGTTGGGTGTTATTAGGTCAATCGGAGCAAAAGCGAGCCACGTCACTCTTTACCATACAAAACGTTTAATTATGTTCACTAAACTACATGAATCACTGTAACGCGATTCGGGTAGTCGTAAGCTGACCATAGGAAAGTAGCTAGACTCAATTTCAATAGTTTTTGTTTAAAAGTGTCAAGGCACAAATTTTGAACGTCGTTTCTAGGGTTACAGCTTGCGGCACATTATTCATCTATGTCTACTCCCAGTCCGGGATAATTTCGTTATGCTAGTCAATCCGAGTCAACAACCATTTTATTGGCCACGTTCTCACGGAATCAAACGAAGTATACGCTGTCACAACAGTATATCCTAGTGTGATTACCGCAACGAGTAACAGTAGCTTTGCGGTTTCTTTGTCATGAGAGTGTACGAGTTTCCCAACAACCAACAGGTAAACATGCTACTAACTTTCCGTTAATCGGAACATCGAGGGACTGTGTGAAATATCTGCACTACAAACTGCTAGGTAGTTGGTTGATACACCTTGCTATTCATGTTCTGGAAGCAACTAATCCTGTCGTACATCGAACAAAACACAGTTTCCTAAAGAACGCAGAAACGCGCGATCCGCCCTTGTACCCACAGCAATTTGTGTTGCTTAACAGACGAGTGCAGGTCGATGATAACATGCACGATTTCGTGAGCAGAACAAACACATGCATTTCGTTGCAAATGGTGTACTGTCTGTGTCTTACTATGACAAGGCTCGTCAACTGACTTCCAATCCAGACAGAATCTGTGTATCACGGAGCCGTCTACTTTCAATACAAATGTTTCAGCCTTGGATCAGGTGCTGTGTACGACTGCTCAGATGTCTGTTTGTCGCGCCTTTTGTGCGGTCGACGACCTAAGCATTTGTGATTTCATGTGTTTTCGTAGCCCTTACGGATTTAGTCGTCTTAACGCATTCGTGATCAAATTCTTATTCCTATGTTTGATCATGTATTCTTTCATACCAGCTTTATACTACCGAAATTCATCAATCTCGCTTGGAATGTAGGGATCAGACTAGTTAGTGTTTGGAAAGTCTCCACGGCAGTGGTTAAAATTCATGTAACAACAAATGTTAAGTTGGCTACGCGCCATTATATAGCCTGTGACACCGCGTTGTATCACCACATAGATAGGCAATTCCGCCTCTCAGCGTCTAGCTAGAACCCACACCCATTTAGCAAAGACATAACTTTCTTTGAACTCTGCCAGTGTGGCAGCGCAACTAACAGATTCCACAGAGCATTCCACACTTGGCAAACACCTGCGGAAAAGAAATTCCGACCACATTTCAAACGATACTACTGATCGACCAGCTTGAAATGATGGCTTCCCAGATTACTGTGGCGACTGAGCTCCAGTAGCTGTTGGTGCAGGTGACTGCAGTCCATTAGAACATAATACGTCAATATAAGATTCCCACGCAATCCTCGTTGTGGTCCGCTAAGAAGGACACGCACTGTCGGCCTTTGTTCATATGGCAACTGGGACAAGTCTTTGAGATCCTTGGTTGCTCGGCGCTGATGTTTCTCCAAAACAGTGAGTTCTGTCCTGAGCCGTGGCTGTTAGAACTGCATTGCGGATTCCACGTGTGGACGTGTGTATGCGCCTTGAAGCTACCGAAAAACCAAAGAGTCGTAGCGTCAGAATGTATACCGGAAAAGTCCAACGTTTTAAATGCCTCTTCTTGACAGGAAATAAAACGAATAGACGATCAAAGAGGGTGATTTCGACAAGGCTGACGAGTAGTCGACCAAGAACCCACTAGAGTTCAAACATGCAAGTGCAAAATAATGGGCATAATATACCAGAACACCTACCAACATGGACGGGGAGAACACGTGCTGCACTGCGCTTCTCATGCATGCTACCTTGGGTTACTCTTGTAGGACGAGCTCGGATGCTTATAAGCGGGCCGCAGCATGGCGGTGAAAAAAGCCAGCTTGACATTTGGATATACTGAGGAGTGCGGTTGGCCGGTATGCTGCAATCTATGCTTTGCAAAATCTCGAAGCTTATGTGAGACCACACGTTGAGCATACAACTCAGGTGTGGCACCAGTGGCAAATACATGACCTCACCGGTTTTAAGAACCCACAAGGGAGAGCGACAAAGTGTGTTACGGGATTGCTCTACAACCCTTACCAGCTGTGACTGAATGCTCTAGGAATTTTTAATGAAAAGTACTGTCTACTGAGAGGTGATTTCGTATTGAGGTATCAGATCCACAATGATTCTAACACCCATGCTGACGCTTATGGAAACTGTGGCACAGCACATTACTGAGAGGACAGCATTTGAAGTTGATGACACAGTATAGCCGCGGCCGCCGGAATGTTTCGCATTTCGTGTATCGCAGCTGTGATATTTACTTTCGCATTTAGTCACATTTGCTCGTACGTTATCCGAATTCAAAACGTGACTAAATGGTGCATTACACCGTCTGTATTACATGATTTAACTCATGTTACTGGGACAAGCAACCAAGGAATCAACTGATGTGTGCAAGTGAACATTGCGGTAACTCCACCGCTACGCGTTTTTCGTTTCGATATATCCATTTTGGTCTCACCGTTTACCTACGGAAACATGTTAAGCGAGTGTTTTTAGCTCCGTGGTAGATCCATTGTTCCTATTGTGTGCTAAGAACAACTAACTTCGGCCTAGTCTAAAATGCCCCCATACTTTTCGCTGAATATGGCATGAATCTCTTATTTGTCTGGTATTTCATAGCAGTACGTTAAGTGGTTCCATACAAGTGGTGTACTTGTAGGACTAGTATATACTAGTCCGAGAATGTCCTTGCTTTGATGCGGATACCAGAAAACCGGAAGAACGGCTACAACGGACTGCATTCGAGGAAGGATAAAATCGGACGAAGCGACTAGAGCGTACGTCAGTGTCGGAACTCACCGTGGACACAAGTGAGGAGCCGGACGTAGGTAAAAATGGCCGTAGCGTCAGCGTTAAAACAAAAACCAATAATGTATGATTGAGTAACAATTTGTACATAAGATAAGAAATATATTTTGGGTTGCTACACACTGCAAATTAGACTATTACATAGTAATGGAGTTTGCATGCGCTGTCCACAAACCTATTCAGTTCGGCTTGAATTAGTTTAGCACCGTCTGGCCAATTAGTCGTTCATCAATCCCTTATGCTATCAGCATAAGGAAGACAAATCTGGCGTACACGAGGTTCATATACATCAAAAGCAACACGGGCCACAGCATCGCCCCATGTGGCACTTTACATTCGACTTGAATGGGAGCATACAGGGATGGACACACCTTATTTCCGAGTGCCGCTGGAGGAGAAAGCTTCTGATTCACCCTAGGACACCATCAGTAATGTCATAGGTATGGAGTTGGGAGAGATGTATGCCCTTGAGCTAACCTGTTCAAAGCCTTTGTGACTTCGAGATAAACTATATCAACGTTTGCTCCGCTATCCACTACTTCTGTCCAGCTGAATCAAAATAGCAGAAGATTGGTTGTGCGCGTTCAGCTTCGTCGGTGGCCATGCTGTTCCTGTGCAGAGAAGATCGTTGTCGAATAGATAGCAATTGCTTCCATGACTTTCAGTGACGCCGGTAAAAGGGTTACAAGACGGTGGTTAACTAAATCCAAACCACTGCCACTTTTCTGAGCTGCCATTCTCATTCAATGTTTTCACATGTCTGGTACATACAATATGTCGGAACAACGCCGAAACAATCAGACCAAATATTCTCTTGGGCTCTTTCCAATCACCGTAATTGACTTATGGTAAATAGTGTCGTCTCGGAGGGAGCTGTGCTTACGCTTACACAACTTTTTCTGTAGTTCCTATCATAAAAGCGAAATAAATGAATTTTGTTGGTGGGACGACGACGATGCTATGGAATGCATCGAAAGGTTGGAGCAAGTTGCAGTCGCAGGGCATTCGCTTTTTCATCATGGTCAGTGTTGGTCCATCCGTTGTTTACAAAGAAGGAATTCCCATTTCATTTTTCACAGGATAGTTAACGCTTTATAAAGCAACCGGTGGTTTGAAACCACACGTATTATAACAAGGTAGTTTTTTCACGGAGTTGACCATAGCGTTTAATTTGAGCCACATAAGCCGTCCAGGCCTACGTGCACGGTGAGATATTATGGATACATCAGGCTGTTCAGCACTTGCGTGTCCTGATTCATAAAACGAGTTAGTTTCTCAAGTGAATAGCCTTGGTTTCTGATACTTCCGCATCCAGCTTGATGCACTGGCCGACGAAATCTTACCATGCGCTAGCCGGTGCTTCGTATTTCCGAAAGTTTTAGTTGGTTGTCTCATCAGGTCAAGTATATGTGCCTGCTATGTAATGGTTCTTGTCACTTCGGTAATTTACACGTGATGTTCTGCTTAACAGATTTATCCCAAGCGTAAGACTGCATGAAAGCTGAAATCCAGAGGGAGTTCGACGACCTCCCTCTCGAACAAGAATTCTCCGTTGGTGAATATCCGGTCCAGTATGAAAGTTATATGTTCCTCTGAATCTGGTAGGGTTGTTGATGTGACCGTACAGTGGAACGCTGTCCACAAACTCTTGTAGATCATTTTTGGACTGTGCTCCATGAGTGGCTGGGGATTTCAGAGTATGGATGTTCAGAGACACAGTGAGAAGAATGTGGTGGTACTTCATGCTTTTGCTTGCTTCCTTACGGGTTCCAGCTTAAAGCTTTTCTCGGGTGTGAGGGTACAAGCATGTACACGACAGTCACCGAGCAAACATCGTCGCCGCTTAAGGGTCGATGATACCAAACGAAATCTCACACTAAATTGACAGATTCCTGCATGGACTCAACTTAAAGTTCAATTCTTTACTGCGTTGGTCTTGCCAAACAACGGATATGCCTGACAGCTCGACTGCAATGTCAGTTATTTCAAGTCAAGTCCAAGTAAGCTTTATGTACTCAGATGGGTGCACTTTCAGGCCATTTACTGTATCAACTGCGAGTAAGGTAACATGAGATTTTGACAAATACAAGCTTTTATAAATAGATGAGGAAAAAGAGAATAGGGTGCATTTTTGTCACTCGAGTGAAAGCGCCTACGTGTTTGAGCACAGAATGCATACTGATAAACAGAATCCTAGTGTCTTTTTCAAGCCATCAGAGCATAATTTTGTGAGCACAGTTCTTACTTTGTTTCAATCGGCCGAAATTTTCGTGCCCAAAACTAACAGACTGCTAATATTGCGTGCTATCTGGGAGTAGTCATCAAAATCTCGGTCTTGTAAGTACTTTGGTCAAACGATTCCTATTATGTCCGTGGTAGATAGAGTAAAAATGATGGCACCGGCCGATTTAAAGGTCCCGGCATGTCTCCATTACACCGGTGAGGTCACAAAGCTTTGACGGAATGGCAGTTCTGAAAAGGTACTAAGTATATCTTGAGCGTTAGTGTACATACAGGATGGCTACTGGAGGTTAAAAGCACTTGAAAATAAGTGTGTGAATGAATTGAATATAGGCTAAGCGGTGAGAGGCCGGCATCTAACCGTTTTTGATGGTGTATCGATGCACCGAACAATGCCTAATCTCAAGATGAATTCCGTCAGTTCTCGGTCTCACCTGGGGATGCGGTATACAGTCCAATGAAGCGTTCTCAATAACTAATTGGTTAAACACAGTTTTCTGGATCGCTTTTGTAGGTACACTGAGTCCCGGTAGTGTTTTTTCTTCGGTGACGTCAAGTGGATGCCTTCAATCGTATTTCTGAAAGAGATTTGTTACATAACTTATTTCAACTAAGCATTAAGTTCACGGCCATCTGTAGAGAATGAGTCATAAGTGTCAGTATCCTTGGTCCAGTACCACTATGGGGCGGCGACACGACTAGCCATAAAATCGATTGTAATATGATTTGCCTAGCAGATAGAATTTCACGGATTTAACACAATTATTCAGGATCATGAGCGTGGACTTCCTCGTCGCTAGCTGCTACTAGTTCAGGCACGCAATGAAATAAAATGATTCTTGTTCTGCTGCCTGTGTGGTGGTGGTTTGAATTATTTTTATGCCACTGGCGTTCGCTCCACGGAACATCTAAAAAGATATGTGTCTCACCGTTTTCACTCCAGATGCATTGTGCCAACAAAAACATCGACTCGGCATCACCTATTGATCGCAGTGTGGACCGAAAAATGGATACTCGGAGCAGTGCATCGAATTTGGAGGTTTAGTGGCAGGCGTCAATTTAATCTACTTAGCCTGAACACTTATCCGATCACAGAAAAAATTTCCGTTAGGTTAGCTCTTTCTGAGCTTTGCTTTTTAAGCAGTTTGTCTGACTCGGAGAAGTTTGTGTATATGAGTGATAAGTACCATTGTTCCACCTGGTTTTCGATGATATCGTGGGTGCTGTTATCATCAGCTTTGGCGACGTCACTGCAGTCTGCAACTCGTTCTCAACACATCTTGTGGCTGAAGTCATTCGAGTCGCAATTCGTATGCATCTAACATCCCCTGATGTAAAAGAGGATCGTTTTTTAAAGAGGTTCAGTCTTGTCGGTCAATCGAAGGTGTAGGTACACACACGCTTGCACCAGTCGATACCTTGAACTAATGGATAGGGGTGATAGGGCCGGTATACTGCGATTGTTTGTGAGGATTGTCATATCGAGGTTCTTATGATATCCGTTACTGTGAGATCATAGACACACGTAACTTTTTGCTTGGCCTGGAATTAATGGTTGCGAGATGGATGAGGTTCAAGCCTTCTTATTGTCGCCACTAACGAAGCAATTTGCACCTACAAACATAGTTAGCTTGTAAATGGAGTATCGGTTAGATTCAACCAAATGATTATGACCTGAGCATCACTACGTAACTTATTCCATTGTTCACATCGGGATATGGGTTGATTAAGCAGAAAAACGAAAACATCCGCTGTGGATGTGACTTCGAGGCGATTCTATTAAACCATCTATACCAAAGGTATGATGATATTGCCCTAATCTGTGACAGCTCAAAAACGTGTCAAGCTGCGCTGGACAGATTAGCACTAGCTGTCCGTCACTTCGGGCTTTGCTTCGCACCCACGAAGTGCAAAACGTTCCTCCAAGATTGGTCTGGACCGCCTCCTACGCTGACCGTTGGTGAGGATCAGCTAGAAGTCTTTCAAAAATTCAACTACCTGGGAAGTTGTATCAGCGCCCGTGTGATTGAGGGTGAGATCACGAAACGTATAGCAAAAGCTCGGGGCGCTTTTGCTAACCTTCGCCACCTGTTTCGCGGGCGCCACATCACACTTGCTCTGAAGGGTAGAGTGTGCAATGCAGCGGTACGTTCGACCCTACTGTACGGTTGTGAAACCTGGCCGCTTAAAGCAGCGGACCTGAAGAGGCTAGTTACGTTCGACCACCGGTGCCTTCGTAATTTAGCTCACATCTGGTGGGAACACCGCGTGAGCAACGAGCGTGTTCGACGCCTTGTTTACGGCACAGGAAAAGGAAATGAACCGCTCAGCACCGTCATTTCACGCACCAGGCTCCGATGGCTCGGCCACGTGTTACGCATGCCAGCCCACTGACTCCCGCGGCGTGCGTTGTTTGGATGGAAGATGAGGAGGGGTGGCCAAGCGATGACTTGGTCGAGAGGAATGAAGGTCCTCACTTCTGAGCTGGCCTCGGTTGGAGCGTCTCGACTTCGTGGTTGGGGTCCGAAAGACGATGAACAGGTTTGGTTGGACACACTTGCTGATATGGCTAGGAGCCGACCTCAGTGGCGTTCGTGCTGTGAGTTTCTTTGTCCCACCCTGTAACGGGGTTTAGGAAACCGGTCCAGTATGCTCGACCTTACCACCTAAGCGCAAGTTACCGGAGTCAGCAGATCAGTTCGATCGAGAGAACGCGTGAACCCACCGGGAGACAGCAATGGCTGGACAGCGAATCACGAGTGGCACACGTATCCAGAAACCGACAAACCGGATTGGACCATAGAACATAGAGAGCGCACTGGCAACTCGAGAATCGCTATTAACGGCAAGTTTCAGAGTGCAAAGCCAAATATGAGCGGTCCAAAGAAATACGGCCAATCAGATGCCAAGCACGAAAGATGTGATCATTGCGCGAGACAGGAAGACAGCGACCGAAGATGAATAGCATAACCCAATGAAATAAAAGGGGAACGCGACCAATGAGGTGAACCGAAAAACAGAAGACCCACTGAGAAGGCTCGATGATTAACAGTGTTTATTTCTTTTAAATAGGCTACCCTATACTGAATAAAGGCCTGTTTTCCGCCCGCCGCCATCGTGACTTTTTGATCGTGTCCGTGTCATATAACACACCTCATCGCTCTTAGCCTCCTCTCCAACCATGATCTCATTACTTCGCCTTATATAATGTTGCACAGTAATTTTTTGATGCACAGTAGCCGGCTGGTAGGTTACTGGAACGATGCCCATCTGTTACCGGTATCTCAGTCGGCTTGCACCAGTTGCATGGTTTGCTCCTTTTTCTGTGTATTGCGGCACAGTAGCTGAGGTGTTTCCCACCTCTAGCTAACGTGCATGGTGCTGATGATGATGAAAGGAATTCGTGAACAGGCCAGGGAACGTGTTTCGCTGCATCCATGATAATATAACTGAGATATAACAGACGTAAGTGGTTCATCCTAAACGAGCCTTTCAGCTAATGCGTCTGGTGTGAAACAGGTACTGCCTTTTATAATTCCAATAGGAAAGATCAGCATACGTAAACTGTGAGATGACTCTGTCATTTTGTGCAAGGTGGTCAGTCACAAAGAATGGAGATGCAAAAATCGGCCCTATGAGATCAATAAGTAGCCAAACTGGCAAATCTGTGGGTTAAATTTCACAGTCGATTGTTTCTGCAGGCAAAGCAGTGGCCGCTCTCGATGCAATAGCCTGAGAATGTAGGGTCGTTAATTGCACATCAAAACGGTGGATGACACATAGAGATTGTATTGGTGGGCGGTGCTCAGCGCAAGCGCCGAAGCATGTTAACTCATAGCGGAATTATTTTAGGCCGCAAGAATTGCAAACTGAGCGCTTACCGCTTACAAGCTAATGCATTCCACACCTTGACCGACTTGTGGTATGGATGAACTTGAAAATGGCAACGACTCAAATTGGAAGCATTTCGGCCTAAATTTATTCCACTATGGCTTAAAATGACTCGGAAATGGTATGGGTTTGATGCATTAAATAAGATTCATTTCACATTGGTTATCCATTATACTCCTCTTACACCGACTTAACGTTTTACCAGGAACAAGTGAGACATGAGGCAAGTAGTTGATTGGGCACCTTAGCAATATTCCGTATCTCTGCATTTCAATAGCATAGTAATATGTGGATGTTTGCCCCTATTTCATCGACCTTAAATCTTAAGCACATCAATGATCATACCAGAGATCGGCAAAGGTGCCTCTTTTAGTCCTTATCTTGCTACTCTCTTATTGTTCAGTTTTTGCTTGATATTTCATTTCACTTAGACCATCCTGTCCACCCTGCGTAATGTCTCCGCTAGTGTCTCTTCTTCTGTCCATCATAATGATGTCATTGATTATGGTCTCCCATAATGCATCCAGGCTCATTATCCTTCAGTGCTGAATAGTCTAACGGAAATGAAGGAGCTCACGATACAGCAAATGTTACTAACCTTGAATGTCATGACAGGGTTTTGCAGACCCTTGGCACATGTACGTGCTATAATCACTTTTTTATGCTTCGATGACAAGGTTTGCAAGTCGAGACACAGAACTAAGTGAGCGTCCTCCATTAAATCTCAGAGCTTTTATTTTACACATAACATAAAAGTAATGATGTTCGGACGTCCTGTTGTTAGTGAACCGCTCAATATCAGCGGGAAGCGAACTACGGCGTTGGGGCAAAGTTTTCATACCAGCGGCTCTGAACAATCCCATCCTCTTGATGACCTAGCCACACAGCAATCTCCTATATGTAGGCACATTCAACATGTAGAGATTGTGAACAAAACCCACACATCCAAGTTAAGAATTCGACCACAGACCTCCAGCTGCACTTCGATAAATCCATTGCATATTGGGGAAAGTTTGAGTAATATCCACTCATATATGACCACGGCCGTATCAAGTGTTGGACAATGGACAATGGTTTATTACGGGTAAAAAAGCATCGCTTAACAAGTCCCGTGGGATGGAAATTATTGCGAAAATCAATTGCATAATAAAGTGAAAAACGTTGTGGTGGACTCACCGTAGACTTATGTGGAATAGCGGAAATGTTCGCATATCAAACGTATAAATCCATAAATCCATTGGTTAGGCGTTTGGCAAGAAACCGTTTGATTGTGTTTTGTAGCCCCTGGCTAACAAGCCATAAAATGAAATGTAAGTGAGACAATGCATCGTCAACACGTTTTTTAAATATCGCCAGATTGGGAGCAGAGACGACATAATTAAGGAGGGCATTCCAAGGCTCACACACGCGGAGAGAAAAGAAATTTCTACGGCATTCAAGTCGGCTATAATGAATTGTCAGTTTCAGAGGTTGAGCTCTTAATTTGGTGTTTTGGTTCAATTCCAGCAGCCGACGGCAAATGTGGTTTGGGTTCTTCAGAATCTGGTAAACCATTATGAGATCCCCCCGCAAAAGCCGATATCGACTACTGTAGATTCTTAGAGATTTCAGTCTAAGCTGATAAGGCAGATGAAAGAAGCCCCTGACATTCTTGGTTGCCTGTCGTTGAGGAGTCTCGAGAGCAACGGGATCCTGTTTCTGCCACGGCTGCCAAGCCTGAATAGCATATTCCATGTGAGGTCGCACGTAGGCGTTAAGCATTTGGGGAAATATTGAGGGTTCAAACCAACAGAAGGCTCTGCGAATCAGGCCGAAGTGTTGATTTCCGGTTCTCCTCGCCTTCTCTGCTTGTTTGGAACACCCGAGATCTTCCTGTACCAATACACTCAGGTCACCCTCCTGAGAAACCTTCGCCAAAGTGTGGTCTCCAATCTTGAAAGCGTTCACCGGCTGGTGACGCAGATGCATCACTTTGCACTTAGCCACGTTCAATTGAAACTTGTTCCTCTTTGACCATTCGTAAATGCAATCTAGGTCATGTTGGAGCAGATCCTGATCTACCTTGTTACTAATCGCCTGCCAAATCTTGACGTCATCGGCGAAAAGCAGGACGTTTGAGGAGATGTCTCTTGCCAGGTCGTTGATAAACACCAGGAATAAACGCGGTCCCAGCACTGAGCCTTGTGGGATACCACATTCCACCTCAATTGGGTTAGAAAGTGATCCCCTAACACGTACTTGGAGCTTTCGTTGGTAAAGGAAGTTGCCAATGCAACGAAGTACAGGATCTCCGATTCCGTATCTCTGTAGCCGTTGAAGTAGGGTGCGGTGATCAAGGCGGTCGAAAGCTTTGGAGAAGTCCAGATAGATGACGTCGACTCCGACCCCATCATCGGCCACTTCCGTCCAACTACCTCGTACAATGAGTAGGTTGGTGGTGCATGACCGGTGTTGACGGAAGCCATGCTGTCCCGGTACCATTTTTCCAGGTTGTCCACTAAAGCCTCAGCGACGACTACTTCCATCACCTTCGCGAGCACAGGGAGGAGAGTCACTGGACGATAGTTAGCAGGATCGGAACGGCTACCGCCTTTAAAAATAGGGGTTATAATGCCACACTTCCACATAGTGGAGACTTGTTATTCATCAAAGCACCTCTGAAAGAACTGTGACAGTGGTTCAGCTAGCTTGGTGGCCATAGTCTTCAGTGCCTTCGGGCGGATGTTGTCTGATCCCGGAGAACTATGTTCACGCAGTGAGAGTAACTTCCTTAGCACAATTGATGGGTTGAAAATAACATTTGTAAACAAAGGTGTCGGTAATGAGCTTGATATTATGAGACAGGTAGATGTTGCGAGTTCAAAAATTGGGACGTATTGCAGCCGCAGGACATTAGCTGCTTCTTCAGCGCTTTGTACTCTACCGCCTGTCCTGAATAGTGGGGGTATTCCATGCTTCACTTTACGAAGTTTATTGACATGCTTATACAGCAGTTTGTTGTTTGCCATGAACTTTTTAGCTAGGCACTGTTGATAAGTTAGTTTGTTCTCACGGACAAGTGCGGTGCAATGATTGCGATGGGCCAGGAAATTTCCCCAACTCTCTGAGTCGGGGTTAGTCTTGTAGGCACGCCATGCTGCACCCCTTATCGCCAGGCATTTGCGAGTCCTATTCCTTATAATTGAAGGCATTTTCGCGGGACGACGGGGTTTGGTCTCTGATGCTTTGTTGACGATGTCGCTGAGCTTATTAACGAACTCTGCCCAAACGTTGTCAAGGGGACTTTTGTTTGAGAATTCCCAAGCAGCTGCGTCGGCGAGTTCTTTCAATACGTGGTAGCGTGTGATTGTATGAGTTAGTTCCGAGTGTTCAGATGGATACTCCGCATAACACATAGTCCAAAGTTATTACTACGTGGTCACTGAGACCTAGTGGACTATCCATCAATAACTTGTCAATCATGAGCTCTTCATTTGTGAGCACAAGGTCCAATATGGACGGTCTGTTTGCTGTCCGGAATCTAGTGGGCGTGGTGACGTGATTGCACAAAGGAATATTAGCGATCAGTTCCTGCAAGTCTGCTTTGCACTGCTCACTGGGCGATGCCGAAACCTCCAGATTATGCAGATTGAAGTCCCCGGAGATGAGAGTGTGGCCGTACCTAGTGCGTGTTACTCTGTTTAGGCCACGGATCAAGCAGGAATCCATTTCCAGAGTGGACGTTGGGGGGGCGGTAAACGATAGCTATGAGACATGTATCGGTGTGTCTCAGTCGGAGACGGCACCAGAGTGAGTCGGTAACGTGTGTTTCTAGGTACTCAACTATTGTACATTGTAGATCGCTGCGGTAGTAGAGTAGGACCCCACCTCCTCTGCTGGGGCGGTCGTTCCGGATAAGGGACATTCCGGCTATCTCAACCTCAGCATCATGCACCTTTTGATGCAACCAATTTTCGGTAATAGAAATTAGGTCCCAAGCATTCGTAACCTGACGTAGTTTGAAGTTCGTTAATTTTACTGAGGAGCCCTTGGGCGTTAGTGTACATACATGAAAGTTTCTCAGACTTAATCAATGTTTCAGAACTTGTACAGCTCATACGTGAAGTTTCACCGACTATTGAGTGGCCGGCGACTGGATGGGTGGATGAAGCAAATGAGTTTACGCCGACCATTAAAGGGTCGGCGACTAATCGTTTTTTGGATGGGTTGCATACTCTGTAGGACTAGTTAATACTAGTCCGAGACGGTGCGCGGAATTAAGCGCGGATATCAGAAGGCAATTGGAGTCGGACACAGCGGACTGTATTCGATGGGACTACAACAAGAAACGGACGGATGAAGCAAGGCAAGAGCGTACACGTGAGCGCGGGAACATACAAGGCAGTTGTGTATCGAGCCGGTTGTAAGATTAAAACAAGAAGGAGTAATGTACAATCGGTCAACAAGTAAATTGTACATGAAAGATAAGAGTTATCTTTTTGGGCGCTACAACTCTCGAGAAGTATTTGATATATAAGCAGGTATCAGATGCTCCGAATCCCGGTGTTTGCTTGTGCTCTGCTGTGCCCCTCCGGATAGTATGGCTACTCTTGAAACCGTCCCCGAGTCGGGTCCTGCAGCTGGCGTTTTCACTAAGAGTTGTGCCTCTACTGAATTGTCATTAAAAGGTGCTGGTGTTCTTGCTGCTATCATACGAATTTCCGTTGGCAATCTGCAACGGAATTTAATCCAGTTCGCTAGTAGTGCTTGTGCCATTTGTTCTGACTGTAACACAAGTTTTAGGAGCCTGGGACCGCATCCTTTATAGTTTGGTAATATGGGGATCCTTGTCATCGAGGTGACCATTACATTTTCGAGAGAAAGAACCTCCCGGATGTCGTGCCATTGCTCGCAAGTCATGCATCTGGGCATCATCGGAAGAGGAGTCAGTAAGCTCAGGAACACCGTGAGCAACCACTGTTTTCTTATCTTGATTATTCTGTACCTATCTTTGTTAGCGGTGTCCCCTGAACATTCTTTCCACGGGATTTCCGGTAGTATGCGCACTCCACTTGAGTCGTTGCGGAGACGATTCGCAGATAGCAGAACGGCCTCAGTTTCGTCTGCCGAGTTTAGTGTTACCCGAAGTAACCGGGGTTCGCCGTAGTGCAACGCGTTTGGGTGGCGCGAGATTCTTTTTAATGTCGTGGGATTAGCATGGACTCCGATCGACGTACAGATGGAACCCCACTGATTTCGATCGTCCGTCAACTTACCCTTAATTGTATTGGATTTGGATTCCGGGACATAAGTGCATACAATGTTTAGGACACCATGGTTGCGCCTGATGGCTACTGGTTTTGGATTTCGAGGCTTAGTTTCTGGTGTTTTTGTTGAATTTGTGAACGGCACTGGTGTGTGCCATCCGTGCTGCGGCAGTTTTGTTTTCTCTAGTTCGGGCACAAAGGTTACCGGTGCTCTTTCCGGTGTTTGCTTGGCAGCAACCGATGCGTACGTTGCCGGGTTGTTCACTATGGCTGGTTGACTGTAGCTTACAGTCTCGAGTGTAGTGAACAGACTACTAGGTGCAGCACACAGTACGGAAGTTGAGGCAGGCGCGCTGCAGGCACTGTTTTTACTTATAGGAGGGAGAGAGAATGGAGTTGATACTGCTGGAGGCTGAGTCGTTGGGGTTCGGTTGGGACGCCTGGCTCGCTTCTTCGGCCGGACTAGGGAGTTCGGGGTGTTATTTTCACTCACAAGTGCAGGTCCGTTTCCTCCCATGGGTGTAACTCTGGCGCTCACCAGTTGCTCGACTGCTTCGGTTAGTCTTTCACACCTCTTAAGTAGCACAGATAGACAGCTAACAAATGGAATAGACTTGCATACTTGGCAGAACTAAGGCGACTCTGCGGTGTTTGCTTCCGTCGACTTCTTGCCAAGGCAGGTAGTGTGATAAGTTTTCAAGCACATGGTACACACCAGACCATGTTTCACCAGTTTAGCACATGATTCGCATTTGTTTTCATACGAAACATGTTCTCAGTAGGGGTAGGAAGTGGATGGAGATACTGTTGGACAGAAGGAGGCGTCAACTTATATGAGAATACTTTTTGACCACTGATTAAGGTGCAATATTAATGGCACCTCTTTATTCTTTACTGTTAATAGCGGAGTAGGATAGTTCTGCTCTATGTTACCGCTCCTCTTCAATATTCCGACTGAAGACATCCTGTCGCGAGCTCGGAAAGGTTTTCAAATTTTGACCTAATGCTACTGCCAAGTAAATGAACCTCCAACTTAGAAGATAATAAGTACATTATCTGGAATAGTGACGAATCGCAGAGTATGCAGACCAGTCTGATCCCTTTGGTTGACTTACTGATTAACCCCCTCGTTGCCAGAATAGTCACTGATAACGACCCACAGTTCGAAGTAACGAATATGCTGAATCCCTAAGGTACACTTGTATCAGACACTCAAGAACGGTACCTTCTAGTGCTGCCGCGAATGGACACGTCGAACGACTTAAACGTACTTTTAAAAAACTGCTACAAGTCCTTCGGCTTTCGGGAGAATCCTGGGATGATGCGTTGGTATCTGTAAAGGCAAGGACCCACTCGGAGCGAATGCTGGGGCGAACAATTCTAACTCGATTAAATACAGCCTTTACATCCGAAGAAAGCGCCGACCGAAGAGAATACGAAAGACGGACTGTTTGCCAGGCTAAATAGAGACCCGTTGGGAGAACGTATCCTCCAGGGACATTTGTTCACGTAAGATTACCCTATTCCCAGAAAGGAGGTAATGTGTTCGGACCCGTGTGGAACCTGTTTTTATACCAGGAACATAAAACTTGGCGGATGGGACAAGGGTGAATTCAAGACGGCTGCATACAGCGCTTTCCCAATGTGCTGTTGAACAGACGAACACACCTACAACACTGGGTTCGACCCAAGGTAATACAAACCTACGGCGATCCGGTCGGATACGCCACCCTGTCTACCGATATGCATTAACAGGTAACACGACATGACATTTATTTCGGGGTGATGACATTATGTTAGATCCTACATGGAAACGCATTACTTGTATTTTTACAAAAATAGGAGAGGACAAGGTTATGTATCGATAGTTTAATATACGCTTCTGAAGCTACCGCGGCCCCTGGCACCAGACTTGCCCTCCAGTTGATCCTCGTACAAGGATTTAAAGTGTACTCATTCGGATTACGGAGCATCTGATGTGTACCGTATTTTCCGTCACTACCTCCCCGTGCCGGGATTGGGTAATTTGCGCGCCTGCTGCCTTCCTTGGAAGTGGTAGCCGTTTCTCAGGCTCCCTCTCCGGAATCGAACCCTGATTCCCCGTTACCCGTTATCACCATGGTAGGCAGGTCACCTACCATCGAAAATTGATAGGGCAGACATTTGAAAGATCCGTCGCCGACACAAGGCCGACTGCGATCAGTGAAGTTATCCAGAGTCATCACAGAGTGCAACGGAAGTGACCAAGGCCACAACCGGTTGGTTCTGTTCTAATAAATCCACCCGTTCCCTCGCGGGTCAGGGCATAGTGGCATGTATTAGCTCTAGAATTACTACAGTTATCCATGTAGTATGTACGATCTAAGGAACCATAGCTGATTTAATGAGCCGAACTAACTTGGTCATCACGCGCTCGATGTGAACCGCTTTGATAACGCAGAGGCTTCTCACATTGTGCGAAGACAACAGTCTGTTTCTTTGGAGCACTAACTTCAGGAGTAAGAAGAAGCGTTCCCCAACGTGGCGTCCCCCTTCTTCAAGACAACCGTGATCTCAAATTGATCACATTACAATTGGCTTCAGATGGCGCGGCCGCGTACTGGACTGCAGATCCTTTTGGTCTACGTTCGTTGACTCAGATCATGCTCCGGTCTGCGCGAAAAACTGTGTGTGCTTTGAAGGGTCGCGAAACACGAAGCACCGCAAGACTGATGTAAACAGATTGACTGATTCCTCTGTCCAGGCGAGCTATCAGTCTTCAGTGGCATATGCACTCAGTTGCAATCCACCACAAGAAGTGTAACAACACTGGACTTGTCAACGGAAGGCAATGACCATTTCCGGACAGTCAAGCTGCGGCCTAACTCTACGCACCTCGAAGGCTTGGATCTCTGCTCGTTCTCCGAAGCTGTTCGAACGACGCAAAGATATCCACGCGGAATCAGATTGCAACGAGCGGCGCCGTTCTGCCAACTGGCTGATCAAGCCAAGTCTAGGCAAGGATCGCGAGACATGGTGGTCTGAGCGTGCTTTAGAGATGGATACCGCTGACCTCTCTGGCAACACTCGAAGGCTTTCCCAACTCATTCGGTCAACTGACCTCAGGAAACCTGGTGTCCGTGAGGTCATTTGTGAGGTGGATGAGTCTCCGATCACCAACGAACAGTGGCGTATGGACCGATGGGCGGAGCACTTTCACTCGCAGTTCAATTGGCCTCCACCATTCATCAGTACACCTTGTTGTCCCTGGCTCGTCCCCCTGAATCCACCCAGTGAAGCGGAAGTCTGCCTCGAGATTCGACGCTTGAAGCGCTTCAATGCTGCCGGCTTAGACGCACTTCCACCAGAGCTATTCAAGTACGGCGGTGTAGCGATCATTAACCAGCTGACCGCGCTGTTTGTAAAAATCTGGCATGAAGAGAAATTGCCTTCCTCTTGGGGCGACTCAGTTATTGTCCCCACTTTCAAGAAGGGCGCCCGCATTTTATGTTTAAATCATCGCGGGCTTAGTCTTGTTTCGGTTGCCTGTAACCTATTGGCATCCATTCTGCTTCGCAGACTATCCCCAGTACGTGAATCATACTACCGTGAAGAACAAGCTGGTTTCCGTCCTGATCTCAGATGCGTGGATAAAATGTTCACGCTCCGCCAGCTCCTCGAACATCGCCACATTTATCGCAGGCCCACTATCGTTGCATTCCTAGACACACGTGCCGATTTTGACTTCCTTGATCGACCTGTTTTATGGAGTTGCTTGCTAAACAACGGGGTGCCAGAGAAATATGCCGCCATCTTACGAGCACTTTACCTTCATACATCCGGCAGAGTGAGGGTCCATGGCAAGCTTCCCTCGGAATTCGCTGTCAATGGCGGTGTGCGACAAGACTGCCCTATGTCTCCATTCCTCTTCAACATCGCAATCGAAAACGTTTTGTCGAGTGCTCTGGAAAAATTTTCCAACATTTTGGCTTCGAGCTTCTACAGGATGAGCGCGCAACCGACTTAGATTATGCTGATGATATCGCCTTACTTGGTGACGATCCTCAGGGTATGCAACTCATTCTACATCGTTTGGCGGTTGAAGCCTCTACGTATGGCATGAGTTTCGCCCCATCGACGTGTAAAGTACTGCACAAAGATTGCCTTTCACATGCTCTCGTGCTCACTCTCGAAGGTGGACAACTTGTACAGAGAGTTTCGTGTACCTTTGGAGCTGTGTTTCTGATGACGGCACTATCAGCAAAGACGTTTCTTTTCGCATCGCTAAAACCCCATCAGCATTTGCCAATTTGACGCACTTGTGACGTCGTCGCGACGTCTCATTCTCAATAAAGGGCCGCCTTTACAGCGCATCAGTTTGTTCAGTATAGTTGTTTGGGTGTGAGTCCTGGCCGATCCGCGCGGAAGACATGCGTCCGCTTGCTACCTTCGATAACGTTTGCTTAAGGAGGATCGCTCGTGTTTGGTGGCAAAATCGAGTTAATAGTAATGACTTTCGACGTCACATTTTGGGGAATACGAGTATTCCCTTCAGAAACTGGTTTTTTTGCGCCAGTTAAGATGGCTCCGTGACGTCATACGCATGGCACCTGAGCGTCTACCGCGTCGAGCTCTATTCGCTCGTCAAGAACCTGGCTGGAAGAGACCGTGTGGTGGTCAGCCTTCCACTTGGCGGCAGCACATGAAATCGCTGACGTCGTGTCTAGCCGCTGTTGGATCCGTACGTCTTCCAGGATGGGGACCCAAAGATAAGGAGTGCCAATGGCTTAGCACTCTTGAAGACATGGTCCGCAACCAGAAGCAGTGGATGAACTGTGTACAGTATTGTATTGATTCCCATGTTTAATACTAGAAACATTGAAAATGACAAAAAAGAACAAAAGCGGAGTGTGAAAAACAAACTAAAAATGTTTTGTTCTACTTTTTGTCAATGTTCCATTCTTTCTGCGGCATACTAGCTGAAGTGTGTTGTTCACCATCAACTACTATGCCACGGTGATTATGCCGCGATGGTGGACCCTCATCCGCTGATCTTCATGGCTTTACGTTGGCTCTATGTCTAGGTAATAAACTGCCGGCAGCAGCAACCATGCTATGGGCCATATCGAAGGAACTCTGATAGGTGACATAACATACACACGGAGATTCCCTTTGAAGAGAATGGTGCACACTAGTACATGCAAGCTGCCATATTAGGGGATGGTTTGTGTAAAAAGTCGGTCCTTCAGGGACAAAACGTATATTCTGCAAACAAAAGGACCAGGCGAAAACGCAGGCAGAGGGCGAGTGAAACATATCGGTATTTACAGCTAGTTGGATCCATACTTAACGACCTCTGTGAATGCATGACATTTTTGCTTTGATTCAGTCAAACAACTCACTCTAATGCATCCAACTGTTGGCCAATCAGCGTGCATGCGAGAAACGTGTGAACGTCCAATCAGCTGCCGCCTTTCCTTGCGGCAGCCTAACGGCTTCCTTGCTGGGTTGGCACCGCACGTTCGTTCGAGTGTATACTCCCATCACATCCTCCCTTTTTTCACGTTCTTGCTGCTGTACTTTGCTAAATAGTCCATACACTTTACCACTCCGCGGCCTCTTTGTTGGATCTGCCGATATCGCCTCATTGCCGCACGCAGTATATCGCTCTCTCCCTGATTCGTGCAGTCGCCTCGGACATCTCCTCAACTGTACTCGGTTTCTTTTCAAGTTCTTCCCTCCAACATTTACTTCGTATGACCTTTCACCGACATTCGCAGCCACGACTCCTTTTCTCCATCCCTCCTGTCCATCGGGAATTGGTTCAACCCATACTTCTTCCCCAACTGTCAGCTCAGATAATTCCCGTGCGCCGTTGTCGTAGTACCGTTTCTGAGTAGCCATTCGCCTTTTCAAACTGTTCTGTACTTTCTCAAATTGTGGCGTGACAGGGCGCAGAAGTGTTGCGGATGCAGGCATCACAGTTCTGGTCCTTCGACTGTATAGGCGCTGCACTGGGCTCAGGCCGATATCCGTTGAAGGAGTGTTGCGACTCTCCAGTAGCATGAGGTATGGGTCCTCCTGAGTATCTCTAGCTTTCGCTAATAGTCGCTTGGCTTGCTTCACTACCGCCTCTGCCTTCACCTTTGATTGACTGTGATAGGGACTGGTTTGCCGGTGTGCGAATTCCCATTTGGTTGCGAAAGCCCGGAATGCCCTGCTGCTGAACTGGGGACCGTTGTCCGAGACTAGCTCCTCCGGTATCCCGTGCCGTGCGAATTGACATCTGAGTTTGTTGTGTACTGCCACTGTGGTTGTGGTGGTGAGTAAATCGAGTTCAAAGTAATCACTATAGTAGTCGACCGTGAGTAAGTAATCCTTTCCGTTGTCCCAGAATAGATTCACTGCTACCTTTTGCCACGGTCGGTCCGGAACATCATGCAGCATTATCGGTTCCTTCGTTTGCCGAATGTCGTGTGAACGGCACGCCTCACAGTTAGACACATGATCCTTGATCTGACCTGTCATTCCTGGCCAGAACATCAGTTCTCTTGATCGATTAATGGTGTAATTTGCACCCAGGTGAGCGCGATGGACATGCTCCAGCATCCGCTTTCGGGGAGAAGAAGGGATTAGGATTCGACTTCCCTTGAACAACAGACCGTCACAGACAGAGAGTTCGTCCCGAAAATTGAAGTAAGGTGTTAATTCCTTCGGGAGCTGCTTCTTTGTTTCTGGCCACCCATTGAGGATAACGTCTCGCAAAGCTGCAACAGTTTGGTCTTCCTCCGTGAAACGCCTTATGTCTTTCAAACGGTTTTCTGTCACTGCCAGATGCTGCACTATGCTAACTGTCTCGATCTCTTCTAGATGATGTTCGGCCACTGGCGGATGTGCTCTCGACAGAGTGTCCGCGATGAACATCGGTGTGCCAGGTGTGTACACAATGTCATACTTTTGGAGCCGGATATGCATACGCTGCAGACGGCGAAGAACGTTAGTTTAGTGGCTATCGACACCAGCGGCTTATGACCAGTGTACACGGTTGTCTGTCTTCCAAAAGTATAACCATTGAAACGCTCCATGGCATAGACCGCTGCCAGCATCTCTTTCTCGATCCGTGCGTACCGCTTCTCGGCCTCTGTGAGTGCTCGACTGCGGAATTCCAAAGGTCTTCCGTTCTGCAACGGAACAGCACCTATTCCACTCTGGCTACTATCACACTGTACCTCCAATGGTTTTGCTAAATCGTAATATCCGAGTACGGGCGCATTACTGATAAGGTTCTTAATGTTTGCGAAAGTTAAATCCTGTTCCCTCCGCCAGCTCCAATTTACTCCTTTGTGAGTTAACTGCCTAATCGGAGTCATGACATCAGCGAGTCCTGGTAGGAACCGGGTTAAATAATTCACCATACCGTTTAGGCGATGGACTGCCTTCACATCGTTAGGGGACGGCATCTCTTATATCATCTTAATCTTCCCTGGGTCAACCCTGATTCCGTCGGATGTTAACACATGCCCATGGAAAATCACCTCCTCTTTCCGCAGCTCTACTTTCTCGCGTTTTAGCTTGATGTTCTTTTGCACGCAACGCCTCAGGAACCGGTGTAGCTTAGTGTCATGCTCTTCTTCGGTAGAACCGTAAATCAGAACGTCAGCTGCCACACAGGTTACGCCATCTAAATCATCTATTGCTTGCACCAAACGCTTTTGGAAAATTTCGCTAGACACCTTCAGGCCAAACGGCAATCGCAGCCAACGATAACATCCGAACGGTGTAGAGCAAATGTGGTGAGGAAACTGGATTCGTCGTCTAGAACAACGTGTCAGAACGCGGAAGAAAGGTCTACTTTCGTGAAAAATTTAGCTTTTGTCAAACGCGGTAAAACATCTTCTAACGTCGGTAGCGCATAATGTTCTCTACGTAGGGCCTCATTCAGTGGCTTCGCGTCTGTACATACTCGTAGTTCGCCATTTTTCTTCGTAATGATTGCGACCTGGCTAACCCAGTCTGTTGGCTCATCAACCTGTGCAATCACACCCTGCATAACCAGCTTGTTCAATTCCGCGGAAAATCGGTCACGTAGCGCAAATGGGACTCTCCTAACAGGCAACGCAATCGGGCGTGCCAAAGGACCTAACGACAGGTGAGCGGTATCCTCAAATTCCCCTAAACCCGGGCTAAACACAGACGGATACAGGGCACTAACATCGGTTTCACTCTGACAAGCGTACACAAAACGATCATGGTTAAAAATGACAAAGCCAAGAGATAAAATCGAATCAATGCCGAGAATCGGCGTGAGATCCTCATCCATGATCACGAACTGCAGACGATGCGAAACACCGTCTCGCGGGTTGGCCACTTCAATTGTCGCTGGGCCCTTTGGATTGAGTCTAGAACCATTCCACATGCGCAAATAATCATGATCCGATTGAATTTGCACGCTGCGGCAGTGCTTTCTGTGCAAAATATTGATCGTCGCGCCTGTGTCTAACTGGAATCGCACAGACCGTCCCTCGATCAGAAGACTTGCATAGACACACTTCTGCGACGCTTTCCGAGACACATTACCAATCGATTGTTCGGTATCTTCTGTTGATTTGTCTGGAACGAGTGCACTGACTTCTGTCGACTGACAGCAGCGGGCGAAGTGATTGCGCTTCCCAAATTTGACACCAATGCGGCCCCACGCCGGACACTGTTCGCGGTTCCTCAGATGTCGTGTTGCACAGAAGTTGCAGGGCTCCTGTCGCGCGGTCGTAGCCCTCGTAGTTTTGCACCTGGAAACGGCGCACAACTCTGAATCACCTGTGATTGCCACCTGCTGGAACTGATAGGCAGTGGAGGACTCACTGTTACAGATGTCGATACACTGCTGCAGAGATAAGTTGCGCTTTCGTAATAGCCGCTTCGTCAAACCTTGATCCCAAGAACAAAGCGGTCCCGTATGAGACTGTCCGCCATGCATTTACAGAAACTGCAGGATCGGGCCAAAATCTTTAGCTCAGTGACGTACGTGTCAACGGATTCACCTGGCCGCCTGTTCCGCGAAAAGAAGAGGTAGCGTTGAAATGTCTCGTTTGTTTGGCCTTCGCAATATTCACTGCACTTCGCAAGAACTGTCTCCAGATTGTTGGCATCTTCGCTCTTGTCGTAACACAATGTCTTTAGCACGCGGCGCGCATCATCTCCTGCTGCGTGTCGAAACATGGCCAAGCGGTACGCCGTCGGTTGTTTGTCCAGACGCGATGAAGTGCAGAAATCCATCCATTTGCTCTTCCACAAACGCCAGTTGCTTGCCAAACTGCGTTCATCCATGTTCAGCGGGGCAGGCATTTGAATAGCCGGTGAAGCTCCAATCATCGTCTGGGTGGTACTAATGTTCTTCTCCTTTTCTGACACCATGTAAAAAGTCGGTCCTTCAGGGACAAAACGTATATTCTGCAAACAAAAGAACCAGGCGAAAACGCAGGCAGAGGGCGAGTGAAACATATCGGTATATACAGCTAGTTGGATCCATACTTAACGACCTTTGTGAATGCACGACATTTTTGCTTTGATTCAGTCAAACAACTCACTCTAATGCATCCAACTGTTGGCCAATCAGCGTGCATGCGAGAAACGTGTGAACGTCCAATCAGCTGCCGCCTTTCCTTGCGGCAGCCTAACGGCTTCCTTGCTGGGTTGGCACCGCACGTTCGTTCGAGTGTAAACTCCCATCACACTTTTTGTCAATGTTCCATTCTTTCTGCGGCATACTAGCTGAAGTGTGTTGTTCACCATCAACTACTATGCCACGGTGATAATGCCGCGATGGTGGACCCTCATCCACTGATCTTCATGGCTTTACGTTGGCTCTATGTCTAGGTAATAAATTGCTGAGAACCTTACCACTACTACTACTACTGGGACTTTGCTTGGTTTCTGTTATCGTTTCGTTTATGCTACCCACGTGTATACTTAACGCTTACTGGCCCAGCCATATGCCCTTGTATCTGATGAGTTGTAAATCTAAAAGCTACCTATGTGATTGTAACGCTTACAGGTGCATGGATTTTGCCATACATACGTACAGGTCCTGCTATGGTCTGCTGCTTTCTCGGGACACAACAGGCTTAAGCTATTTATGTGATATCCATCAGATTCAACCTGTCTATCTCTGGTGGGAAAGCATAGATCTCAGTTCATTTTTCGCAGTAGTACTGCAAATGTATCTTAGCCTACCTTTTCAAAACCATTACGTGACCTGCAGTTAATCTCGTTTTACACTGTGGGGCCGATTTTGATGCTACAAAACTGAGGTACACGAATCTACGATAATTAGCTGGGAACTGAGTTGAAATCGGCACATGTAGGATGTATGTCTCGGATAAATAGGTCTAAAAGTTTTTTTCTGGTGCGTTTATGAACGATTTGTACTCATACTTGCACAAGGAATTTAGAAAGGAAGCACAACAGAACTGGTGGTTCAAAAAATCTTTGGAAAATTAATGTCATCCCCATCAACAATGAATATAGGACAGCTCAAAGCACAATCAAAAGCGGAAGCGAGTTTAGTGGGTAATATATTAGTACTCGCTGTGTGATTGAATTGTAACGCGCTATCTCAATGTAATCCGCGATTCGCAACGAACTGAATCATGGCCTATTCAATCGTTAGGACAGTATTGGGGGCGAATGGAGATTGGGTGTTGCCTACGTAAAATTGCTGGACTCCACTACGCGTTCCGATGACATAAAGTGTACAGGCTTCGAACCCGAGGTTGGGATGTTAGTTAAGAACTCCACCGCTTTAGTCGACGAGGTATGACTGCGAACGCATGACACAACGGTTAGAGACTAAGCGCAGGGTGGCCATGAAGTGCATGTTGTGATTGGATTACGGCGCGATATTTCAATGTGGACCGTGATACATATTGAAACGAACCTTGGGCCGCAACTGATGAGGTGGATATATTTTGTGTGCGCTTACTCGGAAACATTGCACTGCTTGACGGGTCACGAGCTTGTTTGATCTACTACCTGTTTAGCTCAAATAAGGTGACCGCTTTGTGAAGTGCGGTGTTTTCTAGCGAGCAACACCCACTATTCTTCTGTCTCAACTGCAAGCTCGGTGACTGAATTGGCCAAATGCAGTTCAATGCGATTCACATTCCGTACTGAGATTGTGTGTCGCAACCTAGTAGTTCATAAAATCCTTCCTTTCAGATAAGGCTAGTGCTTTGTTTCAACGAGCGCAAGCTATTTCCCCAGGTACAGAGAACTGACAGCGATCGAAGTCAATCATCCTTAATGCCCCATAAAGGAGAGGTTTAGTGGGAGAACCTGACATTCTCGGTTGTCCAAAAGCTCGAAGTTAGCCGGTGCACAAAATGAGGGATAGATTCGCGAGGATGCAATTATTTGCAGTACGTGAACAGAAATAGGTGCAAAGATCGGACCAGGTTAGCCAACAACTTAATCCAATAACATGTGGAGAAGTTTGAAGTTACTATCAGAACAATAAAAATCGGGAATCAGCCGATGCAATGAATTTGATGTTCAACCATCGCATGTAAATTGAACAAGTCAAAAGACCTGGTGTATCAGTACAAATCTTGACTAAAAATCACGCATTTGCTTCCAAATACACATTGTTATCCCGTAGTTAAGGGAATTCCCGGGTGAAGTTGGGGTTCTTGGCTCTGTGAATGATGACCCCAATAAAGTTAGTTTAACAAAAGATACCATCATTTGCGAATATCAAGTTATTACTAAACTGTTTGATGGGATATTCTATTTCTGAAGGTAAGCAATTTTATGTCACTCTCCGGTACTTCAAGGAGATCAGCAAAGTCGAAGTAAGCAAAAGAGTGCTCAGTTTCTTAGACCGTACCGACTTATCTCATAGAATGACTGATGTGGTCTTTGGATCATTCAGCGCATGATTAAAGAAGTGTGTTGTTATCGCAGGTTGCATGATTGTTCCCAAAAATAAGCATGGCTTGTTGATAGAATTTCATACCTACGGTCTGGAGCAGCCGCTTTTAATTGTAAGGGATTAATAAAGTATGATGAAAGTGAATATTCTCCTCCGAGGTTGCATCATCACCATCATCATTATACATACACGTTAACTAGGGGTGCAAAACACCTCAATTACTGTGCCGCAATATATAAATGAAACAAGAAAATAAATATAACAGCTACATGCCAGTTGAGCTACTAGCAAGGGATGGGCATCGTTCCGGAAAGTTACCAGCCTGCTGCTAGACAACAAAACAATTATTTTGTATAATTATATTATGCTATGAACAGATAGTGTGGTTAGAAGGGGAGGCTAAAAAGGATAGGGAGGGACAAAGAAACAGCAGGAACGTTATTGAGGTCGGCTCCTAGCCATGTCAGCAAGTGTATCTAGTCAAATGTGTTTATCGTCCTTTGGACCCCAACCTGAGAGTCGTGACGCTCCGACCGAGGTTAGCACCGAAGTGAGGGACTTCATTCTTCTGGACCAAGTCATCGCTTGCCCACCTCTCCTCTTCTTCCACCCACATCCCCGGCGAGCAAACAACGCGCGTCGCTGGAGCCGGTGGGCTGGCATGCGTAACACGTGGCCCAGCCATCGGAGCCTGGTGCGTAAAATGCCGGTTTTGCGCGGTCCAGTTGCTTTTCTTGTGCCAGAAACAAGGCGTCGAACACGCTCGTTGCTCACACCGTGTTCTCACCACATGTGAGCCGAACTGCGAAGGCATCGGTGGTCGAACGTAACTAGCATTTTTATGTCCGCTGAGCTAAGAGGCCAGGTTTCGCTACCGTACAGTATGACCGAACGTACCGTTGCGTGGTACACACTACACTTCAGGGCAATAGTGAGGTCATACCAACGCCATAGGTGACGAATACTAACAGAAGCACCTCGAGCTTTTGCTATACGGTTCGCGATCTTATCTTCAAATCCAAGGGCGCTGACACAACTTCTCATGTAGTTGAATTTCTGAACGACTTCTAGCTGAGCCGCACCAAGGGTCAGCGCAGGAGGCGATCCCTGCCAAGCTTAGATGAAAGCTTTGCAGTTAGATGGTGCAAAGCAAACAGTTTTCTTTAAATAGTTTCCTCAGAGGTTTGACTACACCTCTTCAACTAAGAGTGCGAAGAGTAAATTTGATATGGAACGAAATCCCTCATTGAAGAAGCAAAAAGCAAGCTTGACCAAAATATGAACTAGTTAACATGTAAACTACAAACAATTTGCTGATAAAAAATAGGAACACGAATGGAGCTAAATACGTGACGACCAACACGATGACAGTCGTCAAGCACAAGGGAAATAATCTGATTGGAAACGAGTTCGCTTCCATCGGGTATCACTGACTGGCGGGTTGGAATGATGCAACGATTTTACGTGAGCCAAGTGGACAAATGGGGCGGAAATTGTCCGGACCTCCACAATTTTTGCATCGGCTGTGAACACGGCGTAACCGTTCCATCTGTTGAGAAAGAAAGCGAATTTAAGAACAGTAGTGAGTATCTAAGAAACGCGGGACGGAGAACAGCTATGGTGTAAACACAAATTTTGTGGGGCGCTCAATGAGCTGGCACGCATGAAAGCGTTGGTTATCCTGAGAATTGGCAACGGTCCTGAAGTGGTCGTCATCGACAGACGTAAACAACACTACTGACGGCACAAATGTCAAGCCAGATACCACTTTCAATACAGTCCATCTGTCTGGTCGAGAAGCAATCGTAGCATGAATTTCAAAACTTACTACTGCATGGCTTCATCTCAGAGGATAAATCAAAAATTTTAGGACCTGTGTGTATCCATACTCCAAAGTTGTGTGGTTCGCCGAGGAGCAAAAAACAAGACTACACATGCAGTAAATAAGCTCCAGTGCTAATACACCGTACCATGCCATCATTAGGTGTCTAAGCTGTACGCGCACACCAGTGAGGTTTGCAGTAAAGCCCATTTTATTGAATAAGTTGGAAGGACGAAACCGATTGCAACGTACAGTGAAGTCGGTTTTAGTTATCTTGATCAAGTGGCACAGGTTTACTTAGGAATAAATGGTGGTCCCAAATGAGATTGAATGGTAATTCGAACACGTGATGGGCAATCCAAAGTATACTACCGAGACACACAAAGTATTCCATTGTTCGGAAAGCTTAAATGCAGCCCATAAGCATATGCATATACACGACATGAGGTCTCGTTTTCCCAATATCGCGCTGCAAGAAAAGGTGAACCCGAAGCTTGCAATGAAATGCGAAACGGAGCGCGGCAGTTGTTTCCTATAATTAAATAAACTGCTCTTACGATGAGTAGCCGGTTCGACCAAACGGTCAGTCACCCGGAAAGCATACTGGACGTGTTAGTACTAATATTGCAAGTGCCTATCGTCGCTACAGCACAGAGGTCCTATAGCTTAACTTTATCCCGTCGAGAGCATATGATTTGAATACAAGTAATCATGATAGCAGAGGAAGAACCGTTGTCGTACGCTCTGCAACGTGAAGTCTTTCAGTTGTAGCACGAGGAAATGAGGTCGAATGAAAATATTTAAAAGAAAGCAGTCTATGTTTAGTTACCATTCAAAAATAACCGCAACAAAATGTTCATCGCGAAGGGAATAAGCGGCTCAATGAAAAAGGTACAAAACCCAACGGAGACACCTTTGCTCATGTTGACAGTAAAAATGATTAGACTCAAGCTATGGTTTACTAAATTCAGATCTATCTGTGGAAACGGTTAAGTTAGACACATTGATCGGAATCTAATTGTTCGAATCGACAAGAACACTCCGAGTTGGTTTTGCAGGAGGAATATTAGATATGTACATTGGATGAATAGAGAAGTAAGGTTGTCTCAGTGACCACGATGCTGCCACTGATCACCTATTACTTGGTCAATCCTGATACATCACTCCAGATCTCCATGCGCAGTCAAAGCCCTCACATTCTCCAGTTATTCGAGGCCAGTGATATCGATTAAGCCTTCCGCACTGTATTCAAAAACAATGATCCCGACACTGTTTATTGTATTAATGTGAAGCGCTTCTGTCGGCCAGTGCTCGGCAACTAATTGATTTCGTGAGATAATGTCAGTTTGTGATTGAACAGAATGCACAAAATGACACCATCGTCTCACAATCTACGTCATGTGGTAGACATTCGAGATGTTGCAGACCGTGTTTCACAACAGCTTGCTACGGGTCAAATATATGCAGCGGCGAAAATTAACAGCAAGCTGGCCATAGCTTGAAATCGATCTTTAAGAAGCGCCATCAGAGTTAGTATAATACCTGTAAATCTATAATAACCTGGAACTAAGGAACACAATGACCTGTTCACTCTGCTAAAGGACGTGGGTACCGTTGTCGAGTTTGTCGATACAACTTGAGTTATTTGATAAGTTTGGACCTCGATAGCTTTAGTGAAGGGAATTAGTATAACAGTGAAATACACGAAAACCTGATTGACGACCTCTACTTGGACGCTCAACGGCACGTTATTCTTATTACACCCAGGCCTGATTACCCGGTTCGATAAGCAGCACGACAGGTGAACTGAGTCGATTGTACGTGTGGATGCAAACGAATAGATTGAACCGGAACCCCCTATTCTTCTGCAGTTTAGGGGAGAGCGTTTGGGGTTGATATTCAGTTCAGCGTAAGTGAACCATGAATCGGGTGCTGACTGCTCGAAAACACTGCGGGCAACACCTAATTATCATCTGCTTCAGATAGTCCTAGTGATCGAAGTGACCAAGGTTCACTACAATGCGAATCACAGTCCACATTGAAATTGCGCATCACAATCCACTCTCTCACAATGAGTGCTTCAAAATGACCTTCCAATCAAATTGAGATCACATACCAAGGTCGAAACACAGCCGGGATTCGGGAAAAGAGGCGAATAATTCGATGCTGATTCTGCCCTATGACAGTGCTTAAACTAAACTGGAGCTCGAAGGGTCAATGTTCACGTGTGACTTTCCAGTGTAAGCAACCACTATGCTATACTACTCATGGGAGAAAGCGCATCAACTTCATTGTGTACCACAGGGAACGCACAAAGTGCTTGTCATCCTTTAAAACGCATGGTTGAAGCTCAGCATGTCAAGTGTAATTAAGCAGCTGCAAATTCCCTCAGTCAGTGCGAAACCGGCATCTGAGGATACAATCATCGTATAAAAGCACAGGTTTGAAATTTAACTGCTAGGACATATGAATCCATGCAGTGTGTTATGCAGCTTTGGGTGCCCCACAATCAAAAAGCAAGCTCCAGTCTTCATATCTAAAAAGGAATTGACGAAGAAAGGAGGCTGGGGTTGGTAACAAGCCCACAATAACACTCTGCCAACGGCTGCAAGAATGCATATCAACTGCCACGACGGACCCAATACCGAGGCTGATACAGGATGATCGCAACCAACTGAAACAGTGAGGAAAAAGCACACTCGCTGACTTAACAATCCAGTGGATTTGAAGTTGCACGTCAGGTTGACATAGTATAATGGCTGGAAAGGATGCACTGATGAGAAACCGGATAGACCACTTGTGTGAATAGTGACCTAAGGAATAAATGCAGCAGAACAAGAGGAACAGCGCACTACGATCAATGAACAAACCTACAAGTTGGTCACATCCTGTTGAGCCAAAATTACTTTGGTCCGGGGCAGTTATTTTGAGTAACGGCAACGTGCCTGCAATTAATCAATTGTTGAACTTGTCTACCAATAGGCGAAATGAGAATGAAGCGGGAAAAGGGGTAGTGTTAATGCCTTGTCCAATAATTACCTGACAATAGACTTCCCAAGTAGGTTAACTGCGCTCACTCGACTGCGTAGCACGAAGGTAGGTGCGCAAGAGATTTGTTGCCTAGTTAGTTAAGTGAGATATCTAGTTGATCAACACGTTGTTTTTGCAGGTACTGGCGCATCATGTGGGACGCGAGATAATAGTATAGAAAGTGGAACTATCTGGATAGGAGTCGCGGAAGACCAGCTCAAGTAGAATAAAAGTGACGTCCAGAAGGATCATTTTCGTAGTGCATGTTTGATAATGATAACAGAGTGGTGAAAGCAACAACAACCGGTGATATTATTCGCAGTTCTAGCTGCTATATTGTACCGCAGTAGAGGTGAACCCAGTTGTCGTGGCGAACCCCGTCAATGCCTTTATTATTTTACTGTAATCATTATTATTATTATGTGAGATAAAATTTTAAGAGATGAGATTGTTACTCACATCCGGTTCGCGAGGAAAGCCAAATGCGACAATTATGCCTAATGCATTAAATCCTGTGCCAATAATTCAGATGGATAAATGTCCCATTAGCAGGTTGGTCTTCTATTTGCAACCCCAATAGACCATCCGACGAGACCGGTACATCTTGGGCGTTTTAGTCCACAACATCCAAGTGCCTACTGGTGAAACAGCACACGCCATGCCAGCCGGTTTGCAGTCATGCGGCACATGTGACCGCGCTATCAGATGCGATTTGAGTCTAACAGGTACTCCAGATAGAGGACGATCTTCAGGTTATAAATATAACTCACCACATCCTCAGAAACCAAAAGCGGTTCATCCAAAACGATCCAGGTAACGCACTCATTGCAGGGAGGTGTTGTCAACGATCCTGAGTACGTATAGTACTTCGATAAATCCTCTGCGAAAGTGATGTAAGGATAAAAGGCTTCAGTAATGCAGTTGCTTAAAACAAGCTGTGACTGACAGAAGAAAAGTTACAAATAGCAAATGAGTGTTTGCGAAATGCACAGCCGGTTTATAAAACAATATTTGATCAGAGGGGATCAAGAGGATCTTATCGTGTCATCTATTAGGAATCTGCGCATACACCGCTTATCAGCATGGCTATTTATTTATAAGTTCTCACCTTTATCATCATCCCGAAATGTGCACCAGCAAGGCGAATATGATATTTGCATCATTCGTACTAATTGAATCCGGTGCTCTGAGCTCGGGAAATCTATCCGCTAAAATGCTAGCCGACGGTAATAACCAGAAATGAAACACGCAATCACTAGCGTGTAAGTAACGTCGACTCCTTAGAGCTCTACTAGGAAACCCGATAGCGTCTAACTAAACGGGGTGGTTGGCGGTATCCGGTTTCGGATTTGCTTGTCACTGTGGCAAGCCACAGGACGTCTGTGCCTACAGAGGAATCATGGGTGGCTTGCGCTGCACCACCCACAGCTCCAACCACACACCCCATATCTAATGTAAACCCGGAGGAATAAGACCGGGAGCCACCTTTCATCAACGGAGCCAATTCACACTCCTTCACAGGCAAACACAAGCACGCTGTATTTGGGAATCAATGGCACACAAGGCGGTGGCTGGACCGTAGTCCGCTCCACACTGAGTGCATGGAACCACTCTTAGAGCCCAGCACGTCCACAAGGGCCGTGCACCCCGTCCCCTCCAGCAAGGACCAGCTTTCTCCTGGAGCTAGTACGGACGAGGTAGTGCGTAAGACAGGTGGACACCTTGTCAACATGCACATCAAGCGCAGCGATATCAGGGAAATCCAACAACAGCCAATCACTTGAGATAACATTATCAAATAAAATATATACGTTAAAGCACACGGCAATGCAGACAACTCTTCCCTAAATTAGCAGATGAAGTAAATTGGTTAGTAACGAATTCGCGCTAAGTACCAAATGTCCACAAGTAACACAAAATATGCTAAAGATGAAATAAAGTTAAGGAAGATAAGTAGCATTAGCGGAGTTAAAGTGTGCAAGTTAATAGAAGGTTTTTCAGGCAGGCAGAACAAACCAAATAAAGTGGAAGGAAATGTATCCAGCATAAAAAGACCCAGTTTGAGTCGAAATTGGTTTAGCCCAACGGCGGTGAAGAAGCATCATGAACGCAACATCAGCCTCAGCATGGGGCAGTCTCACAATATATATATATATATATATATATATATATATATCATCTCAAATAACTGGAAATCCACGTTACAAAAGTTTCAACTTTAGGGGAGTAGAGAGATTCAACTGTTGCTGGGTATGAAGTAACAAACCGCGTCCCTTTTCCATACCCATGGTTACCCGCCCCGACATTTTATCACTAGGGTCCAGAAAGCAGAGATAACGTGCGCAGTAGCTGTCCGGGCAAGGGAGTATTCACCCCGAGTACTCTAGCTTCTAACTTCCTTATTGCCATTATGGTGCAGTCACAACACACGAGCGGTAGTCAAAAGGTAATAGTTGTTTCATGCCTTCCGAGAAAACATAGCAAAACTCAAAGCCGTACAACAAGACCACGCTGAGGGCAGTATTGTACATGAGATTGAGACCGATATCGCGACGATGCCACAAATGTCGCAGATTAAAAGAGTGTAAGGCGAGTATTAGCAATGACTTGTACAACTCCAACACCGCCACCAAGTGTGATGAAACTGCCTAGCTAAGTAAGGCTATCAATTTGTTCTGGGCGGTCATCTGCAATGGTGAGCGTGGCACAGGATTTTCACAACCCTGAAGGAAGGTATTCAAACACTCGGGGCAAAATACAGATTACATGTAGACCTAGCTACTGCTAAGTAATTCAGAATGCTTTGGACGGCTTGTGCTTGGTCTCTCTGCACAGCGATGTCATCGGCATAATCACGGTCTATGAGTCTGTTCATGGGAAAAAGTTGGTTGTTGCAATCCTGGTTTGCTTTACATGTTCAGCTTAGAAGCTCTTTAGTGGCAGCCGAGAAGTATCATGCCCACACAACATATGGATCCATGTCTCAACAATTCTTCGCTCATTCTCTCCGCTCTCGCTCTAAGTGCTCTCACTCTTTCGAACTGTTCTCATAGGCCGAGGTGCTGGCGGCTGAACCTGCCAAACCACATTTTACCGTACCACCATTTAGTCACTTTATTCCATGTTTGTTCACCCACCCCCCATTCTTAGTCTTCCCCCTCCGTTTTCGAGTTCACAACATCGTGCCGCCTTGGGCGAACCTTCTCGCCATACGGATCAGGGGCTAAGATCCGAGGAGGCGTCAAGTTGTGTTGGCAAGCCATTTCTAGCGCCCCGTTCCCAATTCAAGCTGATAACCTTCAATGTTCGGACGCTGATGCAGATTGAGTCACATGCAGCCCTTGCTCGCACTCGGGAAACTACGGCCATTGATGTCTGCTGTCTCAGCGACACCCGCTTATAGGACCCTAGCACGGCGCTGAGACTAGTTTCACCGTCTGCGAATTCCACTGGCATTTTCACTTTGCGCCTAGCTGAAGACTCAACCGCCGAAGCCGCTGGTTATGCTGGCGTGGGGATTGCGTTGAGCACACATGCTGAGGCCGCGCTACTAGGCTGGATCGCTGTTAACAGTCTAAGATACGCGATCCGACTTGAAACGTCACTGCGACTGTCTAGACGCGAAGCCAGCAGACGCTGTCTATTCATTGCCGCAACGTACGCTCCCATAGATTGCATCCCGGAGTCAGTTAAGGATGAGTTCTATGGGCAACTGGCTGATCTTCTCCTTAAAAAGCGCCGTACTGACATGGTGATGCTCGCCGGGGAGTTAAACACGCAGGTCGGTGGACTTGAAGTTGACGGACGTGAAATCGGTGGTCAACACGGCCTTGGCACTCGTAGAACTGACAACGGTGATTGACTACATCAGCTTTGCGCAGATCACGGCTTCTTTCAGTCGAGCACTAGCTTTCGGGGATCCTTGCACCAACGCGCCATCTGGAGACCCCCATCACCTGGCCAGCCGTGGACACATATTGACCAGATCACTATTAGCTATCACTGACGGGGTAGCATACAGGATTGCAAATCAAGCTGGAGTACCTGTCTCACTTCGGATCACGCGCTGGTGTGTACCAAAGTTACTCTACCTTTTGGTGGTTCCCAGCAGCGTCGCCAAAAACGGCTTGACGTAGCTAAGCTTTCTGCCCCGAACGTTCTCCGCGAATTTTAGGATCCCTTGGCCTCACGGCTGAAGACTGCCTCATGCACAGACATTGAAACACACTGGACACACATCCACGGCGCCATGTACAACTTTGCACCACCAAAAGTCATGTCAACCACTGGATCTCTGCATGATCCCCCCAACTTCTCGAAGTTCATCGAGCAATTCTTGCTAGCGTTAAATACCATTCACTACGCAAGACTAGTAACGCTGAGGTCAACCAGCTTCTCCGGGAAGATCGCGATGTCTGGTGGACGCAGTGGGTCATTGAGATGGAGCAAGCGGCCACCTAGGGGAATTTCCGTAAGCTTTTCCTCCTGTTCCGATCCACTGGCGGCAAAAGGCCAACTGTAATCGGAGCTTTATGCGAAACCAATGGCCAGCCAATCCGCTGTCAAAAACGCCGACTAGAGCGTTGGATCGGGTATTTTGAGCAGCAGTTTAATTGGCCAGCAGCACCAAGTAGTTCCAATTCTGGAGGCACGAGCGCCCCCTGGTGTGTAGACGCTTCACTACTATCCGAGGCCGAGTTTGTCTACGAGCTTCGTCTCTTAAACCGCTAAAAATCCCCTGGTCCGGATGAACTCCTTCCGGCTCTTTTCAAAGATGGAGGCCCATCACTTGTTCAGGAGTTACCTTCTCTCCTCCAAACGATCTGGGTCACTGAAGTTATCCCATCTGATTGGAGCCTAGCGGATATCGTGCCCATTTTCAAAAAGGGTAGCTGAATTGACTGCGCCAACCACAGACGGATTAGTCTTAGCTGTGTTGCTTCCGAGGAGCTCGTAGCGCTGCTTCTAAGAAGACACAACCTGCTACGCGAACAGCGCATACGTGAAGAGCAAGCTGAGTTCCGCTCAGGTCGGAGTTGCATCGATCCCATCTTTACACTCCACCGAATACTCTGGCATCGTCAAACAGTTGGCCAGCGAACGATCGTTGTTTGCTTAAACATACGAGCCGCGTTTGACTCAGCCGACAGAGCTGCTCTCTGGAGTTGTCCACTGAGAAGGGGAGTGCCGGAGAAGTATGTCACCTTACTTAAAACCATCTACTCTCAAACCTCGGGCCGAGTGCAGGTGAGCTGCGGATTTTCGCCCCCTTTGGTATCACCAGTGGCGTGAGACAGGGTTGTCCAGCATCCCGTTTCTTGTTCAATTACGCTATAGACGAAATCTTGGAGAGTGCTCCGAAGAACTGCGAACCCAGCGGTGTCGAGATGCTTCCGGGAGACCGACTTCGGGATTTGCAGTATGCAGGCGACATCGCCGTAATCTGTGCTTCCTCACAGGCCGCCCAAAATGTCCTCTGTAGGTTGGAGATATCTGTCTCCCAGTTTGGAATGATCTTCGCACCATCGAAATGTACGGTTTTCATGCAGGACTGGCTAGGCGCTACTCCTAACCTTACCCTTCTAGGTCATCCACTGGAAGTGGTGGACAAGTTCGTTTACCTCGGGAGCTGCCTCAACGCTAATGGTTAAACGGATGATGTCTCTTTGCTTGTCTCCAAGGCTCGGACTTATTTTGCCAATCTCCGTCATCTCTGGCAACGAACTGACTAGATTGTAGCTCTGAAAGGCCGAGTTTACAATGCCACAGTGAGAGAGGTTCTCTTTTATGGATGCGAGACGGCCTGTTCGCGCTAAGGATGTTGAGAGGCTGTGTGTGCTCACCGCTGCCTTCGGAGCATTGCTGGTGTATGATGCAACATCACACCAGGAATGAAGATATTCGACGAAGGGTGTTCGGATCAGACAGACTTTGTGGGCCACTGAGCAGTATAATTTCTCTACGCAGACTTCAGTAGCTGGGCATGTTCTCCGAATGCCTACTCATCCCTTGCCTCGCGGTGCCCTCTTCGCGCACGAAGAAGTCGGCTGGAATCGAAAGCAAGGTGGCCAACGTATGACTTAGGTCAGGAGCATGAACGAGCTATCGTCAAAGTTAACCGTGGTCCGGCGCTCTCGGCTCCCTGGCTAGAGTGTGAAGGAACCGGAACATCCATGTCTGGAAACACTCTCGGATATGTCAAGAAATCGTGCACAATGGTGGAGTTGTCGTGGCTCACTATTCCCATGAGCACCGGTTTCTTTCTTTCCCTCTATCTTCGTATGTTTATTGTATTTTCCATACGTTGAGGCACTATGTCAATTGTATTATTGGGGTATATATATATATATATATATATATATATAATGATAAAGTTGTACACGAATGGTGAAATAGGGTAATGTTGGTGTACACCAATAGTAACAGAAGAGGAAGAAGACAGTCTCTCATAAGCTATAAACTTTCCAGGAATGTGACAATAGTATTCCTCGAGGATAACGACACCATTATCAGTTGCAGCATTTATTAGAAAACAGTTTCATAGAAGGCATGCATCTGCTAAATCAAAGATGGCACGAATGTTTGAAACCACCGCGATTGTTAGCTTCCGGTATGTGAGACGGTGTTGGATTATCTGATGCAGCCTTTTCCTAATATGACAAACACTTTCAGGTAGGTGGAAACTCCCAGGATACGATGGACTCAAAAAGCATGGACGCAAATGAGATCAGCGAAAGCCACTATAGCTTAAAGAACGAATCTGTGATGGGAATGTCAGATCAGAGTGAGCTGATGGAACAACTGAGCGAGCCAGACAGCCAATGGGAGGTGGGCGTAACGGATTCGATTACTGGACTCAGATTGGCCGATTTTCGTATGAGTGATTCACCGTTTGTTTAATTGAAGCAAAGGAGGAACATCAACGATTCAGAAGAATCGTTAGTTAAAGACATGGGCGAGCGACTTGTATCGAAGAGTTCGGCTTGCCAAAGGTGTTGTAATTTTCGCCTACTTGACTTTGCTGAATAAACGCTTGTCCCTGAAGTACTGAGTTTGCAACAGAATTCAGACTAGGAATATGTTTGAAACAGTGCACAAACGCATACTCGCAGCTCATATTACTATCCACTTCAAGCAGTCCGGGAATAAGAAAACTTAGCTTACTTGATGAAACCTTAATCATATCTTCGATAAATCACCAATTAGCAAAGTTGGTGTGGAAGATGGAATCAGTGTATCAGGAAGCGACGGAAGCAATAGTCCGCATCATCAGTTGACCAGTGGAGAAAGACGGTCCATTGAGAACCTGTGTACATTTTCGCTAGACACGAACATGTCAGTAACAAAGCATACAATTACATGTGATGACAAAAGAGAAAGTGATGTATTCGGTCATCTCGAACTTATTCCTGCTGCACTGAAGTGAGTTATGAAAGAGAAGGCCAACCGGGTCTGTTCATTTAATTGCCATTACAACCATACTTTGTCTTCTGTCCGGTTGTGCCAAAATTTTAACCCGACCGGCAAACAGAGTCTGAAAAGTGAGGTCCTAATTCAGTTACTCTTCTCATAAGATCGCTGTTACCCATGGATACTTGGTATCATGCTTCCGTTGTTTTGATGCAACTAATCAACCTCTTTTGTGTTCCTCTCGTCTCTTTTTCTTACGTGTTCATTTTTCCTTTCACAATCCGACAGTACCAAAACAGTTGGGGCGAAACCAACACTAAGACCACAACAGGGATTTACGCCAGAACAATTGCAACAAATTACTGCAGCAGTCCCATCCTCCGGCTATTTTGCAAAGCTGAGTACGTTGTTTATGCAAACATTATTAGTTTTCTGATAATGGTTACGGTTTCTCGGAGTTGTGAGATAATAGATACTAAGGAAGTTTAAAAAAAGTTATATAAACGGTATCCTTGCTTTGGATCACATTGACTAGCAAAGCTACTGAAGCCAAAAATTTGCAACAGGATGTTGAGCATAGCTTTTAGTGGACTTCGTCATTACTCGACAAGACTGTCACTCCAAACTTAGAGAAGAGCAGTAGTGGCAAGTTCTTTTTAGGCTGGTCCGTTGTGTGCATTCATTTCAACCCCCAGCCCTAAGATGACAAGACAGCGGCTACTACTGCTAAGTCAGGAGCGGTGGAAAATGAAAATTTTCTGGTAGTTTTATGGCAGTTTGGTGCATCCTCCTCTTTTACTCATGAACTCTACGGATGGTAGCTTAAGCAGTCAGCTTGTGCATACTATTCACAACCCTGGACAAGGCCACATAGTCGAAAAGATCATTCTGTTCTAGAAACGAGTTAGGAAATGTAGAATATTCTATGCTTAGTATCATCCTTTCCTTTAGGCAGGCAGGCAGGCATCAGCTGGACGCCGGTATATTGTACCGATGCTCTGCGCTCCGCAACCACCACCAATTCCGCGTGAGCTTAGGATACTGCGAGGGACATCCGTTCCTCTACACAGCTCAAATCCGCGACCTCCGGATTCCAAGGAAGGCCTGTGATCCTTTCAGTTAACAGCCGGAATGAGAAAACGCCTACTCCCATCACTGTCCTCACATGTTTCGTCGATGAGTCAAACTGTTTGTTACGACAAAGCATCAAACTAAACCCACTCAAGCGTGGTTGATGAAATCTTGAGAACCATTGGCAAACCAGGCACCTATACCTACGTAGCTTGTGACACATCAGTTTACTAATGTAACCAGTCCTCTTTCCGTTGTAGGTGAAAGAATAACCCACACCTAGTATGTTCAAACAACAACCCCGTAAATGAGGATGACATTGGAAGCTCAAACAGGCACAGATGACAAAATCCGGGATGGGTAGTACGGCTTGAATTCTTAAAGTCAGTTGCTGCAAGAAACGAATAAAGTAGTGTAATATAAGATGAAGCAATGAGGTACAGGTTACCTACTTGGAAACAAATTCGTTAGCTGCAACAATGGTGAGATCGGCCTGGTCTCGCCCGACCTCGGATTTTCTAACAGTTCTGCTAGTTTCTGCATTATCGGATTTGCAGTGGAACTCAACTGGGGGAGGAAAGAGTGAGATAATTATGTAGAGCACAAAAGTGGCAACTAATCAGCATCTAATGAAAACCTATCCCGTCTCGTCTTCAGTGTTACAGTTATCTCAACACATAGTTCACTTTCAAAACGGTGGAGACATTGAGCAACTCATATGGCGTACATCTGTTGTGCAATGATACAGGGAAAACATCTGAGAAAATAACTATGTCCCTAAATGTTCTACGTATTGCTTCATAGAAAACCTCAAAAAACTAGGGATGAGCAGGGAAACGGATGAAATAGATTAACAGCAGGAACCTCGATGTTGCGTACCAACAAGCAACGAAAAAGCAGTATTGACAGCTTACAAACACGTACATATAATATGTCCCTCCCTTTACAGCCTGTAAAGGGTTTTCGGAACAAGTCACGAATTAGTGCCTAATCTAATTACAGACAAACAAACCCATCAGGGAAGTACGAAGAGCAGCCATATCAAACCAATATCTTCTCTATTTTAAGTCAAGAGCGCTGTAGACGTTATTTCTACTACAGGAACTGCTTCGCATGTCATTTGCCGATGTTTGCAAGTTAGACCACGAAAGTGGACAGCAACAAGTATTGAACGATAGAAACATATAAGAACAGTAACTGCAGGTAATGGCTTGAGTGTTTTCAAAACAAGCAAACAGTCAATGACAGAGTGAACAGAATGTCACAAAATCAGTCACTGGTTGCTAATTAGTACCGTGTGCAGCAAGGCACGCTGTTATTGCATAGGAGAATGATGTAAGACGGTGAAGCACAAATACTGAACAACCCCAATTCGCTATGCGGTAACGAAAGTACTTGAAAAGTAGACAAGCTTTCCAGATAACACGTAGTAGAGGCTAGTTTGACACTGCACCGCGCAACAAGCGCAAGATCAGAGGATTTCACAGGTTTACAACGACATTTTTGCAAACGACCGCTGAAGGAATTCAAACTTTGAACAATGAATATCTCAAGAGAAAATTACTTATAGTGTATCATCAGAAGGTTCACAACGGTAAAGGATTTGGGCTTAACAAGGCATATATATATATATATATATATATATATATATATGTTGCATTCTTGATGCTTCTTCACCGCAGTTGGTCTAAACCAATTTATACTTCAACTAGGTCTTTTTAAGCTGGATGAATTTTGTTCCACTTTATTTGATTTGTTCTGCCTACTTGAATAATCTTCTATTAACTGGCCACGTTGCTTACGCAAATTGCGCTTATCATCGGTAACTTTGTTGTGTTGGTAGCATTTTTAAGTAACCTGTGGATATTTCGTACTTATCGCGGATTCGTCGCTAAACAACATACTTCACATGGTAATTTAGCGAAGAGTTATGCCACAGGATCTGTATGCATTATTGGATTTATTTTATTTTAGCTTGTCGTTTCAAGTGAATGGTTGTTGGTTGATATCCCCGGTGTGGCTGCGCTTGATGTGCATGTTGACAAGGTGCCTACCTGTCTATTACCCACTATCTCGTTCATACTTGCTCTAGGAGACAGTTGGTCGTTGCTGGAGGGGACGGGGTGCACGGTTCTTGTGGCCGTGCTAGGCTCAAAGAGCGGTTCCATGCCCTCAGTGTGGAGCGGACTACGGTCCAGCCACCGCCTTGTGTGCGCTTGATTGCCCAAATACAGCGTGTTTGTGTTTGCCTGTGAAAGAGTGTGGGCCAGCTCAGTTGATGAAACGTGGCTCCCATCCACATGCCTCCCGGTCTTATTCCTTCGGGTTTACACTGGATATGGGGTGTGTGGATGGAGCTGTGGGTGGTGCAGCGCAAGCCACCCATGGTCCCTCTGTAGGCGCAGGCGTCCTGTGGCTGGCCACAGTGACAGGCAAATCCGAAACCGGATGTCGCCAACCATATATATATATATATATATATATATATATATATATATATATATATATATATATATATATATATATATATTTAGTAATCTGCCGCAAATAATGGACCGAAATGGAAGAGTGACAAGTGATCGGGTCGCTGATCTGTAGTACCCCAAAAGCGATTTCTTATCGCTTGTGTACAATTTCGTACTAATCAATTGTACCATTTTCCTTCTTGTCCAACTGCCCCTACCATACGGTCATGTATGTCTACGCCCATCTCATCAATCATTTAATTGATTAGTCACTGCGGCAAAGTTCTCTTCGGTTCGCTTCATCCTTCCTCGACTTCTCGTATCCTCACAAACGAATTCATAGGTCTTCTGATACTGGTACTCGATTACGTATCCTGATCATCAAGTCAATAAATTGGTGGCCCCGATTACATCAGTGAAGTTGGAACTTCTCATCGTAAATTTCGGGTGAATTCTTTTTTGATTTCCCTGGTGCATTTATCTGTTTGTTGCTTCAGATACATCGACATATTTTACTTTATTTTTGAGCTCTCGTATGCATGACTCGCACGGAATACGAGTTGTTTTACAGTGTATGTATGTTTGGCTGTTTCAGATTCCATGAAACACAATCCAGGTATTTGGTTTACCATCTTCGAGATCGGGCACAAAAATATGGGAATTGCGGTACATTCAGCCCTTCTCATGCCTTCCTTTATCGATGGTGACGCTGGTTCAGGATATGCTACCTTACTCACCGAAGAGGGCAAAGTACGAAAACGTTAAGCAGGTGATGTTAAATGAATCAGCCCTGCTCTGATGCCCAGCGGTATCAAGCTGGGAACTCGCAAGCAGTCGACGGTGTTCTGAAACATTTAGCGTGTTGATGCTTCCTTATTCTTTAGCGAAGACGGATAAGAAAGCTTTGGCTTGCAGGTTTATCAGAGCCGTTGCCGTGAATGCAGCCCATGTTTACAGACAATCCCCTGAATGAACTAGTCACCACAGTAGACTCTGTACTGGAACGGCTTTTGTGACAAACGACCAGTAGTTTCGGCAATATATTCGCAGAAATAAACACCAGTGTCATGCTTGATACCTGTCGCCAAAGCAAACTGATTTTGGTAATCAGAAATTAAAGCTAGTCCAAAATCGTCCAGCAGAATGAGGGCTCTGAAATAAGGTACGCTACAGACGGACGCTGACCAAATTTTGGTTACCGTTCATTTTAGTTTGCCTTCACCAATGCCAACTACGTCACGTTCGACATAAAATCACAGTATCCCCTCGGCTTGTTTTTACTCGGGTAGTACCAATCCCATGGGGGAAATTTACTGGTATCAATGTCAAGATGGCGAAATAACTAGACGATGTGCACTTTATGCACGGCTCAGCCGTCGCAGTGAAACCGAATAGCCCTTATGCTGGCACAACGGACAAGTCCACCGTTAACAAAAGTGGTCGTCTGTTTTACGCTACGGATCGATGTTCTTGCATCACTTTCCTCATCGACCCGGGAGTGAACGTCAACCCTGCGAACGCAAACGATAAAAACTCCAAACCCACGGACAATCTGTGTGATGCTAAGGGTTTGCTGATAGATTCATATGGGCCGTTGCAGGATGCACTTGCTTTCAATGGTTTTTCATCGTTAACATCCTGTGCAATAATCTGTATCGGTTTTCGGTCATATTGGACTGCTTGTTGATGCTAGTTGCCACAGGTTCTTAGAGGACCATACAAAACTAGGGATGGAAGGTGCTCTTTCCTATGCACCGATAATCACTCCAGTTTTTCGAATTTCCGACGTACCTCCAGACTATGCAAACCTATCCTCCGGATACTCGCGACTGTTAGGTTTAACTGCAGTATGTTCACCAGTCACGACAGAGATCACCCATCACACAATCACATGTGGTCAGCTAGAGTGTGGCCTACCGAAACGATTCGTCTCAAACAACGTACGTGCCGCACGAACTGAATTCAACCACATGCTTTCGTTCAGCATCGCCAGGCTAGCCAACTATCCATGGGCGTCAGCACTCTACATGGTCCACAAGGAGGTCACTGATGACTGACATCCTGGTGGCGAATATTGTGCTTTGAAAACTAACATCCCACCTGATCGTAATCCGGTCCGCACATCGTGGATCTCACATTCAGACTAGCAGGTAAGACAGTCTTTAAGAAAATCAACTTGCTTCTCGCATTCAATGAAATTCCGGTGGACGTGAAGTCTGCGTTCGGCTTGTCCGAGTTAATGCGGTCTCTATTTGGTCATAAAAATACCACGCAAAAGTTTCTGCGCTTTGTCGACTGAGTTTGTCTTGGAGTATATTTCTCCTATGCTTATCTCGACTACATCCAACTCGTGAGCTGCTCACGCGAAAGGTCCTTGTGCCACCTGCGGACACTCATCGACGGTTTATCTTAACACGGCGTGGCGATCAACGTTTTGGATTCAGTCGGTCAGTTTCCTTGGCTATCACATCTCCCCTGCAGGTGTCTAGCAACTACGGAATAAGACTAAGACCATTATTCACTACTCCGATGCATCATTCCTTCAAGCTGCTCAGACCTTCTGAAGGCCTTGTTAAATTGTACCGTCGTTTCATACCTAACTGTGCATCGCGGACCTTATCTGAGGGATTATCAAGAAATTCGGTTATTCTGCTACAGCGCGCACTGCGTTCAAATCTCTAAAAGAAGTCATTATCAACATAGCTTATGAGGTGCAGCACGAGCAGGTGCTCCAAATTTCCTTCATACGGACGCCTCAGGCATCGCAGTTGGCGTTGGCGTCTAGCAAAAGGCCGGCGGTAATTGATACCCTATGAAATTTTCTCTAGACACCTGTAACCAGTAAAAGTTGGTTACATCAAGTTCGATGTAGGAATGCTATCCATCTACTTGGTCATTTGTCACTTTCAATATTTGTTAGAAGGCATTGCCTGTGACTTACCTGTGACCTCCCTGCTTGGCTCGACAACCAACCGTTGCTCTCCTAGGCCATAAAGTCACCTCGACTATATCGTTTAGTTCACTACCGGTATACCATGTCTCCGAACCACACAGTAATGTCGCCGATGCACTTACTCGACTTCAAGCGATCTCCACCGACGTAAGAAATGACATCCGCCTGACAGCCATGGCCGCAACTTGAAGTACTAGTTCTGAATTTGATTTATTACACATGTCGTCCTTACTATATATATGACGTGTTCCCCAACATCATTAGACAATACCATCTTTTGCGACAAATCGCCGGGCATATAGAGCCCAGTCGTATTACGTGAACTTCAACAAACCGTGTTCAACATCTTGCATGGTTTGTCACTCGAGCATTCGTGCAACTATCATGCTCATAACCGCACAATGCGTTTGGAGCAATGGCTATCGCGACGTTCGTACTTGGGTAGCTGCTTGCTTTCTTTGTGAACGTGCGGAGGTGCACAATCACACGAGGAGCACATTAGGCACATTTTCGATGTCACATACACGTTTTCGCCACGTACAAGTCGACATCGTAGGTCCTCTTCCAAATTCGAAAGGTTCAGTGGAAATACTGGTGTATATCGACCAATATACTAGGTGGCTGGAGAGTATTTACACCCCTAACTGCTCTTCAGAAACGACAGCAAACGTATGCCGTACAGCGCTGAGTAGCACAGTATACTGTCCCACTATCGCGATCATCGATAGAGGGTCACATTTCTCGTCCACTTTCACCGCGTTGCTCAAGGATTTAAGTTATCGCCACGTCCAGATACGAGGGCGTATCGTCCGGTCGCTAACGAGGTGGTCAATTGATTTCACCACAGCTGAAGTCAGCGCTCCGAGCGCACACCGACGCTATATCGTGCGAAATCCTTCTCCTTGTTCTCCAGGGCTTAACACTAGAACGCCCGGAGCGATCATTTTGACCGCTCAGCGTTTTTAAATGTGCATATTTTCTACATTTATGGACATTTTTCAAAGATTTTTCGTGACTTTTAATGTTTGGACGTTCTTCATTACTGTGAATTTTCGTTTTCATATCTGTTATAGTTTTCGAGAAAAGAGGTAGCTGTGTTCACACTACCTAGAAAGCCCGTTAGCGGTCAAAATGACCGCTTCTCTCTAATCCGGTTCCTCTTTTTATTTTTAGCCACCACTATCATTTCTGACAGTTATGTACTATAGCAGTCAAAACGGGAGTGAAAACTAGCCGAATCACGACTTTACTGTGAGATTGTGCGTTCAGTCAGATAAATTCCAGTGACATTTTTGTACACAATGGCACTTCTGAGGAAAACAGCCTTTGAGGTTTTACGAGAACTTACAACCATCGATGACAACGAGTCTGGAGACGAGAACGATTATGATGTTGATGAGGACTCCATCTTCCATGAGTCAGCAGATCACAGCATGTCTGATAGTCAAACGTCTGATGATTACACTCCATATAAGGACCCTAGAGAGAGTGTATCAACCGATTTGGTATCTCCCGGTGAGCCTCACGTATCGAAAGATGGTAGCACGTGGATCGCAGTGGAGTTCGAAACATCTACTGTTGGTAGGATTCCATCACAGAATGTGTTTAAGGCTAGACCAGGACCAACTCCCTATGCTAAGAAATGTGTGAACTATGGTGAGCTGTCGAGCACTTTTGACATCATAATCACGCCCCAGATGCTAAAACATATTCAAGTATGTACTGAAGCTGAGGCCAAGAGAGTTTTAGGTGTCAGTTGTCAGTGGAGCGTAAGTCTTCCAGAGCTGCGTGCCTTTATTGGTCTACTTTACATCAGAGGCTTCATGGGTCTGAAGAACATACCGTTGAATATGATGTGGTACGATAGATATGGACTGCCTATTTTCAGGGAGACAATTGGCAAGAACAGCTTCAAAGAAATAATGAGGTTCCTCCGTTTTGACATGCGAACTACCCGATGTGAAAGACTGCTAACTGATAAGTTTGCTTTGGTATCCGAATTGTGGAATGCATTCATTCGCAACTCTCAACAAGGTTATGTGCCTGCGCAGAATCTCACAGTGGATGAGCAATGGTTTCCCTCAAAAACCCGTTGTCGTTTTCTCCAGTACATGCCCAACAAACCAGATAAGTTCGGTATCAAGTTTTTGGATGCTGGCAGAAGTAGACAGCAAGTATCTCGTTAATGGATTTCCATATCTCGGGAAGGAGGAAACTCGATCAAGAGGAGAAAGTCTTGCAGAGAGCGTGGTATTGCGCTTGGTGTCACCATTATTTGGAAAGGGGTACAATGTCACATGTGACAACTTCATTACATCGGCAGCATTAGGAGAAATGCTGGCCAAGAAAAACAAGTATGGTGGGAACACTTCGAGCTAATAGAAAGGAAGAACCATCGATTTTGAAGCAAAGAAATAGAGAGCTGTTCAGTTCACTTATGATGAGGAATTAAAATAAGCACACATTAACATCCTACCAGTGTAGAAGGAATAAGAGTGTTTTGGTTTTCAGTTCCCTGCATAGTAACTCTTCCGTTCAAGACTCTGGAAAGAAGAAACCCGAGACTGTGTTGTTTTACAACGCCACAAAGTATGGTGTGGATGTACTCGACCAAATGACAGGAGCGCTCACTGTGAAGTCATCATCTCGATGATGGCCAGTCCAAGTCTTTTTCAACGTACTGGATTTGGCTGGCATAAATTCCTGGATAATTTATAACAGTGTTTGCGGAACTAAGATATCTCGCCGGTCGTATCTGGTGGGTCTTTCGGAAGAACTGCTTACATGTATACATCACACAAGGTACGTGACAACGGGAATTACGACGAGCAACTTAGCGGAGTCGGGAAGTCATGTGAACGTTAAACGTCGGCAGTGTCAGATTGGTTACTGTAAAGGTAACAAATCACAAAACATGTGCTCTGTTTGTGAAAAAATAGTTTGCGGCTCATGTGGGCAGATGGAGCGAGTTATCACTTGCTTCAAGTGCAAATTGGAGTAGGTATACGGAATTGTTTACAATTTTTGAAAAAAACTAAAACTTAATACAATCATTTTTCTGTTACAGGTATGTTCTATACATTAGTTTTTAATAAATGCCGTGAAAAAATGCTTAACTGAAAGTTGGGATAAAAAATATAGCAGTGCGGTCATTTTGACCGGTCCCGGGCGTTCTAGGTATAACGGCGGAGCGGTCTTTCTAGTGTTAAAGAACACTGCAAATGTGGATTTCGAAACGACACCAACGCAACTAGTCGACGATTGCACGCTGCATTTGCCCAGTTAGTTGGTTATACCAACACTGCCCATTCCTCTTTCGACTAATAAAGTTATACCGATTGGTTAATTCACAAGATGCGTAGCTGCACCCGACTGCTCCACCGTTGCAGAAGACTCCGGAGTACGTGCACTAAAATCTGTCTTCTTATCCACACGTACCACATTGCGTAAACGGTGTTCGACAACCTCTGCAGTCGTTAAACGTAGGGGTTTTCCGAGGTAGACACCGTACGAGCATAAGGGTTACAGGTAAGAGTGGTGGCCGACACGAAATTGTCACCACAGACAGCATAAAGCCAGCCTACACAGAAAAAGTCACATCGCTTCAATAGTCTCGCAATGCTTCGCGAGACGGAAAACGCGCCGAAACACGTTTCGGTCACACAACATCCCCGAATCAGATGCCGATCACAGTCAACATTGTGAAACAGTCTCGATATTATCTTCGACACCTAACATGTCACCTCCCAAGACCAACCGCTGTAGTCCGAAGGTTCGTCAACCAGTTCGTTTATCCGATTATGTACAGTGTACATACTTTTAGATTTGTAAGTATTGTATATATTAGCAATAGTTTAACTCAAATGACGTTATAAAACCCAAGTATCCAAATCTATCGAAAAACTTAAAAATCCAAAACCCAAGAAAACTTAAACAATTTGCAGGTAGGCGGTTATTGTGCGTACGTTTTTCTGTGTTTCTCCCCCAAATACCCCAAGCGTCCCGTTCGATTGACTGATCAGATGGAGCAATGCCTTTGAGGATCGCTCAGTCAACAAGGAATTTAACACGAAATCTGGACGATCTTCATGAGGCAAGGGTCATTTTGACGCGCGGCGAGGTGCGGCCGGTGAAGAAGCCAACCCAAATGCACCGTTTAGCAGTAGCGGAGGTTGAGATTCAGTCGGCCTCTTTTTTGAATGGATAATTTTCTCTGCAGTCTAACAAGCCCGCTCCAACGGTTCTAAGTGATGCACCCTATTCTGAAATTAAGTGAATAATTAACTACAAAGACAGCGGATTTCAATTTCCATCGAACGTTGTTGACATGAACATTGATAAAATTTTGCTTTATGATTCAAACCATTTCGAATCGAAGGTTTCATTTGTCCAGCCGCCTAGACAGGAGCTCTGTAGCACACCAAAAGTAACTTCTTAAGTTTACGTACAATTGCTTACTTATCTATTGTGCAATTTTTGATCTTGTTCTACTACCGCAGTCTTAAGTCCATTATTCCTTCATCCGGCTCACCAATCGTCTGCTCGAACAGTTCCTGCACAGACATTCGCTCCTGGTTTAAACAAAATGTTGTTTTTTATGTTAATGCACCGAAACTATGAAAGAAGCACTTCGTAAAAATGGTTGCTCTTGCCTAGGGATCATATACCGCATGTAAATAACTTTACAAGGTTAGTCAGTATGTAAGAAACAGGCAGTGTTAGTATGATTGCGTTATGTCTGCTGTTGTGACTTCGAGTGCATTTTGCAATCGCAATTAAGAAACATGTTCAGTAGCCGCCTCAGGCATTCATCTTGTCACTGAGTTACGAGGTTAAAATGCACCCCAGTTATGCGCGAAATGTAAATTGCTTAATTGACTTAAAAGCTTGATTGGCAACTTAGGAAAGCATAAAGAACCGGTTACTTGGCGACAGATCGATTAGCATAACGCCACAGCTCAGGTAAATGGTGGCATCAAATACAAGATATTTGAAAAACTAAAGTATGAAATTTCTGGTAATTTTCCAAGGAAACTTAGCTAAACCGAAAAGAAAACTCAGAAGCTTTCATTCGTATAGGAGAAATTGCTTAGCTTGCGAAATTGCAACTCCTCACAAAAGCTGACATTGAGGTTTTGTAGGGATTGCCACAAATCTCCTCTAGGGTGGACGCATTTGATCAGAAGAAGACGACTGCAACAAGCGGCAACATTTCACTGACGATTTCACAAATATACTAACGCGGATGTCACGGGTAACTTTATCGACAGGTGGTCCAAATTGCAACCCAATAACTGCTGTGTTTGGCTTTATTGCTAATCTTCACTGTGTTCATGAATCTTCCGCAGAAAGAGTGTGAAAACGACGCAAAATGCGATTTACACATGTTGCTTCAAACTCACACTTTATCAATGTAGCGTAAGATGTCAGCCTCAAAAGTAACCGCTAAAGTAAACAAACCAGTCGCGAAAAGATTAAAAGCCTAAAGTGAGAGCAGCATTGTTAGTGATAAAAGGATGTCCATCACAGCATTAGAGACTACGGTCATTTAAAAACATCCATGACCATCACATGAAATAATTTAAAACAGGATATCCATATATATAGCATAATTGGATGGAACGTTGATAATAAATCCGTGAAATATTGTAAAATAATGGAATGTCCTCTTTTCACCATGGATAATCAGGAGGAAAATAACGGCAAAACACCTCATACAGGGCAATATCAAAATTTGCGCACTGCACTGTGACTTTACGGATAGTCAGACATCCGTTATTATCAACAGCCAAACTATGTGTATGAAATACCATGAGAGGCAACTGTGTTTAGGAAATTTGAAGAAATGAGTACTTATGTGTGGACGTCACTATAGTGTCACCATGTTGTACTTCCAAAAAGTGCAAGCGCTTGCTAAATTTCACCACGAAGGCAACTGTGGTGAGAGAATGCTGCGAATGGATACGGGGTGAGATGAAGGAAGCTGGCGAGACAGCGTGGTCGACAAAATGGTTGAAGTGGACAACTTAGGTGAAAACGTGTCTGGTCAACGTGATCGAGTATGGACTGACGTTCAGCATGCACATCTATTCGAGCGATGTTCCAGTCAAACGCCGGAAACGGACGACGCAGTTGGCCGATTAGGGTAACAATTAGGGTAACGATTAGGGTAAACAAACCTGGCCAATGATCTTTGCGTTACGGAGGATGATAATAGCAGAATTCACACGCAAGAACACTTTGATTTGATGATGCAGCATTTACGTTAAAGTAGCGAGGTAGTTATATCAGCATATGACAAGGACTTCGGATCACCGTAGGAAACAAGCAGGATCACGTTCAAAAGATGTAAACGGTGTTCATAAAGGGTGCTAGATTTGTCAGCGATCTAAAGACACGTGACAGAAAATAGCCTTACAGAAAGTGCTTAATCAACGCAAAAGCTGCGCAGCAAATCAACTGTTGCGGCTTAAGAATCTCTCGCATGCACGAACTGTCTGGCGGTGACTAGAAAAAGGCTACCACTCCGTTTGAAAGTAAAGTGGTCACTTAACTCGTTTCTACACCGGGAAGTGTAAGCAGCAAAGTAAAATGGAACTGATTTCAACGGTTGATCCGTTTTTATGACTGGGATGTATTCTTCCTCACCACTAGAACTGAATATTCACCGCTCGAGGGCATAAAGCAAATTATTGACTTGGTTTGAAAGAGATTATCAGAATAGTACTCCGTAGAACCAGTGCTGATGATTATTGAAATTGTTGACGGTGAGGGCCACTGATTTCAGACTTAGCTGTAATCGGTGAAGCATTCAGCTATTACTTCGACACTGCGATAGGTCTCCAGTTTTTAGTAACAAACGTTTTAGGCAGAGTTGATATTTTGCCCAACGGTATCACGCAGGTTGTAAAGTTACTTAGGCCGCTGAGATGTGATGGCATTCCACTACCCGCCATTACACTAGTGAGGTCTGACACACCACCGCTGCTGATGACCATGTTCACCCTATCGCTGGACTCAAGCCACATTCCAGCTTAATGGAAAACGTCGCTCCTCATGCCTTAGTAAAAGGGAGGTCCCAAACAAACGATTGATAACTACCGACCACACTCCAATAATTGTCTGGTTGTGTTAACAACTGATCAAAAGGGGCTTGATAAAATTTGTCAATTCTTTGGGACCGATAAATAAGTCACAGCAAGGTTTCTTGCTAAGCGATCGTGCTCACCTGGTGTCGATAACATTCGACCAAAAGTTTTACATAAGAGCCATTGATCTGGCGGAACCTCTGGCTATATTCTCACAGCGCTGTATGGAGGAGAACCATGCTCCGACAATATGGAAACGAGGGGTCATAACTCTTATTCATAAGGGAGGTAGTCGCACTGATCCAACTACTTACGGTCCTAGAACGCTACTCCCTGTGCTTTTCAAGGTTATGGAGTCTATCATTACTGATGCACTAATGCAGTAACTGGAAAATCATAACATGATAGCACCAGAGCAACATGGCTTCCGACAAAAGCGCTCATGCACTACGAACCTGCTAATTGCACGTAATATCTGGACTAAAGCAGCTGATGGTGGACAGGAGTCGATGTCATTTACCTGGACTTCACAAAAGTGTTTCATCGTTTATACCACTGAATTCTCCTCCATAAACTTCAGCTCTATGGCCTTGGTGACCCACTGCTGCGTTGCATAGGCAGTTTCCTGCATGATTGTTGGTTGTAAGCGAGAGTACGAGAATGTCTGTCCGACTCAGCTGAGGTGGAGTGCAGCGTATCACAAGGCTCGGTGCTCGGGCCCCGGTTACTTTTAGTTTTCATAAAGGATCTGACGAGGGAAGCTACTTCCGATGTACTATTCTTCGCAAATGATATCAAGTTATGGCAGGTGATCAGAGAACCGAAGGACCACGAAAAGCTCCAACGTGACCACAACACGATTTCGAACTGGTCAGTTCTGAATGCACTACTGTTCAATGTGGAAAAATAGCATGCTGTTCAATTGCGCTATAGACATGACTACGTGTATAGACTTGAGTCAAATATATTGCAAACAACTTCCCAAGAATATGACTTTGGTGTGCTCATTCAAAGTGACCTTAACTGTTCAAAGCAGTTAGAGACAGCTGCGAAGAGATCCAACCAGCACGTCGGATTGCTGTGGAGAGCATTCGGAAGTTTCGACCCATCCATATTCCCCATGATGCACAACTCTTATGTTCGCTCTCACGTTGAATACTCCACCAAAGTTTGGCAACCTTGACTGAAGCATGACTTAGAAGTGCTACAGAAACCACAATGCAGGAGCACAAAGCACGTCAAGAGCCTATGAAATCTGTTCTACCAGCAAACGCTGAAGCCACTGGGAGTTTTCAGTGACCGCTACCGAAGGCTGTGCGGCGATCTCACACTAGTCTACAAAATATTGAGTGACCCTAACCACGTATGCTGTCACTTGCTGAGACTCAGCCATAACAACAATATCAGAGGTAACCTTCTGAAATTGAGCGCACAGTATAGCCGCCTGGAATGCCGGCAGAATTAATTTCCTCTTCGGGTTTGCCAACGCTGGAACCTCTTTCCAAACTTAGTTGCTTCCTTCCTTTCGTTGGAAATCTTTAAAAAACGATTGGATCTTGCCCTAGGCCCCCAGCACTTGCTTGCCTAAAGTGTGCTAGTTTGGCATTTCTTAATTATCTCTTCAAACCGGATTAATGTCAACTAAACCTGAGGAGGCTGTCCAGAAGTGAGTATTCTCGCTTTTAGTTTTCTCAAGGAGTACATCAACTATAACTGCTCCCATGTTGTCTCGTCGTTCACCTTCAATTCCCACTTACACTACTATTATTCTGCAGCGTATCTGCTAGATAAACACTCAGACAGACAAGTCACATATCTTTGGATAGTGTAGTTTTACCGTCACTATCCTGTGGGACTTGTCAAGCAGCTGCAGTTTTACCAAGTATAAATCATTGTTCAAAAGTATTTGTTAAAAAAAATCTAGAGGCGTTCGGGTTTCCGTATCTATTTCTAGATTGCTTATCGTCACACCAACAGGTGGGCACTTTAGTTTGCTATCGCTCTTCTCTCCGCTGTATTAATAATGAGACCATTCAAGGTAAGGTGCTTGGTTCTTCGCTGTTTTTGATCTACATCAATAACATTCTCAAATCCGTAAAACATGATCCACCGTTGTTATTCGCCGACCATATCAAGATCGTTTATAATCTTCGGCGTGACAGACTTCACGGAAGGCTGCTGTCCATACAGAATGACTTTAATTCCCTTGAGGTATGTGGCCATAAGGGAATGATGAATCCCTCAGCTAAGAAAGCAAGCATTCTACCTCACGACTGTTCCGACCCCGATAGGTCCACTGTACTGAACAACGAGCATGTCCCTATACAGCTATCCATGCGCGAGTTAAAAAGTACGTAATCCTCTACCTTCATTTTCTCCGAGCAGGTAGGATACCAAATGGTATGCATCAGCCAATCAGTGGTTAATACATCAACAAAATCTATACAAACCATGTTAGGGCTGAGCTTTACAAGCTGCTTACTCGCACCATCCTCAAGTACTGTAGTTTGCTATACGACAACGTGAGAAAGAGCAAAAGACTTGCTATGGTACATCTGAAGAGGTCATTTACTGAGCATCTAATTGGTAAGCATTCGATTATGAATTATCATGAGCAGAACTTCGTGATACATAACTTAATACGAGAGCTTCGAAACAGAGGTTATACACTGGTTAGACCAAAGGCTAGAAAATACATGTGCTTAAATTTCTTACTGACCAGATGTAGCTATCTGTGAAACAAACTGCCAATCACGATCGGGTCGTGTGACAATGTGGCAACATTAATTAACGAGCCCGCGAGTCACCTTGTTCTGAGTACAGTAATGGCTGTATTCATATGAGAAATTCCCCAAGAGAGGCCAAAAAATGTACTAAAATCCACGTTTCCAAATCTGGGCTTTCGCCCCAACCATCCACTGAGACTCTATAACATGAACCTTATTCCCTTAATATTACACATGTGCATAGAACTCATACAACAGCATGATAAGATGTTGTACATACTGATCTACGCCGCTACAGACAGTTTATCGGATCGGGAGAAATAAGCGTAGTATTAGGATTACTATTTCGGATGATGTGTTGCACCAAAAGCTGCGACAATTGTTACCTGAAGAAGCGAGTCTGTTCAATGTGGGCTGGTTGTGCACAGTGCGCAATACAATAGAGTCTGCTGACAAGAGCGGAAATCAGACCTGTATGGTAGAAGTACGATATTTGTTCTTTTTCAGAAATATCCCATTGGAAGAGTTCTTACGCATACAGGCAAATTTAGTTTTCCGCTACACCTCTGAAAGATCGTACACCGCTGTTGAAAGTCGTCCGTTTGCTTTAATCGAGGCCGACGTTGACAAAATGAATTTATGGTGATGAGCAGTCACTTTTAACTAACGGCTTCAGGGACCATCTGGAGCATAACAGATTACGTCATGCCATAGAATGGCTCTAGGTTTACGGTCGGTAAGGGGATGATACTTTTGCAATTGTCGACACGATTAACAAGAGGGAAAGCATGTTGGAGACGTAAAGTAAATGCCCTCCCCCCCCCAGACATAAGGTCTACCATGGAAATCGAGTCAGCAAATTACTTTTATTTCACAAATGATTCATTGAAGACCAGATGATTAGCTTATAAAACCGAGGTGCCACAAGTGGACTTGAGCGGATTTTTGCCTAAATTTTAACAATGCATGTTTGGAACTTGTTTCAAGAAGGTGCACCAAGTCAGCTCGAAGAGCCCGTCCCGAGTGACGCAGCGTATTGTTTCTACACTAAGGTTACCCAAGCAAATCTATCGTTATACGTAGGGGAGAGAATACTGGACAACAAAGATGGCAGAATATCTCCAGAGAGAAACAAAATGATATAAAGCTCTCTAACCAGATACATGGATGCGTTAAGTGGTGCCAATATATAGCTGAATCAGAGTTCGTGCATAACACGGAGAGGTCGATGCATGAATCCATTTGTCTAAACCACCGTTATTAACACATGCGTCAGTAAAGTTACCTGCAATGGTACGCAAATCGATCGGAATGATAGAATGATGTCGATCTTGTTTATGGAATATGTATTCTGCGTGGCATGACATCGAAAGATCTTAGGTTACCTACCACACCTATCGCTCTGTATCAGCTCAAATCATCATCAACTTCAGTAGAACAGCCATTTGAATTGATGCTTCGCTGCAGTGCAACCACGGTGACCTATAGAATGAAGAACATTAAGAGAGAGAGGACCTGGAGTAAAACCTCAGTGCCCTAAACAAGCCCTCAGGGTCAACGCGTCAACGCCTTATCAGCAACATACCAAGAGAAACATCTGGCTAACATACAGAGATAAGACGGCATCAGCGAAACAGCTTTTACTGCCCCGCGTCATAATCAGCCATTACCCCGCAGATAACTCAGCACCGAACACATGTTAAACAGGCAGTCCGACTAGACGGCAACAGACGCGCCACTGGTGCCGACTGCGAGCCATGTAGAGTAACGTCCCAAGCTAAACACAAGGTGGGTCACTTGCACTCCAGCATGGAAGCTGATACGGTATGACGGCATCCGGTTTGGCAGTCACTGAGTTTATTTCCCGCTCCCAAGTTAACTTTTGTCCACTTCGAGTCTTGCGCTAACCTACCTCTAGTAAACAAAACAAGGTCTTCCTCGGTAAACGCTGATCAGGCATACGTAGTACGTGTCCAAGCCAGCTTAACTTAATCAGTGCGCTCTGTTGTCCAAATGAACTAGCCTGATTATCACTGCCTAGCACCCGCCTACGCACATCATAGTTGCGGACACATTGGTGTTATCCGATACCAGCAATGCTTCGCAGACAAAGGGGGTCAGAGACTTGAAGGCGCCACATGTCCTAAGACCGAAGGTGTCAAGTTTCACGGCCATGGAGTAGGATGCCTTTCACCTTGGCCTTGTAAATACGGCCTTTCAGATCAATAAAAAAACCTTTCTGACGCCACAAATGGCGCAGATTCAAAAGAGCAGTTCTGGGTTTTGCAATGTGTGAATTGACTCCAGTCGTTATGCACCAACCGTTGTCGATGCTTCTGCTAATGTAACGTGAGCAACTACCACGAGTTCCTCACTATCAATGCAAAGGAGCGAAGCCCATGCCAAATAATGGCACCACTCTAGACAGGTTATTCAGCGTTGCTTTTGAAGCCGCAACCCAGTTAAAAAACCAGACAATATCGTTCGAATAATCACCAGCACTTTGTTTAGAAACCCTAGTTATTCGTTTAACTTTATTTACCTAGAAAATTTTCCAAGCCTGTTCTGATTTACTGAGGCTGCCATCCACCTAAGTCTGAAGCCTAATCCTCACAAGTAACTTGGCCGCATGGCCAACTTAGCCTTGCCCTGGTGAGGTTGGAGTCTTGGCTACTTGAAGTGATCGTCTCGGCCACAACATGTGCTAATTCATAATCCATATCGCTCCCTTGTCACTGATAGTGAGTAATCCTTTGCCCGTAGGAATGTAAGCGGCTGATGAAAAAACACCGAGGAAATTAAGGTTTTTTGTTTATCAACAGCAAATCTATGTCTAGACAGCGTAAAGTTGGGCGTATGTGACCGTGACCGTAACCAAGTCTAGATTTACGGTTTGTTAGTTTTTATAACTCAAGAAACATTGTTGTCACTAGTCATCCGTGCTCCGTAGTGTATCAAGCAGATCAAGGGCAACCAGGCATTCTGGGCAAGGTTTATAACATAATAGGTAAAAACCAGAGCTTGAGTGTTTAAAACTAAAAACTAACAGTCGCGATTAAAGTAATAAAATGAACAGCACAGTTAAGCTCTGGATAAAATGGAAGGGTACCGAAACATTGAGGTATTTGGATGTCATAGCTAAACGCACGAAAAGCGTCACGGGCACATATAATTGCAGTGTACCCATGGATTTCATAGACTTAGTTCCCTGAAGTCATCCTGATTAGAGTGGAATTTGAAACGTTATACTATACCAAAAATCCGAGGCCTTCTTCACAGCCAGATAACTGGACATTCTCCGTACTATGGAATATGAAGTATAATTGGTTGAATAAATGAGGACACGTGGTTCAATGACGTTTCTTGTACACTGGTTAAGCGTTTTTATCACAAAGCAATAAAAAGTGAAGAATCGCATACGTGACGTTTTTCGAATAGCAACAGTGGACTCACTTTGAATAGCACACCAATAACCACAAGCCCATCTGGATAGTCAAATGCAGCCTCTTTATCGGCATAACTTTTGTTGAGGAAAACGCAATGCAACTCTCCAGGACTGCTGATTCCATCTATAAGATGTTCAGACCCCCAATTGTTTCCACCTCCCCAGTGAAAGTGGAACTGAGCAAATGTGTATTCTGAGGCCAAAGGTCCACCTTTGAGAACTGCAAACCAAAGCGTAGAAGACAGCAGCTTAAGTGTTAAAACACAAAGTATAGCACATTTGACTGGCACATTTCCTATGCGACATGCACTCCGGTTGTCAAATGTAAGCTAATGGTCAGATGCTGTTGGGGTAAATCACGGTTTTTTTTACTACCAAAATCATCAGAACTTGTAAAAATGTAGGTAAATTGGACCTTAGAAACAAAATGATAGACGATGGGTCCAAAAGCGACAGAATTGTCGAACCGAAAAGGTAGCAGTTAAAAACTGCAAATTGGGACGTCACTGGCTAAGTGTGTGTGACAAATTAGGTCGTGTTTAAGACCAACGAAGCGGCTGTTCCCAGGATCCCCATCCCGTAAGACGGTAAGCTCCGGCTCATCCCAGCTTCCTACAGTTTATTCAGGTCAAGTCATTAACCCAAGTTTAGTTCCTCATTAGTTTACTAGACAGGTAAAGGTAATAAACCTATTGTCATGTGGGAAAAACAACCAGACCGTCATCGATGGCATATGTTTACTAAACCGCGCAATCCAAAAGTAGTAGGACTATTATCGAGCGCACCGACAGACCTTATCATTATTTGTTGGATGATCCATTAAAAAACCTCATTGCTGAGATCCTTATACCGAATAAAAAGGCTTATTATCTCTGAGGAGTAATGGAAGCTATCACGAGACATCGTTATTCACTCCTTCTTAGCGGAGAAGCTCATGTAATCACGATATCAGCACAGCCATATTTATGCTTAACAGACATGCGATATGCGCCAGAGATATGTCACAACGGCATTTCTCGGCCATTTGCGAACATTAAAAAAACTATGCAGTATGATCTTATACGCATAAACCCAGTTCAGCGCCTTATCTGTACCGTGATTCTCTCACATAATTCACAAAGTGTCCCATTTGTCCAAGCAAAACACGTTTCCAGGTAAGTTTCGGAAAACGCCCTAAAGTATTTTGAGTGGGTAATTCGTGAGAGTTCCCTTGAGATGAAAGAAGCAAGAGCTTTAGACGCGCTGTAGTGAAGGAAATTTCGGAGACGGTGCGTTGGGTTATTCAAGTACCTAGATATTGCGCTAAATGTGCTAATTTCCGGTGCATCTCAGGTCACCATCACCGACTAAATGAATTAGGCTGATAGAATTTCTCCCTTCGAAAACGTCCGAAAAAGCACAAAAGATACAGTAGCCACTACCTAAATGACATGTACTAGACTATGCACACATGCCATTAGTTGCGTTCTGACAAGTTCCCCTTAATAAGAGAACTAGCCTTACATAAGCAAAGTAAGCTCAGAGTGTATAAAGCACCCGTCGAAACGCAAACAATTCTTGTCAACAAACAGAACGGACTATTTCGTCCACACATCGTAAACCGTCCCCGACTAGGCACACAGAGAGATTCATGGGTTATCAGTGCCAGTAAGGTTATAAAGGCATAGTTTATGTGCTCTGGCAAATAAACTAATCAGATGCATAACAACAGGGAAGTTGCTTCGTTTCGTAGCCACAGTAAAAGAGTCAGTGTGATGTACTCCAAAGTATATGCAAGACAACCCCGATGAAACGTGAAACTCAATTAGGTTCCTTTTATTTCAGTTCACTTGATGTACTGCATTGTGGTGAACAGTACTAGCTTTATCCAGGTTGCCATAAAATAGTAAGAAAAGATATGTCGAGAAGTTAAGAAGGACGGAAGTCAATGCATTTAAAAACCGAGCATATGCCATCGGAGTACTCACAACTATCGGCTGGGAACAGAAATTCTACAACGCGCTTCTCATGAGCGCGATCACCACGTGCTTGTACAAGATGACCTTGGTTGTTTGAGGCGCAGTGTAAGGAGGTCAAAGAAAGCAAAGCAACATGTCGGCCTGCTGCGTTGGGAGTTCGGAAAATTCGAAGGCTCCAGCATGCCGCAAATCTTTGGCAGGTGAGGCCGCAAGCGAAATACGCTATATAAGCGTGGCAACCATGGCAGTAGTACAGCACACCCCGCTTCAGACTACACAACGCAGGCGACGAAGACTATTACAGGTTCGTCCCAACTACTCTATCAACTCAGACAGAAAACTATCAAAAGTACAGCGAACTTTGACAACGTCTACAGGGCAAATCCATAATGGTGTGTCATGTCCTAAAACCCCTAACCACACTTGCCATCATCTTTTGAGACTAAGCCGGAACACATGTTTGTAGGATTATCAGTTAAAGCTGGCCACGCAGTACAGCCGACTGGAATGTTGACGAAACGTTTTCTCCCTTCGCGTGTCACAACACTGGAATGCCCTTCCAGCGCATATAATCAATACTCACAATTTATGGCTATTTAAGAGATGACCTTCCGACACACTGACACATTTCTACTACGTGATATAGCACATGACCAGGTCTTAGTGCCGAACAAACAGTGAACTTTATCCGACTCCCGTTAAACTCCAGGCCGGAATATTCAAATCTGTAATACTGCAAACCTCTCGGTGAGTCATGCAACTTCCATGCTTTTTATCGACACTGCGGTATGAGCTCATGATTTTTACCCCAACCATCATGCAGCACTTGTCATGCATTCGCTTTTATACCCGTTATAAAAGATTATTCCATTGCTTAAACACAAGTATAGTCAAGTAGAGGAGAAGGTAGAGAGAACACAACAGATGCATTAGTATCACTGAATTTATGGCCGTGCTATAGCTGAATGGGTTACAAATTATGGGCGTGACGCAGAAAAGTGGGCAGCTTCTCTGTGTCTTCAGCGCGCATTGACTATGCTTCTGAACAACCCAGTAACGCGGGTCGCGCAGGATGGGGTTCTGTTTATAGAACACCGAAGTACTGTACATTGGTTCACCTGTTTGCATTAGCTACTGACACAGGGTTGTTCGAGCAGCAAAAGTTCACAGATCCCCTTGCCTTGGAGTTTCAACCAAAGTTACAATAGCTTGTGTGTTCTCGCGAGCGACTTGGACTATAGCGATACAGCTTCCATTAACATGATGGGTTTAAATAATTTAGTAGGAAACATCGTGAGACTCGATGCACATCCAAATTTAGCTGTTATTAACGAACTCAACTAGTTTTCGACACAAAAGTGTTCTCCCTTTGGTTATTTGGACCATCGCATAGTAAAAATGTGTCTTTAGAGTTATACAGTAAGGTCAACTGTGTTGCGCCGACAAAAAGACAGTCCAGAACTCTTAAACGACAGAAGCGCTTGTCAGATAACATCGAAAAGCTGAAAAGAGCACTTGCTAAAACTGCTTTTTCAGTTATCACGAATAAAAAAAGTTGTCAGCTCAATGTGAACATCTCACAGAATATATTAACTACTGTTGTGATCGGTGGTGCTCCACTGCGACAACCTATTTGTGAAATGATAGGTATTCATCACCGGTTCACAAACAGCTATGGAGGAAAATAGAATAAACTTCTAAACGTAGGCCAACTGCCCATGTCAGTTGTCTATGCTTGGCTATAAAGGCTTAGGTAAGAAGGCTGAAGAGCCCGTCCACACAGACAATTTTAGGCAACCACCGTTGCGGCGATCTGTGAAGACTCCGAAGACAACTGCTTGGAAGACGCTCCGGCGGAACACTCAGCACAGAGTATACAGACAAAAACAATACTGAATTCAGCTCCTCATCACCTAACACAGTCCACTGCCTTACTATTCCAATTTGCAGCCTGCAGTTTTATTTGATCCTACAAGTGTTTACAAGGAGCTTACGAAACTGAAGCTAAACAAGGCTAGTAGACTGAATGCTCTATCAGCAATCGCTCTGAAAGTACGTTCAGATGTTTTAAAGAGATTGCTGACAGAGATGTGGAATCGGTGCTTAATGACTGGTACCATCTCAGACATCTGAGAAGCCAGACGCCAGAATAACACCAGAGCCCGAAAAGGATCTCGGAGGTACCAACCGATTGCGCACATCATTGCTATTAAACGTACTGATAAAAGTGTTGATCCCCGCATTTTCACAGGCAAACAAACTGATGATGTCAAATCGTTGGCCTATAAGCCAGGGCGTTCTACAATCGATACCGTTTGCTATCTGGTGCAGTTCATTGTGTTCGTGTGGGATAAATGATGCAAAAGCGTAAGGCTCCTATTTCACGTTTAAACCAACATCTTAGAGTGCATCGAAAGATCAGTATTGCACATTTGGTCATAAAATGGCGTTCCTGCATATGTATGCAGTGTGCTGCTTGATTGATTCAATAATCGCACACACTTCAGGCGGCCATGCGGCAGAATGTTTTCTGTACTTCTAGCCATCTGTGGTATTTTGTAGAAAGCCGTCCTATCTCACTTCCTATTCTCAGTCTAAGTCGAAAGTCTCTCCCTCCCATCAAACTTCATTGACTGTAAACACGCTTATGACGTCGTTCTGGGTTGCATAACCACAATCAGCAGGGATCATTAAAACCTTAAGGCTGGCTAGACGAATTAATGACGGCCCACCTCCAGGCCCTATCTCACAACCTTCACAAGGATTGTGACGTAAGGCTCGGTTTTTACGTCCCAACAGACTGTGTTCCCTTGTACGCGTCTCGTCATCCTTCGTTGTAAGTGATCAAAACACACCTTGTTCCTCTACCGTTAGATATTACATTATTTCTGTATCCCACAATTTGTCTTGATCTACACATATACTGAAACGTTTAGAGTGCGAAACGTCTCTCTTTTTACGCCCTCAGGCTCAAAATGTTTTCCGTTCTCCCTGCATTCATTCTAAAGTTTGCATCTGCATACATTTTCCCACAGGAATTATAAGATACTCCAGTTACCTTCACCGGATTTCTTCTTTTCCATTCGTTGCACCGGATTAGGGAAAAAAATCGCTCGTTCGTTTAGTCCTTAGCAAACATTTCGATGGATGCAACGATTTCTTACCCAGGATTTTAACGACCCCTGCATCCTTTTACATACTATCCTAACCAGTACTGTATGTATTTACACAGCCGTCGACATAAATATCTGAGTCTTTGGGGAATCTCAGTTCGGCGACGCTAGAACCAGATTCGGTAGTTGCAGAAAAAATCGGTCACATCGCATGATCGCTTTTTAAAGATGAAAAACGCTAGCACATCTTACCAGTTCCCATGGAGAATTCTAAGTTAAGGCGTGAAACACATGCTGAGATCCACAACGCCAAGTGATGTAGAATTAGACAGAGCCCACAAAACAGCCAGGTCTGCACAGCGTGAGCTATGATTTTGCCCGCGCAGAGCCTGAAGCGTGGCTAAGTCTCAGAAACCTGCTTTGTGCAAATTAGAATAGAACAAAGCAGTCATTAACAAAGAAGTTGGAGGGAATAAAGAAAGTAAGTGCTGAATTCATGTGACTTCCTGATTGTGGACCCCAAAAACAAGTGACATGAATGACATGCGACGCCTAAAGTTAATTTCGCGACCGGAGTCTGTAGAATATCTGGGTTCATAATTGTACAGGACCACATATCAAATGATACTTGTTTGAAAACGACAAGAATAAAAATTCAATGCTTCAATTGTTTCGCATTTAGAGCTTCATGGTTTTTGCTGACATCAGGATTAGTGGTCTAAGTTTATTGCTTTAAACTTCGTGTTACCACCGAATATCAGTCAAGTTACAACAAAGTTTTCAGACAATGCAAGAGGTAAATAAACTGTGCACACGTAAACGTAGCAATGAGCCCCCCAATACACTGTACCTTTTGCTAGATGCTTACGTTTTTTCTTTCGCTGTTTACCTATTTGGCTTCTTGATGGCTTTGATGACCGAAAGCTAGTGCATACCATTCATGCTAATTGGCTAGAACCCATAGACATGCGATAAAACCGAATGAGTGGAGGCGCTGTGAACTCAGATTGGTGTACAACAATCTGGCTTAGACGTGGATAACAGACAATCTGGCAGAAGTACAAATCCTAAAGTAGACAAAACGACCGGTGCAACTTCAGCGACGAGCACGGGAACGTGTGCGCGACAGCTCTAGAACAATAGTTTACACTGACGGCGTGAAGCACAAATATGGATGCTGTAAATGTTAAATGGCTCCAAATGAACTGCGTAACCAGACACTCGTCCTCTAGTATATAATTGCAACAGTCTATGAATAGACACAGAGCCATCAAAAACCATGGAAATCAAAGGACGGTAAGGTTATCGTAAAAAGAAAACTGAGCGCATCACAAAGAAGTCCATGGTTTCGTCAGAGGATGGGATACTACCTGGTTGCCAAGCCGAGGTAGGTTGTTTATTTAGGGGACCGAACCCAGAGGCTTTGGCTGAATAGCCTGTCAGCAAAGCAGGGGAGCGAATTCAGGGAATCACGCCCATTGAGAGCCGGCGACTGATTGCTCAGCTCGTACGCCTTTCATTTGGTCGGTTGTCAAACAAGGGCACAATCCTCCCCTAGTAAGGTAATACTAATTGTACAATCAGTTGGTTGTGCGCTCACCTGATAAAAGCTATAGCCTAAAATGCCTGCTTAGACTAGACTGGACATTTCTATTGCGAAAGTAAGAAGAATGCCGTAGGGCAATTTCATCTATGTCAGTAAAGAACTAACAAATGCTATCGTTAACATCCAGTTCGTCGAACACGAAGGTAAAGTGTACGGATGGTGGTGATGCTAGGGTACTGTGTACGTAAGCAATCTACCGAAATGAAAGCGGTTCAGGTGGTGGAACAATGGTGTATTACGGGTAAAAAGAGCAGTGTTTAACGAGTCCCGTGGGATGGAAATTATTGCGAAAAGTGAATTGCATGATAAAGTGAAAGGCGTTTTGGTGGACTCACCATAGACTTTTGTAGAATAGCGGGAATATTCGCGTATTAAAAGTATAAATGCATAAACCCATTGGTTGGGAGTTTGTTAAGACATCGTTTGATTGCTTTTTGTAGCCTCTGGCTATCAATACATAAAACGAAATGCAAAGGAGCCAAAGCATAGTCAACTCGTCTTTTAAATATCGCCAGATTGGGAGCAGAGAGGACTTTATATGGGAGGGCGTTCCAAGACTGGCACATGCGGAGGAAAAAGAAATTGCTACGGCATTCAAGCCGGCTATAATAATAATAATAATACATATATTCCTCTTGATGAGAGAAACGGTGTCTACAGCTGAACAGATCAATTTGTACAGAGAAACCTATGCTCTTGCATGGGTGACATGCATAGGTGGAGTATTGGGATATACGGTTCATGTATCAACATTCTGGGTGGATGGTTGAGGTTGGTAGCGCCTAAAAAGTCTAGTTTTGAAAACACTGGTGTTTACATGTTTTTGGGCCCTTCTTGGAATAGCTCATCGAGGGGTTTTTCCCAAGTGAATATAGAGAATAGGGTAATTTGATCAAGGTAATTGGAGAGTCTGCTTCTAAATGTTGCTGCATTGTCACATGACCTGAGTGTTATTGGTAGTTTATTCCACAGATTGCTATATCTGATCAGAAAGAAATTAGAGCGGAGGTTCGTTCTAGCCTTCGGTATATTCAATGTAAAATCTTTGTTGTGAAGCGCTCGAGTTGAGAAATGTTGTAAATTAAGTGTAGGCACGTTGGGATAGGTCTTTTGTGTAGCAAGTTGAAAAGCAGCAACAAGTTGTTCTTCAATCGTCGAATCCAAAGTGGTTCGAGATGAAGTTCATTGCAACGTTCTCGATAACTCATACCAGAGTGTTTATCAATCAGATGTTTAGGAAATGACCTCTGCAGGTGCTCCACAGCAATTCTGTCACTCTTTCTCATATTGCCGTACATTCTGCTGCAGTATTCGAGGATGGAGCGAGTGAGTAGCTTGAAAAGCTCAACTCTAACACGAGTTGTGTGTATTTCGTTTGATATATTGCACACAGACTGTCTGGCACGTGATACTTGGTATTGGGCTTGTACGGAAAAATTGAAGGTAGACGAATACCTAATGCCAAGGTTGTAGCGGACCGTTACCTAATGAGTTCTAGTGCTGGGGCAAAATGCAGTTTTAAGCAAAAACACAAAATAGAGGAAAAATCAATGCACTTGCGTTATAGTTCCTTCTTCAATCGATGTTAGTCCGATGCCGACCAGAGATGCTAACATATAATCCGAGTAGTGGATAGACTTGGCAGCAGCACAATCACAAGCAGCAGCAAAACCGAAAGCAGCACGACGTGAGCGCGTAGAAATTGTTATATGCAAAAGTTGTGAATTTAAACAAATGGTACAAAGTGATCGGTAACGGAAATGATAAAAACAAAGATAAATTACCGTGTAATCACAACCACTACAAGGTCTCGCGTGGACAACTGTGTAGGGACGCGTTCGTTGTTTAGGGTGGTAGATCCTTCAGGGATGCAGCAGCCGAAAGACATGATGCTTCATTTCTTAGCCTAGAGGTTCATCACACATATGCAGCACCATGACCCAAGGGAATGTAAATCATCTTGAATGAGCAGTAATGTCCCGTGAAGCTCCTCACACCGAAGCTTATAGATGATTTCGATATCGTCAGCAAATAAAAATGATATACCATGTTTTACAGATGTGGTGATGTAATTGATGTGGAGCAAAAAGAGCAAGGGGCCGAGCAGGCCGCCTTGAATGACTCCACTGATGATTGAACATGGGGAAGAGCGATAATCACCTAAAGTGACCACCTGATGACGATCACTCAGGTATGACGAAAGCTAACCTAATAATGGGTCCCGGATCCCAAAATTTTCCAAGTTTTGTAGCAGTCGCTTGTGCGGTACTCGGTCGAACGCTTGGTGTATGCCAAGAAACAAGATTACTACTGCATAGCCGGAATCGGTTGATTCAGAAATGTGGTTAAGGTAGTGCAGTTGACAGGTGGTGCACGATCGCTTTTTGTGAAAACCATGCTGCGAATTATTGATCAGGCCAATAGAACCAACAAAGTGCATCATCTCCATTCAGTTTCAGACAAATGACCTCTTAGGCTAGTGTTGTGGTTCAATTCCAGCAGGGACGGCAAATGTGGTTTGGGTTCATCAGAATCTGGTAAACCACTATGAGATCACCCGCAAAAGCCGTTATCGACTGCTGTACATTCTTGGAGATTTCAAGCTAAGCTGATAGGGCAGATGAAAGAGGCCCATAACGTTTTTGGTTGCCCTTCGGTGAGGAATCTCGAGAGCAGCAAGATGCTGTTTCTGCCACGGCTGCCACGCCATGTGTGTCCGCACGTAGGCGTTAGGCATTGGGGAATGTATTGAGAGTTCAAACTGACCGAAGGCTTTGCGAAGAAGGCCGAAGTGTTGATTGCCGGTTCTCGACGCTTTCTCTGCTTATTTGGTAAACCGGAGATCTTTCAGTAGCAATACACCCAGGTCAAGTTCCTGAGAGGCCTACTCCAAGGTGTGGTCTCCAAAACTATAAGTGCTAACCGGCTGTTGACGCAGATGGATCACCTTGCAGTTAGCTAGGTTCAATTGAAGCAGGTAGCTGTTTGACCATTCATCAATGCAATCTAGGCCATGTTGGAGTATATCGTGAGCTTCATTGTTTCTAATCGCTTGCCATATGTTGACGTCATCGGCGAAAAGCAGGAAATTTGAGGAGATAACTCTTTCCAGGTCGTTGATAAACACCAGGAATAAGCGCGATCCCAGCACTGAGCCTTGTGGAACACCACATTCTACCTCAATCTGGTTAGAGAGTGATCCCCTAACGCGTACTTGAAGCTTCCGTTGGTGAAAATTGCCAATCCAACCAAGCACGGATCTCCGATTCCATACCCTGTAGCCGGTGATCCAGGCGGTCTAAAGCTTTGGATAAGTTCAGATAGATGAAGCCAACTCCGAGCTCAACAACAGCCACTTCGGTCCAACTACCTCGTGCAATCAGTAGGTTGGTGGTGCATGACCGGTGTTGACGGAGGCCTTACTGCTCCAGTGCCAAGATGTCGCATTTTCCAGGTAGCCCACTACAGCGTCAGCTATGACCGCTTCCATCAGTTTCGCGAGCATAGGGAGGAGAGTCATTGGGTGATCATTTGCAGGTTTCGAACGGCCGCCGCCTTTAAAAATTGGGGTGATAATGCAACGCTTCTACATAGTGGGGACCTTTTGTTCATCAAAACAACTTTGGAAGAACTATGACAGTGGTTCAGCTAGCCTGTTGGCCACAGCCTTCAGTGCCTTCAGACGGATGTTGTCTGCTCCAGAAGAGCTAGGATGGCGCAGTGAGATTACCTTCCTTAGCACAATTAATGGGTTGAAAATTACATGTATAGACAATGGAGCCGGTAATGTGCATGACGTTATGGGACAGGTAGAGGCTGCGAGTTCGAAAATTGTGGCGTATGGTAGCCGCAAGGTATTAGCTGCTTTTTTGGCACTTTGTATTTTACCGCCTGTCGTGAAAAGTGGAGGGATTGCATGCTTCACTTTAGGAAGAGATGTTTAGAGATATGACGGTAGTAATCCTCTGGGATAGTAACTGATGTTAAAACGCTGGTGGAGCGTAAAGATTTGATAAAATATCTACTCACTGGAAGGCTACCACCTTGTTTTCCCGGTAGTGCGATTTATGAGATTTGGCTCGTCCACCAGCAGTATAGATGCTAATGGTTTTGGAGCAACCGACATAATGATGAACTCTACGTGACGGACTCAAAGTGCTAGCACATTTTTTGAACACCGAAAGAAAAATTAATTTTGCTCAGCAAGAAGGAACTGTCTTCTTAAAGCTGTTGTTGGGGAAGAATGAGGTCAGCTGACAAATGATTACTAACAGGTGAACAGCTGAGAACAAAATCAGATTGAAAAAGAATGCTTGAATCACCTCATTTGTTAAGTCTCAAGAGAGGATTCCACTTCATTGGGTGGACATGTTCACAAATGCTAGGTTGGACAACTGGGCTCATTTGCAGACAAGTGAGTAGTGGTTGTTCACTGAAATGGGAATGTAGATGTGCCGCAGACCGATTCAGGTGACGGCAGATAAGTGATAGGCGAAGCATCCGCCTCTTAGATAACCAAAGTGGTATGAAACTTCTTGTGGCTAGTGGACAAGTAAGGTGTAAAGCGTTTGCGACAAACTTCACAGAGGCAGCAGAATCTAACTCAGATGCATCTCCGGATCACAATGCTTCGCGATCATTGCGGGGGCTTGCTCGAATTACAGGATGAAAAAGTGGTGTCGTTCATTTTGATCTGGCATTTGTGGAAGCTTTCCGCTACAGTCCGAAGCTTCAGAGCAGAGTTAGGCTTTCATGGGATATCGAGTAAAATGACAGCTTGACTGCGTGGAAACAACGATCACCTTCTGCATAGAAGCCCAAAGTTGCCGGATGTCATGAGGTGGATTGCGTGAGTAGTTCACACTAATAAGTCGGCTGCTCAGGAGAATGAGCTAGTCATTTCGTATTAATCTTGTGGTGGAGCATTTTCAAAGACTGCAAAACAAAGTGTAGTATATCGCATAGACCAGCTTGTTAGCTGAGGCAAAGATATTGCAATAAATTCAGCTAAGGCCCGTACAATGTCTTGGTACCTGAAACTAACTGCGGTGTGATCAATTTTCGACCACACCTGAGTTGCCAAAGTTAGAAATGAAGTTCCGAAACACGTATGCGTGAATAGCGTTTTCAGGAACCAAGTAGTCTATTCGTACAATATTAGAAGTCGTTATCTAAACATCCCTTATCCAGCGCACGTAAAAAGGAAGAGAACTAGAACACGATAATAGACTGTCGATCTGTGCATCAGAACCCCTAGAACAGACAAGCGCATCCAATTGGTTAACGTCGCTCAACAGTTAGTGAAATTCACTATAAAAATCCTTCTTGACAACGTCACAGCTGCAGTCAGTTATACGTACAAGCGCTTCAAAACGAAGTTGCGTATCTCAATGCGGCGCCTGTTGATTTCGTACAAGACCTCACGCCACACCGCGCATAGTCGCCAGCTAATCGCATTGCAGTCCGGCGAAACGGTCTCAAAGTTTTGCCAATTATTACATATAAATAAGCAACTATATATATATATATATATATATATATATATATATATATATATATATATATATATATATATATATATATATATATATATATATATATATATATATATATATATATATATATATATATATATATATATATATATATATATATATATATATATATATATAGAACCATGGGAAATGATAGAACGGATGCACAGTAAGTGCAATTACCACACAGTGGGAAATAGGTGAAAATTTTGATTTTTGGGTTTTAACACTCCGAGCTGTTTTATCCGTTTAATGAGTACGGCAATGTAGATCTGTATGCTCAATAGGGAAATAGTACTCAGTATTACGCCGGCTCACCGTACCGACGCTTCGCTTCCACGCGACCACGATCGGTCGCGTGCGGGTTGGGTATGCTGTGCTATCGTGTGTAATTTTGCGGATGGGAACCGGTGAACTCCGGACCAAAACTCAAATGTGTACTCTATATGGTTTCCGGTTGATGGTGGAGGTCAACTCAGACCCCACAATGCATTATTACAAACGCGCTTGGTAAAAGCAGAAAATACCAGTAACGATAGACTCCTGAGTAAAAGCCAGACCGGCATGCTGGCAAGCTGCAGAAGTGTCCGTACGTTAAAGCTTAACAGAATGAAAGAGGACCAGAGTCGAAGTAGAATGACTGGTCAAACACAATGAGTACAGGTGAAACCGGTATAGGAAGTAGATAAGTAAAAGCAGTCACACAATATACAATAGGAACTACAAACAAATAACTAGTGCGTTAAAGTAGACTTCACACATACATGCGGCTTCAAGCTATAAATGTAATCATAGGCGTAAATGCATGGAAAAACCCGAAGGTGTGCAACTTGGCTGCCATAAGTTTAGCTAAAACGTTAACAATACTCTTTCAGCGACACCTCAGTGAGATGCACGTCGCAATGATGTGGAAGCAAGTGATCAGCACACTAATCTACAATAGTCGTAGACGTGAAGAAGCAGCAAATTATCACTAGATAACACTAATTCTACTGATCTCCAAGATCATGGAGTCCATTGTAGCTGAGGCGTTTATGGAATACCTGGCGAGTAACAAAATTCTCGTTCCGAAGCAGCATAGACCTAGGCAAAATCGGTCCTGTAATACTAACCTGTTAATAGCTCGTACATGCTGGAGGGAATATTTGGATGCTATTGTAGGAGTAGACGCCGCCTACTTAGATTGCTTAAAGACATTCCAACGCCCGGATCATCACACTCTGCCGCACAAGCTTACGAATTATGAACTCGGCGATCGCGACCTAGTCTGGATAGGCTACTTTCTCGTTCAATGTCACCTGGATGTGATAGTTTGTAGCACCTTATCCGCACCAATCAGAGTCCAGTGTAGTGTACCTCAGGGCTCTGTACTCGGACCATACCTGTTTCCGGTCTTCATAAATAACCTCGCGATGGTGCAATCTTCAAACTTCCTGCTATTTGCTGATTAGCTAAAGATAAGATGTGCTATCACTACAGTGGAGTATCATACAGCCTTACGAGATGATCCAGATAAAGCGTACACATGGTCCATCGTGAACATGCTGCAGCTCAATGCCACCATGTGCAAAGACCTCATCAGAGTGCAAACAAATAGGGGCTAGACCACAAATTCTACACGGGGCTTCTTATGAGCGCGATTTCGGCGTGATCGTGCAAGATGACTTTGGTTGTCTAAAACACCCGGAAAGAGAGTCAAAGAAAGAAAACGAACACTTTGTCCTTCTTTGTAGAGCGTTAGAAAAGTTGAACGCTTTGATGTTTGCAAAAGCCTGGCGCTTACAAGAGGCCAAATGTGAGTGGAATACACTGACGAAGCGTGGTAACCATGGCAGTAGTAGTACCACAATGCGCTCGATACTGCCCAACGTAGGATGAGAAAATGTCAGGGGGTTGTCCCGCGCTCCATGCCAACTTAGGATGAAAACTTTCAAAATGTTCAGCGGAGGTTATGGGCGTCAACGGGGAGACCTCATAACGTTGTATCATATCCTAACAAACACCAACCACACATTCCATCGTCTATTTAAGCTCATCCGAATCACATCTCTAAGCAATTGTAAGTCTATGTTGGCCGCGAAGTACAGCGGACTAGAACGTCAACGGAACGTTTCTTCGCTCTTGGTATCACAGCCGTAGAACACCATTCAGACGCATGTGAATAAGGTCCCACCTTATAACTGTACAAAAACGCCTTTACCATTCCATGTTACATTTACACTACGTGATATAGCCCATAATCACAAAGTGATAGCATTAGTGCAGAACGAACGTTGGACGTTGTCATAATCCTCCTAAAATCTAGGCAGGAATACTCGCACAATAGCTAATGCAATCCACTTGGTGAGTAATTTATCTCCGCACGTTCGTTTACATCCACTGCAATTTATTTTGTTATTTTCACTGTAGCTGGGCTACATAATTTGCAAACTTACTGGGATATAGCAGGATTATCTTTCACTGCCAGGCAACTTACTATTTTTGTACATGACAGTGGCTAACCTCCAAGGTCATGACTTTCTCAGAGCATTTGAAACTAGGAGAGGCTACATGACCTCGGAGGTTAGCCACTGTCATCACCAAAGGCAGTAACTTGCGTGGCAGTGGGTGATAGGCCTGCTACATCCCAGTTAGCTCGACAATTAAGTAGCCCAGCCACCGTCCCCATGGCTCAGTGGCTTAAGATACTGGCTAGTTAGCATCAGCCTCTAGCAGTTTTGAGTTCGATCCACAGTAGGTGACCGAGGGAAGGTGCAACCATTGCCGATATATATATATGTATATATATATATATATATATATATATATATATAAACATTTACGGTAAATTTCTCCTGTACTAACCACTCAGGCCCCCACCTGGAAGTTGTCCGTAGGTTCATGTATGTAGGTATGTAACCTCAACAGTCTAGCAACTAGACCTAGAGCAAACAAAGCTATGGAAATTAGCAGAGAAGGGAATTTATTGGGTCATAATCATCGCGGCATAGTAGTTAAAGGTGAGCAACATACTTCAGTTATTAAGCTGTAGGAAGAAAGAAACATCTTGACAAAAAGTAGAACATAACCTTTTTGATCAGTTTTTCAAACGCAGATTTTTCTTCTTGTCATTTTCAATAGTTGAAGTATTAAACATATGAAGCAATACAATTCTGCACACAAGTCTTACACTGATTCCGGTTGCGGGCCATGTCTTTAAGAGTGTTAAGCCATTGGCCCCTATCCTGGAAGGCGTATGGGTTCAACAGCGGTTAAACACGACGTCAGTGATTTCATGTGCTGTCGCCAAGTGGAAGGCTGACCACCACGCGGGCGCCTCCAGCCAGGTCCTTGACGCGCGAATAGAACGCGATGCGGTAGACGCTCACGTGCCATGCGTAGGATGTGACCGAACTATCTCAGCTGGTGCAGCAAAACCAGTTTCGTATTCCCCAAGATGTGACGTCGAACATCATTACTGTTAACACTAGGTTGCCAGTAAACACGCGAAATTCTCCTTAAGCAACCGTTACCGAAAGCAGAAGGAGGACGCACATCTTGCACGCGAACCGGCCAGGACTCGCTCCTATCCAACAACAATGAACGAACAGATGCGTTGCAAACGCGGCCCTTTAGCGAGAATGAGACATTGCGACGACGCCACAAGTGCCTCAGATTGGCAAATGTTGATCGGGCTTTAGTGATGCGTAGTGAAAGGTCTTTGCAGATGGTGCCGTCATCAGAAACACAGCTCCCAAAGTAGACGAAACGATCTACCTGTTCAAATTGTGCACCTTCGAGAGTGAGCACGAGAGCAGGTAAAAGCCAATCATTGAGCAGTACTTTACACTTCGATGGGGCGAAGCTCATGCCATACTTAGATGCTTCAACCGTTAAAGGATCCACAATGAGTTGCATACCCTGAGGATCGTCACCAAGTAAGACGATATTATCAGCATAATCTACGTCTATTGCGCGCTCATCCGGTAGAAGCTCGAAGCCAAAATTTTGGAAACATTTTCCAGAGCACTCGACAAAACGTTTTCGATTGCGAAGTTGAAGAGGAATGGGGACATAGGGCAGTCTTGTCGCACACCGCTGTTGACAGCGAATTGCGAGGAAAGTTGGCCATAGACCCTCACTCTGCCGGATGTATGAAGGTAAAGTGCTCGCAAGATGGCGATATATTTCTCTGGCACCCCGTTGTTTAGCAAGCAACTCCATAAAACAGGTCGATCAAGGAAGTCAAAATCGGCACGTGTGTCTAGGAATGTAACGATAGTGGGCCTGTGATAAATGTGGTGATGTTCGAAGGGTTCGTGGAGCGTGAAGATTTGATCCACGCACCCGAGGCCGGCACGGAAGCCAGCTTGTCCATCACGTATTGGAGATAGTCTACGGAGCAAAGTGGATGCCAACAGCTCGGTGGCAACCGAAATAAGACTAAGCCCATGATGATGTATACATGAATTGTGAGCGCCATTCTTAGAACTCGGGACAATAAGTGATTCGCCGCAAGAGGAAAGCACTTTCTCTTCATGCCAGATTTTTGAGAACAGCGAGAGCAGCTGGTTAATGATCGGCACGCCGCCGTATCTGAACAGCTCCGAAGGAAGTCCGTCTGATCCAGCAGCCTTGAATCGCTTCAAGCGTCGAATCACGAGGCAGACTTCCGCTTCGCTGGGTGAATTCAGTGGAACCAGCCAGGGTGGGCAACAAGGTGTACTGCATGTACTGAGGAACGGTGGAAGCCAGTTAAATTGGGAGTGAAACTGCTCGGCTCAGCGGTCCATACGCCACTGTTGGTTGGTGATCAAAGACTCATCCATCTCGCAAATAACCTCACGGACACCAGGATTCCTGAGGCCAGTTGATCGAATGATTTGGAAGAGCTTATGAGTTTGCCAGAAAGGGCAGCGGTATCCATCTCTAAAGCACGCTCAGACCACCATGCCTTACGATCCTTGCGTAGATTTGGCTTGATGAGCCGTTTGGCAGGACGGCGCCGCTCCTTGCAATCTGATTCCGCCAGGATATGTTTGTGGCATTTGAAAATATCCGGAGAAAGAACAAAGATCTAAGCCCTTTAGGAGCGTCGAGCTAGGCCGCATCTTGACTGTCCGGCAAATTGTCATCGCTTTCTGTATACAAATCCAGTGTTGTTCTATGTCTTGCGGTGGATTGTAACTGAGTGCACATGCTAATGAAGACAGATAGCTCGCCTAAACAGATGAAACAGTTAACCTGTTTACATCAATCTTGCGGTGCTTCGTGTTACGGGACGCCCAAAACACATTCAGGTTTTTGCGCAGACCAGTGTATGATCTGAGTCAACGAACTTGGACCACAAGGACCTGCAGTCCAGTACGCTGCCACACCATCTGAAGCTAATTGCAATGTGATCAGTTTGAGACCACGGTTGTGTTGCCGAAGTGGGACGCCACGTTGGGGAAGGCTTCTTCGTACGCCTGAAGTTAGTGCTCGAGAGAAACAGATGGTTGTCTTCGCACAATATAAGAAGCATTTCTCCGTTATCAGAGCGGTTCTCATTGACAGCGTGGTGACCACGAAGGTGGCGTTCATATGGTAACATAAGGCCAATCTGTGCATTAAAATCCCTAGCAAGGACAAGACAGGAGAGGATCAATGGACGAAACAAGTTTTCGATGAACGGGCGAGCCGTTTTGTGTGCCAGTAAGCGAAAAAGAGTCCCCAGCACTGCGGCCTGATAGAATATTATTGTTACTATAATGGTGAAAAAATAAAAGCAAGTGCAAGACGACACTTATTAGTCCTACACTAAGCACCATAACATTCTTCTTAGTACGCACTAGCAATGCCTGCTAACAATGTGGAAACGAGAAGCTCCCTCCTTAGGCTGAAGTTGAAAACAGTAAAGACTATAAAACCCTCTGATAGCACTGCAAGAAACCAACCCGATTTTACTTTAAAATATGGACGTCCATCATCTAAATGACAAAAAGGTGGATGTAGCTGCAAATCACTCTAATTTTACTACCACAATTACAACTGAAACGACAAACCGGACTATAGCCCTTGAGGAAGAAGCAGCCACGCTGAAATGCAAACTTCATGAATTCAGCACATTATGCACAAGTCCTATCAGTCTGTGAATTGCTTTGAGGTTCAGAAACTATTACACTAGACCGATTGAGCACAGCTTCTTCCTTACTGGACTCAGTTACATCCGAAACGCAAGAACGCCTCCGTAGATCGCATAGGGTTATCATTTTTAAAATGCCTGATAAACCGAACGTCGACAGGGCAACAAATACACTCTTACAAGCATGCAATATGGATGGGGTCTCCTGTCAATGCCTCAGACTGAGGAAAAAGGAAAACACGACCACATGTCCGATACACCTACAGTTTCCAGACGATAGGAGCGCATTCAAATTCGTACGCAGTAAAAGACCAGTTGTTGCACAAACGAATTTTAAAAAGCATTGTCAACAAACACGATCAAACGCCTCTTCAAAGGCGACTAACAATGAGACAAAACCCCTCCGCCCAACATACACCCCATGTTCCTACTAATGAAGGCAGTACTGACGCTGTCCTCGGCAATAGCGACCTTGGTAAGTCAACCGCGTCGTCTAAAATAGGCGAGGAGGAGCACCTCAGTCTTCAGCGGCCTCATGAGAGGTTCTCAAATAGTAGTAGCAATGTGTCCATACCTAAAAATACCAAGCAAGCTGAACATATAACTACACAGACACCTGCTGAGCACACACTCAACTCTTTGGTCCCTTCTGCAAGCCGCGAGCCTTTACAAAAGTTGACAGTAACTGTACTTGAGACCTATCACGAGCGAGTCAAATTTCAGATCGTCATGTTGGCAACACGAAAAATAAATCTAAATCCGACCCAAATGAATTAAGCTATAGGTTATTGTTGTGGAATTCGTGGCCTTGTAGATCACCATATTCCAACCAAGAGCATTATCCACTCACAGCCCTCGTTCCGTCCAAACCGGATTTACCAACGTTGTTCATCATTCGTCGGGCTTGCTGACGCAAAGTGACAAGGAAGTTGTATGTTGTTGGACTGTTAACCCAATACTGAAAATCCTTCTTTGAGTCTTGTCATTTCGATTCATACTTCCTCAATGCTATTTCTCCTTTGGGGCCCCAGTCCACTATATTATCACCGACCAACCGAGGAGTAGGCAAAACAGGGGAAAATACCCTGCCAAAACTTTTACCATAAGCATTTAAAGTTCAGTAGGTCTGAAGTGACCACCACAAGAACGTAGAGATATGCAGCTAGGCCAACTGAGAAAAGTGTACGTCCTCAAGCCTCTACATGAAACACCGACACTGTTGTCGGGATAGGTTGCAGAGTGCCGGCCCAATACTTACCCACAATGTCTCTGACTACGTCTCCAAATTCCGCGACCTCAAACTGGCAAAACCCTTGTATGCGACACCGAAATCGAAAACAAAATGGTGGTAGACCACACGGACTTACAGGTAAGAAGGTGCAAGCCCTATCTACCTAAAGTTAAAATTCACCCACCACAACCCCCTGTATTACACAACTGATAGCGATAAAATCCGAAGGAAAATGATTTTGGAGACTTCAGCATCCCCACACCCGTATAGTACGGATGTAAGTCCTTTCTTGGACTGTCGTGCATCACTACTTCCTCTCCCACCAATCCAACCTCTATCACATGCGATTATGAATCGGAGAATAATCAAACTACTGGAGTATGTACTTCATTCAATCCAGTACGATGTAGAGCTCAGTGTGCCTCAGCTACCTAACAACACACAGGTATTAGATACAATGACGAAGAAACAAACATTACCCACCACTTACATTCAATGTAACAGTGTCTTTCAAATCTGCCGTCATTAACATTCGTTCCCTTTTACCTAAATTAGATCTGCTTACAAGACTTCTGTTTATGAGGTCCCCCGATATTGCTTTTATCACTGAAACTTGGTGCACGTCAGAAATTAGTGATTCTCAGGTTAACATCTTAGGCTATAAACTTTTCCGCAAGGATCGCTCACACAAACGTAGTGGTGGCTGCGCCATATATCTTCGAAATAACCTGACAGCAAATTTCGCACATCAACCTGTGTTCAATGGCTTAGAAGATACACTATGGCTAGTGATCCCATTTACTGATCTTCTAGTGGGTTGTATCTATCGGCCGCCCCGAATTACTCAATGTGAAACCCAAAAGCTAATCGACATGAGCAATGCCGCGGCCAGCATCACATACAAATCCAAAATTATGTGTGCAGATTTCGAACTACCGCATATTAACTGTATGCTGCGGAGATTGAGGAAATCGCCTCATGTATTCATCTCAATGGCTGGACGCAGCATGTTAGAGAGCCAACCAGAAGTACCACTACCTTATACCTTGTATGCACGATGGGAATCACTTACGCTTATAAATTCATTGATAATTCACTACCTGGTTGTGATCACAACATGGTGCTTCGTGATATGACTATAGATTCAACTATACGACCAAGTGAAATGCTAAAACCCATTCGCAACCTCCATCGTGTGGACTGGAACTCATTTAATGAAATTATCAATATCATACTTTGGAATACGTCATTCCTAACACAAAACCCTACTGTGGCTACAAGTGAGTTTATGAACAATATTGCCCTTTGGTGTGGATCTACTGGCCCCTACTGTATGGAAAAATACACATGGACACAGTGCTGAACTCAAGCTTCTGTACAAAACCAAAACCAAACTAAAGAAACTCAAATCGCTATATCGCAGGAGCAACAGCTTCACAACATTGCTACCAATACAAAAAGATCCGCTAGATTTATGTCTAACCCATTGAGCTATACTGGGTGATGCCTCCGAGCATCTTATGAGCTACTCCTACCAGGTTGGTCAATGGTGAGAGGTCAGACAAACTCAGTCTCCTGGTCCTCCAGGTTGGGGGTTTGAAATGGGATGGCGTCCATTTCTGTAAAACTAAATCATTGCCACCCCGCTGCCTTGAGGACAGGCTTTTGAGCCAAAGGCTTTGGATGATGACCCTAATCGTTCTGCTGTCTAGGTCTGCGCGCCCTGGCAGTATCTCAGCCCACATATAACCATGACATTTTCTTCAAACATAAACTTCATCCTGCATCGGCCGTCGCAAAGATTATCAAGGGTCGCCTTATCTGCTGCATACAGCAGGGCGGATAAGCGAAAACATGCTACTGCAGGCGCCTCCCTTCTTTCTTTTCCATCTTTTCCTCTTACTCCCATCCCGGCCTCCATTACTAACCATCCTTCTATAATTCTCAGCTTAAATGACAGCAACCGAAGTGTCACTGGAGTAGAACCATCTGCAGCCACCATCCCACAGCACCTATCGGATGCCTATCGGCAAAAGGCCCTTATAAGGCCACGCTGTCCCGTTTCCATGGTGACATTCAACGTCCGCACTCTAAGACAAACAGGTCAGCAGGCTGCACTCGCACGCACCTTGGACACTCTGGGTGTTGATGTGTTTTGTGCGTCCGAAACTAGGATTAATGACTCTAACGGAGTTATTGAATTGACTGCACCCGGCTTATCCTCTCGTTATTGGTTGCACGCATCCGAAGACGCCGATGCGGCACTCACAGGTCAACCTGGTGTAGGTATCATTCTAAGCTCCAAGGCTGAGTCATCGTTGGTTGATTGGATTCCGGTGAACAGCCGTTTATGTGCAGCAAGTTTGACGACATCAGCTAAGGTGAATTCGCGAAATAAAACAAAACGCAGTTTGTTTGTAAATTCCGTTTATGCTCCCACCGACTGCAGTTCTAATGCAGTCAAGGACACTTTCTATCACGAACTGAACGCCCTACTACGCAGTGCTACTAGTTCAGATATTATAGTACTTGCAGGGGATACGAACGCACAAGTAGGGCGTCTGAGCTCTTCAGAAGCTCAGCTCGGTGGTAATTATGGACTTAACTCCGAAGTGACTGACAACGGCGAGCGTCTGCCGCAACTGTATGCGGAGCACCAGTTGTTTCTTAGTAACACTGCTTTTAGACACATTGGGCGCCGAACTGCCACTTGGCGTCCACCTGTAGCTGGCCAGCGATGGACCCAAATTGACCACATAACCATAAGTTACAGGTGGCGCGGTACCATTCTGGATTGCCGCTCGTACTGGAACACCAGTGTCGATTCTGATCATGCCTCGGTACGCTGTCGTTTCTCCATGAACTTTACCGGAAGGCGCACAAAGCGTCCCCTCCGATTAGCAACGGAGAAGTTGTCCCAGCCCTCGGTCAGGCAAGCCTATCAAGAAGCACTGTATAACGAACTCTCTCTGTCTTGTCCTAATGGCACTGAACTCCAGTGGAATAGGATCCCGGCCTCTATGCACGACGCAGGAGCATCTGCCTGTGGCACTATCAGTCGTCACCGCACAAGTCACTGGATATCCGAGAGGTCCGTGAACCTGTTGGAAGCTAGAAGACACCTCCCGGCTGGTTCTGAACACAATGTGACCAGACGGGCTATTAGGCGTGAACTAAAGCGGAGCCTAGGTGCTGACAAGGAAGCCTGGTGGACCAGTCGGGCTCAAGAAATGGAGGAGGCAGGAGCAGTAGGCAATTACCGCAAGCTCTTCCAGCTAATCCGCACCACTGATCCCAGAAAACCAGGCGTCAGTGAGACAATCAGAGACAGCGCGGGTGCGCTGATACACAATAAGGAGCGCCGTATGGCTCGTTGGGCTGAACACTTTGAAGATCAGTTCACCTGGCCCCTTCATCCCAGACCTCTTCCTACTCAGGTGATGCAGGACGTCTCATGGTCGGTTAGTTTAGAGCCTCCGTCGGAGGCCGAGGTCCGAAACGTGATCACAGCGCTTAATCGCTTTCGTACCGCTGGCCCGGATTCCCTCCCACCTGCACTATTTAAGGATAGAGGTGAGGTCCTCTGCAGGGCACTAACCTCCCTATTCGAACGTAGCTGGAACGAACAGTGTGCCGGCTAATTGGAGCGGATCGATTATAGTGGCAATATACAAAAATCGCAGTCGCACAGACTGTGCGAACCACAGGGGTATTAGCCTAACGCCAGTTGTGACAAAATTATTGGCCTCGATTCTCGTTCGTCGCCTCACTGCAGAACGGGAATCTCCGACTAGGGAAGAGCAGGCCGCTTTTCGCCAAGAACTTGGCTGTATAGACCATATATTCACTTTGCGGCAGGTGATAGAGCAGCGCCACGCATACCGCAGACCGATAATAGCTGTGTTCCTCGATTTCAAGAGTGCGTTCGATTCGGTTGATCGATCGATTCTGTTTGAATTACTTGCGCGGAAAGGTGCTCCCACGAAATATGTGAACATCCTTCGTGCTCTATACTCGAACACTACAGGTCTATGGTGTCCTATCGGATAGCTTTTGGACTACAAGTGGCGTTCGTCAGGGTTGTCCGATTTCCCCGTTTTTGTTCAATTTCGTTGTGGATTCTATCATGGAGTGTTCCCTTGCGGAATCCAACGATGTAGGCGTTGAATTGCTGCCTGGTGAAAGGTTAGTTGATCTAGATTATGCGGACGATATCGTCTTGCTTTTCGACGATTTTGCGGCGGCACAATCAACCCTTAATAGCCTGCCCAGAGTGGTTCCATTATTTGGTATGCACCTCGTACCTTCAAAGTGCAAAGTGTTGCTGCAGGACCACCAGCCACTTGATGACCCCTTGACGCTTACTAACGAGGAACTCGAGGTGGTTGATCATTACACTTATATTTGCAGCTGCATCAGCAATAATGGGCGCATAGAAACTGACGTGAGCTCACGCATTGCAAAGGTCAGAGCTGCCTTCTTGAACCTGCATCATCTTTGGCGACAGAAGGGAGTTTCCCTCCATCTGAAAGGCCGTGTATACATGGCCACAGTGAGGGTCGTTCTGCACTATGGTAGTGAAACTTGGCCCCTTCAGTCTGAAGATGTGAGGCGCCTTCAAGTCTTTAATCATCGTTGTTTGCGAAGCATTGCTGGTGTCGGATGGCACCAGCGTATCCCCAACGATGATGTGCGTAGGCGAGTACTAGGTAGTGATAATCATGCTAGCTCCCTAGAACAACAGATAGCACTGAATAAGTTGCGTTGGCTCGGGCACGTGCTACCCATGCCTGGTCACTGCTTGCCTAGGAGGGCTTTGTTCAGTCTCCCTGGTGTAGGATGGCGCAAGGCTCGAGGTGGACAGAAGTTGACTTGGCAGCGGAAAATGAAGTCACTGACGACCAAACTGGGTGCCGTTGGTCCGTCTCGCTTTCCGGGTTAGAGTCCACGTGACACACCTTGTGCTTGGCTCGAGACTTTGCAGGACATGGCTCGCAACCAACACCAGTGGCGCGTCTGCTGCCGTCTTCTAATCGGATTGCCTGTTTAAAGTGTGTTTGGTGCTGAGTTATCTGCGGGGTAATGGCTGATTATGACGCGTGGCAGTGAAAACCGCAAGGAAGCTGTCTCGCCAATGCCGTCTTATCTTTGCACGATAGCCAGCTCTTTGTGACGGTATGTTATTTTTACACAAGGTGTAAGCGCCTTGACCCAGAATGTTTGCTTAGGGCATTAAGGTTTTCAGGTAAGTCCCCCTTTCTCTCCCTCTTCTTATTATTTATTTCATAGGTCCTCATGGTTGTATGGCAGCGAAACATCAGTTCAAATGGCTGATGTACTGCTGTTGATGATGATGATGATGTCTAACCCAAACGGCCAAAATCAAAGAAGAAAGACGGGTACTCAGAAATCCTGAGAAAGCATGTACGCTGATGCATCTACTCAAAAGAAGGAACTCTAAACTTCAGCAGGAAATCGAAACATTGGCTCTAGACGATGGTTCAATAACGCGTGACATCTTCTGTATATGTGAGGCTATCAGCTCTAGTTTTGCCTCCCATTTTTCCCCAACACTGAGATATTTCATCCTCCATTTTAAAAATGAAAAACCGACCTACACTGCAAGATCCCTGTGACGTTAGGAGAGGTGCAAAGTGCCATCGTATGCATAAAACCATCAACTCTTCCAGGTTCAGGTGGCATCTCCCCAACTGTTATAAAACTCGGCGGAAAAAAATTTCGCTCTATTGTTAGTAAACATCTTCACACTTTCTCTCACTACCGGCTGCTTCCAAACTCAGTGAAAGCATTACATCATAATTCCTAAGCACAAGGGTGGCCCGAGAAATCAAGTGTCAAGCTACCGCCCCATAAATCACACCTCTGCTACTTCCAAAGCCCTCGAGAGAATAGTCAAGAACATTGTTCAATATCCTACAAGACTAGATCTGATCAACCCCTTACAGCATAACTTGCTCTCAAAACGCTCTTGCGTTACCTGCCAGCTAAAATTTCTCGACCACATCATGGCTATGACTGACAGAGGAATGGCAATTATTATAATTCTGTTTGACATGCAAAAGGCGGTTGATCGCGTGCCGCACAAGCCACTGCTGTCTGCTCTAGAGTCATGTAGAATTGGAAACCCTCTGTTTAACTGGTTCGACTCATATCTAAACGGTGGAACACAGGTAGTTAAATCGGGTAGCAATATTCTACACCGAAAGAAATAACCAGCGGCGTCTTCCAGGGAAGGGTGCTCGGACCACTAGTTTTCCTAATCTACCTAAACGACATAGGTGATCCGATCCAGCATGGACACCCATTTCTGTTTGCAGATGACGTCAAACTGGTCTGCTCATTTCATCCAGACCAACTACAAATGTTCCTGGGAAACATTTGTGAAGACCTATCCACACTAAATATGGCTAGTGAAGGCTTATTAATGCAATTTTCCGTAATGAAATCCCAAGTACTTGGGTACAGATGCCGCATCCCAGAAGGCTCCATCATACTTGCCGGAAATGTGATCCCAACGTCTGATTCAGTTCGGGACTTAGGAATTAGGTACTCCAAATCTTGCAATTTCTCCGAACGTGTGCTTTACCAGGTTGCGAAAGCAAGGCAGTTATGCGGATATATCACCAGAACTTTTTCCCTACCTGAACCACGACTTGAATCATTCAAGACAATAGTACGACCAACTCTGCAATATTGTACTATCGTTCGCAGCCAATTGAGAAAGAAAACAGAAGGGCTCCGGAAAGTGTCCAACGATCATTTACCAAGCTGGTCATGAGGCGCTGCTCAAACTTGAGTTATTATGATCGTTGTCGAAAACTCCAACTGGTTCCTCTTCGGCACAGACGCTTAAAGCACAACCTCGTTCTCTTCTACAACATTATAAACCCACGAATTTGCGCAGACAGCACCGCACTTGAACTACGGAAAAGTGCAGTCTACCCCACACGTAATGGCGGCCACTCGATCCGCACAAACCTTTCAAGTCATGGCACTCAATCGAATTTCTTCTTAGTGAGATACACGGTGGAACAAACTACCCTAACAGATACGCATGAGTGCAAACTATTTCACATTTCGAAATTCCCTTCGGGCGTTCTTCACTATAGCAAATGTGTTGAAAATATTTGATCCACAGCAAACTCTAGAAACATTGACAGAAGCTGGCATAAAAAACATATTAGAAGATACTCGCTTACAACTAGATTACCCACTACATGTCATTACCTGCAATATCAAATCTTGTGTCTGTGCAGCCTAGCATCCCCTTCCTTTTATTATCTACTCCTGAGCCCCACAAACGAGAAAATGATGATACAAACATCCGTAAATTTTACCTATTAAGTGAATGAGTCTAGGACACCAGGGGAAAAATCATTATCCGAAATTCTATTGATAAACTTTTCTTTACTAGTATGATTTACGCCGCAGAAACCATGAAACCTATTCACTGTACAAATGACCGCTCCCACTTATGTGGCCGCTTACCGTATGTCGGTAAATATAAATTTTATTTATTTATTTATGTAATAAGTATGAGCAGTTACTGAAGCTCAAGGAATTTCGGGAAACAGGGTAAGCCAGTGTTTGGCTAGGCTACGTTTACATTCCTCCAGTTTCGCATGCTAATACAGCAGAAGCAAGTTTATTCCATACAGGCACAACCCGGTTTGCAAAGAACCTGGCTCTTGACTCCGGCCTAGATCTATGCTGCTTCGATTTCATGCAAAGACTCCGCAAGTTCTCTTACGTAGCTGGTTCAAACAGATCGGTGGGCCTGAGACCACTGAGACGTTTCATGATTTTGAACGTCTTTATTAAGTCACCTTTCAATCGGCGTCTTATCATTGAGAACAAACTGTAGCGCCTTGACGAATGCTACACAAGAAATCCGCAGCACAATAAGCCAGAAGACGGCAGGATATAAAGAATGTCTTAAGAAAAAAGCACTGTACAGTAGTTATGTAAATATAGCCTGAGGGCAGTGGGAGCAAGTGGTGAAGCAATGAGTTACACCACGTCGGAGCGCACCAGCCGGGAACACGCGGGCAAGATGGCGGACTAGTTCAAAATTGCAATCCGGTATATCTAGGCTTTGGATGAATGCAAAGTAAAACAAAAACGTGTACAAGTCTGGATGGTGATGCTTGATGGAGTAAAATGTCATTGTCACTACACAGGCCTCCCCCTAGAAGGCCGAGGGACGAGGACTTCGATCGATGTTGGCTTGCAGATGTATAAAAGGCAGAATCACAGGAGTTCGTTAGTATTTAGATTATTTAATATTCTTGTGGATTGGGATGCATCATCGGTGGGCTGCCCCAGCGGGCACATCGGACTACAAAAAAAACTGGCTAATCCAGAAAAAGGGCCGGTAGGATCTTTTACCGCTGCTGAAAGACGGTGCGCTTGGGAGAGGTCACTCCCCCCAACGCATTCCAATCTACTACCACAACGAAGCTGTAATCCTGTTCGGACCGGCGAGCCGTGTGGGACCAAAAACAACGAGCCAAGCACACGAGCAGCCGAAGCCGTTCTCACCTAACCTCCCTCTTCTAAACGGACGGAGACTGAAGCTTCAAAATCCGCCCCGTCCTTAGCCTCTACATCGTTTTAGCTGTCGTGACTTTCTCGCGCGTTACTTCTCCTTCCCCAGCTACTTCAACGGCAAGCTCTGTACCACGCATCAATACCCAGGAGTTACTTAATCAAATACAAAAACATCAGGAAGCACAGGCAAATGCGCAAGCGATCGCTGCAGCGGCTGCTGCGAAGTTGCCCAAGTACTACAATCCGTCAAGCGTTAATGCAGTGAAGCTTGCAGAGCAGCAAGAGAAGAGAAAATTATTGTGGTCCCGGAAAAAGGATGACAACAGCGAATCACAGGACAGCAAGACGTCACTCTGGGCGACTCATGTTTTGATCGCAGGCAAGGGTAAAACGGAAGCAGCTGCAAGGTTTCGGAAGTTGATGGGAATTCACGACGACGCAACCGCTCTTAAAGACGATGTGGAAGCTATCAATATCAATGGCGATGCGCAGAAGCGAGCAGAGGAACAGGCTGAACTTTTTCGCCGATTAGAATAGGAGTACGAGCAGTCCCGGGCATTGACTCGTACGCAAATGGGAGTTGGCCTCGGGTTCTCCTCTATTACCAGTGTCGATTACAGTGCTTACTCCGCCATGCAACAAGAAGCAAAAGACAAACTTGACTTGTGATTGTTTTTCCCGGAATCCATTGTACAGTTGGAATTATTTCGTTTCCTTTAATAATTTGCTTGCTCACTGCCACCTTCTTATATCAAAATGTGTACAAGTCTGGATGGTGATGCTTGATGGAGCAAAATGTCATTGTCACGACAAAATCCAAGTTAACTAACCGATCTTCATACGGTAACCCGCGCTGGCCTTCTAGCATTCGTGCAGCGTCTTTGTACATTCTCAATACAAATAATATCTTGCTGCAGATAAGGTGCCCCTGCCTGAACACAGTATTCTAGATGTGGTTTGATCACAGCTTTGAACAAGGAAAGACCACTGCCTGGGTACAACTCAGAACTATCCTGAGACAGCATAACTGCTACCGCGCTTCATTAGCCGCATGCCTGCACTGCGCCGAGGGTTTAGAGTCAATTGTCGCGATAATACCTACGTCACGTGCCTCGGTGACATGCTTCACAGGCTTTTAAAGCTGTAACTTGAATAATCCCTTTGCTTCTCGAACAATGAGGGCTGAAATAAAGAGGTGGGGGCAGACATCACCGGCCTATTGTTCAGTGAATCGACGTTCTCTCGGTCACTATTCGGGGAACGTTCCCATAGCATAAATCATGGCGGAGGGGGTAAGTAATCAAAGTCCACACAGTAGGAGGTGCATGGACGCGACTTCTTAAATGGAGTCTCACGCGCTGAATAACGGACAGAAATGATCCGACTTTTTCCACCACCATCCATGAAAGCAGTTGCGTTGCTGGAGGGAGTCACGGACAATGCCAGTAACACGCCTTTTAATGTCTTGACTCTAAAAGTCATCGGTACACCTGTAAGTCTTCGTATTATACACTTGCGCTGATGATGGCGGCGGACCGTTGTTACATATAAGACTGTTTTGTGCCTTGATTCCCCAGCCGCGTCAAAGGAAGGAACTCGCCTCGACTCTGCACACAAACGCCATATTTACAACTCTGAGGCAAAGTGGAAGTAACCATGATTGTTAAAACTTACCTGTCCACTCGTTCGATCGACTGATCCACCACACCGCGGCCGGCGATTCTATTAGCTCCCACTGTCAGTCCCATCACAGACTATACTTGCAGTGAAGGCAACTTAGGCCACCAGACGTAACCACCGCCGACCATCCAGCTTGAACGTGCCACGGCTACGCTAGCATCATTTTCGAAAAATGTGGAACGCTTCACGATTTTGAGTGTCATCTTCGCGCAGGGGCTATGCTAATCATCTCTGTCTCGTTCCAATGTTAGTATATATACCGCGGAAGCGAGTACAGCCTCCGACATTTTAGCAATAGTCAAGAGATGAGGTAGATCCTGGAACAAGTCGTCCTTGACCGAGTCATCACTGCAGTCAGTTGGAGCGTACGCGGAGATCACAAACAAGTTTCGTCTATCCTGGCGGCGCTTGTTGATTCCACATGAACCTCAAAATTGAACTGAACACAGTCGGCTGTTAATCGGGAACCAGTTCAGTAGTGCTGCCTCGGACTTGCCACTTAGTGCTATACCTACACCAGCCAAACCCGCTGAGGCTGCTTTTGTATCGCCAGACAGACACAGGTGATATCTGGTTTTGTGGTCAGTGGGAGATGTCAATGTAGGCAAAGTGCTGGGAACTTGGAATCAGGTTTCTGAAAGGCAGCAGACATCAAGATCGGGGAGCTCTAGGACGAGCCTTAGACTGACTTGCTGTCCAATCTGCATGAGTGTCAGAACGCTGAAGCACGCAAGACGAGCGAAGACCGGGGACGAAGGACAGCCATAGGTTGAACACCGTGGCTTGAAGCGCAACCGGAATTGCAGCCAGATTTTTGAACACATGAGTCATATAATGGAAAGCAAGGATTGTTAGCAAACAAACCATTTACGTGTGATGTCGCGTGAATATGAAAAGCAGAAACGGTAGCTGATGAGCATGTTGTAGTACAGCGCATGATTTTGTGACAAGGGAATACCGCCTGGTTGCCCAAGCCAAAATAGGGATTTGACTTAGGGGACCCAACCCCGAGCCTTTAGCTAAATAACCTACCCACAAGGGACGAATTCAGAGAATTGCGCCAATGGGGAGTCGTTGGCTGAACGTTCAGTTCATACATCTTCCGTTTGGTATATCACCAAACAGAGGCCCTATACTTACCAAGTAATCAGCACACTTGCTGGACTACAATGCCCCACCGATGTAGAACACTGTCGCCAAACAATTCCTTAGAACGGGTTACATGCGACTCACCCAGCTGGCACCACGAGGTGGTTCGGAAAGCCAGGGTTTATGGAATGTAGGATGTATTTTGTTTATGCATGACGTTCTTCTGCATCTATAGGTGGCCGATAAAAGAGTGGTTTAGGCATCTGCTTTGCAGCTTAGACATCATTAATTGAAGCGCTCGAGATGGACAGTGATAGTACAATATTCTTGAACCGAAGGCGAGTCCTGTTAGTTGCGCTGCATTGACGCATATGCAAAAGGTTAGGGAAAATCATTTTCCCCGTTGCAGATAAGCACATGCACCGCATTGTCACACAAGGTTTGTACTAGGTAGTCTAAAAAGAATTCATTCGCGCGCAATGAACGCATTCACTGTGAAGAGATTATTAATTTACATATTGTAATCAAATGAAACAAGATACGCGTTGTTAGCAATGCTGATACTAATTCGCTGATGAATGTGTAACTGTAAAACAGTGCATAGTAAAATTATAATTGCTAGTGCATCACTGCAAAAATCATTGAACACCCCCGAGAGGATGAAAATACTTAAGGCTTACCCCCATCTCCCTCGACTACCACTTGAAAATTGTGGGATCCAATTTTAAGTGACTGAGCAGTGATACTTCTCACGTCTAGTATCAATGGCTTAAGTGAGGTATCAATCGTAAGTTTCGAATGACAAATATTTATAGGTGATTGTTTCTGTCCTCCTGCAGCTGGGAAACGGAGCGCCCAAGTATGTGGCCCTATAGTCATATATCATTTTGTAGACAAATAACCTACCATTTATTCCACCGTAGTCATACGCCATTGTGGGGTAAGCGACAGCAGAAACTCATACGAAGATAGGAAGACGCGCTCCTGAATCCAATAAGGTACCTCCCTAAGGTCAAATATCACGTTTGTCAGATAAAACAAAAATGACCATAGTAGCAGAAAAGCTGATGCAATACAATAAGCAGCAAAAGTTCAGCAAACATGAAAAATGTACATGGTGCTTGTAATTTCGTATGAAGAGGTGGGTATACGGGTTTTAACCCAAATCAGGTCACGTCAAATAAGGTCCTGAAGACGGTACAGGATTTCGCCTAAGGAGGGTCCCGCTTATTGTACCAGGGTAATGTGCGGTTGGTCGTGCATTCCGGTGGCTTCTGTGTCCGGGAAGCCTAGTAGACCGAGGGTGGCTAAAAGTCAACGGCGAGATTTCGTACGCGACTGCAAAAACAGCTAGAGTGTGTCTGTGCTGGTTGGATTGTGTGCTTTGTCACATCTCGTAGCTATCTGCGCTGTACTGTCGCAGCTGCCGATTGAAGATCGTTCGCGCGTCGGCTGTTTTGTTAGTGTACATCTATGCACCAAAAATGGTGGCTCAAGCAATACTGGAATCGAAATGGAAAGGTTAAGAGCAGAGGAAATACCGAGCACGATATAGGCTTGCATAAGGACAAATTACCGGTTGCCTTTCTAAAGCGACACTGCCGAGCTACAACCAGTAAGCAACCCAAGACCTCGGCAATTCGACGTTACAATGTTTCTACGTATAAGAGGGAAAAGAGAGAACAAGAGCAATTTGTTTCTCTCCTGGTAGTAAAGGTACAATGTTTCAGGGAAAAGATCTAGCTGTTGTTCATCTAGGCCAGTTTTGAGCTTTTCTAGATGGGTTCATTTGCTGCAATCAGTAGCATGCCTATTCCAGCTGCTTACTACACCATTTGTAAAAATTCCCCTTGAGGTACACCCGGGACCTCTGTTGTTTGAGCTTAAGCCAGTGTTCACGCAAGTAGTCAGACAGCCATCTCAGGCGAACCTGTGGGATTGCTCCCACGCAAAGTTGAACGTTCCAAGTAGGTCACCACTTACTCTATAGCTTTCCATAGAAAACAATCATAAGCTTCTTAAACGGTCATCAGAAGTCTTTCCACAGTGACCTTCAATCCTTCTGGTCACCAGTTTCTTTAGCTACTCTATACTAGTGGAAGCAATACCTAACTAAGGAGACCAAGCCTGAACCCAATACTTGGATGTGGTCTAACAACTGCTTTACACAACGGGTGAAAGGTTTCTAATTAGGTGTTACACAAGGTTCGCTTGAGAAGGAATAACGCTCGCCGCGCCTAATTAGCGGCACGGCGACATTGTGCAGAGGGTGTAAAGGGTTTACCATGAGGATAGCGAGTTCAAGTGCTTGGCTATTAGTCTGCAGTGTCATAGACGCCGTCATAGTCTGAACTGTAAGTTACTAATTTATTGTGGTCAATAACTGAATAGTAGTATTTAGGTGTACTCCACTGCATCGCCTACGTGACTACCTTGGCTATGTCCTCAAAAAGTTCCACGATCTACCATACGGATCAACTTCAGTTCGCCATGAAAAATAAAGCACGCGTTTTTAATCAGAGGTGCCATGTCATTTTTAAACATCAGGAACAGTAAAGGGACCAGTACCGAGCCTTGCGTGACGTCACTATACTTTTTGCTCCGAATAGAGGACGCATCACTTAGTCGACACAAAACGTTTACCATGTAAATATTCTGGAACCTAATTTAATAGCTTGCAATAGGTCCCGATGCATGACAATTTCTTTAATAGGAAACGATGGTTCTTTGAGTCAGAGGCCGTAAGACGCCCAGCTAACACACCTCTCTATACCATTGCTGTGGAACTTATCATCGGTGGCAAGACTATAAGGCACCGTCAAAATACATTAAAGCGAAATCAAACTTGAGCAATTGCAGTCACAATAATTTCAGAACGACTTGCTATGCGTCTTTCATACGATGGCTTTGAAGTGCGCAACAAAACATGGGAATCGTTATTTCAGCTATACTCTCACTAATCTGGTGCATCAATGTCTTTTGAATGATTATTGTGTACCCCTTAAATTGGATTAAATCGTTATTCTTAACTCCTGACTGATACTGGTTTGAATGCACCTTTATCCATATAGCTTAGGCCTGGGTGAGTAACACGCGACATGGATACTAGACCTTGCGGATTCCTTCATCCTTCCCTGCAGCCTCCACTATATAATGGAATCCAGTGGTCCGTATCAGCCGCATTGACCGAATCTAGTAATCCTCGCTGGCATCTTTGTCATCAAGTAGTATCTGAGGCGTCCTCAACAACAGAAATTAGCTAAACATGTAGGTTGAGCTTAATACATGTTGCGGACGTTGGTGCCACTTTGCCTGTGGAAATTTCCCAGTGTTACACCTCACAAAGTGTTCAAGTTTTTAAGTTTAACGAGGCGGAGAACACAAAGATAGTAAAAGGCAAGCCTAACTTGTGTGCCTACATGTAATCGAAGCAGCACACCGGTTTGACAACCTACAAGGGAATCCGCAAGCACTTAAATAATGGATAAAAGGACGTTTTTCTCAACCGAACAACCTCTTGATGCCAGCTTGGCGGTTCGGGTTTGCCCCGTACCAGCAACTAGTCCGGCGGCAATGTTCCAGGACGTGGTGTGTTTTCTCCTGGCAAACGTACGCCCTAGAACATACCACAACTATCTGCTTAACGATATGGTGAGTTGGCTGTTGCGACTCGAGAACACTAAAGTCATCACTTTGCTTATGTGAAGAACAGCCTCAAGTCCACAAAGCTCAAGCATACGTTTAGCATTGGCGACATGCGTAAAAGTGTAGCAAAGCATTCACATTTGCTATAAGCACAGCTACGCACGTTTACATACCCACATTCATAAATTGAGCTAGCAACATTAGTGGAAAACCTATTGTTCAATTCTACATTAACTGGGCAGATTTAGTACCCTTAGCATGACCATACGTGTGCAGGCGTGCCTCGCGTAGTCAAGGGTCAACTGTTTATTTAATTAGTTTTTTTTATAGAGATGCATATCATGGGGCCTGACTACTTAGGTGGCATGATGCACGAAATTTCCTTACTATTATGCACATTTGTTTGGATAGCAACCAACTATTGGCACACAATGCTGCAAACATGGCGCGGATAGAGCAGTAAATAATATTTCCAGTTAATTTCTTCTGGGTACGTGTAGCATTATTTTGCAAAATAATCCGTTATGTGAAAATGAAGTCAGGGCTCCTGTAAAAGGTCTATAGGATGGAGTTCAATAAATTTGTACAACGGATCAACATCGCGAAGCAAACCTTTTCTGTCGGGTTCCAGGTGAAAAGAGTATTTGCACGAAAAATGCACGTTTGCTTTAGTATGTGCTGTTTATTGGCGGCCGAAACCAGAATAATGCTAGTAGCAGTAGGGAAAGGCTTATATTTTTAAGGGCGGGAAAGGGTTTCGCGGGCAATTTATGCGAACATCAAAGCTCTTTAAAATCGCTACGTCCTTTATGTTTAGCCCTTATGCTTTTGCACAATTGATACAAAATTGGTAATGGAAAGCGGAGTGCTTTTAAAACCGGTTATGATAAATAAAGTGATAACTACCGATGTATGCGAAGCTCACACGTTATTTGTATGAAGGAATTTATGAAGTAAGGATGAAATGTAAGAACATCTCTTATGGACGGGAAGAACTGCGCTGCGGTTTATATGTGTATACCAAATTTGTAAATGAGTAAATCAAAGATTTTATGGAAATCACGTGCTTAGGATTCTGTGATAATTATTGTCCCTGTGACGGTTGTACACGTTGTATTTCTGCGCATTCACGTTAAAAGCAAGAACATTTGTTTGCCAGATGTTTTCTTAACGCTGAAAAGGAGAAATCAGCACCTAACATCCCATGGGACAACGGATGTTAAATGGCATCATATCCGATAAATTTCGTATTGTAAAATAATGTGAGCATGCACGTTTCTGTTTGATGGTATCCATGAAGGTAGCGGAGAATGATCCTGTGACTGAGTGATGAATGTCCCAGTTAAGGAATCGGCCAAAGAAACAATTATACTAACTAGAACGGGTTGATGTGAGGTGCATTTTCTAGACTATATATAGGAATCGAAGGCCCTTGGTCGGCGTGCATGTCGCGATCTTATCACGAAGGCAGTTGCCGAAGTGCTGAAGAGTGACTTTCTACATGCAGAGAAGAAGCGACAAGTGCGGAAACGGCAAGCACCGATGGGTTGTACTCTATCGACGTCGAGCGCATGGTGCGGTAGCACATGCGGTCGCGAGTGTGTGAGTCAGGCAGGCTTAGTGGGTAATGAGCGCGGCCACTGGTGACAACTACCATATCGACAACGGGTCCTGCAGTGAACGTATGCAGAACCAGCGCAGCTTTTGTAAGTATGTTGCAGTCGAGTTACTAAGCGCATGCTTGCAAGCTAAATCTCTTTATTTCAGGTGGAGGTTTGCAATTTTGTCTTAATGCTTTTCTTTCCCAAATTAATGTCTACCAGCACGCCATCCTATAAATTTTCTCAAGCCGCTTAAGCTCATTGTAGCTGATTTCGATAACACTTTCGTGTTTGTGGCATTTCCGTAAGCTATACTCTCTTACCTCGTGCACCGATCTCGGATCCTTTGCAAACAACATATTTCATCTGTTCAATAAATTAGGATTTTTTCACGTTTCCTTACGTATTACTGGATTTCTTTTCTTCGTTAGCTTTCTTGCAAGTGATTGGCTGTTGCTTGATATGCCCGGTGTGGCTGCGCTTGATGTGAATGTTGACCAGGTGCCTACATGTCTATTACCCACTACCTCGTCTGTACTGTCTCTAGAAGACAGCTGGTCTTTGCTGGAGGTGACTGGGGGCACTGTTCATGTGGCCGTGTTAGGATCAGAGAGTGGTGCCATGCGCTCAGTGAGGACCGGACTACGGTCCATCCACCGCCTTTTGTGTGCGCTTGATTCCCCAAATACAGCGTGCTTGTGTGTGCCTGTGAAGGAGTGGGAGCTGGCTCCATTGATGAAATGTGGCCACATAAACGTGCCTCCCGGTCTTATTCCTTCGGGTGCACACTGCATTTGGGTATGTGTTTGGAGCTCTGGTTAGTGTAACGCAAGCCAACCATGGTCCCTCTATAGGCGCAGGTGTCCTGGCCACAGTGACCGACAAATCCGAAATCGGATGCCGCCAACCGTATATAGTTGCAAACATTTAAACGTATAAAAAGATAACCACTTAACTAGCATTTTGGATATACTAAATAACTACATATACGGGTATATATATATGTAGCTATATAAATCCACTACCTGTTTTTATAAATATCATGATATATGTCTCTGGATATGTGTATAAATAGGAACGCTCCATTATATATATGCGTTTGCATAAATATGTATATATTTGCATACATAATTATACACAATCTATATATATATATATATTTATTTATAAAGTGATGTATATATATGCAAATGTAGATATATTGTAATTATACTTATAAATAAATAAATAAATAGGTATATTTCTAGACCTGATAGAGGCGGCACCCTAAAGTGTTCAGATCAATGCATACATTTATCCGATGCTCTTGCATGGAAGTTGGCAAAATATACGTTCATTAGCAATTGCAAATGCATTTGCACTGTTTAGTATACAGCTACTGGGTCGCAGGCGCCCACCTTGACATTTTTCTGGTTCCTTCTGGCGATATTGAGCTCCTTGTATTTTATTGTGAAAACTTCGCGGAGGTGTAGTTTGCCTTTTCTCCTTGGAACAGAATCCAATTTGCCACAAGTGCACTTTAAATTGTTCGCACAATAATTGGTCACTCAGTTGCCCCAATTGTTGTTGCGCACATGGAAGAAATGAATGAAGGGATTATAAGGCATACGAGAGTTAAAAACAATTCCGAAAAATGCAGACATAAATAGAAGCAATTTGTTAAGAGAGAAAATAAATCTGCGTGCTTCAGAAGAAAAATACCAATTAACAAAAAATATAGCACTACTTTTATTAAGCTGATATTGCTCTCCGGCGCAAAATTTCAACCGGAGTTATTCTCAGATAAAAGAAAAAGCCTTTCTACTGTTAGAATACCGCATGAAGTAGCACAATATTACACTGGTCTGGACCAGCTTTAGCGACTGAATACGATGAACGTAAAAGCAACACCATGCGTGCAGTAGTTTGCGGGTTGTTCGCAATTAAACGACGGTCTACGAATAAGGCCATTTTTATTTTTCGCTAAAAATGGCTTTCTGCTTTGCAGGCAGATAGCTGAAAAAATAAAAGAAAATATAAAAAGTAGGGAAGCGATGTACGTTCTAGATAGGCATAGCTATCCAGAAATGCTCCAATTAGCCCGTTATACCCTGCGACAACTACGGACTGCACAGGTGGCCGAAAAGTAAACTTTGCAGGCAAGCATGAAAAATATATGCAATTAAGGGATGAGCTTGCGCGAAAACGCTAGAAATCCAGCAAGGAATATTATATCTACAAGGGAATTCAGGGGAGCTTGTAATTAACTCACATTTAGAATGCCACAGCATACCATTTTCAGGGGATACTGAGCCACATAAGCAGCCAGTAAAATAGAGTTTAGCATTTTTTAAGCCTCTAAGCTTTTCTACAGCTTACAACAAGGCGGCATGAGCCAGATCTACCTGAGTAACTCAGGGGATCTTTCACATGTATGTATTTTTATAATTATACATATCTGGATACATGGATATATATATATATATATGACAAATGGATATACAGGTATATAAGGATATATATTAATAGATTTTTGTAACTTCAGGCCCACGCTTAAACAGACGTATGCTGAAATTTTTGTCACCACATTTGGTCGCAACTGCTTACCCAAAGTAGGTAATTTTAAGCTGCATACCTTTTATTCAACTGGACTTTTGTCGTCTTGCCATTCCAGGATCTAGTTGTATTGCCAACGTTGATGGTGCGGATGTTCCTTGACGCTTATCCCGTTATTGGAATTGTTTTTAACAAGTTTTGGTTATTTCTATTTTTCGCAGGTTGCTTACTGATCAACATACTGTGGGGGAAAGGATGCAGAGCCTCTATGCCGTGCTAGGCTAAAAGACTTTCTCATTTACCAAATGTGATGCAGTTATGGCGAGCGGAGTTTAACCTGACGTCGCGTGGAATTGCGAGCGTGATGGAAGACATCGCTCTGTTATTGAATTTATAGGTGTACGCTACGAGGAAATGCCAATGGCACAGTGGAAAAAATTGGAACGGTGTAGAAACAAAAAAGTAAAATTGCATACGAAAGGGCGCGCTGTTATATGGATACCAGCAGTGCAACGTCGGGTTCACCCACTAATCTGTGATCACGGATATTTCGGTATCACTGCCTTGCACTAACCTGAATTTTCGGTTGTTGTATAAGGGCACTGGGGAATCTAAATGCTCAGAATTCACCCGCGCTTGAATGCATGAAAATGTTGTAGGAAAGGATACATGGATACAAACGCAATGAAATTGGGTTGCATGGGTTTATGGGACAGGGAGGAAAATAGCACGTAAACCGTAAACTCGATCGCCGCTCAGGCCCAAGCCAACTGCTCACGCGTATGCTGCGGTCAGATATAATGTGTCAAGTCAATGAAGCGGATCACTGTGTAATGTGGTAAAGGTGCGTAGGTAAGTCGCAGGTGCTTTCGACTAAACAGTTGGAAGACAAGTGACATGTTACCATATCAATCGAGCATGAGCAGGAATGATGGAAAGATGGTTGACTGTCAGAAATCAACGGTGGCGCTCCACGACGTTTGAACTCACTTATGGAAGGCTATAAAATGTAGGTGATGACGTGCTAGCCGCTTTTTGGCATACAAATGTCAAGACAAAAGAAGTATGGAGTATAGGAGCGGAGGAGAAGCTGATAGCCGGCCATACTTATTCCAAAGTGAGCGCCCTGCTTGGCGGAGGTCTAGGGACGCACCCTACCCACTAAACTGGTGGGCCGTACTACAAAAATCATTGGCTCATGATTGGTGGCGGCGCTATGGCACAACCAAGTAATGAATCAGGGCGGCGGATGTATAATGTTGGTTTAAAAGTCATGGGCATGCATGCTGTGACCGACCGGAATTGATGCGGTCGAAATGCTTAATGGATCATTGTAAATGAATGCCAATCGGCCTTGAACTTTGACGGAGCACAGCGGCACTTGCGCACTGACTGTCTGAAAATTACTTCACTGCACGTTATTCACTTAACGTAGTTTAATCGGGCAACCAAACGTAATGTTCCTGTTACGCAGTGGCTGCGTGGTACGGGGACATCTTTGAAGGGGTCGCCTATCTACTACTGGCGTAGAGGCCACTTGCGTTAAGACGGCGCGCTTATTATAGGTATACCAGACGACCAGGATACTGGCGTTGACATTCACAAGACGACTTTCAAGATGTGTAAGCGCTTCCAGATGACGGACTGCTTTAATTGGAGTACGCCGACCACACGGCAATCGTCGGTGATACCGCGCGCATGTGTCAAGTACCACCGGACAATTTGGCTTTGGCATTCAGGTTCGTTGTTAGCTGCCAAAAAGTAACTCATTCCCATTGTCTATGCCCAGCACGTTGCAGGGCCGAAGGAACGCTAGCTTCATGCACCATAGCCCGGAAACGTTTGTTGTCCGCGAAAATTAGGAATGGCACGTTCAGGGCAGTTCTGTGGATCAACTACGTTGCGAACACGGACACCAATTTGACCAAGCCTGCGCGGCTTGAGGCAGACGGTAGCAAACACCGAACGTCCCTTGATGCACTCCCAGCGTCAAAGACAATGCTTGGCGCAGGTGCTGTACTCCAAACCAGTCGTGGGCAAATACCCCATGGACCTGCTCTTTTAAGGGAGCAACGCCCTCTACCTTGCTTGGACCTCTGAAGCTTAGGGGGTTGAGACTGTGTTAGTTTAACAATTAGCCCTTATGTTAGGATGGCCTATAAAGGCGCTTGGAAAATGCGAAGCAGCCTACCTACTGTTTTGGTGCAGCAGCGAATGTAAGAGTAGTTGGCCAGTGCAATCTGCCGCGACCCACCTCAAGCTATCAATGAACACTTCAGGTGCCTGCGGAGGACCATGCTTTATTCTGGACAGAAATTCGTTGGTGTTACATTGCGAAACGATACACCCGAAAAACACCCTGGTCAAGCCACTGCTGTCCATGTTCCCTCCACCCCGCTGAGTAAGTCACGTAAAGTAGGGAAAACATAGAAAGAAAATGACCGGTAAGGAGGAATGAACTTACTTCACAGTAAGGACAACGCCAAGGTTCTAGGTGAATGACAAAATAGGAACGTAATGTTGGAAAGTAGATGTGGCCAGGCGATGGGAAAGGTTCCCTGATGCCACCAAAGGGCGTCTAACAGACGCACAAAACAATTAACTTTAGGTTCACTGACTACACTTTCTGATATGGTTTTCTAGCGTTCAGACTGTCAGACTTATAATTAGCTGCCAAACTCCTGCCGCCAGCTTTGAAGATAGAACAGATAACTGCCTCCTACCAGTCAGAAGTTAGCGTACAGCTGTCAAGTGAGCCACGCACCATCATCAGCGGTCCAATTACTTCCACCGTCAACTCGTGCAGAAGCCTCGGGTGACTTGAAGCAAATCCAGCTGCTTTAAATGTACGCAGTACTTGCAACAGACTAAAGACTGGCATTTCCATCACGGTACATTCGGCTAATTAAGGACCCTCAGGTACTCCCAGGAAAGTTCAACGCTAGTTTACGCCGTGTCACGTAAAAGACATTGCACACTGCTCACCAAGTGCACAAGCAACGTCAAAGTCCGCATACGCATGCGTTCTATCGGTCTGCGTCAAAGCTAGACTTACCGAAGTTGCATCATAGCTGTCCATAACTTAAGCGAAAAACCTCTTAGGGTTTTCCGAAGGTCCATAAGCCAATTTCTTTTCCTACAACAGCCGAGGTTTTTCCGTGTGCTTTACTTGCATTTCTAGCCTCGCGGTACCTAGCATATATGCTGATTGACGGAGCCCCTCGGTTTGTCCTCCAGCACATAAATAAATAAATAATTACAGAAAACTAGTAGGGGGAGTTGAATTGTATAGGTAGAATTTCGTCACATCTAGGCTCACTCAGACAGAAGCCACAAGCCCGGAAAAGCACTGTACGCGCGTTTCATCCTTTCGGGAATCATCAGCAGTGCACATTCCATCGGACCCTTGGTAGGGCTCGAAACCGCAACTCGACTGTTGCCAGTCCGTGGTTGAGACCACTGAGCTACGGGGGACGGCAACGACCATCGTGAATAAGTTACTAGATGTGATATAGCGCCGCTCACTTTCCACTGACTTACACGGTACTGCCGTGCAGAGGACAGGGTAGCCCCCTCACCAAGCGACGAGCTTAACAAACTTAAGCCGCCAATTATCTTATGGCATTATAAGCAGTTTGTTCTGTGTACTAATTACAGAAGAGTAGTAGGGGGAGTTGAATGGTATAGGTAGAATTTCGTCACATCTAGGCTCACTCAGACAGCCGCCACAAACACGGATAGTGAGCGGCGCTATATCAAATCTAGTAACTTATTCACGATGGTCGTTGCCGTCCCCCGTAGCTCAGTGGTCTCAACCACGGACTGGCAACAGTCGAGTTGCGGTTTCGAGCCCCACCAAGGGTCCGATGGAATGCTCGCTGCTGATGATTCCCGAAAGGATGAAACGCGCGTATAGTGCTTTTCCGGGCTTGTGGCGGCTGTCTGAGTGAGCCTAGATGTGACTAAATAAATAACTAGTTTATTCTTAAAACTTTAGACAAGCCAAAGCAGGCATGATCAAGGTTTACGCGCAGTTGAGTTTCACAACAATACTTGGGTTCAATTGTGTCTAATGCAGACGGTCAAGGCACTATAATGGTAGTGAAACGGTACACGTATACGAGAGTAGCATATCCTTGTACGTGTCGGGAAAAATGATCAAAGATGACTCTATTCGGCTTGCCAGTATGTAGTTTTGGGGAGGGAATTTATTCAATGGCGAGTCACATCCGCCACGTCGCGGCTTTGTTAACCAGACTTTTGTGGCCTTTATCTAGAGAACGATTGTTTGGTGAAAACCCATCACATCATGCAACACTGTCGTAAAGCCTGTGGAACACTAACGTTTAACTGGCAAAGCCGCTTGACCACTGATTTCATACGCGGCTATTCGCAGTCAAATGGCTTCCAACTTCCTCTGTTGGTTGGACAGATAGCTTGAGCAGGGTTGCCATAAAGGTGGAGGCCGGTGGAGGATGGGAACACCATGCCTAGTCGTCCTGTTGTATCCAGGTGATCAAAGTTTCAAACATTCTGCTGCCTGGATGTTTCAGCTTTATAATTTTCGGGCGTGTGAAGACGCGTCCAGCACTCCAACGTGGACAACCGTTGTAGTGGCGATTGCAGTTGAGTCCCTTTGGTGTACTGCCATGCTCCATATAAATCCTTATCGGTTACTACGTCCGGCTTTGGCGAAAACTATTCCCCAGTCCCATCCCAGATCTTCAAGAAGTTCCGAAAACGAATAAAAGGGAAAGTGAGTGACAACCGAGAGAAGACCGCAAGAACCGGCGTGCAGTTAAACATTGTTAACTTCTTAGGTTACAACCTTGAAGTTAAGAGAAAAGCATGTGTGCGGTGCAAGGCTGATTGTACTGAAATGTATTGTGAGCGTCCTATGGAAGCACTAGCCTTAAGGGCGGATTGTTAACGTCTGAGTGGAGACAAGAGCGTTGTACCAGTAAATAATCCATGAAACATCAATTTAGTATGAGGCAAAATTTGCGTTGGGAGCCAGGAAAGAAAATTAGAAAATTGGTGGTGAGTAAAAAGTGAATGAACAGCAAATAACCAGTGTAATACTATATGGAGCGCAGAATAAGAAATCTAGTAATGTAACTAGTTCGGCGCGAGAGAGATCTAAAGGTCCATTCGTGGTAAGGCAGCGGAAGGATTGGATACAGACATTCAAAGAGGATAAAAGTCATAGAGACAAGGAGTGGCTCCTAAAAAGTGTTAGATAGTCTCAGATGCAGGGAGCCTCCGACTACTGCTGCTTCTAAACAGCGGTGCCGACGTTAAGACGATCGACAGATGGTGGCGCTAGGAAAGACTGTCAGTGGCCAGATGTAGCCCTTCCAATACCACGCTTGGTCACTAGGGTACGCCTACATGGTCACAGATTGCATCAACAAGCCAGCGAAGGTAAGGGATACAGACATTCCAAACGTATGTATCATGGAGAGATAAGGAGTGCTATCCCAGCTAGCTCCAGAGCTGCGCAGAAGGGGCATGGATCCGACGACGATTTTCTGCATAGAGATGAAGAAGATAAGAATAGCGACAGACATTGGCGCTGGGAGAGAGTATCGGTGGTCAGCAATGGCATTTGGATTAAGACTTCTAATTTCTAGTGGATTACTACAGTGACATAATAAGTCAACAAACCGGCGAAGGTATGGGATACAAACCATTCACGAAAATAAAAGTTAGAGAGATAAGGAGTGGCTCCTAGCGCAGATGTGTGCTACATACAATGACTCGCTGGAGCTGAAATGTGTGGGCGTATGTAAGACCTAGTACTGATAATGGTACCGGGGGAGAGAGTATCGACGGCGAGCAGTGGCATTTGGATGAAGCCTTCCAGTTGCTAGTGGATAGTTACAGTGTCCCAGCATAAGTCAACAAGGAGAAAATGTACGTGCCGTAGACAGTTCCAGCGAGTATAGTTTGGAGGAATAAAAGAGAGCCTCATGGCAAGCTCCGGATATGCGCAGAGATGGTTGGAGTCTGCAAAGAATAGTTGCTGCTAAACAGAGGTGCCAGAGTTAAGACGAAGACTACATAACGACGCTAGCGGTGAGGGTATCAGTGATCAGCAATGGCATTTGGATGGAGTCTTATTGATACTAGTGTTTACCTACAGTGTCCCGGGATAAGTCAACAAACAGCAAATGTACATGAAGCAGGCTGTCCAAGAGGATAAAGGTTGAAGGGATAAAATAGTGGATCCAAGCAAAATCCGAATATGCGCAAGGTGTTTGGAACTTACGAAGCGCAGCTGCTGCTAGACAGAGTTAATGCGAAGAACAGATAATGGAGCTAGGAGCGCGAGTTTCAGTGAGCAGCAATTGCAATTGATGAAGCCTTCTATTACTAGTGTATACCTACAATATCCCAGAATACGTCACAAAACCGCAAATGTATGTGACGTAGACATTCCCAGATAATAAGGGTTGGAGAAATCAAAGTGTGGCTCGTAGCAAGCTCCGGATAATCGCAGATGCATGGAGCCTACGACCTAGCAGGCTTCTGCAGCAGGCAATTGCCAATGGTATCTAGCCACGGTGGCCTTGCACTTATCTCTTTGCTCCTCGCAGGCGGGATGTAGGGAGCAGACGCTTCCGTGAGATAAGACAACTATATCCCAGACAGCAAAGCCGTATCCCCTTAGAGGTTTCGCAACAAACCTCAGAAGCCCTGATAAGCATTATCTTGTAGTTAGCACGCCATATATTTGGACATAGCGCAGCGACGTTCTGTTGACCTGAGCAGAGCAGAGCTGATAAGCAGACATGATCACTGCCACCTAGGGGTAAGCTGTATGTGATGGCACAACGAAGTCTAACGACTTGGCAAGAATTGGGTCCAAGTTAGATGGAATTCGGCATCCTTGTACCTAGTGGGGAGGCCTAGGAACTGATGCGAGGGTCCTTGTATCTGGGAAGGTCATACTAGCAAAAGAGCGTTTAAACAGGTTAAGGAGGTGAAGAGGTATATCCGGACCGCCTAACATAAGCATATTTAAGGGGACTCGGTCTGCGTCTGGGTAGTAAGACAATTTGAGTATCTTCAGGACAGGGCTGATGACTAAAACCTCAATCTCTATAGTACTCAGTTCCTGAACAGTTTGTCTGGGCAGGGTGTCCGGTAGATGCGTTAACTTAACAAACGTTTACCATGCATTCGTCTAACAACTCTCTGCCGGACAACCTGTAGACTCACAATAGTCTATAGGACCAGGTATCTCAGTGCATCGCCCGGGATCGCTGTGAGGTAACAACTGCAACATGTATATTACCTGCACGTGAAACAGCTGCTTCACTCTTCACTGACTCCACAGTCGTTAAACGCAGGGATACTACACATGACCCCGACTTCACACTCTCTAAGGTGGCACGCGGACAGACCTGTAATATGCTCCTTATCACTGGAAGATCCATCAACATGAAAATGCACTACATCGGTCTAGTTGTTCTTCTCTCCTCTTCACAGATTGCTCTGATCACGGAAAACTGGCAATCCTCAAACACCCCTGACAACTATCTAAATAGCCCCGGGTACACCACGTCCTGCAATGGACGTATCAACCAACGCGGTGTTGGATGCCTTATTTACTTACGCGATGCCTTTTTTGCCGCTGAGTTGTTACCAATTGAAGGCCCAGAGGAAGCAATCCGGAGCAAGGCTAATGGGAGTACACTTGACTTACTAATTGGTTGCATATACAACACCCACCTGCCTCTAATACCAAGGTTAATGAACTAGTAAACCTACTCACTGATGTCTCCAAAATGTCCCCACGCTACAAGATAGTGGGTCGGGACTTAACATGCCGCTACCTCGTGGAATGGCCAGAGTGCACGTCTCAGATACAGAGACTTTACTGACACCATATATACGAACAACTGGAGTCAACACGTCCATGTTCCGACGAGACTTTGTAACCCTCTCGACTTAATTTTTACGCTTGGCGTCTTGGATGCTGTTAAAAAGACAACATTCCAGAAGGCGACCACAAGGTAGTTCATTTATCATTTACGCCCTCTATCTCAACCCATCCCTCAACCAGTCTAGTTGGTGAATCGCTGATGTTCAGGAGCATTAACTGGGCTAACTTTTCTATGCTTGCCCGAACGGATAATTTGGATACCTTTTTCTTGTCCAAGGAGGTGGACACGGCCACTCCTGAACTCGATAACAACTTCACCAACTGTCTAGACGTGGTCGCTCCGCTAATGCACAGCCACGGCTCAAAACCGATAAAGCCTTCATTCCATGTAAACAGGGTGCTGTTGAAGCACCGGAAATGCGTCACCAATCCTCAGCGACGCATGGTTTCCATATCCTTGTTCGCATGAACAAAGCCATAGACAACTGGCAGCACTCGCTGGTGATGGTTAAGCTAGATGAGTAGCGCGCTGCTTATAACAGCAACAATAAAACCAAGTTTCTCAAGCAGCCATTGAAACATACAAACCGTCGTACAGCAACATCCATCACCTCTAAGACTCTCCGCTGACTCCGTAGTTAGCGATCAGAAGGAAATAGCTGCGATTCGCAATAGCCACTTCAGCGAGTGCTTCACCGACCTCAATCTGATCTTGTCATCTGCTGTGCCCAAACTTACCCCCGACTCTCTAGACATAATTACCTTCGACATACGTTCTATAATCCGAGTAATTAGACCAGGTAAGCTGTCACTACCCCCTGGCACTAATGGCCTCCCATCTGCACTGCTGCAACTCGGCGGCCAATGCCTTCCTGCACTACTGTTTAATTTATTTACATTCTCAATGAACTTCTGCGTGTATCCAAACAGGTGGAAGCAATCCATAGTCATCCCTAGATATAAGCAAAGTAGCCGTCATAACATAGAAAACCACCGCCCCATCAGCCACACGCTTATTGCCTCGAGAGTGATGGAAAGAATTGTAAAGGGGAACTTGCTGAAGTTTCTACTTAGTCGCAACCCTAGCAACAGAAAACAACACGGATAGTTACCTTCCAAACCTTGTCGGACTTGCCAATTTGAGCTTTTAACCATGTGACTACACAGATTGACGCTAAACAAGCACTGGTCATAATCTTCCTAGACAGGAGAAAAGTTTTTGTCAGAGTACCACACACGAAAATATTAGTAAACCTTGAATCCTGCGGAATCACAGACCGCCTGCGCTTATGGTTCCAACCTTAAGTCACATCGCGCACGCAATCAGTGAAGGTGGACGGGTCTGTATCACTCCCAAAACAGTCACAAGTGGCGCTTTTAAGGACAGCGTACTGGGCCCAATGCTATGCTTGCCATACTGCAACGACGTTTTCCAGGTAAAACAATGTAGCAAGTCCTACCTGTTTGCCGAGGACGTCAAATTGGTGCTCTCCATTCACCCATTAAAGATGCAAAGCGACTCTAGGGCTCTGCATGTTTGGAGTAACACTCGGCACCTGGCATTCTCAACGGAAAAATGCAATATCCTCTCATTCAAATGCACCGTTTGGCCCAAGGCCTTAGCGCTTCAAGGCACTCCGCTTGTTAGTAGCCACACAGTTCGAGACCTGGGTGTACATTATTCTAGTTCTCTAAACTTCGCAGAGCAAGTGAGCCATTGCTCAGCAAAAGCGCGCATCCCCATAAGCTACGTATTCTAAACCATGGCACTGCAAGAATCTAGGCTTTCTCTATACAAAACCTGCGCCCGGCCTCTTCTAGAATGCTGCTCAAATGTGTTCACCAACTCCATAAAATGTGACGGTAGAAATTGAAAAGTTTCAACGATCGTTTACCAAACGTCTTCTGGGCCACACTAATCTCAACTATCGCGGTCGGTGCATCGAACTCGTGCTAGAGCTTTTAAGGTTGCGCCGGCCGAATACTAATCTCATCTTCCTGTATCAGCTTATCAATAATCCTCTTGCGCACTCACAAGCGCCCTTCCTATCATCGGCCAACATTTCGTACCCACTTCGTAATGGACCGCACTCCATTATCCTGAAGAAGGCCCACAGTAATGCGCGTGAAAACATCCATCTCTACAGATACGCTATATGTGGAATAGGCTTCCACATACGGTACGGTCATCTGATAATGTAATCCAATTCCGTTCAGCACTAATAGGTACCTCACAGTCAGTCATGTTTCTACTCTTTCAAGCATTAACAGACCTCAAGACGAACTGTGTGCAAATGGACCTGACCACAAATAAGCGTCCTCCCCATCCGACCTCCCTCAACTCCAAGAAAAAATAATGCTGGTCCTCAACTGCCGTTACAATACCCTTCTCCTGGCTTTCTGCCTCCCACCTCATGACCGCCAGCAGACACCTGAGATCATACTCTAACCTCTCTGCATCTCATGGCAGCTCTCCTGTCAAATTCCTTTTCCTGACTGGACATTTTAGTATAATGCGGAAATGCTGACCTCTGTGCAGTCTTTAACAACCTTAATGTATGCTTACACACCGCCTGTTATATGTCCTTTCATCTAACATTTTTAGCTCTCTTCAGGTAAGTATTCTGATCTCAGAAAGTCTGCGCAAAGCCACTCCTTAATCACTCCTTTTAGACCTTCATCTAATCCTTAATTTCTGCAACGTCTGTTACACCTTCCCGTGTACAAGTCCAGCTCACACAAGCTATTCCTGCCTCAGTCTACCTTAGCACACAAGAAGGATTCGAGTCTTGGCGAGCCGCTGCGCTCTGGCGTCTGGTGCTCTGACGTGGTTAACAAACTTACTGTAGGCTTTGGCTCCGCCCGTTCGTAGCCACTTCATCTAACAGCTTTAGCTCTCTTACGCCAACCATTAAGATCTTACGATGGTTGCGCACAGCCACTCTCTAGCCCCCTATTTTAGACTTTCATTTAAGCATTCCCCGCTGCAACGTCTACAACACTTACTCATATTGTAGTTCACTTCTCACATTTGCATTTTCCGGCTCAGTCTACCTTAATATGGATTCCTCCTGTTTCCCGTCCATTCTTCCTTCAAGCGTCGTTTAGCTCTCTTCAGGTGATATGACTCAGTCAACTTACTGCATAATAGCATTCTTTCTGTCTGCTTTCTTCTTCATTCAACCTAGTTTAACGCTTTTCTGGCGACCTTCCTTATCTCATCAGGTCAGCGCACTACCGCTGCTTGATGGAAGCCCAGCTGTCACTTACTTGCCTGTAACACCTAAATAATTATAGTTCAACTCTCTCACTGGCTTTTCCCAGCTCCAGTTACCGTTGTAATATCCCATTAGCACCCTAGCATAATTTGCTTATCTGCGCGTCCCTGTTTCTAAGCCTCTATGCTCTGAACTATCCAACCGCCGTATTGTATGCATACACATCATCCGTTCGCTCTCCTATCTTCATGAAACATTTCTTAGCTTTCTTCTGTGGAACAAACATAACTTAAGTAGTCCGTGCACAGCCGCTCATTTCCAGACGTTCGGTTATCTCTTACTCACTACGTCTAAATAAATAAATAAATAAATAAATAGTTTATTCTCGTCACTGCGAGACACACCATCAAGGGCGTGATCATGGTATAACGACATGTATGATCGGCACTTGCACAAATTAGTACATTTTGACCAATAGCATAGGAATTTATGTGTGTTTTGAGATGTCAAACTATGTTTAACTACGTATTTGGGAGGGGACATGTTGTGTGAGTAGGTAGATGAGACTGTGTGTGCTTTTGTTCGTTGTGTTCGCCATCAAAGGGGGAATTAATGGAACGCTTTGAATCCGATGAAGTCCGTGATATGTGAAGCATCCTCCGGAAAAGGGAAGAGGCAGTGACTTTACTTAGTGGCGAGTCGCATCCGCCACGTCACAGTGTTGTTAAACGGATACTTGTAGCTTTTTATAGGGAGAACGCTTGCCAGGCGAAATCCCACCACATCCTGGAACACTGCCGCCGAACCATTTGCTGGAACGGGATTTACCCGAACCACCCAGCTGGCACCACGAGGAGGTTGTTCGGCTAGCCAGCATAGGTATGCTGAAGTCCAGCTCCTCACCGGCTTTTTCCCGGCACTGGCTTCCTCGCTAGATGCAGAGCTGTCACTCCTCATCTGCAACGCCTATTTATTTGTAGTTAAGCTCTCACTGGCTTCTCCAGGCTCAGGCCTTCTTAGTTATATTCCATTCGTCCACCAACATGGTTTGATTATCTGCGCGTCGCTGCGTCTTACCCTCATATGATTGAATTATTTAACAGTCGTAGTAAATGCTTGCGCCCCTTCCGTTCACTGTCCTTCCATCATGAAACCTTCCTTAGATTTCTGCTGTGGAGCAACCGTAACTCGTGTGGTCTGTGCAGAGCAGCTCCTAACCTCTCCATTCTTGACATTCAATTATCCATCACTCGCTCCTCGCTAAATGCTCATCTGTCACTTACTCCTCTGTGACCTCTAATTAATTGCAGACCAGCTCTCACACTGACTTCTCCCGGCTCAGGCTCCCTTAGTTATGATCTTTAGGGCCCAGCGTGGTTTTATTATCTGTGCGTCGCTGTATCTTATGCGTATATTCTCTGAACTATCTAACAGCCGCTTGTGCTTCATCCGTTCGTTGTACTTTCTTCATGCAAATTTTCTTAGCTCTCTTCTGTGGAGCAAACGTAACTCATGTGGTCTGCGCACAGTTGCTCCGCAGCCTCTCCCTTCTAAACTTTCCTTCATCCGTTGCTCCCTCCAACATCTGTATTAGCTGTTCATGTAGGAGTCCAGAAATTTCACTACATTTTGCGGCTCAGTCTACCTTATCACTGAAATCATAGCACCCTAACGGGACTTAGTATCTGTTCGCCTCTGACACAAATGCTGCGACGTCCTTTGTAAACTTAACGTATGTATGCATCTGTCTGTTTAATGTCTATCCTGCATATAAACGTTTTAGCTTTCTCCTAACACTCCTCCTTAAACCATCAACTCAAGACACAGCCGCTCCTTAGCCTCTCTATTCTGGACGTTCTTATATCTCTTAACTGTTGTATTGTGCTTGGGTCCGACCTACCGCTGAATTCCCACCAATTGACCTTTGAAGCTCTTTCTTCGCAAGCCAGTTCGACCTTCACTTACCTATTCTGTACCCCCTATCGAAGTAGGCTGGTTGCCAGCTGTTCATCCACCAGGCAAAAGCCACTGCTCTTGAAAATTATGCTTTCTGTCGTCCTACACCATAATTGTATCATGGCAAACCGATACTACGTTTTTGCTTAATGGCGCAGCACTGTATTCCATGTAGGTGTTAGCAACCAATCTATACGGCCATTGCTTCCGTGGAACATGCAAAGGACAATGTCAGCACAATCATTGTTGCACGTGGTACATCATTTTTCTCCACTAACTGCCATAACATTGGACTTTAACAACGTTTGTTTCTACGCCTGTTCTTTGCGGCCTTAGTTGTCTCTCATCTCCCCGTTTCTCCGAGGTCCGGAACTTCTTGGGGATCTGGGATTGGACGAAGAATCCTTTCTCGCATGGGAGGGAACATAGTAACCCACAAGCGCACACAAAGAACATGGCTGTTCAACAGATGGGTACAACAGCATTCATTACCACAACCATTGTCCAGTAATGATAGCTGGACACGAGGCCTTCACACTCCTAAAAAGTATACATAAAGCTGAAAAATTCAGACGCAGGAAACTGACATTGTGCTCACCTGGGCACGCACAAAGATGCTTCTTCGTGTAACTCCCACCCTCCATTGGTCTCAGCCATTAAGGCAGCCCAGATCAAAGAAACCTGATCAACTAACAGAGGAAATTGGAAGACAATGGACTGCCGATAACTGAGGTTGAAGGCAGTCGGCAAGCTGCTCTGCCAGTTGTACATTAGTGTACAAATGGATTTCTGATGGTGTTCCAAGACGTGGTGGGTTTTCGCCTGGCAAGCGTTCTCCCTATAAACAGCCACAAGTGTCCGTTTAAGAACACTGCGACTTGGCGGACGTGGCTCGCCAATGAATGAAGTCACTGCCTACAACTACATACCGGCAAGTCCACTAGAATCATAATTTAATATTTCCCTGACAAGTTCAAGTATAAGTTACGCCCTGCCTACATGAATGCTTTTCATTACACATATAGTGCCCTGACTAGTTACACTACGCACGCTAGAACATAACGTATCGTCATTCATTGCTGACTTTAGTCCTCATGGTTACTTTTACAATTTCCGGAACCTGGACACCTTCCGGCTTACTGCGGATTACATACATAGCAACGTGTTTGTCGCGAAATATACTTGCATGGCAATGTTGATCATGCCTGGTTTGTGTGTTTTGACAAATTTGAGAATAAACTGTTTATTTATCAATACTTGTGAAGGATTGGTAAAAGTGAACATCAAATGCTTCACATACTGTTAAAAAGTCGTGCATTACAGTATAGTCCAGAAGTAATAGTTCGCTTATGGATTTTGTTATTGGGCTGCTACTACATCACACTAACTTCGTGTGGGCCCTGGCGTCATTCGTCGTGCTCAGCGCAACACCTTCGGCTGACATGAGCTCGTTGTCTCGGGTGTTTCTTCACTGGGCCATGATTTCCTTCAATACTGTTATAGTCAGCAAATCGTGTTTCTGCCTATATTGAAGCGTAACATCTTGTGTTCTTCAACTGCTTTATTTGAGCCAGCGGTGCTATTTGACCAGGTCTTGCTTTTCTTTTGCACTGGGATAACAACATTCGGGCAGTAACTAAAGCGGTTATAAAGCTCGCAGTGGCGATGGTAACGTTGGCAGCCAGGCAAAAGCCATCCCAGTCTAAACTTTGCTTGAGGAAAGCGAAACATTTTCAATTTGTTTGTACGAATGGTCCAAATGTCGTATATTGTTTAGAGTTGTGGGGCAGTGGACTGTACAGGCTGAAGGTGAGCTGGACCACGTTGTGCTTACTATCAGCAAGATTGCCAATTACACTGGTCAGCGCAGTAGTGATGCCATTGGTAAAAATAAGATCAAGGGTGTTGGAGCCCCTAGTGAGTATGGGGGCATGCTGAGTCCAGTCGTTTGAGCGAGTATCATCTACGAACTCTTGATACATAAGAAAACTTTTCATTATATATATTAAGTATATATAGTTATATTTATATATTATACGTTGCCGTTAGACTTAGTCAAACATTCACCACACATTCAGGAAGGAGCTGGACGACGGTTTCGTTCGAACACGATTTGTCACTAGCGTACAACCTCTATCCATCGCAATGAAACGGGACCTTACCGTAGGGCGATGGCTTGCGTTCTTCAGAGATCCATTGGGTTATGGTGTATGCTGCCTTTTTGTCCCTTCCGAGCCACTTATACCAGATGGTTCAACGGATAGATGCTAGGAAATCTCAACCTGCTGGTCCTCCAGGTTTGGGGTTGGAATGAGAGCGGCTTCTTATTCCTTAAAATGGACTCCGTGTGCCCCAAGGCAAAGCACGCTGATTTGCGGTCAGGTTTTTGAACCAAAGGCTTGGGTTAAAATCCCTAAGGATTCTGCTGTCTAGGTCCGCGTAACCTGACAGTATCATGTCCACGCAACACTATGAAGCTTACGTCAATAAGTTCCAGCTACTCTGGCACCCGCACAGAACAATCCGAGTGCACTGTCTGCAGCATCTAGATGGGTGAATAGGGGTTTAAACGTTATTGCTCTAGCCTACCCATCTTCTTATATCTGTGCTAACGCTTTTACACCTTTGTCGTCCCGTCGAAGCCTCACTCTTGTGCCCCATGTTGCAGCCACCTAATTCTTAACCCACCCCCACATGCGTTGAGAGGCGTTTACCTCTTAGGTTCAACGCATATATAAACGCGGTGCGTCCTACCTGCCCGGCCGACATGCCAAAGTATAACCAAGCGGTCCAACCCAACACTTTGGCATCCAGTTGCAGTCATCGATCCTCCTTCAGAGTGGCGTGACCCAATGTATGCACATTCCTACATATCGGTCAACATGCAGCAATTTCCCAAAAATTAGAGACCTTCTCGAGGGAAATCTGCTGCTTAGTGGATACCCGCTGCAAGACTCGAGCCTTGTGTTCACTGTATAATCCCCTTCAGGTGACACCAGCAGCACGTTCCCAATGCGCTTATCCGGTGATGATGAATCTTTGAGCACCGGCCAAGCCAGGGTTGGTATTGTCTTAGTCCCCGGACTGTAGCTGCCCTGTTTGACTGGAGCCCAAGCAGTAGCCGGAGGTGTGCGGTACGATTGGCTGGCGCTTTTAAATCTTTGAAGTCTCGCGGGGCTGCCAGGTGTCTATTTTTCATGGCTGCCTATGCACCCACAAACTCTAGTAATGCTACGATAAAAGACGACTTATGCAGCCAACTGGACTCGGTCCTTCGCCACAGACGAAGCTCGGACAATATAGTGTTGACAGGGGATCTGGTAGCTCAAGTTATAAGAGTATCCACTGAAGAACCGCATCTGGGTGGTGCACGTGGTGTAGCCTTCCGTATTGTTAACTGTAAGCGGGTATAAATTTTGTGAAGCTGCTCGATTATTTCTCCCTTGTTCCAAAGGATAGCAATATCTGCACGAAACACCTCTGAGGACATACCTGCGACGCTTCTCTGGGCAAGCAATCAACACAGAACAAAGATATTACCTACATTTTCAATGCTGACACACTAAATGTACCCAAAAAATAAGCAAATCAATACAAGCAACCTGAGTCCTCCGACTTCAACGGCTCCAACCACTAACGGTCGACTCCGAAGGAGACCACACAACTATGGGAAACAAACTGACGAAACATGACTGCTAATATACAGGGGTAATCGGTCAGATGCAACCTTTTCCATATCAAATCACCAGTCGGCAGTGTTCCAGAACATGGCAGATTTTCGTCTGGCAAGCTTTTTCCTACAAAAAGCCACAAAGGTCTGTTTGACAACACTGCGCCGTGGTGGATGTGACTCGCCACTTACTAAAGTCACCATCCCTATCACCCATTGGCAAGTGGACCTATGCCACAGTTACAAATTCCGTGCATACAAGTGCTCTCCCACGAACACGCCTACCTATTTGGTCAGTTACCTGCCACTATTCTTAACTACTTTTGCCGCTTTTTCTTCATGCTTCCCTCATCTGACCCGCACTGTGTACACAACCTCATCGGACTAGCTCCTCCTCAACATATTCCACATTGGTGTTTTGAGTCTTACCTCTACATCTCGCACGCTATGGACATAGACTTCGTACAACCTTCGGGCCATATGGGCTCACACTATTGACTCCAACTATACTAATCCAGATCTTGGTACTGCTAACCATGCCATCATGTATAATGTTGCAGTATGCTGATCATGGTCAATAGGCGTGCCTTGCTTTTCGAGAATAAAATATCTTTTATTTATTTATTTATTTATTGCCAACACAGCACCTGGGGAGGGTGTCTTGGCGCCCACCTGCCTGGAACCAGCTATGGACGTAAACCGATCACATTGCGGTAATTTACCGATGGAGAGAGTGCGTCCAGAAACCTCGTTTTACTTAGGGCACATGTGTGGACACCGACTGTGCTCTTGTATCCGCTGACCTGTGGTTGCGTTTCGGCGGAAGCGCACGACGAGACTGTGCGCGCCTTGACATCGGCCGACGGTCGAAGCCAGCTGTTCCAGTTACTTAACAAAAGACGCTGGAATGCGAGAGGAATAAGCTCCCTTTGGATACACTTCAGGCCCACTGGCCTCATTTTAACCAGACCTTGCTAGCAGTGGACAACTCCTCATGTGTTACTTCTACTGACCAAGATGGCCAGCGGGTCTCTTCCTTGTCTCTGGGCGTTGTCAATGCTCGCCGGCGCATTCGGGCTGGAAGCGAACACAGTAAGATTCGCAGAAAACTTCGGGCAAAACCGCACTACACTGAAGAAGCAACGGAAACGCTGGTGGTCTCATCGTGCTTCAGGGATGGAACTGGCCGCTGCCCCTGGTAATCATCGTAATTTATTCCGTCTGATACGAGAGGCGGGTAGCACGACACCTGGTATTAAGGAAACTATATGTGAGGAGAGTAAATAGCCTATCCGAAACAGCAAAAATGCTTGGAGCTTTGGGCCGAGAAATTCGTAAAGCCGTTGCTGGATTTCTAGCGTTTTCGCGCAAGATCATCCCTTATTTGCATATGTTTGTCATGTAGGCCTGCAAAGTTTACTTTTTTGCCACCTGCGCAGTCCGTAGTTGTCGCAGGGTATTGCGGGCTAATTAGAGCATTACTGGATAGCAATGCCTATCTAGAACATACACCGCTTCCCTACTTTTTATATTTTATTTTATTTTTGCTGTAATCTGCTTGCAAAGCAGCAAGCCATTTTTAGCGAAAAATAAAAATGGCCTTATTCGTAGACCATCTTTCGATTGCGAATAACTCGCAAACTACTGCACATATTGTGTTGCTTTTACGTTCAACTTATTCAGGCTCTAAAGCTGGTCCAGCCCAGTGTAATTTTGGGCTACTAAGCGATATTCTAACAGTAGAAAGGCTTTTTCATTTATCTAAGAATTACTCAGGTTGAAATTTTGCGCCGGCGAGCAATATCAGCGCAAGAAAAATGGGGCTATATTTTTTGCTAATTAGTATTTTTCTACTGAAGCACGCAGATTTATTTTCTCTCGTATCAAATTGTTTCTATTTTTGTCGGCATGTATCGGAATTGTTTTTAACTTTTCATTTCTTCCATGTGCGCAACAACAATTGGTGCAACTGAGTGGCCAACTAATTTGCGATCAATTTAAAGTGAACTTGTGGCGAATTGGATTCCGTTCCAAGGAGAAAAGGCACAACTACACCTCCGCGAAGTTTACACAATAAAAGAACAAGGAGCTCAATATCGCCTGAAGGAACCAGAAAAATGTCAATGTGGGCGCCTGCGACCCAGTAGCTGTATACCAACCAGTGCCAATGCATTTGTAATTGCTGACGATGAACATATACTGGTATTTTGCCTACTTCCAAGCAAGAGCATCGGATTAATGTAAGCATTGATCTGAACCCTTTAGGGTGCAGCCTCTAGCTGGTCTAGAAATACACCTATTTACTTATTTATTTATTTAAGAGCTCCGTGGGCTGCTCTTTGTGTCCACACTCCAGCTTAGAAGTCGAACACGGGATCGGACTGTTGAAGTTATGTGAAGCCGCAGGACAGGACGTTCTTCCTCCCGCTCCCTTCAACTTCAGGAATCCTGCTATTGTGAATGATTTACATTAGTAACGCGTAAAGCTTTGGGAGCAGGAAAGTAGTCCGAACGACTAAAGCATCTCGGTTATAGTTACAATTTTCAAGCGCGTCCTACGAATGCAATGCCGCATTCATCCATGAATCAGTCTGATTTAATGCATCTCCAAGTTGCTGGCCTCTGTCATCCTTCACAGACTGACTGTCCCTAGTGAACACCAGGTTCGTGTTGAGCAAGCTGGTTTTCCTTGAGGTCGTAATTGCATTGACCACATCTTTACTTTGCTTCCGTTGTTGAAGCATCTTGTTACATTGGCTGCCTGCCACCGTCGTGTTCCACAATATCAAAGGCGCTTTCTACTCGGTGGATAAACGTGGTTTTTGGGACTGGCTAGTCAGGAAAGTTTTGGCCAAGAACTGTGTAAATATTATCAAAGCATTATACGCGTGTGCCATGGGCAAAGTGGGGGCTTACGGCTAGTTGTTGTCGCCCTTCAATATCTTCAGCAGTGTGAGACCAGAATGCCCGCTGCCACCTATCCGCTTCAACTTCGCTGTTGCGAAAGTCATGGAAATGGCGTTCCCAGGACACGACTTAGCAGATGTTGACCTGCTCGAAGGCGAACGACTTCTTGTCTTGGGGTATGCTGACGCTATTGCCCTCATCTGTGACAGCTTTCAAATGTACCAAGCTGCACTGGACAGCTTAGCACTCTCTGTCCTCAATTCAGGCTTCGCTTCACGCCTTCGAGGTGCAAGGCGTTCCTCCATGATTGGACTGCACCGCCTCCCGAGCTGATCTTTAGTGGGGATCAGCGAAATTTTGTTCAAAAATTTGAATACACGGGAAGCTATATCAGCGCCAGTAGGACTGAAGATTAGGGCACGAACTGTATAATAAAGCTCGAGGCGCTTTTGTTAACCTCCGCCAAGTGGCGCTGGCGAGACATCACTTTCGCTCGGAAGGGTAGAGTGTAAAATGCAGTGGTACTTTCGATCCTACTTTACGGTTGAGGAATCTGGCATTTCAGATCAGCGAAAATAAAGAGGCTGGTTGCTTTTTACCACTGGTGCTTTTGAAATTTGGCTCATATATGGTGGAAAGACTAAGTGAGCAACGGGCGTGTGCGACGCCTTGTTCGAGGCACAGGAAAACTAAGTGCACCGATCAGAAGCTTTATTTCACACACCAGGCTGCGATTGCTCGGCCGCGTTTTACGCCTGCTAGCCTGCATACTCCCGCAACCTACGTTGTTTGCGCGGCGGGGGGATGGATAGAAGAAGAGGAGGGATGGCCAAGCGATAACTTGCGCGAGAGGAATGAAGGCACTCACTTCGAAGCTGGCCTCGGTTGGAGCGTCACGGCTTCCTTGTTGGGGTCCGATAAACGATGAACACACCTCGCTGGTTACAGTTGCTGATAGGGCTGGGCGCCCATCACATTGGCGCTCTTGTTGTGACTTCCTTTGTCCCAGCCAATTCCTTCTAGCTCTTCCCTGCAACCACGCTCTCACTACTTAGCCTTGTATAATTTTCCATTAGTAAAGCTATTTTTGCTGCACAGTAGCCAGTTGGTAGCTTAACGAATCGGTGCAGTTGTTACCAGTTGATCAGCTGGCATGCACCCGATGCATTTTCCCATTTTTCGGTTAGCAATTGCGGCGCAGTAGCTGAGTTGATTACCATCTCTAGCTAACGCGTATAAAGAGGATGGTGACGCACCCACTACTTACAATTACTCAGTAATCGCTTTTGCAACGCACCAGCCACTGCGATTGAATGCGGCTAGCAAAGGAAGTAGCAGCCACGGGGGTTAGCCCATTCCTCTGCACCTTCAGAAGTTTCATGACGCTGGAGGATTTCCCACGCTATTTCGCAGTTGGCAATTATTCATTGAGGTCAGAGGTCATCGCCCGTGGCTCAGTGAAACAATTCGCTGGCTCGCGAGAATAAGGTCGTGGGTTAGAATCCGATAGGATTCGGCGTTTGCGTGCTAATGACTAGCCCCAAATAATCGTAACATCGTCTACTAATTTCTTGGATGCTTGGTGGTTAGTTGCCTGAGCTTAACTGTGACTAAGTTTTACAAAATACCAAGTAAACCACTTATTGCTTGCAAATTAGCAGTAATCGCCTTGGCGGCTTTCATGCTACCTCGGTTGGTGGCGGCTTACAAATGTAGTAGTGGTTCTGGGGGCCAGCCCACTCCTCTGCACCTTTACAACATGCGTACCAGTCGAGGAGGAGCTGCCCTATAGCACAGTTAGACGTTAGTCAAGGCAGGCAGCCTACATCGCCCATGGTCCAGTGGCGTATGTCCTTGGCTCGCAAGAATAAGGTCGAGAGTGCAAATCTGGCAGAAGGCGGCGTGTGTGCGCTACTCTTGAGTCCAGATAGGACGAAGCTTCCATCTAGCACTTTCCTGGATGTGTGGCAGCGGTCTGCCTGAGTCTAACAGCGGTGAACGTTCACAATCACTAAATAACTCCCCTGGCTGTTGTTGAGACTCATTTTGATGATAGCAGGCCGTTGAAGTGGCTCGTCATTAAGGAAAGGCAATAATCTAAGCTATAAGTAACTGCTTTGGTTCCCTTGTAAGCTAATTTGTCGTATATGCTAATTTAGTACGTAAAATTTTAACTGTATATTTTGCTTACAACAACGGTGTAAACATGCGGGTGCGTTCAGGTAAAATAGGCCGCATACAGTGACCTAGCAAGACAAGTAACCAATTACTATCACCTCCGTTTAGAGAAAAACAAAGTTCTGCCAAGTTGGAATCGATTGATCGTCACGACTATTCTCCAGCGAGGTATTCACTGTGGCCTTAGCTCTAACTGTACGATAATGCTGCCTCTCGTGTTTTGTGAGAATATGAAATCAAGCGTCACAGATGCAGGGATGCAGTATCTGGAGAAGCATAACATAATTATTTAGGAGCAACCCGCCTTCCTCCAAAGGCGCACATGCACTACTAAGGTAGGAATTGTACGCGGCAGGTGGGCCGTAGCAGTTGGCGGTTGAGTATTAATCACGGTATTCTACCTGAATTTTTAGAAAAACCTTTGATGTTTTAGATCATTGCATACTTTTCTACAAGTGTCAGAACTTACTTTTACGGTACATTCCTTACTCGGTTAGAGATGGAAATCCGGGAAGACAAGTCAGATGCCAATGAAGTCACTGAATCGCAATGCAAAATTGGTGCAAGGGCCTCTCCTAGTGTTGGTTTAAATAAATGGTCTAGCTCGGTCGGTTGCTTCCGATTTGTAATTTGCTCTCAATATCCATTTATCCTCGGTCTTAAAGTTTCGCAGTTGCTTGTACTACCTGTCGTTTTTTGTTCACGAATGGAGAATGGCAACCATATTAGTGAGAATAATAATACTGCATACGTTCGACATTAGGTGAAAGAACAAAATTTCTGGCACGCATTTTGTGTTTTCAGTTACCTCCTGTAGATCTCGACATACCAAATGATTATGTCTTTATACACTGTGACTGTGCATTTACATGCAGCGTTATAATGTCTCTCTGGAAGCAGTGCTATTTGGTATGACACCAAGTTTCGCGATAGGCATCGCTTACTGTTGACGCATCAAACTTACGTGGTCAGACACCAATGTTTGGAGGTGAATAATGGGCTACCATTAATCTTAAGTTACCATACTGCTTAGATAGATAGAGCATATTGTTCTGAATTGAACGGATCAAACCAGTTTGCGGTTAGAGTTATTAACTGATTATTTGCAACCAACACCGTGACGGAGGTGGTTCTTTGACCATCTTCTATACACTCACTGAGTACCACCGGTGCGGTTTCCTTTCCTTCTACCTTAAGGTAAGGCTAGCAGTGTTCTACTTTGTGATGACCTCTTATAAAGTGAGCTGGAAGGTATCGGATTTCAGCAGGACGATGTGTTTTGCATGCCACTGAGTAACCATTGCTGACACATTTAACTCGCCGCCAGGAGGACCCTGTGAATACTAAACCAAAGAATTGCTTGATTGGAGCCCAAGAACTCTGTTTTCCTGGTTACCGTGTAATATCTAAAGAAGACAAACCAGCTGATTTTCAAATAAAACCATCAGTTGTTATGCAATCATCAACCCGTGTTTATGGAGCCTTGCCTAATTAGTTAACTTACTGCCTGATGTTACCTTTATTGCTGACTTTACATACGCTTTACTGAATTTGTTGTTGTTATTCTGCTAGACAAGACTGAGCATGTTTTTCGGAAGCATTAGGTGTTGCTCTAGACTGTTTATGCTCTGTGTTCTTGTTATATAAATTGCCCAACGTACCCATTCTGTGAATCTCCCGTCGACACAGAAAAGCTAAAAAGAGCACACCCAGAGCAAAAGAAAGTTATTCATTGTGTACTGGGCAGTGGGTATCTAGTGACCTAAAATTTCTAAGCTCTTATTTAAGCCCACGTGCTCACCTTTACAGCACAGACAAGACTTGATACTGATAAACCAGCTTTGAATTCTGTATTTGCTCAAATATCCCGAGTACATGTTGCTGGTAGCGGTGTGCCTTATGTAGCTAAAACAGTACATCATTGCTTTCGGAATCATTCAGCGTATTCGCGAAGTTTGTCTATTGCCTGCCTTTAACCAGGCAATATTGTAGCATGCTCGAAGAGGCTGAATTTAGAGGATGCGCGCCGACTACTACGCTATCAACGTATTTTAGTATTATGGGATGTAGCCAATGCAGGTAGTGAATAGGAAGAGCTACAAAATGGCCCCTTGCTGGACACCAGAAATGGTGCTAAGCAGCAAGGAGCTCCTGTTTTGAACCTGTTTATTTTAGTTTGTTTGGCAAAATAATCACGTAACAAGGTGGCTATGCATGGTGTGATACCAACATCCAGGAGAGTTTGCAACGTGGTTTTACGGTTAACCTAGCAGAAATCGTTGTTGTACTTAGGAAGCATGCGCGTTTGGCCTCGTGCTCCCTGTCTGGTGAAGATAGTACTGAATGCAATAGGCAAGTTACTGCGGCTTGTGTCGACCTGGAACTATGGTAAACAACTTGACGTGCGTCATGCTGACAAGATGGGGTTAACCATGTTACAAGAAGGAAGTACTTATATACCTTTAAAATCGCCGAATTGCACGCAATAGATCGATAGGTACCTGCCGCCTTTTTCTGTATTGTGGTTACGCCAGCGGCTCTCTAACAGTGTGGGATCCTGCCTTGGTCTATGCACACGGGCTAACACTTAACTAGCGGTTGTGCTAGTGTAGCTTCACAAGGGTTAATGAAGAAGGGGGACAACCGGTCAAGTCTGCTTGGTTTGCTTGAGCTTAACTGGGTACTGTTCTTGAGGAGTGCTGCAACGCCAGCAACCAGGGGATTCTATAGACCCCTGCATCTGTGCAAGTGACGAGTTATGGCGTGTGTCACTGCTGGAGCAGCCGAAGTTGCGATTAAATTCATATTGGCCTGTTTCCTCGTTCGTACTATGATGATCGACCCTACTACATTGGTTCATCATCTGCCAAGGCTCTCAGCAGGCGTTGTTCCCAGCATTTTTCTGAACGTAGGCACGTTTGAGGTAAGGAATTTCTTCCCTGATGCATAGAAAATAAACTTCACTGAGACCCGATCATTAACTTTGAAAGCTGCTTCCTTCTGTCGACGCATCTGCTTGAGTAGTGGTGAGGTGGGCCGGGCAACCCGAATGAGAATAGATGCCATCGAACAGCAGTGCTCAATGCAGGGCGCAGTTATCCTTTTAGCTAGCTGAAGCAAGCAAGTTAAACCTTCAGAGGCAACAATGTCTTTCACTTGTGCTACATTTGGGGACTGCTGGGTCTCCGTTTAAGTTTACTTTCCTAGCAGTGAGTAACTTCCTTAGGGTTTGACTTATTATAGACGACAGGACGTAGTTTGCCTTTTGATTGATTAGATCTTCCAAGTGGTGCCCAAAGATGACTGAAAAGTTCTTCAGGTTGGTAACAAAAGCTATATACTGGGTTTCTTTAAACAGTGATGCATTTCACGATATACTGTTTTCCTAGTGTTGTGAGAAACGTGGTGTCAAGCCTGTAGCCGGTCAAGGGGCCAGGGTGACATGTTAACAGGTAAAAGGACTAGCGGTTTTGCGTCCCGTTATCGTTACTCTCATGTTCCTCTCCGACACTTCCTTCCCTTCACCTGCTGCCTTAGCCGCTTCCTTTACTGCGGCCACGTGCTAGGCGGCTCGAGCGTCTAGCCGTCTACGAAATAGATATTTTGCATTGCGGCTTCTCGTAATACTTTGACACGGAACAGCCTAGTACGCCGGCCTAAAGCAATATAACATATTTGGCGACCCTGTCGGTTTAGGACAGCAACCCACCGAGCTAAATAAAATAAATAAATAAATGGTATATTCTCGGTAAAACGAGACAAACTGTAAAGGCGTGAGCAAAAATGCCTACAATCATAGCTTCTTTGGAATGTCAAAACATTCCGTTTTAATGGAAGGTATAAAGGCAAAGATGTAGTCCAAATAATTGAGCGTATTGTCAGGTACTAGTCAGATCAAGAAACATGATGGCGCAATGACGTGCAAAAATCATTCAAGATACAAGTTGGGGGTAATTTTACCATGTAGTACTCCGTGAGCACAGGAGCCCAAACAAGGTTCTGGTGCAACTAAGGATCATTACGAAGTGGGGATGATCGATGCTTCATCAAAGCATTATTCATAGTGAAAGCAGTTGCACATGTTTGATAAAGAAGGCTGAGGACTGCGTTAGTGTGAAATGTGTGGCTTTGACTTTATTTTTTGACGAGTCACAACCGCCAAGTTGCAGTGTTTTCCAGCGGACATCTGTAGCTTATATAGAAAGTACGCTTGCCAGACGAAAACACACCACGTCCTGGAACACTGCCGCAGCTTCAGTTGAACACTAGTCCTAGTCATCTATACAACATATTGACCGGTTTTGCACTCTATTATTCGCAGTCGGTTAACAGCCAAAATTCTTCCTTGGTTGGCCGAATGGCTTAGTAATGATCCGGCAGCAGTCGTCGACGCCGGTCAACGGTGCAAAATATTCGCAGCGTCGAATGATGAATGATGTAGATTAGTAAACACGTTGCTAATAGACGCAGGCTTTTTCTGTTATATTCTTGTCCGACTCGCGAATTGTGTCCAACTATCCACGCTGGGCATGTCATGGGGACGGTGAGTGCAGTTGTTTTTGTGGCTGAATATGTCTAAACAGGTGAGAATGTCATCATCCGCCAAGTGGATGCTGAATTCTTTCAAATGTAAGTGCGAGTATCTCCATGGCAAAGTGAAAACTCTATGGAATGCCGTCGGAAAAGCCACTTATACGAGCGCGACGCTGTCCGTGAAATGACATCAGAAAAGCTCCAGGTAACTGGATAATCGGAGTGTTTTAGGCAGTGAAGGTAATCACACAAGCATTGTTTGTCTTCGGTTGTGGAACAGAAGATCCGTGTAAATATATTACTCCAGGTGAGTAAGTCGTTCTACTGTGAGTATGAGGCGAGCTAAACCCATTTGTTTAGACCCCTAAAGGTAGCGTCTCCAGGGTGGTAGAAAGAGCTCTATTTGGAACGATGTGTGGGTTCTTCATCTCCAGGAGAAAGTATCCAGCGTTTAAAACAGCTGGCTATTGAGGATTAGTCAATCAATCCCCGTGGATAAACCTAACTGTTTTAGCGGATGTAACTGTGGAAATCTCGGAAAAAACGGGCAACGGTCAGGAGGCAGCCAACCAGAGAGACAGCAATGAATCAAGCAGCACTAGCGCAGACTGGAGGAGCGCAACCGTGCCTATTATAAATAAAAACGTAAGTAATTTGGTTAAGGATACATGGTTTGCAAGCGCGTTCTTTACTTCACGGCGCTGTTGTGACTCAGAATACAGCTACTAGGTAGGAAGGGGGTTCGGCACGCGCAGGGTCAAGAGACCGAATTAACGAAGCGCGTTGACAAAACAGGACTCAGTATCTGCGCTCCCCTGACTCATTTGCTGCGATGTCCTCAGCAGACCTAAGTTACGCATGCACTCCGACTGTTTGATGTCCTTCCATATAAACTTTTCAACTTTCACTAGCGCTCTCCAAGTCGGTGCTCAGCGGCTCCTTAGCCTCACTATTCTAGACGTCCTCATATCTCGTACTTGTTGTAACGTTTTCAACTTTTTCACCTGTAAGCGTTCAGCCGTGGGACTAGCTTTCCCAGGCTCCTCCCGAAGTATTATTATCCCAGCACCATAGCATGAATTGTGAACTTATACACCGCCGTGGTTCAGCAATATATGATACGACTCTCTCAATCAACTCACTGTACACTTGCATTCTTCCTGTCCACTGTTCTTCTTTATTCGACCTTCTTAGCTCTCGTCTGGCGATCTCTCTTACCTCATCCGGTCAGTGCACAGCTGCTCCTTGCTAGATGCACAGCTGTCCCTCGTTTGTGACAGCTAATTACTTGTAGTTCAGCATTCTCACCGGATTCTCCCTGCTCAAGCTTCCCTACTTTTATCACATTAGCACCACGGCATGATGAAATCATGCCGTGGCTCTGAAATATCTAACAACAATATCGGATGCTTGCGCTTAATCCGTTCGCTGTCCTCTCTTTATTAAACCTTTCGTAATTCTCTTCTGCGAAGCAAACATAATTCATGTGGCCTGCGCACAGTTGCTCCATTGCCTCTCCCTTCCAAACTCCATATATCCATGGCTTGCTGAAACGCCTGTGACGCCCGCTCATGTAGGAATCCAGACCTTGCACTGGCACTTTCCAGCCCAGTCTACCTTAGTGCTAAATGCTTAGCACCATAACAGAACTCGGTATCTGCGCTCCCCTGACTCATTTGCTGCGATGTCCTCAGCAGACTTAATTTACGCATGCACTCCGACTGTTTGATGTCCTTCCATATAAACTTTTCAACTTTCACTAGCGCTCTCCAAGTCGGTGCTCAGCGGCTCCTTAGCCTCACTATTCTAGACGTCTTCATATCTCGTACTTGTTGTAACGTCTTCGACTTTTTCACCTGTAAGCGTCCAGCTGTGAGACTAGCTTTCCCAGGCTCCTCCCGAAGTATTATTATCCCAGCACCATAGCATGAATTGTGAACTTATACACCGCCGTGGTTCAGCAATATATGATATGACTCTCTCAATCAACTCACTGTACACTTGCATTCTTCCTGTCCACTGTTCTTCTTTATTCGACCTTCTTAGCTCTCGCCTGGCGATCTTTCTTACCTCATCCGGTCAGTGCACAGCTGCTCCTTGCTAGATGCACAGCTGTCACTCGTCTATAACAACTAGTTAATAGTATTTCAGCATTCTTACTGGCTTATCCCGGCTCAGTCTTCTTCAGTTTTATTCCTTTAGCACCACAGCATGATCTTATTATTTGCGCATCTCTGCGTCGCCTATTTTTCTTTAAACTAGTGAAGAGCAATAACGAATGCCTGGGATTCATCCGTTTGTTGTCCCTTCTTTATGAATACTTACTTTGCTCTCTTCTGTCGTGCAGGCGTATCCATGTATTCAGCGCCATCCGCTGTCTTGCCTCACCCTTCTTACTGTTCATTTCTCCCTTACTTGATTTATTGTCTTACACCTTATTACATGCAATCATACATCTCTCAGACTAGCATTCGCTGGCACCATCCAGCTTGGTACTATTATCTTAGCACCCTAGCTGCTGCGGTTAGGCCTCACTGCTTTGATACGCCAAGCAACCTTACTCTACGTTTGCATTTCGGCCATTCCCTGCCCTTCCGTCAAGTAATGTTTCTTAGCCTCTTAGTTCTTCCCTCCTCCCACTTGGTCAGCACACAGACGCCCGTTAGCTTCACATTTCTAGGTGTTCATTTCTCACCATTTCCTTAGTACCCTTGTCTCTCTGCGCGACGCTACATTTACATATGTTCCGGACGTTCGCTTTCCTTTAACTGATCTTTAAACTTATTTCTATCGATCAGTCCTATTTCACCTAGTAATCTGGGTCCGTTTATGCAGCAAAGGTTTCGACACTTACCTTTGTAGTAGGTTGGCTCTCATAGGCTTTTCCTATTTCATTAGGCCATAGCACTATACTCCTAGTACCCTCGTGTCGTCTTTCTGTCTTGATCACCCGATAATTTTTACTCAGCGCTTGAGTCCTATCTATCCGCTGACTTACCATCTTTTTCGAGGTAGGCTGGCCACTAGCCGTCGATCCAACGTTCAAACGCCGCTGGCCCTGAAACCTGCTTTCTGTCTTTCCACGGAATAGTCAAATCATAGTAAACTGATACTGCGTCTGTGCTTAATGGCGCAACGCTCTGTATTCCTTGTAGATAGTAGCAAACAATTTATGGGGCCACTGCTTCCGAAAATCATTCAAAAGACACTTTTAGCACAAGCATTGCTGCACATTGCACATCATTTGTCTTCACTCTAGATGTTATAAGTTAGGCGTTTAATAATGTTTGTTTCCACGCCTGTTCGTTGCGGCCTTGGTTGTCTCTCACCTTCCCCTTTACTCCGAGGTTCGGAACTTCTTGGGGATCTGGGATTGGACCGAGAAACCGCTTTTGTCCGGGACAACACAACCAATAAGGACCCATGGAGCACATGGCAGTACAACAAAAGGATGCAATTGCACTCATTACCATGACCGTTGTCCAATTATGATAGCTGGACTAGATAACTTCATACACCTGAAAAGAATACATACTCCTAAAATATCCAGACGCAAGAAACTGACGTTTTGCCCACCTGGATAACCACAAAGTCGATTCTTCGTAAAGCCCCCATCCTCGATTCGCCTCAGCCATTATGGCGGCCTTGCCCAAGATACCTGCTCAAATAACAGAGAAAATTGAAGGTTATTTGGCTGCGGATATCTGAGTGTGAAATCAGTCGACAACCTGGTCTGCCATTTGTATACTAGTGCACCAACAAATTTCTGACAGTGTTCCAGGACGTGGTGGGTTTTCGCCTGGCAAGCGTCCTCCCTATAAAAAGCCACAAATGTCCGCGTAACAACACTGCGACGTGGCGGATGTGACTCGCCACCGAGTAAAGTCACTGCCCAGAACTACCTACTGGAAAGTCGACCAGAATCCTTATTCCATATTGCCCTGACACTTTCAATAATAATTTACACCATGCTTATATGTATCGTTTTCATTACACATGTAGTGCCCTGATTGTTTACACTACGCACTACAGAATTTATCGTTTCGTCAGTCATTGAAAACTATCCCCCATGACTACTTACACAATTTCTGCAGACTGTACAACCTTCGGCTTACTACCGACTACACTCATAGCAACCTGTTTGTTGCGAAACAATATTGCACGTAAATACTGATCATGCCTTGCTTGGTATGTCTCGACAAATTCTAGAATAAACTATTTATTTATTTATTTAAGCGAATGACGCGATGGCTGGGTAAAAACAGGTACATCGATGAGGATGACAGCAGTCCGATTGCGAGTGGCACCTTAGGTTAAACTAAGGACAACTGAGTACAGACCGAATACGGGAGGAAAATAGGTAAAGCAAAGTGCCAAGAGGAAACGGAAATTCAAAAAATCGGCTGGGAGCGGATGAATGCGGACGGCAGTGCGAATAGTAATTCGCGAGATTAATTACGCTAAAGCGCTCTTGATTCCACAGTCCAAAAGCCGTCAGAATCTAGAGAAAAGGGTCACAGGTGGCCAAAACTGCCGTGCATTGGGAATCGATATGCCACGTACGGTCTCGCTAATAGACAACTGCGAACATAAGGTAAAGAGCAGAGGCATATGAAGCGTGGTAAAATGAGCATAATAATGGAAGTACTAGACAAGCAACTCGTAGTAATGGTCCGAGTGCCTCCACTAACCAAGAGCGAGGTCGGAGCGGCGGCGATCATACACACCAGGATAACTTGGGTAGGCGCAATGAGTGTAAGCCGTGGAAATAAACATTGAGCGCAATAAGAGAAAGGGCCAAGGACAAGAGGAAATAAAAGCAACAGGGGTCTGGCAGCAAGTGGAAGAGAGCGAAGTCGCTGCCAGACCCTGGTCGGAAATGGCAATGAGATCTAGCAGTAGCAGGAGGGCATAAGCACCTTCAGCTAAGAATCGATTAGTCGGCGCACTGAGGCTGTGTCCTAAAATTATGGTAAGAAACACTGTGGACTGCTCAAGTAAGACTAGACCCAGAGATGGGCAGTGAGAACTAGACCTCCGTTGGAAAAATGAATAAGAACATGGATCATAGTAAGAAAAGGTAGGAAAGTAATAAGAAAAGTTTAACGCTAGAGAGTGGAGGAGCCCGCGAGGCTTTCCACGTAATGTAAACAAAACGTTGGGTCAGCCGAACCAAGATTTGTAACGTCGAAGAACCCTGAGGGAAAACAGATAACCAGTGGCCCATCTGGCGAGACTGGATTGGTCTGCGCGTAGGAATAGCACATGCAAGAAAGGCAGGAGAAAGGGCCCTCAACGATAGAGGATGAACGCGTCTATCAGCCTCACGGGGTAGGGGCACAAGAGCGTTGAGTCCGCATAGCGTATACCGCTTAAGTCTGGGTAGCATAGGAGCATTCAGAGCGAAAGAGACTGATCAGTGGGACTAGACCACCGCAGGGCAGTGAGACCTGGTACTCCAGTTGAAGAAGAATTGAAAACAGAGCACGATAAAGAATAAGCTAGCGTCTGGATGAGAAAAGTTTATTGATGAAGGGTGTAAAAAGCTCACTAGGCTCTCCAGGTAGCGTAAAGGGGTAGTGGAGTCAGTCGAACTAAGAGAGGTGACGTCTCAGCAATCTGAAATAATCCGGTGAGCAGGTGGCCGATCGGGTAAGACTTGATTTGTCGGCGCTTTTGCATAAGGACACATGGTAAAGTGAGAAATAAGCTAACAATAAACGGTGGGCTAGTCCAGCCGGCTGTACTAATTGACTTCTTAGTAACTAGAAAGCTTCGTTGACTTTTTCACTCTTTCAACTAAAGCTTTTCTCAATCGTGCTCTGTCTTTTTCATATCTTGGTCCTTGATTGCTTTTCAACTTGATGGGCATCTCTGTGCTTTGCCTTAATCTATTGTTTTTGCCCGTATTTCTGAATTCATCCATACTACTGAGACTTATATGATCTATGTTGCATAACCAAAGCATTGCTTCCCCGAGAACTTTGCCGAACTTGCTCATGCTTTATTAGCACAGTTCACTTCATTCCTAACCTTTATCCTGTTGGGCGGAGCCTGGTATACTAGTCGGTAAGCAATGTCATGTAAGACGTGCCAAATACGACAGTATAAAAATCGGAAGCGATTGAACCCAACGTATATTGTAAGGCTACAAGAATAGGAAGCGAACCAGACAGAGCGAGAAAAGTGTAGCGAGGAAATCACCAAAACGGTTTGTGACAACGGACGTGCAGTCAATATATCAAGTGGACGTTTCGAAGGTTAAAACAACCATAAAATCCAATGTTACAAAATACTGAAGGAGCATGTTTTCCGGTGCACTAAACTGGCCGCACCCTAGAAGGCTGAAGGATGGAAGCCTTCGATGGAGCTGTTAGTAAGGGGAACGGAAGGTGAGGGTGGATGCGAATGTTTGCAGGGGCTGGAGAATGGCTTCCAAAGTGGGGTGTGTAGCAGATTTCGCTGGGTCCAGGCTTTTATTAGTTTTATTTATGACGGTGGTGTGGACCAGCATGCATCATCGGTGGGCCGTCGGGGCGGGCTGGTCGGACTGCAAAAAACTGGCTAGTCCAGAAAAAAGGCCGACAGGACCTTCCCTTTGCTGCAGACCCGACGGTGCTCTTGGGAGGTGTCACCCCCCACCGCACTTTAGTCCACGGTCCTCGTCCCACGAAGAAATCCAGGCGTCCTCCTCCCTCGGGGAAATCCGGCCGTCCTCGTCCCACGCAGTACTGCGGGCATCCTCGTCGGCGATGCCTAGGCGGCGTTTGGGGACCAATCCGTTCGTTGTGTCTGCGGTCGGGGCGACTGTCTGTTTCTTGGGCGAGGAAGGGGCTGTGGGACGGCTGGCGAGTCCCTCCAGGGTTGCGTTGAGCCGGTTGGCTAGTCACTCAAGGGTTGCCTGGGCAGTTCCGGCGGTTGAGTTATTGGAAGGTAGAACTCAGAGGGGGTTGGCAAGGGTCGGGAAGTGGCTTGAAGTCGGAGAGGGAACATGGCATGTATGATAAAAGCAAATGCGCCTTTTAGGTTTTACAAAATGTTTTAGGTATTTTGTCGATTTTGCAAAACGTTTGTGGATTAGACGCAGTATAACCGTTAAAGACGAAAAAGGCGTGTTAATGGAAATAGCAAACGTTTACAAAAGCGGAAAAACGGACCGGCCGTTTGACCTGTCTACCGTGTCGCTCGGTTGCCTGGGGTTGAGGCGGGATAGGTTTCGGGTCAAGGGGTACGGTGGGTTCCGGGTTATCCAGTGCTAAGGAAGTCACCACAGTTGCGGGTGCTTGTGCGAGAGCATCAGGATGGGCTGCAATTGGCTCATCAAAGAAAGCCACTTTGAGGCGGTCGATGGACACCGTTGTTCGGTGACCATTCTGGTCTATAGTAAAATGTTTCAGAGTCCGTTGCAGAACTCTGTAAGGGCCAGTGTAGGGAAGTTGGAGGGGGCGCCGCACTGCGTCGGTGCGGAGGAAGACGTGAATGCAGCGAGAGAGTCCACTGTGCACTTGCACATCTCTAGTCTGTTCACGATGCGGGGTCGGGCGTAGTGAACGCATGCTTTGAGCTAGGGAGGAAGCAAATTTAGACGGAGGCATACCCAACGATGCGGGAGGTGAAACGAATTCTCCTGGTAACTTGAGCGTCGTGCCGTAAACCAACTCTGCTGGTGCAGATTGCAGGTCAGCTTTGAAGCTGCTGCGAATGCCCAAGAGTACGAGCGAAGTGTTTTCGCTCCAGATAGGGTCGGAGGAGGCGCAGAGCGAAGCTTTGCGCTGTCTATGGAAACGTTCAACCAACCGGTTGGCTGCTGGGTGATACGCTGTGGTATGAATGTGGCGACAACATAAAAAGTTGCAGAACGTATCGAACTGTGAAGCTTCGAAAGACGTTCCGCGGTCGGTTGTGATGGTGGATGGGCATCCGCTGTGCGTGACCCACCGGTCCAAGAAGGCCCGGATAACAGTCTCAGCTGTGCAGTCTGGTACCGGAATGGCTTCTGGCCATCTGGTGAAGCCGTCGACACATGTAAGAATGTATAGGAATCCGTGTGAAGGAGGCAATGGGCCTACCAGGTCTAAGTGTACATGCGAGAACCGAGAGTCCGGCGCAGAAAATGAACCATGAGGACTGCGGCTGTGACGATGTACTTTAGAGCGCTGCCATTGAAGGCAGGCGCGAGCCCAGGTACTAACATCTTTGTTTACGCGTGGCCAAACGAAACGTTCGGTGGCCAGTTTCAAAGATGCATGGATACCGGGATGTGATAGTGAGTGCAGTGCGTCGAAGACTGCGCGTCTGAAGGAGACGGGCACGGGAGGTCTAGGACAACCTGTGGAAGTGTCACAAAGAATGGTTCCTTCCGTGGTTTGGAGAAGAACATGTTGCACATGCAGCGAAGTGGACTGCAGAGGGCGCTGCATATCTTCGTCTTGAGCCTGATCCGATGCCATGGCAGCAAGGTCGACGGTAGGCAAAGACTGCAGAGTGAGGTTGACGCGTGAGAGCGCGTCAGCGACGGGATTGTCGACACCTGAGACATGACGTATGTTAGCAGTGAACTGCGTGACAAAGTCTAGGTGTCTTGTTTCCCGTGGTTAGTATTTGTCGCTAGCAGAGTTGAAGACCAAGATAAGGGGCTTGTGGTCAATGTAGACCGTGAAAGCGCGGCCTTCTATTGTGTGCCGGAAGTGACGTACTGCTAGGTAAATGGCCAGCAGTTCCCTTCCAAACGTGCTGTAGCGGGATTCCGCTGGCTGCAGGCGCTTGGAGAAGAACCCAAGGGGTTGGCAGTGCCCATCAACGTATTGTTGGAGGACAGCTCCTACTGCGACGTCTGTGGCATCAGTCGTAATAGAAAGAGGTGCAGTCGATTCGGAATGAGCAAGGAGGGCTATGTTGGAGATAGCATCCTTGAGCTCGGCGAAGGCTGCCTGTGCTGCGTCAGGGAAAGCGAACTTACGTTCATTTCCTCTGAGTAGGTCAGTCAGTGGCTGCATGAGCTGAGCGCAGTATGGAATGGAGCGCCGATAGTAGTTGACCAAGCTACAAAATCGACGGAGGTGCTTGAACGACGTCGGAGCTGGGAAGTCCTTGATTGCCTGGAGCTTATCAGGAAGGACTTCAATACCAGACGTTGAAACGAGGTGGCCTAGGAATTCTACCGTTGATTTGCCGAGTTCGCACTTAGTCGGGTTGATTGTGACGCCGTGTTGGGTCAAGCGCTGGAAGAGAGTTCGAAGGTGCTCGAGATGCTCTGGTTCCGATGAACTGACTACTAAGATATCTTCCAGGTATGAATATGCGAAGTTTAGGCCACGTGTGACATCGTGGATGAAGCGTTGGAAGGTTTGTGCGGCGTTGCAGTCCAAATGGCATTCTTAAAAATTCAAACACACCGATAGGAGTGATGACGATTGTTTTAGGAATGCATTGTCTTCCACAGGGATCTGGTGATAGGCGCGAACCAGATCGATCTTGCTGAAGATCGTCTTACCTGTGAGGCATGCGGTAAGGTCCTGCATGTGTGGGATGGGATACCTATCTGGGACGGTTAGGCGATTTGAGTGCGCGGTAATCACCGCAAGGGCGCCAGTCACCAGATTTCTTGGGGACCATCTGCAGGGGCGAGGACCAAGGGCTGTCAGAAGGGCGGATTATTCCAAGTTCAAGCATGTGCTCAAACTCCGCCCTAGCTACCTTTAGTTTCTCAGGCGAAAGTCGGCGTGGAGGGCATGACACAGGTGGGCCGTTCGTCCGTATGTGGTGTGTTACTTGAGCTGCCACGGGCAAAGCTGCGTTCATTGTGTGGTGGATTAAAGGTAGTTACTACTGAGCCGGATATAAGTAGTGTGGTGCAAGCTGACACACCAACAGCGAGCCTTGCCGACTTCCCCGAAGTTGAAGATGACCTCAGGATTACAGTTCCACGTACACGAGGAGTAAACACAGAGGCGAGCGCCAGTTGGGAAACACTCTATGGAAAGCACGCGGATGAGCGGACGCCTCCAAAGTAACTGTATGGAAATCACGCAGATGAGCGGACGCCTCCAATGTATGGACGAACACACCTACTGTAAGCCACTTTAGTAATAAACAATTACCGCCTGCCACGGGTTCTAACCCTTGGCGACGTGACCTCGCAAGCCATGAAGATCCCCTGGCCGGAACCATTTGAAGAAGGGGATGTGAAGGTGTTGTTGGAGGATTTCGAGGAGGTGGCAGAGACCGTAGGACTGGAGACGGACCGGGCGATGATGGCGGCCCTGCGAAGTATCCTCAAGGGCAGGGCGAAGGCGGTTCTGGAGGCGACGCGAAGAGGTCCGATCAAGTTGGAGTGGGCCGCCGCGAAGGAAGCGTTGCTCTCTGGCCTGGACACGCCAGCGGACCGCCAGGAGCGATGCGACGGTTCAAGGCGTCGCGGCTTAGTGCGGGGACGGATCCCCTCGTGTTTGCGGTGCACCTCAGGAGCTTGTTGGATCGCGCCTTGCCGGGGTTGGATGCACCGTCAAAGACGCAGGTGCTGGTGGATCAGTTTTTGGCCGGCCACCCACAGCCAACCGCGGAGCGCGTTCGGATTGCAAATGCCACTCGAAGATGCAATTGGAGGAGTTGGCGCAAGTTACTCGAGACCTGGACGACGCACCACTAGCTGCGCTGAAGGAAGAGCCACGTGAGAATGTAGAACGGATGGACAAATTGGAACGGATGATGGAGCAGCTTACGGAAGACATCAATTTGCTTCGCGTTCAGCGTTATCGGGTGCGCACAAAGGGATGTTGCTTCATCTGCGGGAACCCGGGGCACTGGAAGAGACAATATCCGCAGAGGCGTGAGGTTACTCGGGTGTCGAATAAACGTGTGCAACCTTATTTTTCTTTTCGAGTCAAAGATTGTGTACTTGGGGCGTTGAGCAGGAGTGCGGTTGAAGCAATGGTGGAAGTAGACGGAACGATGGAAAGGTGTCTGATCGATACGGGTGCCGCGGTGTCACTAATCAACCATCGGCGAGGTGAAAAGCTTCAGTCGTGCTGCACGATCGTAAGAGCGGTTGGCGGTCATTCAGTGTGAATTGGTGGTGTAGCCGAACACACCGTAGGAATCGGGGGACGGAAGTGAACGCACTTCTTTCTCGTGTCACCAGATGCGAAACAAACCGTATTGGGAGCAGATTTCCTGGAGCCCAATTAAGCTGTCATTGATCTAAAGCGTGGGAAGTTGCTAATGGAAAGCGAGTCACTACCACTCATTAATCGTGGAGAAATGAGATCTTCGCAGTCGGTCGTGGCTGTGTTACATTTGAGCCAATCTTTGCAGTCCCTGATCAACAAATACCAGTCCTTGTTTAAGGATGACATCAGCCAATATGGGTTTTGCGGTTGGATCGAGCACACCATCCCGCTAACGCGCCAACAGTATCGGCCCCATGGACCTCGAAGGATACCAATCCACCTGGAGGCTGAGGTGAACAGGCAAGTGCAGGAAATGCTGGACGCGGGCGTGATTGAGGAGGCACATAGCCCGTACAACTCTCCTGTGGTCTTGGTGAAGAAGCCGAATGGGAAGTACCGATTCTGTGTCGACTTCCGAAGACTGAATGAAATTTCCTTGACTTGCTTTGTTCCAGTTCCATCAGTTGCTGACATTTTTGATCGGCTGCAGCAGTCGAGGATATTCACGGTGCTGGGCTTGAGATCAGGATATTGGCAACTGGTAATAAAACAGGAAGATCGAGGGAAGACGGCGTTTACCGTTGGTGAGAAACAGTATCAGTTTAAGAGGATGCCCTTCGGATTATCAGGAGTCCCGTTTACCTTCCGTCGTCTAATGCTGCGATTGCTGAGTGAATTGGAAAACGTGATGGTGTACGGGGATGATATCGTGGTGTTTAGCCAATCAGTAGTGGCACATATCCATCATCTCGCGGCAGTTCTGGAACGCATTCAGCAGTCGGGGCTTCGTATAAATGGACCAAAGTCCCAGATCGGAAAGAACTGTGTCACCCTACTGGGTCATAAAGTGGGACAAGGCGAACTGAAGCCGCTACCTGAGAAGATAATGACGATACAAGGCATCAAACTTCCCACCTCGAAACGCACTCTCCGTACATTCCTGGGCCGCGCCGGGTACCACAGCAAATTCGTCAAGGATTTTAACACCTTGGCCTCACCCTTGTACGAGCTGTTGAAACAAGACAGGAAATTCACTTGGAATGCAGAAGCTCAACAAGCCTTTGATCAGCTTCTAAGGAAATGGGAAGGCAGGAGTTGACCCTGAAATTGCCCATTGCTGGTGAGATGTTTACGGTAGCCATTGACGCCAGCGATGTCGGGATCGGTGCGGTGTTGAAACAACACCATGGGACGATTGAGTATGCCTGCCAAACTTTGATACCTGCGGAACGCAGATACTCAACCATAGAGAAAGAATGTCTCGCAATTGTCTGGGCGTTAGATAAATGGCGGCCATATCTCCTGGGTCAGCGATTTCACGTCGAAACAGACCACAGACCATTGGAGTGGTTTAAGTCTGCCAAAGACCCCAGAGGAAAGCTGGCGAGATGGGCATTGCGCTTACAAGAGTAGGATTTCACGATAAAACACGTGCCAGGGAGGGAAAATCAGACGGCGGATTTCTTGTCACTGATGATAGATGATGACCTGTCGAGCGTAGCTTTCGGTATTAACGGTATACTGTGCGAGCAGGATCCATAACGGTTGGCAAGTGAGCAACGTAGCGACAAACTTCCTACGCAAGTTGATTACCGCGCGATTAACTGGTCAGACAAACTTCAACAAAAACCAACTCAAGCAGCTGGGACCGTTTGCAAAAGACCTGGGAAAGCTGCAAGTGAACGAAGCAGGGATCTTAATGTGGATACCAGGTGGTAGCAACCCTTCGGTGCCAGTCATTCCAGTGAAACGAAGACGGAATCTAGTAATTTCTTGTCACGAGATGGCGCACACAGGTTGTTCCAGGACCTACCATCTGCTGAAACAACGCGCGTATTGGCCGGGGATGAAAAGGGACGTTGAGAAGTGCGTACTTTCGTGCGGACAATGTCAGCTCATGAAAACGGATTGCCGAGGAATGCAGCAGCAAACGATGACGATCCCGGTCTCGGAAATTGGTGAACTTTGGTCGGTCGACGTGATGGGGCCGTTTCCATTGACCAGGCGTGGTAACCAGTACATTTTATTGATGACGGAGCACTTCACGCGATGGATTGAGGCGACAGGCATCCCGGATCAACGGGCTAGCACCATTACCCATGCTGTCATGAATCACTTGATAGCGGCTCACGGAATCCCAAAGGCCATCTTAACAGAACAAGGGCCGTGCTTCGAGAGTGAAGAATTCCGGAACTGTTTGGAGAAACTTGGCAGCAAGAAATTGCGCACCACCCCATACCACCCGCAAACAAATGGCCTGACGGAAAGTAACAATAGAACAATCAAGGAGTGGCTAGCAGCAAAAGGTGGAGAGTGGGAGGAAGCGCTGCCGTTAATGTTGCTGGCCCATCGAGCAACCAAACAGGCTTCCACAAAGAAATCACCATTCCAGTTGATGTACGGTCGACAACCTCGTCTACCGGTGGACCTAGAGATTGGAATGTGGCCAACTTGCCGTATATCTCCCGAGGAGACACGGAATAACCGGAAGACCGCCAACCGCAACCTACAGGCGACTCAGGCGCTGAGGAGGGCGAAGTTCCAGACCAGCAAAGGTGGAAGGAATATCGAGTTTCAGATTGGTTCGAAAGTGAAGTACAGGGACCATCAACGCTATCCCACTTGCGGCCCAGGGAAGAGGAAACTCCTAGCGAAGTGGAAAGGACCGTACAAGGTAGTCGACCGGCGAGGCTTAGTGTCTACAATCGCTCGGCAAGGTGAATCGCGGAGGGTGAATGCCAGCGAGCTGAGGAAGTGGTACGAATTGGAGGAGGAAACACGCTCGTACAGTGAACATCCTCGGCGGTCAGAAAGACTCCGACGGAAGGCAGCTGACGCGAATCCTTTTGAGGGGAGGAGTGTGGTGGATTAAAGGTAGCTACTACTGAGCCGGATATAAGTAGTGTGGTACAAGCTGACACACCAACAGCGAGCCTTGCCGACTTCCCCAAAGTTGAAGATGACCGCAGGATTACAGTTCCACGTGCAAGAGGATTAAACACAGAGGCGAGCGCCAGTTGGGAAACACTCTATGGAAAGCACGCGGATGAGCGGACGCCTCCAAAGTAACTGTATGGAAATCACGCAGATGAGCGGACGCCTCCAATGTATGGACGAACACACCTACTGTAAGCCACTTTAGTAATAAACAATTACCGCTTGCCACGGGTTCTTACAATTGGCTGAACGAGATTGGCATCCTGAGAAAAGAGATTGGCGTAGTCTAGCGAGGTCTGGGGAAATGCACAGACGGGGAGAATAAATTTGACCTCGGCGGTGCTGCCACGTAGGCTGAGTTTTGTTGCAGTGTCAACTATCATCGGGCACTTCGCGTCGACCAAGAGGTCGAAATGCCTGAGAAAATCAATACCTATGGTGGCAACGGGGACTGCAGCGACGGTGACTACCCAGCGGAACGTACGCCGAAGACCTAAGTACACAGTAAGTGACCGATGACCATAGGTGGCTATTGGTGTGCCATTGGCGGCACTGAGACTTGTCGACAAAGAAGCGGTAGGCTCACCTGGCATAGGGGGGATGACGCTGACTTCCGCCCCGGTATCAACTAAGAACTGGGTATCGGGGTCATAATCCCTGATGTAGATGAGACGATTTTGGGCTTTGCCGACGTTCGCGGCCATTACAGCCCGGCGTGGCTGATCATCTATAGCGGAGTAGCTACAAGGCTGTGCGCACTTACGGGCTTTATTACGGAAACGCGTATGGTAAAAGCAGTAACCTGAGGCATCAGGTTTTGTGCGACGGTGGGATGATCCAGAGCGGTTGCGGTGCTAACGTTTTAAGATGAGTTCCTCGATCTGGCGTTGAAGTGACGCTATCTGCAATGATAATGCTTCTATTGCCAACTGCGGGCCAGTCGCGCCTGTCGTTTTGGTTGCGCCAGTGCAAAGCTGCTTGGGTGCTTTGGTTTCAGTCTCTGATAGGTGCCGTTCGATGACGCGGTCTGCTAGATCAGCAATTGCCGTGATTGGCAAGTCACTTGCTACTGCAAGGATAGCTTGAGTGCTTGCAGGAAGGCATTGAATCCACAGTTCGAGGAGAATCCCTACGTCCATGTTGGACGTGCCGATGAGCTATTGCATTTCGCGCAACTAGGCTGTGGGCATCCTATCTCCTAGCTGCAGATCACTAAATAGTTCCTGCAGATGGACCTTGTCAGAAGGTGTGATTCGCTGAATAATAGCCTGCTTAAGTGTCTCGTATTTTATTACTAAAGGGGGCAAATTATGATGTCTCTCATCTGCGAGGATATATTCTGCGGAAGGCAAGGTATTAGCTGGTTATACATTGTGAAATCAGAAGAAAGCTTACGAATATAAAATGCGGATTCTAAATGCAAAAACCATAATAAAGGATCATTCTCCCAAAAAGGAGGGGCCAATGCAACCGAATTGACTAGGGCAGGCTGAACGGCGTTAATCGCGAATGGAGACCGCTTATCCTCTAGCTTATCCATTGCAAAAGCAGATAAAAATGTGGTAGGTGAGAAACCGATATGATCGCAAGTAATGAATCGCGAAATCCCTGGAACGAGCTCACCAGAATGAAAAGGCAAAATGGCGGGCGGCGTGTTCCTGACAGGGAATCACCAATTGTTGGGCGGAGCCTGGCATACTAGTCGGTAAGCAATGACACGTAAGATGTGTCAAATACAACAGTATAGAAATCGGAAGCGATTGAACCCAACGTATATTGTAAGGCTACAAGAATAGGAAGCGAATCAGACAGAGCGAGAAACGTGCAGCGAGGAATTCACCAAAACCGTTTGTGACAACGGACGTGCAGTCAGTAAAACAAGTGGACGTTTCGAAGTTTAAAACAACCATAAAATCCAATGTTACAAAATACTGAAGGAGCATGTTTTCCGGTGAACTACAATCCTCACCACTCGTCTTTGCTAATTAATTAAACGACTTAGTCGCATTCCACCGACTAATCCAAACCTTTCTGTTGGCCTCCAGCTCCTCGACATCGCGCAGCTCTCTGTGGCGCCACTGTTCATGGTGCGGCCAATCTAAAAGTTTATGAAACACATGTACTTGAGGTATTTTAGTTATTAATGATACAAATATGAGGTCCAATAATGAAAGCACTTGCGCATGATCTTTCTCTCTGAGTTCCGGATGGATCGTTGTTGACTGTTTGTGTGGCTGTTTTGTTCGATGTCTTTTTCTCCAAGGTTTCCACAGAAACGGTGGCCAGAACCCGCGGATACTTCCACTGTCTTGACTTGAACACTTCAAAGCGCAATATTCCCTTATCTGAAAATGCATGGATAATCATTACACTGCCTTGGTACTTACCGGATGGACAAACCACTTATCTGTTATCTTGGATGGACGCCACTATATTAAGGCCAGAACAACTGGGTTCAGCTCGCCACTTCCTCACATTACTCGTATTCGAAGTGGCTAACATTTAGTGCCAACTCGGACATTTCATCTAACCGGAGGGCCGATTTTCCTGCATGTGCTTTGCACGTCACTTGGAAATATCCCAACACAATGCTTTCACAAACAATACTCACACTGTGGCCAGAACAAATGATTTCGGCCCTTCACCCTACTGAAATCCTTTGTACTTACCACATCTGGAGCTGCCCGCACTACTTTTACCGTTCATACGTTCGTGGATGCCAATGCCCCCAGTCAAGGGAACTTACTCTGGGAGGATTCCCGGTTCATGATTCAGGACAACTTACGGCTTTCTTGGGCCTGAACGGTTGCTTTTGGCCATTCTCCTCTAATAGTTGGTTCAACAACATATTACTGGATACCCATCTAAGACAGCACGCGGTTCTACCGACGATAAATACAAAACATGCCAGCATGTTCGGTTTATAGTTTAACTACCGTACAAGCCGTGCAATTTCGTCAGGAACTGACGGTACTCAGGGCTGATACATTCCCGCCCCATCATGCATCAGCCAACGAAACTTATGGGTGTATCCTGTCGGCGACTAACATACCCAATAATCCGTCAATAAGAAGCATTGCCAATTGCAGCTTGTCGCTCGAATGTGTGGATGGCAGTCTTCCAGGACGTGGTGGGTTTTCGCCTGGCAAGCGTTCTCCATATAAAAAGCCACAAATGTCCGTTTAACCACACTGCGACGTGGCGGAGGTGACTCGCCACAGCATAAAGTCACTTCCAGTAAGCTCACCCTGACAAGCTGACCATGACGATATACTACCATGATGGATACGCCCCGACACTCTTATCTGCATATTTCGTCGCCACTCATTTCTCTGCGCATGTACCATTGTTCTTTACGCCACAATCACAGGAACCCAGCGTACCGTGTAGTCGCGATTGCGCGTGTTCTTCACCAGCGCTTTTATAATTGATCAATCTTAGTTCTTGATTTATCCATGCCTGCATTGTTACTGCACTTTATGGCCGAACCAATGTGCCCACACGAAGGTGCCCGAACTCATGGCAATGGGCTTTCTTCATATTTATTTCTGTCCTATTTGTACAGTTTCAACTAGGAACGTATGAACGATCTCCGATTGTCACTGTTATAATTGTCATGACATGTCTGTACAACTGCACTTAATTGCACAGGCCCTCGCGGGCATGCCTCGCGCAGTCAAGGATACATATTTAGTTATTTAGTTATTTAGATGTAAGAGAAACATCATGCTTAGTCGGCAGAGCGTATACCACTTAAGTCTCTGTAGCTAGGAGCAGGCAATGCAAAAAGGTCAATGCCCGGCCGCATGGAAACATTCTCTCATGGTGCCAAGGCATAAGGGCGGAAGCCTACAGGAAGTTGGTAACTATCGCGCTATTAACCACACTTCTATTATCTCGCGCGTGATGGAGAAGCTGATTAAAAAAGCCCTCATGACTCATCTGTACGCAGGCGAGCACATAAATGAATCTCAGCACGGGTTTCTAAGTGCTCGGTCTTGTGCAACCTGTCAGCTGGACTTCCTCAATTTGGTCACCTAGGCCATTGACTCTAATCAAGCAGTTGTAATTCTTTACCTTGATATGCAAAAGGCGTTTGACAGGGTACCACACATGCGCCTGATGCATAAGCTAAAGGCTTATGGGGTAGGCGGTCCTCTATTAGACTGGCTGGGTTCCTATTTAATAGGACGTACGCAGTCTGTTAAGGTTGAACAAACTATATCCACCCCGACCGCCGTCCCCAGTGGCGTGGTGTAGGGGAGTGTCCTTGGCCCTACCCTATTTTTGATTTATATCAATGACCTCTGCAAGATTTTGCAACACGGTCGCTCCTTTATCTTTGCTGACGATGTGAAAGTTGTCTACGACTTTCCCCGTGGTAATGAATTTTCCGCACTTAATAGTATCCGTGAGGATCTTAATGCACTTGAAAAGTGGTGCGAACACTGGCAAATGACCTTCTCCGCTCAAAATCTAACGTCATGACCCACAGATTCTCTATACCTGTTGGGTCCCTAACAATAAACGGTATCACTATCAAACAGAATATCATAACAACAGATCTGGGCTTGCGCTACTCTATGAGCCTCAACTTTGCAGAGCAAGTGCATTATCAAGTCGCAAGGGTAAGAGGATTATTGTTCCACATACGCCGTTGCATAGAAACCGCCGATGCAAGGCTAGAACTGTATAAGAGTCACGTCAGGCCACATCTAGAATATTACTCTTTTATATGCAGCAAGCTACGTAAGTCGGACCGTGTTCTGCTTGAGAAAGCTCAGCGACGCTTTACGAAGATGTTGACTCCACCGCAGCAAGCGCTGAATTACCGACAAAGGTGTGAACACCTTAAAATTCAGCCCCTATGGCAAAAGCGCATTATCCTTAACATGTGCTTCTTACACAAGCTAATTCATAGAAAGTTGCACAGTAATATCACTTGTCTTAAACCAAGGAGCGCGTCTGAATCGAGACTCCGAAACAGGGGCCATTCCATTACTCCGCTAAAGGCAAAGAAGAGACTGCGGTCTCGTTTCTTCTTAGTTGTCTACGTGAACATATGGAACCGGTTGCCTCTCAGAATAAGAGAAATCCAAAATTTGCAGGTCTTCAGGAAGGAGATACAAATTTCCTATGTTTTGGCAATCTACAAAGCATCTTCCATATCTGCGATTCGCAAGACCACTTCTTTGAAACTGGCCCTGATATAGCTTGAGGACGCCCACGATGTAGTGCAAGACATCTAAGCACCTTTAGCTCAAAACTCATCCACATTCATTGTGGTTACCGTTCTAGCACCTAAGAGACTTTAACGGTATCCGTCGCACCCATTTTCCAGGGTTTAAGAATAGCAAACTGAATGCAAGATGATCTTATTCTTCACCGACCTCTTCCTTCAATCCTTATTTCTTATCTACATCTTCATCCCTTCTCTTCAGACTTTCATCACTTTTCAACTTCTTGACCACTGGATCCGTGGAAAAAGTATTAGGCTTATGACCTCTATGGTACCCCTAGTAAAGGCATGCTACCAGACCTAAGCCTTGCATAGAATGTTGAAAACGTTTTCTGCTGCGGATGCACCTAAGCGTAGCATTAGAATTGTCCAAAATCGTCTAAATGCCGGCTTTAAATGAACCTTTATGTGTATTCCTAGATGTCGGTTGCCAGCGGGCCCTAATAGAAGCTTTTTCATTAAGTCTGAGAGCTAGTTACTATACTCAGCAGTTTCCAAACACTATCAGTAGTTAAACCGCAAAATAAAAAAATAATCTTTCTTATTGTTGACAAAGAGCGCACTTTAAAAGTTCTAGGCCCAAGAATCAGACATTTTGCTCTCCACTTAATCTCTCTTGACCCCATATACTTAGCTTTATCTGGTATACATGTGCCTTTCGCTATTGGCAACACTAGTAGACAGGCATAATGAAAATCAGATCCTCTTCTTTAACTGCTTTTGCTAGTAAAACACTCGCATTTTCAGCTTTCATTTCACTGGCACGAAATCTAACCAATGACAGAGAGGCCCCTGTCACACTGGCTGGCTGGAGCACCAGAAACTTTCCATCACCACTTTTCTTCTCTTGGCCGCCCGTGTGTCATTTATCTTTTAGCTGGCTCCAAAGCCTACCATGCGTTATGCGTAATGGCGGGTGAACGACCAGCTCCCACTGGTTTTTGTTACTATTCTACTCCTGATTTACCTTATCGCTCTTTGCCTAGGGTGCTAGAACAGCTCTTGCCAGGAAAATCACAAAAGAAATAGTCGGTGTGACATTAGAGTGCCAGTTAACATTGCCATCTGGATGAACACCGCCGGCACTATCTTCGGAACCTAAAAATGGAGAGAAATAAATCGAAATTCATCAAAGAGCTGCACAATAGTGTGCATCTACAAATGAAGCATAACAATACCTCAAGTATAAGCAAGCTCAACCACCAGAAGTAGAGTTGTTAAAGCCCAACCAATGTAGACCAAAACGGATTTCACGCCCAAATGCAATTAGCTAAATTTTACTAAATTTTCCCATGCTCATTTCTTTATTATTAGTGACAGGCTCCTATAGCTCACTGATGTTAGAGACAGAGCCTCATTAATATAGAAAATCGGCTCTAAGGGCTAAATCTTGTGATGTTTAGCTAAGTAATGTGTGTATTTTGCAGGCCGAAATCTGTCAACGGATCTGAAAGATCCCCTGAGTTACTCAGGTAGATCTGGCTCATGCGGCCTTGCTGTAAGCTTTAGAAAAGCTTAGAGGCTTAAAAAATGCTAAACTCTATTTTACTGGTTGTTTATGTGGCTCAGTATCCCCTGAAAATGGTATGCTGTGGCCTTCTAACCGTGAGTTAATTACAAGCTCCCCTGAATTCCCTTGTAGATATAATATTCCTTGCTGGATTTCTAGCGTTTTCGCGCAAGCTCATCCCTTAATTGCATATATTTTTCATGCTTGCCTGCAAAGTTTACTTTTCGGCCACCTGCGCAGTCCGTAGTTGTCGCAGGGTATAACGGGCTAATTAGAGCATTTCTGGATAGCTATGCCTATCTAGAACATACACCGCTTCCCTACTTTTTATATTTTCTTTTATTTTTTCTGCTATCTGCCCGCAAAGCAGAAAGCCATTTTTAGCGAAAAATAAAAATGGCCTTATTCGTAGACCATCGTTTAATTGCGAATAACTCGCAAACTACTGCACGCATGGTGTTGCTTTTACGTTCATCGTATTCAGGCGCTAAAGCTGGTCCAGATCAGTGTAATATTGTGCTACTTTAAGCGGTATTGTAACTGTAGCAAGGCTTTTTCTTTTATCTGAGAATAACTCAGGTTGAAATTTTGCGCCGGAGAGCAATATCAGCGTAATAAAAGTGTTGCTATATTTTTTTGCTAATTGGTATTTTTCTTCTGAAGCACGCAGATTTATTTTCTCTCTTACCAAATTGCTTCTATTTATGTCTGCATTTTTCGGAATTGTTTTTATTTTTCGTATGCCTTATAATCCCTTCATTCATTTCTTCCATGTGCGCAACAACAATTGGGACAACTGAGTGGCCAATTATTGTGCGATCAATTTAAAGTGAACTTGTGGCAAATTGGATTCTGTTCCAAGGAGAAAAGGCAAACTACACCACCGCGAAGTATTCACAATAAAATTCGAGGAGCTCAATATCGCCCGAAGGAAGCAGCAAAATGTCAAGGTGGGCGCCTGCGACCCAGTAGCTGTATACTAAACAGTGCCAATGCATTTGCAATTGCTAACGATGAACATATATTTTGCCAACTTCCATGCAAGAGCATCGGATAAATGTAAGCATTGATCTGAACCCTTTAGGGTGCAGCCTCTAGCAGGTCTAGAAATATACCTATTTATTTATTTATTTATTTATTAAATAGAGACAGATTGGTCAGGTGAGACAAGATCACGCAGAGCAGTAAAGCCAGCCGTCTGATTGAAAAAGAAAGGAAAGCAGAAAGGGAAATAAGAAAAGGTTAGGGTCTGGATGAGAAGGGTTTATTGGTAAAACGTGGAAAAGCCCACGAGCCTCACCACATAATGTATACGGAACCAGTAGATCAGCCTAACCAAGAGAAGCACTGTCTCAGATGTCCAAATGTATGCATTACGTAGGAGGCCGACTAAGCGGGACTGGATTAATCGGCGCTTTGGGACTAGGCGTAAAATGATGGTAGGAACAGAGCTATAACCCTAACGAGGGCGCAAGTCTAGCGGTCCCTCAGAGTAAGGGTAACAGATTTAATCCTGCGGAGCATGTACCGTTTAAAGCTCGGTAACAAGGGAGAAGTCAGAGAGAAAGAGACTAGTCAGGTGAGACAAGATCACTGCAGGGCAGCAAAGCCGGCCGCCTGATTGAAAAAGGAATGTAAACGGAAAGCGAGATAAGGAAAGGCTAGGGTAGAGAAGAGGGGTTTATTGATCAAGAGTGGGGGAGTCTGCGAGGCTTTCCACGTGATGCAAACAAAACGTTGGGTCAGCCGAACCAAGATTTGTAACGTCGAAGAACCCTGAGGGAAAACAGATAACCAGTGGCCCATCTGGCGAGACTGGATTGGTCTGCGCGTAGGAATAGCACATGCAAGAAAGGCAGGAGAAAGGGCCCTCAACGATAGAGGATGAACGCGTCTATCAGCCTCACGGGGTAGGGGCACAAGAGCGTTGAGTCCGCATAGCGTATACCGCTTAAGTCTGGGTAGCATAGGAGCATTCAGAGCGAAAGAGACTGATCAGTGGGACTAGACCACCGCAGGGCAGTGAGACCTGGTACTCCAGTTGAAGGAGAATTGAAAACAGAGCACGATAAAGACTAAGCTAGCGTCTGGATGAGAAAAGTTTATTGATGAATGGTGTAAAAAGCTCACTAGGCTCTCCAGGTAGCGTAAAGGGGTAGTGGAGTCAGTCGAACTAAGAGAGGTGACGTCTCAGCAATCTGAAATAATCCGGTGAGCAGGTGGCCGATCGGGTAAGACTTGATTTGTCGGCGCTTTTGCATAAGGACACATAGTAAAGTGAGAAATGAGCTAACAATAAATGGTGGGCAAGCTTAGCAGGCTCTACGTGTAAGAGAAACACCTTGCTTAGTCTGCGGAGCGTATACAGCTTTACTCTCATTAGCATAGGGGCAAGCACAGAGCGACAGGTTGGACGGGTGCGACAAGATCAGCCAGGGCAGTACAGCCGGCCGTCCGATTGAAAAAGAAAGGAAAGCAAAAAGGGATATAAGGAAAGGTTAGGGTTTGACTGAGAAGGGTTAATCTGTAAAGCGTGGAAAAGCCCACGTGCCTCACCACATAATGTATACGGAACCATTAGATCAGCCATAATAAGAGAGGTGGTGACCCAGATGTCTAAATGTACGAATTACGTAGGAGGCCGACTAAGCGGGACTGGATTAATCGGCGCCTTGGGACTAGGCGGACAGTGAAGGTAAGAAAAGGGCTATAACCCTAACGAGGGAGAAAGTCTAGCAGTCCCTCAGTGTTGGGGTAACAGATTTAATTCTGCAGAGCATGTACCGTTGTAGACCCGGCAATGTGGGAGAAGTCAGAGAGAAAGAGTCAGGTGAGACAAGATGACGGCAGGGCGCTTAAGCTGCCCGTCCGAGCAAAATGGAGTGGAAACAGAAAGCGTGCTAAAACGTTTAGGGTCGGTTTGAGAGGGTTTTATTGTTAAGGTATAGAGGAGCCCGCGCGGCTTTCCAGGAAACGCAAACAAAACTTTGGGTCAGCCGAACCAAGATTCGTAACGTCGAAGTATCCTGAGGGAAATCGGATAATAAGTGGCCGATCTGGCGAGGCAGGATTAGTCGACATGAAGAAACAGCAAGTGCGAGAAAGGTAGGAGAAAGGGACGCAGCGATAGGGGTTAAACGAGTATAGCTAATTCATGGAGTAGGGGAACAAGAGCGCTGAGTCTGCATAGGGTCATGATGAGAAAGGTTTATTGATGAAGGGTGGGAAAGCCCACGAGGCTCCCCAGGTTATGTAAGCTGTTTATTGCGTCAGCCGAACTAAGGAAGGTGACGTCTCAAAAATCTGAAGGAATCCGGAGAGCAGGTGGCCCATCGGGTAAGATTAGCTTAGTCGTCGCGTGTGCATAAGGTTATTTAGTAACGGCCACAAGAAAACTAACAATAAATGGTGGGCAAATGTAGCAGGCTCAAAATATAAGGGAAACATCCTGTTTAGTCTGCGGGGCGTACACCGCTTAAGTCTTAGTAGCACTGGAGGAGGCAGAAAGAAGGAGGCAGATCAGTGGGACTTGACCGTGGCAGGGCAGTGCGAGCTGGCCACCCCCTAGAAGAAGGAATGGAAACAGTAATCACATTAAGTCGTACTATTAACGTGCGTAAATAGGCTATACCAATAAAGAGTGAAAATGTCTAGCAGGCTCTCGCGGGGAGTAAAACAGCGTCAAGTCCGTAGAGTCTAGACCGTTTGTGTCTTTGTATCATTGAAACAAGCCGTGATAAGGAAATAGAGTCGTGGCAGGGACTGAGAGGTGGCCGTCCGATTGAGGATTGAAGGATTACAACAAGCGCGAGAATGAAAGTACTGGGTCAGGATAAATGATGAAGAAACTGAAGAGGCACGCATAGCGATCTGTCAACCAAACATTGACCGTTATTGTAACAGTTATCTGAGAGTTCGGAGAGTAAAAGAGCTTTCAGGCGATACTAGATTTTTCGGCATACAATGAAGGTAGATAGCGCAGTGGAGAAATGACAAGCGCAGAATCGAGATCTTTAGTGATCAAAGGGAGCTATACTAATAGGGTGTAAGCTACTCCAGCAACGTTCTCTGGGTGAAAGAATCGGTACGTTGGATTTATAGTGCCTGGATCAGTTAGGTCTCGGTAGCACGGATGCAGTCAGAAAACAGGAGACTGGTCAAATGAGCCTAGATTAAGGCAATGTACAGAGTTGACTGTCTAGTTAAAGAAAGACAATCAGACAAGACGACAAGGGTAGGGCAGGGTAGGGATGAAAAAGGTTTTATTGATAAACAGTGTAAAAGTTAAAGTGGATTCGAAGGAATTTGAACAGTCCAATATGTCAACCTAACCAAGGGAGGCAAGATCTCAGAAGTCTGAATGAATCCGGAGAACAGGAGGCGGATCTGGCAAGCCTGGGTTAGTTGGCGTGTTAGAATTAGGACGTGCAATAAAGATAAGGAGAGGGCGATAACAATAAATGGTGAATGGGTCTAGGACGTTCACGGAGTTAATAAGTTAATAAAGGTTTATCAATTCTTGCAGGCGCTTGAGGTAAGGGGAACATAGCATTTAGTCAGCAGAGCCTAGCGTGTTTGCATCTTCTTAGTTTTGAAGGCAGTCAGAGGGAAGTAGGCTGGTCGGTTGAGACTCGGTCAGGACGGGTACTGCGAGTTAGCAGTCCGATGGAAGGAGGAGTGAAGACAGCGAATTAAGGAAAGAACAGGGTCAGAGTGGAGATCATCATCATCATCATCATTATACATGTCAGCTAGAGATGGTAAAACACCTCCGCTATTTTACCGCAATACATAAATACGACAGTTGAATGCCAGCTGAGCTACCAGCAACGGATAGGCATCGTTCCGGTAAGCTACCAGCCGGCTACTAGGCAAAAAGAAAAATTATTTTGTTACGCTATGAGATAAGATCGTAGGTGGAGGGGAGGCTAAAGGGATGGGGAGGAACAAAGAAACTCACAGCAGGAACGCCACTGAGGTCGGCTCCTTGCCATATCAGCAAGTGTATCCAGCCAAACGTGTTCACCGTCTTTTGGACCCCAACCAGGGAGCCGTGAAGCTCCAACTGAGGGCAGCTCCGAAGTGAGGGCCTTCATTCCTCTGGACCAAGTCATCGCTTGGCCACCTCTCCTCTTCTTCCACCCACATCCCCGGTGAGCAAACAACGCACGTCGAGGGAGTCGGTGGGCTGGCATGCGCAACACGTGGCCAAGCCATCGGAGCCTGGTGAGTGAAATGACGGTGCTGAGCGGTTCATTCCCTTTTCCTAGGCCGTAAACAAGGCGTCGAACATGCTCGTTACTCACGCGGTGTTCCCACCAGATGTGAGCCAAACTGCGAAGGCACCGATGGTCGAACGTAAGTAGCATCTTCATGTCCGCCGATCTTAGGGGCCAGGTTTCGCAACCGTACAGTAAGGTCGAACGTACCGCTGCATTGTACACTCTATCCTTCAGGGCGAGAGTAATGTCGCGCCGTCGCCATAGGTGGCGAAGGTTAGCCAAAGCACTTCGAGCTTTCGCTATGCGGTTCGTGATCTCGTCTTCGATCCCAAGGGCGCTGATACAACTTCCCAGGTAATTGAATTTCTGAACGACTTCTAGCTGATCCCCACCAAGGGACAGCACAGGGGGCGAACCCTGCCAATCCTGGAGGAAAGCTTTGCACTTCGGTGGTGCAAAGCAAAGCCCGAAGCGACTGACAGCCAGTGCTAATCTGGTCAGCGCGGCTTGGCACGTCTGGGAGCTGTCACAGATGAGGGCAATGTCGTCTGCATACTCTAAGTCAAGAAGTCGTTCTCCTGGGAGTAGCTCCACACCTTCCAAGTCATGTCCTGTAAATGCAATCTCCATGACTTCGTCCATAGCGAAGTTGAATAGGAAAGGTGACAGCGGGCATCCTTGTCTCACACCGCTGGAGATATTGAAGGGTGGCGACAGCCCGCTGTAAGCCCTTACTCTGCCGGAGCTACGCGCATATAATGCTTGGATAATATTTACATATTTCTCGGGCACACCTTTCCTGAGTAGACAATTCCAAAGGGCACATCGATCAACCGAATCGAAGGCACCTTTGATGTCGAGGAACACGACTACGGTGGGCCGCCAATATGTGTGACGGTGCTCCAACAACTGACGCAAGGTGAAGATGTGGTCGATGCAGCCACAACCACGACGAAACCCGGCTTACCCCTCACGAATCTGGCTTTCACGAGCGCCGGTCAGTCTGTGCAGAATTATGGACGCGAGTAATTTGGAGGCGATGGAGATCAGACTGATTCCTCTATGGTTGCCGCATTCCGAGCGCGAGCCGCCTTTGAAGATGGGAACAATAACGGAGCGGCTCCAGTCGGTTGGGACAGTTTCCTGCTCCCACAGTTTCACTAGTAATTCATGCAAAGCATCAACAAGCGCAGAGCCTCCAACTTTGAAGAGGGCTGGAGGAAGATCATCTGGTCCCGCGGCTTTGTTCAACTTCAACAGTCCGATCTCACGTTCGACTTCTGAGCGAGAGGGTGGATCCAAAGGGACAGCCCACGGAGCGGGGCGATCAGTGACCGGCGAATCGAACAATACTTGCCGATTAAATTGCTTTTCAAAATGCTCAGCCCAACGCTCCAGACGTTTTGACAAATTGCGGATAGGCTGTCCACTCTCGTCACAAATTGTTTCACTAACACCAGGTCTCCTGCTGCCCGTTTCCCGTATCAGACGGAATAACTTACGATGGTTGCCAAGGGCACGATGAGACCACTAAGATTCGTGGTCTCTCTTCAGGCTAGCACGGAGTTTTGCCCGGAGCTCTTTGCGAGTTTCATTGTGCTCGCTTCCAGCCGGGATTTGCCGGCGAGCATCTATAAGTTCCAGCGACTGCGAAGAGACCCAATGTCCATGTTGTCTATTAGACATACCACATGAGGATTTGCCTGCTGCTAGTAAGGCCTGGCGAACATGTGACCAGTGACCATCAATTGTCTCCTGTGAGCGCTTGCTCAACTCGCATGTTAGCGTACTTCGATACGCATTCAGAACAGCTGGTTTTGTCAGTTGGCTGGTGTCAATACGCTCACAGCTTCGTCGTGGGCGTCCGCCAAAACGCATCCGCATGTCAGCACATACAAGTGCATGATCGGTGTCCACACATGTGCTCCAAATCGAGCGACAATTCTGGATGCAGCCTCTCCAGCGGTAACTTATCGCAATGTGATCGATCTGCGTGCAAGGCTGGTTCGAGGTTGGTGGGCGCCAAGTCATCCTTCGGCGGGTGCTGTGTCGGAAATTAGTGCTCGCAAGAAATAAGCGAGCATCTTCACACAAATGAAGTAACCGCTCACCGTTATCATTACGGGAGCCTACACCGTGTTGACCGCCCGGATGCATTTCATCAGTGAACAACTTTCCAACTTGTGCGTTCATATCCCCCGCCAGCACAACAGTGTCCGTGCTTCTTCTGTGGCGAAGGAGCTGGGTCAGTTGGCGGTCGAAGTCGTTCTTTACCGAATCATCGCTACAGTTTGTGGGCGCATAGGCAGTGATGATGAATAGACATCTATTAGTCCCGCGCGACTTCGAAGCTTTAAACGAGCCAGCCAATCGGACCGCACACATCCGGCTACTGATTGGAATCCAATCAACCAGAGCAGCTTCAGCCCGGGGACTCAGGGCAATACCAACACCGACTTGGCCGGTGCTCGAAGCTGCATCGTCATCAGATAGGCGCAAGGAGAAAATACTGCTTGTGTCACCTGAAGGGGATCGCAGAGTGAGCGCAGTGCTCGAGTCTTGCAGGCGAGTCTCTGATAGGCATCAGATGTCGATCGAGAGGGTCTCCAATGTTCGGGCAAGTGCTGCCTGTTGACCGAGTTGTAGCAGTGTGCGTACATTGAGGCATGCCAATCTGAAGGAGTATCGAGGGCTCCAAATGGAAGCTGATGAACTGGATTGGACCGCTTGGTTGGACATGGGCTTGTCGACAGGAGAGGTGTGGCGCTCCGCGTTCACGTGTGAGTTGAAATTAGAAGGTAAATGCCTAGCAAAGCATGTTGGGGGAGAGCCAAGAATCGGGGGGTTGAAAACTGGGGGGATATAAGTGAAGTTGGAATGGGACGGTAAGAGTGAAAAAGCGTAAGAGGGGGAATAAGAAGACGGGAAGGCTTGAGCAGTAGCATCCAAACCCTTACCCACCCTGCTCGATGCAGCAGATAGGGCACCGTTGATTATCCTCTGCGGTGGCCAGAGCATCAAGAAATTGTTTGAAGGAAAATTCAAAGTATTGCGTGGGCAGGATACTGTCAGTTTGCCCAGGCCTAGACAGGAGAACGATTAGGGTTCTCAGCCAAAACCTTTGGTTCAAAAACATGACCGCAAGGCAGCGGGTTTGGCGTTGGGCTACAAGGAGTCCATTTTAAGGAATAAGGTGCCACTCTCATTCCAACCCCTAACCTGGAGGACCAGGAGGCTGAGTTTGTCTGGGCTCTAACCATTGACCAATCTGGTATGAGTGACTCTGAAGGTGCAAAAGCACCACCCAGCGTAGCTCAATGGATCGCTGCGGCACACAAACCGCTGCTTTGGTTGATGGGATTCTAATCAGTTGCCGGTTATGTGCGATCCGATTGGTTGGCTCGTTCAAATTTTCTAAGCAGCACGAGACTAATAGTCGTTTATTCGTCATCACTGCCTATGCACCGACAAACTCTGGCGAAGATTCGGTAAAAGACGACTTCTATCGCCAATTGAACGAGCTCAATCGCCACAGAAGAAGCTCGGACACTTTGGTGTTGGCCAGGGAATATTATCCACTGATGAACTGCATCTTGGCCGGCTGAACGGTGTAAGCTCCCTTGATGATAACGGCGAGCGGTTACATTATTTGTATCAAGATGCTCGCCTATTTCCTGTGAGCACTAATTTCCCACACAGAACCCGCCGGAAGGTGACTTGGAGTCCACTAACCTCGAACTAGCTATGGACGCAAATCGATCACATTACGATAACTTACCGATGGCCAGGCTGCATCCAGAACTGTCGCTCGACTTGGAGCACATGTGTGAACACCGATCATGCACTTGTGTGTACTGACCTGTGGATGCGTTTTGGCGGACGCACACGGTGACGCTGTAAGCGCATTGACACCAATCAAATGGCAGAACCAGCTGTTCTGAAAGTACGCTATCAAGCGAGTTGAGTAAGCGCTCATTGGATACACTTGCAGCTCACTGATCACATGTTCACCAGACCTTACTAGCAGCAGGCAAATCCTCATTTGGTAAGTCTAATCGCTAACATGGACATTGGGTCTCTGCGCCGTCTCTGGAACTGCTCGATGCTCGCCGGTATATCCCGGCTGAAAGCGAACATAATAAAATCGCAAAGAGCTCTGGGCAAAACTCCGTGTTAGCATGAAGAGAGCCCGCGAATCCTGCTGGTTGCATGATGGTGGCGGATGTGACTCGCCACAAAATAAAGTCACTGGCCCATAGCTATCCGGAAGTGCTATCCAACCCACAGACATCAATCGCTTTTGCTCACATTCCGGAGGATAACAAACAGTCAAAAATGCTCCGGCATATTCAAAGACACAAGCTACATTCATACAAAATTACATACGTATATACACCCATACACGCTGGATATCCGGAAAGTGCTATCCAACTCGCAGACATCAATCGCTTATGCCCACATTCTTGAGGATAACAGACAGTCAAAAATGCTCCGGCATATTCAAAGACACAAGCTATATTCATACAAAATTACATACGTATATACACCCATACACGCTGGATATCCGGAAAGTGCTATCCAACTCGCAGACATCAATCGCTTATGCCCACATTCTTGAGGATAACAGACAGTCAAAAATGCTCCGGCATATTCAAAGACACAAGCTACATTCATACAAAATTACATACGTATATACACTCATACATTTACATACACTGTTGTGCCAACATGTACTTTTTGTACATTTTTGATCACACTATGTTAGCTAAGCATGATCATGCCTGTACAGGTGTGCCTCGCCTTGTCGAGAATAAAAGTTTATTTATTTATTTATATCAGAGATGGAAGTGGCCGCGGCCCTTGGTAGCCATCGAAAGTTATTCCGGCTTATACGAGAAACGAGCAGCAGGAGATCTGGTGTTAATGAAATTATACGTGACGGGAGTGGACACCTTATCCACCACCTGTTAATAGGCTTGGAGCATTGGGCTGAACAATTTGAAAAGTATTTTAATCGGTTGGAACTGTCAGTTTTCTTACCGGCCAGTGATGGTCCTCCTCCCTAGGCTGTCTAATTGGACCCACCCTCTCGTTTAGAGGTCAAACTAGTGATCGGACTTTTAAAGTTAAATAAAGCCGCGGGACCAGATGATGTACCTCCAGCACTCTTCTGATTCGGAGGACCTGCTCTTGTGGATACATTTTTTAAGTTGCTAGTGAAACTGTGGGAGCAGGAAACTGTCCCAAACGACTGGAGTCGCTCCGTCATAGTCCCAATTTTCAAGAGAGGCTCACGGTCGGATTGCAGCAGTCATAGAGGAATCAGTCTGATACCAATCGCCTCCAAATTTCTTGCTTCTGTCATCGTTCACAGAATGACTGGCATTCGTGAAAGCCATATTCGTGAAGAGTAAGCCAGGTTTTTTCTAGGTGGTGACTGCATTGACCACAAATCCACCCTGCGTAAGTCGTTGGAGTACCGTCACGTATACTGGCGGCCCACCGTTATTGTCTTCCTCGATAGCAAAGAGGCATTTAATTCGCTGGATAGTCGTGCACTTTGGGACTGTCAACTTAGGAAAGGTGTACCTGAGAAATAAGTAAATATTATCCAAGCATTATACGCTCGCAGCTCAAACAGAGTGGGGGCCTACGGCAAGCTGTCGGCGCCCTTTAATATCTCCAGCGGTGTGAGACAAGGATGCCCGTTGTCACCTTTCCTCTTCAACTTCGCCATTGATGTAGTCATGGAATCGCGTTCACAGGACTCGACTTAGAAGGTGTGGATCTGCTCTCAGGAGAACGATTTCTTGTCTTAGAGTATGCCTTGATCTGTGACGGCTCATAAACGGACCAAGCTGCACTGAACAGATTGGCATTAGCTGTCCGTCACTTCGGGATTTGATTCGCACCCTCGAAGTGCAAAACGTTCCTCCAAGATTGGTCTGGACGGCCTCCACTGCTGACGCCTGGTGGGGATTAGATAAAAGTAGTTTAGAAATTCAATTACCTGGGAAGTTGTATCAGCGCTAAAGGGATTGAAGATGAGATCACGAGCCGTATAGCAAAAGCGTGAGGCAATAAGGCCGTTCTCCAGTCAAACTGCATTGTCGACCAATTATAATTATTGACAGAAAGCTTTCGCGCTTTGGTGAGCAGAAATCATTTCGAATATGGCGGCACACATTTCCAACAAGCGCAACATATATAAGAAGGACTGCGTGGTCACAGAAGATCTGGGTACGACATCAGTGTACTCTAACTCGCGACCTGGATCTCCAGGGGACAGATCGACGCCAGTGGGTTCGCAGTTCTAAAAAGTACTGTCAATGAAACCACTCATGACGAATTCGAACTGCAAGTGTGATGCTGAGCAACCGTGTCACTTACCACTGTCGATACCGGAGGAGAGAAAACTCACCATACTCCCAGGATTTTGAGAAAAATGACCATACAACCTTAACATACTTCTCTCGCTTATAAATACTAAATAACCTAATCCAGTATGTAGCTCTGTCAACGTTGCTCACATTTATAAAAAGGCAACGTTCACTGACATACCAGACGTTGTCCATCGCTGTTAATTACTCGTTACAGTAGAAGAACTGCTTGACATCCTTAAAAAAAATGGACAGATCACAAAGGTATCCCATGAGTGAAGTATGACCATAGAAATCACAGACCAGTGTAGCAGAGGTGTACACAATAATGCCAACGTGTGTCAAGTGTATCTCAAACTCGTAGTGGGGAAAACACCGGGGATTTAAAACAAAAGGATTAGCTAAGTTAAGCCTTATTCCGGTAACACTGTTAAACGTCATCAAAACGTCAAATAACCTTAGAAGCATAAGCCCACGTGTGATCTGAGATAAGGTAAGTACGCCAGCTTTGTTTGAAGTAATTTAAACGGTCATACTGAAGGAAATGACGATGGTATGTTTAAACGATTTTACTCTAAATGCGTTGCTGAAGTCTAATATAGTGGGATAAGCCAAAATGGGCACAAAGTTAAAGTATGTTGTCCTGCAATTACTAAGCTAATGTCGACCACCGAGTCCACATTTGCCAAATTCAAGCCTGCTGTTTTGCGAGTCCAAGCCTCCGATAACCATCACGAGGTCCATGAAGTGCATAATGCTAAAGAAGTTGACGAGCTGACAGGAAATACTCATATTTAAATAAATCCAGATTTATTGAGAGTTCCTTGCAACAACTTTCACGTCGAGTAGCATTCCGCATATCTGGAAAAACACCAGATGGCCCTTTCGATCTGGTTGGTCTCCTTAGTAGTGCGCATCTGTCGGATCCTTCGGGATTCGAACTCGTGACCACCACCGGTTTTCACCACCAGTCAGGAGCTTATGCCACTGGGCCACGGGAAACAGCTTCGGACCGTCATGATTCACAAGCCAACTGCTATATATCGCGTATAACCCACCACTGCTATGCAAGTTACGAACGTTGCAGAGGAGAGGGTTGGTTCCGAGAGACATTACTTCCACTGACAATAAGTATGTACGACAACATTCGAACACTGTCAAGCAGAATACGTTGTTGTATTCCATACATATGCTCCGGCGCTGGTCTGGTCTGCTGCTTTTTTGGAATACAACAAATTGTCGTCGCGTGTTACCGATCTCTTTGCATGCTACTGCCTCTTCACCGTCGTTGACTGAATCTGAGGTTACCCGAATTGCAGAATGCGGGAAGACTGGGAAATTAGTTTTTAAATTATATTTCTGTGCTAACATTTCTCAATCCATCCGTGACGCTAAACACAGCTTATACTTTTAGGCTTTTGCGCTTGCACATCGGCCCAGAGGGTCGACGTATGTTTGAGGATCTAATTCTGGGGCAGTAACCCACGTTGACAGAGGCTTTATGGGCCCTCGATAAACGTTGGAGTGTTAGAGTGAACATATATTCTTCTCGATACAATTTTTCGCAGCTGAAACAAGCATCTGATGAATCAGTGGATGCATTCATTTCCCGTCTTGTTTGTTCTATGCAAAATTATGGCTACAACAATATTCTGGAGCAAAAATGGAGGAAATAATGCTCATCCAACAATTGGTTTCTGGTCACAGGAATTCTCGCATCAGAGAGCCTCTTAATGGAGAACGCAGAGAAGCTCACATTGGACAGGGTCTGTGCTGTGACTCGCGCGAAGGTAGCAGTCACTAAACAAAACGAAATTTTCCTCTCTAAGATAAGAGTTACTGGAATGGACTGTTTGGATTCTACACGCTCTCCGACGCGATTCCCGGTTAGAAATACGTGTTACCGTTGTGGAAAAGCTGAACATCGTACAAATGAAAAGTCGTGTCCTGCAAAGAATGAAATCTGCCGGAATTACAGTAAGATAGATCATTTTATTCAGGTTTGTTGTTCCCGCGCCATTTTTTAGTTGCTTCTGCAAATGACTCCAGAGTTTCTCCGGCCATCACTGAACAATCCATAAATGTCGGTAAGGAATGCGGACATCCAGTTTCGTCTCCAACTCAAGAAACCAAACAGCTTTCGACAGATATTCGTTGTAAGTTTTTGAAGTCAGAAACAAAACCATTTGTTTAGACATGGAACTAGATTCTGCGTCACCAATAACAGTTGCGCCATAATGATTCTACGAACGGCATTTTGGTCAGATAAATGTACATCCTTCCGCTTACACTCTCAGCAGCTACCCAAATGGTGATGTAAACATACTCGGTTAGGCAACGGTCTCTTTGTTTCTTGCGAACAGCAAGAAGCGTACAGTTTCCGTTTGCGTTTCTAAAACTGTTAGTAGGCCTTTATTGGGACGTAACGCCATGGTCATATTGAACGTATCACCATGAGTCAGTCGGATGACCATTGCCAGCGTCAACCTTCATTTGTTGCGTTCTAGTTATCCAAATCTGCTTCTTTCGGATATTGGTAGAGTCCCAGAAGCAATACACTGCATTCGGTTGAACGCAAAGTACAAACCGTTCAGCATTTCTCAACCTAAGACTGTAACACTGGACAAGAGAGAAACATGGTCGCAAGCTTTGAAAAATACGGTCACGGAAGATTTGATAGAACCCATACATTGATCTGAATGGATTGATCAACTAGCTGCCGTTCAAAAGAAAAGGGCTCTGTTTGTCTATGTACGGACTTTCCAGCGCTTAATCGACATCTGCTTGTGGACAAGCTCCGTCTGCCTTCTATCGACTAGACGATGGTTAAGCTATAAAACGCCAAACTTTTCTCAAAGCTGGATATTCGCAGTGCATACTACCACATGCTACTGACTCCAGGTTGCCGACATTTGACTGCTTTCCTCACGCAAGATGGTTCGTATGAATACAAAGTGCTACCAATGTGCCTTAGTAGTGCCCCAGCAGCTTGGCAGAAAGTTATTACCCGATCATTATCAGATCTCAAAGGATGTGCTGTGTATTTAGATGAAATTTGTGCCTTTGGTAGTAACCACACCGAACATCAGCAAAACCTTCACAATGTGCTACCTAGACTGAATAAACTAAATCTCCGCCTGAATGCAAAAGAATGCCAATTCGCTGTAACACGGGTCGAGTTTATTGGACATGTTCTTTCTACCTCGGGTATTAAGCCTAATGTGCGAAACACCAAAGCCATTCTCGATTATCCAAAACCATACAACCTTATATATATAAAACATTCCTTGGGTTTATGCTCTTATTAGCTTCGACATTTACCGAATTTTGCGACTATTGCCGAGTCGTTACTCAGGATGAAGCGCCAAAACCAGGAGTTTCGTTGGGCCACTGAATAAGCCAATGCTTACATGACCATACGAACGATGATTGAATCCACTCCCAAGGTAGCGATCCTCTGTGAGTACTGTGCATTGATTGTTTCGACGGATGCTTCAGATATTGGCCTGGGTGTGGATATATTCCAGCTGCACGATGACGAGGAGAAAGTGATTGCGTACGCATCACGTAGCTTATCTGATACTGAAAGAAATTATTCCACCGGCGAGAAGGATGCCCTCGCATGCGTCTGGGTATGTGAGAAATGACACTTTCACTTATTCGGACGTCGATTCACTTTAAGCATCGATCATTCTGCTCTTACAAGTTTACTAAGTCATGGTAACGAAGGTCAAATGCCGGTACGCTTGAGTCGCTGGTACTCACGTTTCTTGAACCATGATTATGAAATAAAATACATGCCAGGCCGCTTTAACCAACTTGCAGATGCCTTGTCGAGACTCCCACCGTCCAACGAAAGGGAAAACGATGAATTAGAGGAGGTAAAATTGATATCGCAGCTCTCAGACGGAACACCAACAATAACATTTGAAATGATACGAGAGCACACTGTCAAAGACCCTGTCCTAGCAAAGCTTCGAGAGTACATATCCACTTCATGGCCCAGTCGTACCAACATCCAACCTGAGTTACTTCCATACTAGTACGTACGGCACGAGCTTTCTACTGTGAGCAACTGCATTATCAGAGACGAGCAGGTTGTGGCCCCTGCAGGTCTTAATCCTCTGGTGGCTACATGTGCGTATGAATATCATCCAGGGATTGAGCGAACAATAGCCCGGATACGGCAGTATTATGGGTGGCCGAAGTGGAGAAAGCTTTACTGATTAGGAGTAGGGAAGCCAACGTGACTCTCTAAGATAATGTGGACAGGGTATTTGCTCTGCTTAATTTTGGCTGGCAACGTCACAATAGTCAGGGAGGTCAGGAAGCAGGAGCCGAAATACACGAGGCTGTATTATTCGCTAAATTGAGATTTAGTAGTTCGGTTAAATTTGGAAGATAGAATAGAGTGTCAGCAGAAAAGGACATGTTAGATAGGGGAGAATATAAATTAGTTAGGTCTATGCACTCAAGTTGAGGGAAATGGTATTCTGGTTGTGCTGAGCCTATACCGTTTACAGATCAGTACTCTGTAGGCAGTCAGAAAGTAGGGGAATGGTCGGAGGAACCTAGGTTAGCACACAGCGCTGGGTTACTGATAAGGTGGGGAAGGCGACGAATGGGGGGAAGAGAGTGTTCCGCCTTCTGAACAATGACCGGTACCGTCAAAAAATTTCGAGAGGGTCAGCAGAAATGGACAAGTTAGAGATAGTAGCTATGTTAAAATTAGAGTAATACCAGTAAACTCTCTGGAAGAGGGGCATAGCCAGAGGTCTACAGAGTCGTGACCGTTACAGTTCGGTAGTCTGGAGTATGTCAAAGGGAAGCAGGCCAGTCAAATGAGGCTAGGTCATGGCAGGGCACCGACAAACGGCGGTCCGGTAAAAGAAGAATTAGACGCGAAGAGCGTGACAAGGAGCGGACAGGGTCGGTTTGTAAGAAGCCTTATTGGTGCTGGGTGTTGTATCAAGAAAACCGTAGGAAAGGTAAAATGTATCTCACAAAATTAACCAAGTACAACGGAGTCAATCCCTTGTTAAACGGAGAGTCAAACGACAGACGCACACAACCAATATTAATGAGTCAGCAAGCCAACCAATGAGATCGAGCCAATCGATGTTGCTGACATGATTACCACATTATCGTTCCCCCTCCGAAAAGCTGCCTCAACCGGGTTCGTAGCGATCAACATGTTTCACCGTTCTCGCGGACCGACGCAGCTGGCTTCGTGGTAATGGTAACTCAGCCGGGTCTCCGCGCGCGGATCGGTCGGGCTGATTAGCTGGTCCGTGAGCTGTGTGGAGGCGACGCGCGTTGACAATTAGGACGTTCTCCAATCGATAGGTGCCCGGGCCAAGCGTACGGTCGATGCGCAGTGGAGCGGAAAGCGAAGGTGTGCCTTTCTTTGTTGCTCTGCTTTTGACGCGAACGTATGTCTCGGGCTGCATTTGTGTTGATAATTTAGCGTAGGAATTTTGGTAAGCTGCTATGCGATTTGAAACTTCGGCATCTCTCGCTGATAAAACGTTATGTGCAGCATTTAACTTTGTGCATAAAGGCCTTCCTAGAATCAGCTCCGCTGGCGTTCTTCCGGTGGCTCTGCGGTCACATGTTCTGCAGGAAAAAACCGCAGTTAAAACTGCATCCTCCCTGTCCGAACCTCCTATGTGTATGGCTTGTATAGCTTCTTTTAAAGACCGGTTTAAACGTTCGACCATGCCGTTGGCTGCAGGATTGTAGAGCGCAGCTCTGGAGTGCTTAATGTTATGGCAATGTAGAAAATCTGCGAATTCGCGGCTATAAAATTGTGGCCGGTTATCCGTTACTATCTCATGCGGTAAACCGAAACGGCTGAACACGTGTTTAAGCCAACGTAACACAACCGAAGTAGTAACTTGGTCGCACATGTGTACTTCAGGCCATCTACTGTAAAAACATGTAGCAACTAGTAGATTTCGCTTATTCGTAGGAGCAGTAGCGAAAGGGCCCATAATATCAATGGCGATTTTGGTCCATGGTTTCATCGGGTAAGCAATTGGCTGTGTCGGGGCTTTAACGGGCAAAGAACTTTTGTCCGCTAATCGGCAAGCATTGCAATTGACCACAAATGTCTCAATGCTAGATGCCATTCGTGGCCACCAGAAATAGAGTCTTACTCGATTTTTGGTCCGAACTATACCTGGATGTCCCTCATGTGTGCAAGCTATTATCTTGGCTATCAACTGGGATGGAGCTACAAACACCGAACCGCGCATCAGGCAGCCGTCTACCACTGATAGTTCATGTCGAAATGCATAATTCGGAATGAACTCACCGGGGATTTTGTTATTCTTGGGCCAGCCCTGCTACACATATTCAATAATCTCATGCAGTAATGATTCGTTAGAATTTTCCCTTCGTAGTTCCTCGATCGTCAAGGCAGATAGGTTAGCTTCGAGACTGGAAACTAGTACCGCCTCTCTGAGTCTCTCTTTTTCATCCTCCAACCCCAGGGGTAAGCGAGATAGGCCGTCAGCAATCTGATTTTGCAAACCTGGCCGGTACACAATTTCAAAATCGTAGTTGAGGAGCCTGGCATACCAGCGATCGGTTCGCATTGGGCGTGATCCTTTAGATCCATTGCTGAGAAGAGCTGTTAGGGCTGAATGATCAGTACGCAGAATAAAACGACGACCGAACAGAAATAAATGCCACTTTTCACAGGCCCACACACAAGCAATAGCTTCTTTTTCCCCAACTGAATAATGACGTTCGGAATCTGATAGCTTTCGTGATGCGTAGGCAATAACTTTCTCCTTTCCGTTTTGTATTTGTGAGAGGACAGCTCCGAGACCGACATCAGACGCATCAGTGGACACAAAGGTGCAGCAAGATTCATCAAAAATGGCAACTAAGTGAGCAGACGCAACTCTCCTTTTCAGTTCATCAAAGGCATTTTGATAATTGCTGCCCCAAAAGAACGACCATCCTTTCTTTGTTAACTGTCGTAATGGATCTGCCACAGTCGCAAAGTCCGGCAGATAGCGCAGGTGGTAAGAGCACATTCCTAAAAAGGACTTTAGTTCAGTCAAATTTTTAAGTGTTGGCGCTTCAGAGATGGCCCTTATATTTTCATCACTTGGTCAAATGCCACTGCGTGAAATGACGTGTCCCAAAAACTGAATTTCTGGTGCATTGAAGAGACATTTTTCTGCGTTCAGACCAAATTGAGATCACTGAGACGCTGGAGGACTTTGTGTAACCTTGCATCATGTTCTTCCTGTGAGCGGCCGAAAACACAAATATCATCCATGTAGGCAACCTGCCCATCGATACCTGCCAAGGCGTGAGTCATGAACTTTTGCCAGGCGGCGGGCGCGGAACTCAAACCCATGGGTAAGACTTTGTACTGAACTAGGCCATCAGGAGCGAGGAAGGCAGTTAGGTGTTTGGAATCATCGGCCAATGGCATGTGGAAAAACGCACTTTTCAAATCTAGCTTGGAAAAAACAGTTGCACCAGCTAAACGTACAGTGAGTTCAACATTAGATGGTAAAACAAAGCGTTCTACGACGATCTGTTTGTTCAGCGCCTGCAAATCGTTGCATATCCGGACAGTACCGTCTTTTTTCATGACACAAACCATTGGATGCACCCACTCAGAGCAATCGATGAGTTCAATCAAATCATTTGCTAGCATCGCATGCAGGGCAGCAGAGACCGCTTCACGTTTCGCTAGCGGAATGGGTCGAGGTTGACCAATGGCGATCGGTGTCGCATTCGGTTTCAGCTGAATTCCATGCACACCACATGGAATACGGCCGATGGACTTCTGGAAGAGCTGCGGATAATGTTCCTGCCAGTGTGCTACGTTGACGGAAGAGATAAGCATGCGGTCGAATGATGGTACAATGTGCAAAGCCACCATAGCATTCCTCCCATGCAAGGGTCGTCTGTTGTCCGAAGAAATATACACTGCGACCTCGGCAATCCCAGAATGCAACTGCAAAGGCACGATAATAAATCCCAATATGGTTAGTGTGTTCCCACTATAACTCCAGAATGAATGTGAGGTGGGATGTAAAGTATGCTGTGATAGGTAGCGTTCATAAAATTGGAAAGGCACGATAGAACCTGGAGAAGCAGAAGCAAGTTCCATTTCCAATGGAACAGCACTTTTACCAGTAAGGAACAATATAGTACGAATATCAGCAGCTGGAAACTTCGGTTCAACAACGGATATGGTTACACAACCTGAAGATATGGAGTCAGCGGTGATTGAATAGATATTGTCTTGAGTTGTATCGGGAACATGGCATTCCGGTGTATTATTCTCTTTAATGAGCTCGACAGTCTGCGATTAACAACAGCGGGCATAGTGCCCAATTTACCAGTTTTTATATTTGTGGCTGCGTGCGGGACAACCGGCAAAATTGGCTTTGTGAGACGTGCTCCCACAACGATAGCAAGAAAGTTTGTCCGTCGGACGTTGCCGGAAAGATTTACTCCCGCCACTTTAGCTAAGCTGGTGGAACAAAACTGCTTCGATTGCAATGAAACTTTTGTTTTTACTCGGGCTAATTCGCAAGCTCGATCCCACGTTAGTGTGCAAGCGTCTTCCTGCAATAGCCCCTCACGTATGCGGTTGTCAGCGATTCCAGTGATCAGTTGCTGAGTGAGCATACAGCCTTCCATCTTTTTTCTGTGGAATAGACGAGTAGACACACGGTCGTATTGCACGACTCAGCCGAGCAATGAAATCATTCAAGGGTTCGCCTGCTTCTTGGTGTATTCGGGAGAAAATATATCGCGTGGTAAACACGTTCATTTGGTAACTCCATGCACGATCGAGAGCATTGAAGGCGTCCATAACCGATTTGCATCCTTGGAGACCCAAATCATCGAATTGTCGCTGTCCCTCATCTCCGAGTAAAGGACGAAGCAGCTTCAATCTTTTATCCTCAGTAAGAGCAGTAGGGAGATCGCTGATTAAATCCAAGTAGTTTAGGAAGGATGTTTTCCAATGGAACCAGGCATCCGATGTCGGTCTGCTGCCGCAATCAGTCCAAAATGGAGATGGGGGTTGGATGGAAAGGTTCGTTTTTGCCTTCGCGACGCCACAATGTTGTATCAAGACAGCCGTAGGAAAGGTAAAATGTATCTCACAAAATTAACCAAGTACAACTGAGTCAATCCCTTGTTAAACGGAGAGTCAAACGACAGCCGCACACAACCAATAGTAATGAGTCAGCAAGCCAACCAATGAGATCGAGCCAATCGATGTTGCTGACATGATTACCACACTGGGTAAATAGTCTACCAAGGCGCTTGGCGCATTGGGATTCTTTCGCACCATTAGGGCTTCGTATGGAATTCCATATGTGATCGGGGCCGTTCTCCCACAGCTCGTCTTCAGGGATGCAGGTGCCCAAGATGTCTGCTACCTTGGGGACACTTAGCGGTCTATTTATGGCCTTGGAGAGTTGCAGGATCTTATCAGATGCTCTGATGGCTTCTGGTAACTTATTCCACACATGCGCATATCTATAGGGGAAGAAGTTAAAGCGTATGGAGCAGCGGGTTTTGGGTAGTGAGAAAGAGTATGACTTTGCATAGAGGATACCGTGTGTCGAACAGCAGTTGCAAATATCTTTCATTACTTGAATCCGATGTTTTGATTAGCCTATATAGAAAAACTAGCTTGGTTTTAAATCTTTGCAGCCAAAGTGGCTCCAGACCAAACTGCTTGCAGCGGCTTTGATAGCTGAGCGTAGCTGATCCTAGAAGGCGCCTAGTGAATGGACGCTGGATTTTCTCGATGACCATCCTATCAAGTTCGCGTGAATTAGTGACCACTATCGAGCAGTACTTTACTATAGGCCGGGCACACAAGTTGTAGAGCATGATTCGCGGCTCCAACAGGCTTATTGACTTAGTATATAGCCAACGATAGACCAGGCTTTTGCAGAGCTAGAGCTCGCATTTTCCGCAAAATTCAGTGAGCTTGCGTAGTGCACACCGAGATCACGCACGGTAATGCTGCTATCTAGAGGTATTCCGTTAAGGGTTAATATGTTGGGCAGTATAGTGCATCGGTAGCCAAGGACGTTACATTTCGTTGGTGAGAACTCTAGTTTCCACATGTCACACCCTGTTTCAAGGACGCCGAGATCGTTTTGAATGCTGGAGAGGCCATTGCGGAAGCAGCTAGAATCAAATGAGAATACCACTTTTATATTAACGGCAAAGAGGTACGGAGTGCCTTGTTGGAAGACCTGGAATACATCATTGATGTATAGTAATGGTTAACCTTCATCTATCATGCCGCTTTTCTTTGAATCTCCCGAGCCAAATATGCCGCGTTCAATGCCTCTTGCGGGTAGATAAATTGATGCCGGTGTGGGGATTATGGGCGCTGGAGACCTCGCCTGTTAACCTAGGGCATAGTGTGGTCGGTCTGCGAGCGTCACCGTAAGACGTTAATCCGTAAGATGTCTATCCGTTTTGCTTCCTGTTATCACTACCGTCATCTGCCTCTCAGGCACGCTTCCTTCCCTTTTCCGCGCTTTTTTAGCTGCTTCCTTTACATTGCCCCCTAACTAGGCTGCTCCAGCTTCCAGCCGTCTACGAGGTAGCTGTTTTGAAAGGCAGCTTGTTGCAATAGTTAGACGCCGCAGAGCTCAGAACGCCGCACCAATAGAATAGTACAAGAATATTGAAATTAACATAACATACGCATAGGGAATTATCCATTTGTACAAGAGCTGCATCCGTGCAATCATCGTAAACTTTGTCTGCTTCTGAGCTTGGACAACTGAAAGATGTATAAAGGTTGGCTAGAAAAATTGAGTTGTGTCTAAATAGATTTATTGCTCGCACTTTAGGACTACGCAGTCGATACCTTGCGACGAAGGGCTGAAAATATTTCCAATTAATTAGCACCAGCGGACGTTACTAAAGGTGCTGACCTTACATACTGGTTGCGGAACGGGCTTGGGCGGGCAGCCGGGTGGAAACAAAACGGGCAACTGATAGAACAGCGTCTTCCACATCGTTTTTAAGTAATGTTTCCTTTAGCATAAGTATCTTTGTGAGCGGGTTCGTGATAACATTATCAGTTCTTCCTACCACCTATGTCACCTCTTTTCAGATGCATTGAGCCATTGTAGGTAGTATACCTCTGCGCTAGGAGCCACTCATTATCACTTCAACAGTTAGTCCTAAGTTGTTAACATCACATACCTTCGCTGGTTGGATGACTCTATTGACACTGTAGCTATCCACTTATAACTTGAAGGCCTAAGGCGAATTTCGTTGCTGTCCAGGGGTCCTCTCTCTTCGCACCACAATATTTCGTTCCTCTTATCTGCATCATGTTTTCCACAGTGATTCGTTGTAGGCTCCATATATCTTTATGCACATCCAGACCTACTAGGAGACATTCCTTGTTCCTTCATCCTGTAAGCTTTTAGAATGTCTGTATCACTTACCTTCGCTGGCTTGCTGATGTATTCTGTGACACCGTAGGACTCCACTAGAGACCATTCTGCTTATTGCAACGGTTACATCCGATCACCAAAAGATTTTCATAGCGCCACAATCCGTCAATCTTATTAACCTCAGCATCTCTATTCAGTAACAACTAATGCTCGTGGACTCCAAGCATCTCCGGAGCTTGCTCAGAGCCACAAACTTTATCTCCAACCTTCATCCTTGGAACTGCCTGTGTCTAATCAGTTTGCTGCCTGATGACTTATTCTGGGACATTTTGTTATCTACCAGCCACTAGTAGGCTTCACCCGAGTGCCATTGCCAGCCGTCGATACTCTCTCTCCCTTAGTACCTTTATTAGTTCTTCGTAATACCTCTGCCTAGCAGGAGCCATTCTTTTCAGGTTTCAGTTATCTCTGCGCATATCCAGAGCTTACTAAGAGCCACACTTTGCTGGCATGCTGATGTATTCTATGACACCGTAGGAATCCACTAATAACCAAACTGCCTAATGGAACCGTGACCTCTGGCCACCGAAAGTTTTCCATAGCGCCATTATCCGTCGATCTTCTCTACCTCAGCACCTCTATTTAGCACAACTAGTGGTCGTACGTTTCAAGCTTCTCTGAACATATCCAAAGATTGCTAAGAGCCACACTCTTTTATCTCCAAACTCCATCCTTTGGACTGTCTGCGTCTAATACATTTGATCTCTGTTGACTTATTCTGGGACATTTTGTTATCCACTTGCCATTAGTACGCTTCACCACAATGTCATTGTCAGCCGGCGATACTCTCTCGCCCTTAATACCATTATCAATTCTTCGTATTACCACTGGCACCTCTGTTTTGCAGAAGCTGTGGTTTGTAGGCTCCAACCATCTCTGCGCATATCCGGAGCATGCTAAGGGCCACACTTTTACTTTGCTCTGCGCTGTGTGCGCCACATACATTTGCTGTCTGTTGACTTACTCTGGGACACGTTAGGTATCCACTAGCACTAGAACGCTTCACCCCTCTGCCACTGCTAGCCGTCGGTGCTATCTCTCTCCCATGCTATCATTATCAGTTCCTCGTATTTTCTACGTCATCTCTTTCAGCTGCGGTGAGTCAATGAATGCGCTAGGAGCCAATCACTATCTCTCCAACACTTACTGTCTTGAAGTGTTTGCATCACTTACCCTCGCATGTTTGTTGACTTCGCTGACGTCGTAACTATCCACTAATAACTAGAAGGCTTAATGCGATTTCAGGTGCTGTGCACTGCTTCTCTCTCTTCGCACCATTACCCTTCGTTCCTCTTATCTTCATCACGTTTTCCACAGTGATTCGTTGTAGGCTACATACACCTTTGAGCATATCCGGACCTACAAGGAGACACTCCTTGCTTCTCCATCCAGTAATCTTTTCAAAGGTCTACATCACTTACCTTCGATGGATTGCTGATGTAGTCTGTGACACTGTAGAAATACACTAACGACCAAATTGCTCAATGGAATGGTTACATGTGACCACCGACTGGTCTTCATAGTGCCATTAGCCGTCGATCCTCAACCTCAGCCCCTCTATTTAGTAGCAACCAGTGGTCGTAGGTTACAATCATCTCTGCGCATACCCAGAGCTTGCTGTAAGCCACTCACTATAATTTCCAACCTTCATCCTTTGGGACTGTCTGCGACGCATACATTTGCTGTCTGTTGACTTATTCTGGGACACTTTAGCTATCCACTAGTAGGCTTCACACCAATACCATTGCCTGCCGTCGAGACGCTCTCTCTCTTAGTACCATTATCAGTGCTTCGTCACCACTTTTCAGCTGTAGCGAGCTACTATAGCTAGCAATTATCTTTGCGCCGTGAGTCGCTTCTTATCTCTCCAACACTTACTCTCTTGAATTGTTTGCATCACATACCTTCGCTGGTCGTTGACTCCTTCTGTCACTGTAGGTAGGCCTAATCTGAATGCCTTTACTGGTCACGCATACTCTCAATCCCAGCGCCACTATCTGTCGCCCTTCTTATTTTCCTCACTTCTGCAGCAATTCGTCGTATGCTCCAGGTCCTCTCTGCGCAGATCCTGAGCTTGTTAGGATACACTCCTTGTCTCTCCATCATACATTCTGGATTGTCTGTATTACTTACCTCCGCTGGCTTGTTGATGCACTCAGTGAAACTATAGGCATACACTAGTGACTAAGCGTCTGATTTGAATGGCTACCTCTGGCCACTTATAGTCTCTCCTAGCGCCACCATCCGTCGGTCGGCTCAAATTCGGCACTTTGTTTAGAAGTAGCAAGTGGTCATAGGCTTCACACATGCGATTACACAGTGCTCGTTAGGAGCCACTCCTTACCTTAACAACCTTTATTCCTTTAAAATATATGCATTCAATCATTCCGCTGCCCTTCCGCGAACTGACCTTTAGATCTCTCTCGCGGCAACATATTTATTTTCACCTATTCTGCGCTCCCTATCGTATTACGTAAGCTACTTACAGTCCATACACCTTGCAATCACTACCAATAGTCTAACACTATTTGCTCTTCCCCCATCAACTTTTGGCTCATACCAAACCAATGTTTCGTAGATTACTCACTTGTACAACGTTCTTGTTTCTATACGGGCGTTAGGAATACATCTATACGGCTGATGCTATAGGATATTCAAAAAGCACTTTCAGCATCATTATTGTTACACAATGTACATGCTTTTGTTCAAGTCCAAATGCTGTAACATAAGTCTTTAACGTAGCTCGACTCTATAACTGTTTTTGCGGTCTTCTCTCGGTTGTCCCTCACTCCCTTTTCTCCGAGATCCGGTACTTTTTTGAGATCTGGGTTTGGACGGAGGAACAATTTCCGCCCAAAACGGACATAACCACCGACTAGGGCCAACATGACCATAGTTGAACATCAAATGGACCTACCTGCAATCACCAAAATCCATGTCCAGTATGGAGAACTGGACACATCCTCATACTTCCATACATTATGCATCTGAAAGATCAAGACAGCAGAGAATTTGATCTTTTGCTTACCTGGACACACAATAAGACGACTATTCGCGCTGTTCCCCTCATCAACCGGTCTCAGCAATCACGGCGGGCCCGATAAAACTACCTGTCTAACTAACAGAGGAAAGTAGGAGCCATTTGTCTGCGAATAACCCAATATGATATCAATCGTCATACGGCTTTACCGGTTATACATTAATGTTCAAAATGCTTTACGGTAGTGTTGCAGGACGTGGAGGGTTTTCGCCTGGTAAGCGTCCTCCCTATAAAAAGCCACAAATGTCTGTTTCACAATACTGCGACGTGGCGGATGTAACTCACCAATGAATAAAGTCACTGCCCACAACTACATACTGGCAAGTCGACTAGACGCATATTTCAACTGTTCCCGACACATGCAAGAATATGTTACACCGTCTACAAGCCCTGTTACATTGCACTTATAGTGCCTTGACCGTTTCAACTACACACGAATACACCCGAAGTATCGTGGTGATACACAACTGCCTTTAAACCTTGATCACGCCTGATCTGGTGTGTCTCAAGGAATTTGAGAACAAACTATTTATTTATAGGTCCAATTTGCTACTGTCACTGTTACAGTTACCATAATATCTGTACAGTTGCACATACCTGATCATGCCTCCATGGGCTTGTCTCGCATAGTCGAAAATAAAGTATTTATTTATTTATTTATTTTTCCAAGAACTGAGCGAACGTTGGTGCTTAAAATATTGGTATGTTTTTACACGGCAAACTTTTCGCTTACGACGCAGCCCACTAGCCAGCAGGATGTTGTGTGGCACATTTATTAGTCTTTTTGTAAACTGCACTCATGTTGATCCCGATAAATCTTAGTATCCATCCGATACGCGAAACAACATATCTTTATCAAAATTTCTCGAGGGTAAATTCTCCTGACACCACTTGTAAAGATTGCAGCAAGTAATTAACCAATAAATTTATAAATTCTACTGATGAAGGCGCGGGTGCTGGAAATTCCTGGAAAGCTTAAGTTAGAGCACGACTAAACTTGTAGGCCCCGCCTGCGCCCTGTTTGTGGGTTTTCCAGCACCACACTTTGCACTTTCACCAACGTTTTTAAGCCTGGATAGCTAATTTCACTTGATTGCGCCCGTTAGCGGTATGCAGCTTTGGAACAATGTATGGGTCAAAACTTCTGAATAAGCTCCGTAGCAAGGCAGCAGAACGGTTGTCACACTATGCAGCTGCCTCAGGCCGCTTTGAACGGTTAAACTCACTTTAAAGGAGCACACCAAGACCGCGTTCCTGAGAAGTTGTTTGCAATGCGTGTGCCCCAAGTTTATACATCTAGGCATGCCCATAGTGCAATTGAACAGCCTGATATTTTCCACGTTGCCTGGTAGCGTGGTTAGAACTGAGCTGTTTAAAATCGTTTCGAAGACACGCTTTAGCTTTCTGTGGTAGTCCGGTTCGCCAAACACACACTATAACTTGATATCATCTGCGAAGCGTAGGAAATCGGAAGCATTTACTCGCAGCAGGTTGTTTATCAAACGCCAGGCTAGACGGGGTCCGAGCGCTTAGCTTTTTGGTACGCGGCACTTCACCCGAATGGCCTCGGACGGGGGTTCGGGTACCATAACCTCCAACCGACGTTCTTGCAGAAACTTGTCCGTCAACCTCAGCAATAGGCCACCAATTCTATAGAACTGAAGTTATGCTGGTGAATTCGATGGTCCAAGCAAGCAAAAGCTTTTGAGTATTTCTGTTAACGGACTGATGTCTGCTCCACCATCAACTGCTTCTGGCCAGCTAGCACGGTGCATTCAACAAATATTCAAGCCATGACCTACCTACTAACCGGGCGCAGCTATTCGGTCAAGACAAGACAAGACCGAAGAAGAAACAGGCGCTTGCCTAACGTGCTTCAGCCAACGGAAAAGGTGAGGCGACATGACTACGAGTATCCGAGCCAATAATCTCTCAATAGGACGCATAGCCAATTACAACTTACCTTTCAAATGTATCGGTGGCAGCGTTTTTGGACTGGGTAGGCTTTCTTCTAGTACGCCGTTTCCTTACAAAGGCCACAAATTGCCGTTTAAAAGCAGGGCACCATGGCGGTTGTGGCGCTCCACCAGCTAAAGTTCAAGCCCATGACTCTGCAGCAGCAAGTGAATCTGCCCCACGTTTCATCATTTTTGTAACGTTTGTCACCATCAAACTTCCATATATAAATAAATAAATAAATACTTTATTCTCGACTATGCGAGGCACGCCCATGGAGGCATGATCAGATATGTACAACTGTACAAACATTTTATGGCAACTGTGACAGTAATAGTAGAAAATTGGTCGTATGTCCATGTTAAAATAAATAAATAGATAGTTTATTCTCAGTTTCATAGAGACGCACCAACTTAGGCATGATCAAGGTTTAAAACTGTTGTGTATCACGATGATACTCCAAGTTCAATGGTGTATAGTTGAAACGGTGTCAAGAAGAGTTGATATGTGAATCTAGTCGACTTGCCAGTATGTAGTTGTGGGCTGTGACTTTATTCAGTGGCGAGTCACATCCGCCACGTCGCAGGGTTGTTAAACAGACATTTGTGGCTTTTTATAGGGAGAACGCTTGCCAGGCGAAAACCCACCACGTCCTGCAACACTGCCGTAAAGCATTTTGAACATTATTGTTGAACTGGCAAAGCCGCTTGACGACTGGTTTTACCTTCGGTTTTTCGCGGCTTCTAATTCCCTCTGTTAGTTGGACGGGTATTTTGCTCTGGGTCGCCATGATTTTTGAGGTCGGTGGAGGAGAGGGACATCGCGATTTTCTTCTTGTTGTATGTCCAGGTGAGCAAAAGTTTCAATTTTTCCGCTGTCCAGATTTTTCAGATGTATACTGTATGGGAGTATGAGGATATGTCCAGTTCTCCATACTGGACAAGGGTTATGGTGATTGTAGGTTGGTCCTTGCGGAGTTTTACCATCCTCCATGTCAGTCCTTGTGGGTTGTTCCGTCCGTCTTGGGCCAAAATTGTTCCTCAGTCCAATCCCAGATCTCCAAGATGTCCCGGACCTCAGAGAAAAGGGAAAGTGAGAGACAACCGAGAGAAGACCGCAAGAACAGGCATGGAATTGAATATTGTTAATGTCTTGTGTTATAACATTTGGGCTTGAGACAAAAGTATGTACACTGTGCAACAATAATTATGCTGAAAATGTCTTTTGAGTATCCTATAGAATCCTTAGCCGTATAGGTGGATTGCTATTGCCTGCGTAGTGACAAGAGCGTTGCACCAGTAAGTACAGTACGAGTATCCGTTTGATATGAGTCGATAGTTGCGTGGGGATAGAGCAAAGAGAGTTAGAATGTTGGTAGTGATGGTCAGGTGCATGAACAGCACGTAGTTAGTGTAATCGGAGAGGGGGCATAATAAGCGAAAATAAATAGTTTGCATCGAGAGAGTCTTAAAGTTCAATTGGTGGCAGGGCAGCGGAGGGACTGGATGCAGGCATTCTAGAGGAGTAAAGGTTATTCAGATACGGGGTGGCTATTAACAAGCACTGGATCATCGCATATGCATCGGGCCAATGGCCATTAGCTACTTCTGAAGAGAAATGCAGAATTTATGACGACCGACAGATGTTGGCGCTAGGAGTGACTCAGTCGCCAGATGCAGCCATTCCAATCGGACGCTTTGTAACTAGTGTATGCCTATAGGGTCGATGAGTGTATCTATAGACCAGTGAAGGTAAGTGATAGGTCAACAGATCTGCTAAGCTGTGACGCAAACAATCCAAGAGAATGAACATTGTAAGAGGGAGCGAGCTCCGGATATCCGCAGGAATAAATGGAAGCTATGGCGTCTAGCTGCTGGTAAGCAGAGATAGTGGCTCTAGAAAAGAATGAATCAGTGGCTGCTGTAGCCATAGTATTAAGACGTTTGTCTACTACTGGATACCTACAGCTCTGTTGAAGAAGTCAACAGGCAAGCGAGGTTTAAGAGAGACATACGGCAGAAGAGAATGAAGGCTGGAGAGTCAAGAAGTGGCTCCTTGTAGGCTACATGGAGCCAACAGTGTCTAGCTATTGTCAAGAAGAGTTGAGGCGAGTAGGGTGAACGACGGATAATGATGCGCTAGGAGAGAGAAGAGTGACCAGCAATAGAGTTTGGGCTAAGCCTTCGGTAACTAGTGGATCCTACGGTGGCACATAATAGGTTGCCAAACCATCTGAGCTGTAGAGCAAACATTCCAAGTGAATGAATATTGTAAGAAGGGTGGGACTCCCACAGAGCTCCGGATATCCGCAGAGTTAAATGGAGGCTATGGTGACTAACTGCTGCTAATCAGAGATATTGGCTCTGGAAATGAGTGAGCCAGTGGCAGGTGTAGCCATAGTATTGAGACGTTTGTCCACTATTGGATACCTACAGTTTCGATGAAGAAATCAACATGCGAGCAAAGCTTTAGATAGACAGACAGCAGAAGAAAATGAAGGTTGGAGAGTTAGGGAGTGGTTGCTTGTAAGCTACATGGAGTCCACAATGACTAGCTGCTGTCAAGAGGAGTTGTTGCAAGTGGGACGTACGGCACATAACGGCGCGCAAGGAGAGAGAAGAGTGACCAGCAATATAGTCGGACTGAGACTTCAGTTACTAGTGGATCCTACGGTGGCACTTAATAGCTCCACAAACCATCTGAGCTGTGACGCAAGCAATCTAAGAGAATGAACATTGTAAGAAAGAAGCGACTCCTACGGAGCGCCGGATATCCGCAGAGTTAAATGGAAGCTATGTCGACTAGCTGCTGCTAAGCAGAGATAGTGGCTCTAGGAAAGAGTGAACCAGTGGCTGGTGTAGCCATAGTATTAAGACGTTTGTCCACTATTGGATACCTACAGTTTCGATGAAGAAATCAACATGCGAGCGAAGCTTAAGAGAGACAGACGGCAAAAGAAAATGAGGGTTGGAGAGTCAGGGAGTGGCTACTTGTAAGCTACATTGAGCCAACAATGACTAGCTATTGTCAAGAAGAGTTGAGGCGAGTAAGATGAACGACGGATAATGGCGCGCTAGGAGAGAGAAGACTGACCAGCAATAGAGTTTGGGCTAAGCCTTCAGTAACTATTGGATCCTACGGTGGCACATAATAGGTCGGCAAACCATCTGAGCTGTAGAGCAAACATTCCAAGTGAATGAATATTGTAAGAAGGGAGGGACTCCCACAGAGCTCCGGATATCCGCAGAGTTAAATGGAGGCTATGGCGACTAACTGCTGCTATGCAGAGATATTGGCTTTGGAAGAGAGTGAACCAGTGGCTGGTGTAGCCGTAGTATTAAGACGTTTGTCCACCATTGGATACCTACAGTTTCGGTGAAGAAATCAACATGCGAGCGAAGATTAAGAGAGACAGACGGCACAAGAAAATGAGGGTTGGGGAGTCAGGGACTGGCTACTTGTAAGCTATATGGAGCCAACAATGATTAGCTATTGCCAAGAAGAGTTGACCAGAGTAGGATAACGGCGCGCTAGAAGAGAGATGGATAGCTAGCATTGGAGTTCGGATTAAGCCTTTTGTTACTAGTGGATCCTACGGTGGCATATAATAGGTCAACAAAACATCTGAGCTGTGCCGCCAGCAATCCAAGAGGATGAACATTGTAAGAATGGAGCTACTCCTACAGATCTCCGGATATCCGCAGAGTTAGATGGAAGCTATGGCGACTAGCTGTTGCTAAGCAGAGATAGTGGCTCTAGAAAAGAATGAATCAGTGGCTGGTGCAGCCATAGTATTAAGACGTTTGTCCACTATTTGATACCTACAGTTTCAATGAAGAAGTCAACAGACGAGCGAGGTTTAAGAGAGATATACGGCAGAAGAAAATGAAGGCTGGAGAGTCAAGAAGTGGCTCCTTGTAGGCTACATGGAGCCAACGATGTCTACCTATTGTCAAGAAACATTGAGGCGAGTAAGATGAACGATGGATAATGGCGCGCTAGAAGAGTGGTGAATGGCAAGCATTGGAGATGGGATTACGTCTCCAGTTCCTAGTGGATCCTACGGTGGCACATAATAGGTCAACAGAACATCTGAGCTGTGAAGCAAACATGCTATGATAATGAACATTGTACGAATGGAGCTACTCCTACAGATCTCCTGATATCCGCAGAGTTAAATGGAAGCTATGGCGACTAGCTGTTGCTAACGTTGCATATACGTTGCATATACGTTGTTCACTTTTCCTTCTTTTTACCGGCTGAGCTTCGCTTTAGGTACACACGAGCCGAGAATATCGTCACTTCTCTATCGACACTACTCTACAATTATATTTTACTCGACCATCTGGGATCCTTGCACTATTGTTGCCTGATGTATTATTGCAATATTTGGCAGGCTGATTAGCTCGTTACATAGGGTCTCAAGCGCACGACGCACCAATTAGTCTTTTACGCTATCGGTACTGATCCTAGTCTTCAATCGTGAACGCATGAACACTTTTCTATGGTTCCTGTTACAATTTCCACAAAACGGCCGTACAGCTACACCTACTAGATCATGCCTCCATGGGTGTGCCACGCACAGCCGAGAATAAATATATATTTATGATGTATTTATTTCATCAGTTAGCAGGTTCTGGGAGCAAGAGCCGTTAGGTGGGAAGCCATGTTGCTCTGGTGCTATCACCGTGTGCTGTTCCAGCTACCGCATGAGTGCTTCTGGGATGATAGCCCCATAATCTTGGAAAACCAGGTAGCTTTCTTGGAGGTAACTGGTCGGGTCGATGCTATTATCTTTGTGAATAGGAGTGAAGACCCTTCGTTTCTATAATGTGGGGACATGGTTCTCCTCCATATAACACTTAAAGAATATATCCAGAGGTTTCCGCCAGCTCGATAGCTGCTGCCTGTAAAGGCTTCGGGCGAATGGTATTAACACCAGGCAAGCTGTGGAGACCCAGGAACAACAGCTTCGTTACCCCATTTTCTGCGGTAAGTGGGCCATTGGAGGAAGCTGCCGGTAGGACAATAAAATCTGGGAAAACCGGTGGGCCCGTTACGTTCCGGAACATATGTGAGTAACGGAATCAAAAGATAGCTGCAGCTTTCGTGGCTGATGGCGTGTACCTGTCAGCTGTGACCAGTGCCGGCTTTCCGCTCTGCGCCTTAACCAGGCCATCAAGATGTTTGTATTAAGGTATGCGGATTGCGCAATATCATTTCATAAAACCCTGCTGTGGAGTCGCATTTTCCCGGCGCAAAAAGCTCACACCGAATTTACGCCGTGCCAAGTAGACAGTAAGGGGCATGTAATTCGGGTAGTTCTTAGGAGCACACCATGCTAAGTCCTTAAAGGACATGCTTTTACGTGTTATGCTAGGCAGAAACGAATTGCTTATCTTCTGAGAATGGAAGGATTTCTGTTTACAGGCGTGCGTTATCAGTGTGCTAAATGTCCTTGTGAAAGTGGCCCAGGCGATTTCTGTGGGGCACTAAGTTAAGAAGATCCAAGATACCTCCTTAATAAGCGGGGCTGCTGCCTTGTTTTAGGGCGTGACGGTATACCTGTTATCATCTAATACTGAAGAATGTTCGGCATAACATACATATTTAAACAGTTAAGTGCCACGGTCCATGCAACCCTGTGCTGTGCTTGTGATTAGTCCGTTGGCTATGAGTTCGCTATCAGTTCGCATAGGATAAAGTATCGACGGTTTGTTATCAATTCCAAACCTAGTGAGTGAGGTCTTGTGCTGGTACAGTAAGTAGCTGTAACTTACCTTTTGTAAACAGGCTTTGAACTGCATACTAGCAATCATCGCTATTCCGAGCTCGTGCACATCAACGTCGCCTACGATGGGATTGTGACTGCATGGCTTGCTCAAAGATGCCTGCGAAACGTGAGGCAACCTGGTGGATGCTTGTTTTATGACCATAAACAGAGTTACTATAATTAGCCCGGTTCGAGGTATACTGAAGTGTACTTCATAAATTTATTTGCTAGATGGTGCACGGTCGCTTGTAAAGAAAACCTGTTGCGAGTATTAACCGGTCCCCTAGTACAGGAGTACGTACTTACCAACTAACTACATCGCTGTTAGTGAAAAGTTTCGCCCAGTTATCTAGTCTGGACCTGCGCATCTTGCGCTTCAGATGATATCCACGCAGGAACTCAGACCTACTTCGTTCAAGTGCTCGAGAAACTTGATGCCCCTGAGCCCCTACATATACTTATACCTATCTCTCAGGTCACCGCCTAGTCTGCTCCGTTCCAGTGCGCCTGCTAAAGCAATCCAGACGTTCAATACAAGACTCCTCACACTGGAGTTTACTTCTATTTGTGGCTAGTCTTTGTACCTGCTCTAAGTAACCGACGTTTTTTCAAAAGTAAGTTGCGCAAGCCAGAACACAAGTAAAATCAAGTCGAGTCAAGTCAAAGTAAGCTTCATGGTCCAGATAGGCACAAGTTCAACATTTTACATTATCACCTGCGGATTAAGTACAAGGGCAGATTGACAAAGGTAAATTTTCGGAAATGTACATAGACAAGGGAAAAGGGCGCAATGGTGTCACCCGAGTAAAGAGCCGGCGTACTTGCACACTGACGTAATATCGATAAACCGAATCCGCGTGGGTTTATTAAGCCGACAGTGCATAAGTTCCTGAGGTCAATTCTTCTTAATGGTTTGTACATCGCCATAAGTTAGTGACCAAAACCAACCGAACACGAACAGTGCGCACTAGCAGGACCGTGCATCCAAAATGCTGGCCTTGTTGTCCCCGGAAATACTTTGGACTTGAGCTCTGTCAACATATTCCTAGGGAACACAGTACATCCGCGGTAGCTAAAGAAAAAGGACGTTAAATATATCGGCTGCTGCCTACCTCAAGGCATTGCAACACAACCAGCTACGTTCGGCCGCACCATTGTTTTGCACTACCGCAGAAAGGCCCCGGTCTAGTGTAACACAACGCCCACCCGAGACAAAAATTTTCCTGTCGTCCTCGGTTAGCAGTACCTTGGCACTACGCAGAAGGCATGAAACCGTCTACCAAAACAAGGCCCTAGGCTGTTGGGTGACGCTTGGGACACTACTCGGCAAACAATGACAGAGAGACGTGGCGCGACTGAGCCCAACGCGCATTATGCAGGCAACAAAACTAGGAAGCGCATCAACCGGGTCGAGTAATGGTGCAGCAAGGTAAGCACAAAAACAATTTAAATAAATAAATAAATGGTGTATTTTGGTTAAAACGAGACACACCTTCAAAGGCGTGATCAAATATGCATACAAGCATAGCTTCTATGGAATAGTAAAACATTTATTTTTAAGGAAAAGAATAAACGAAAAGATGTAGTCCATACGAGTGAGCATATTGTTAGATAATAGTCAGACCAAGGAACATGACGGCGACGTGGCGCGCAAAAATCAGCCATAACCGTTGCGTCAATACACAAATTGGAGGTAGTTTCGCCATGTAGTGATCCACGAGCACAGGAGCCCAAACAAGGTTTTGGTGCAATCAAGGACCATTACGAAGTGGGGATGATCGGTGCTCCGTCAAAGCTTTCTTCACAGTGAAATCAGTTGCTTCGGTTAGATGAAGGAGGCTGAGGACTGCGTCGGAGTGAAATGATTAGCTGTGCATTTATTTGGTGGCGTTCCATTCGCCACGTTGCAGCGTCGTTAAGCGGACATTTGTGGCTTTGTATAGGGAGAAGGCTTGCCAGACGAAAACACACCACGTCCTGGAACACTGCCGCAGCTTCTGTTGAACACTAGTGCTAGTCATCTATACAACATATTGACCGGTTTTGCACTCTATTATTCGCAGTCGGTTAACAGCCAAAATTCTTCCTTGGTTGGCCGAATGGCTTAGTAATGATCCGGCAGCAGTCGTCGACGCCGGTCAACGGTGCAAAATATTCGCAGCGTCGAATGATGAATGATGTAGATTAGTAAACACGTTGTTAATAGACGCAGGCTTTTTCTGTTATATTCTTGTCCGGCTCGCGAATTGTGTCCAACTATCCACGCTGGGCATGTCATGGGGAACGTGAGTGCAGTTGTTTTTGTGGCTGAATATGTCTAAACAGGTGAGAATGTCATCATCCGCAAAGTGGATGCTGAATTCCTTCAAATGTAAGTGCGATTATCTCCATGGCAAAGTGAAAACTCTATGGAATGCCATCGGAAAAGCCACTTATACGAGCGCGACGCTGTCCGTGAAATGACATCAGAAAAGCTCCAGGTAACTGGATAATCGGAGTGTTTTGGGCAGTGAAGGTAATCACACAAGATTTGTTTGTCTTCGGTTGTGGAACAGAAGATCCGTGTAAATATATTATTCCAGGTGAGTAAGTCGATCTACTGCGAGTATGAGGCGAGCTAAATCCTTTTGTTTAGACCCCTAAAGGTAGCGTCTCCAGGGTGGTAGAAAGAGCTCTATTTGGAACGATGTGTGGGTTCTTCATCTCCAGGAGAAAGTATCAAGCGTTTAAAACAGCTGGTTATTGAGGAGTTATCAATCAATCCCCGTGGATAAACCTTCCTGCTTTGGGTCAACGCGTGCTGTCAAGAAAACAAGTGGGGGTTTTGAAGTTTAAACTCCTTAAAAGCCCTGTCTAGAAATACAGAGAGAGCATGTTGTCCGGTACACTACAAGAGCCTCACCGTATAAGGCTAATGGATGGAAACCTTTAATGGAGCTGTATGTGAGTGTAAACGTGTGCTGAGCGTTGGTGCAAATAGTTGCGGGGGATTGAACACGGGCTTCTAAGATGGATTGTGCAACTGCGTTCGCTACGTCCAGGCTTTTGGTACTTATTAGTTGTGGTTATTATGTGGACCAGAATGCATCATCGGAGGCCGTTGAAGTGGGCTATTCGGACTGCAGGAGCTAGCTATTCCAGAAGAACGGCGAACAATATATTCCTCCGCTGCAGGCCTGACGGTGCGCTTGAGTGGTTTCACACACCCCACCAAACTCCAGAGCACGGTACTCAGCCACATAATAAACCTGTTCGTTCTCATCCGTAACGCGTAGACAGACGTTTGAAGACCCATCCGGTCTTAGCCGTACTCGGCCTAGGGCGACTGACTCTGCTTTAGGCCAGGAAGTGGCCTTGAGCCGGTTAGCGAGTCACTCGGGGGCTTAGTTGAATCGGTTAGCGATTCACACGTGGGTTGCTTTGGGCTGCTTAGACGGTAAATTGAGGGTTGCCTCGGTAATTCCTGTCTGAATTTCTGATAGTTAGCACGTAGAGTGGGTATGGGTCAGGGGAAGTGGCTTGACGCCGGAAAGGGAACATTGTTTGCATGATAAAAGCAAACACGCGTTTATAGATTTCAAAATGTTTTGAAGCCTTTGGTGATTTTGCAAAACGTTTGCGGACGCGACCCATGCTTAGCACTAAAGACGAAAACGGCGTGTTAATAGCAATGGCAAACTTTTGCAAGGTTTGTAAAAAGGGACCGGACGTTTGCAATTTCTGATCTTCCGTAGGCAGCCTTGTGTTAAGATGGGTTGGGTAGATGGTTTGAGACAGGCGTATTGGACGTATGCCCATATATAGGAAGAACACAAACCTGGGCGGGAGCATACTCCACTATGAGAGAGTTGAAACCAATTCTCCCAGCAACTTATGCGTTGCGCTGTAAATCAGCCCTGCTGGTGCGCATTGCAAGTCAGCCTTGATGCTGCTGAGGAAGCTTAAGGGTACGAGCGTAACGGTTGCGTCCCAGCTAAGGTCCAAGGATACGCAGCGAAAGCATTTTAGCGGTCTATGGTAGACTTCAACTAAACGGTTTGCTGCTGGATGTTACGCTGTGGGATGAAAGCAGCGGCGGCCTATAAAGCCGCAAAAGGTAGCGAGCTGTAAAGATTCGAAGGTCTTTTCTCGGTCAGTTATAATGGTAGATGCGTATCGGTAGTGCCGTACCCCCGGTATACGAAGGCTCGAATAACCACCTCAGCTATGCAGCCCGTTACACGAATGGCTTTTAGCTACCAGTTAAAACGGTCGACACACGTTAGCAGATACACGAACCCCCGTGAAGGAGGCAAGGGAACCACGGGTTACAAGGTTACATGCGTGAAACGAGCGCCCGGGGAGGGAAGTGAAAGAAGAGGACTATGGGTTCGACGATCCGTTTGGCGTGCTGGCAGGCACGAGCCCAGATAAGAACACCTTTGTTTACGCGTGGCCAAACGAAGTTTTCGGTGACTACTTTTAAAGATGCATGGAGACCGGGATGGGCTTGCGAGTGCATTGCGTTAAAGCCTATGGTTCCAAAAGAGACGGGCTCGGGCTTCTGGGACAAGCTGTGAAGGTGTCACTGTGGATGGCCCCTTCCGCGTTTTGGAGAGGAACACGTTGCGCATGCAGTGAAGTGGACGGCAGAGTGCGTTGTATGTTTTCAGTCTGAGGCTCAGCCGATGCCACAGCTGTGGTCAACAATAGGCAATGACTGGAGAGCGAGGTTGACGCGTGAGAGAGTGTCGGCAACGAGTATGTCGAGACATGGGACAAGGCGTATGTCGGCAGGGAACTGCGTGACAAAGGCCAGGTGTCTTCGTTCCTGTGGTGAAATTTGCGCATGTAGCATCGAAGGCGAAGATGGGGGGCCGGTGTTCAGTGCAGACCTGCAAGTGCGATCTTCGCGTGTGTGTCGAGGGACGAACGCCTAGGTAAAGGCAAGCACTTCTCTACCAAACATGCTGAGGCGGTATTCCTCTGGCTGCAGAGGCTTAAAGAAGAACCCAAGGGGTTGCCAATGCCTACCAACTTGTTGTTGGACTACGGCTCCTACCGCGATGTCTAAAGCTTCAGCCGTAATGACCAAAGGTGCAGCCGATTCGGAACGAGCGAAGAGGGCTATGTCGAAGATAGCTTTCTGAGCTCAGTGAAGGCTGGTCGTGCCAAATCCGAGAAGACAAACGTACGCTCATTCCCGCTGAGTAGGTCAGTCGGAGGCTGCATGATTTGCGTGCTGCGCGGAATTAAGCCTGGATAGTAGTGGAGCCAACCACAAAATCGGCCCAGGTGCGTAAACGGCGTCGGGGATGGGAAGTCCTTGCTTGCCTGGATATTATCAGGAAGGACTAAGATGTCAAACCATAAAAAGAGGTGGCCTAGGAATTCTACAGTTACTTTACCGACCTCGCACTCAGTCGGGTTGGTTGTAACACCGCGTTGGGTCAAGCTCTGGAAAAGAGTGCGATGGTGGCAGAGGTGCTCCTGTACCGATGAACTGGTGGGTTAAATATCGTCGTGGTAAGAATTAGCGAAGTCTAGACCACCAGAGACATCGTGGTTAAAGCTTTGGAAGAGTTTTGCAGCAGTGCACAGTCCAAATGGGATTCTTAAAATGTCAAGCAAGCCGATGGAGTGCTAACTGCTGGGTTGGTTGTCATTTGCTCCTACAGGTATCTGGTGATAGGCACGTACCAGCTAGAGTTAGCTGGCTATTCTCTTACCCCCGAAGCGTGCCTAAAGTCCTACTTGTGCGGCATGGGTTACCTACCTGGGACGGTAGCCTATTGTGTGCTGTATTCATCGCAAGAGCGCCAGTAACCAGCGGCGGAGAAGACCAAAAGCTGTCAAAAGGCGGATTATTCCTATTTCGAGCATGTGCGCAAACACCACCCTAGCTACCTCAAGTTTCTCGGGCGATAGTCAGCGTGGACAGCATGAGACAAGTGGGCCATTCGTCCGTAGGTAGTGAGAGACTTGGGATGCCACGGACAAAGCTGCGTTCCTTAATTGAACGAGCTTGAAATGCTGTGAAAAGACGTTGGCCGCGTCTGGTGCAGCCTGGGTAATGACATAGACCGGGACGGTGGATGCCACCTTGGCGGTGTTGCCACGTAAACTGAGTTTCGTTGCCGTGTCGACTATCATCTGATTTTTCTCATCTTCCAATAGGTCGAAGTGCTTGAGAAGTCAATGGCTATGGTGGCATGTAGGACCCAGCAATGGTGGATACCCAGCGGAACTAGCGCCCTGGACCCAGCTCCAGCGTTAGCTACCGAGGACCGCAGGTAGCTACTGGCGTACCATTGGCGGCACTTAGGCTTATCGACAAAAAACAGTTGGCCTACCTGTGGAAAGGGGATGAGGCGGACCTCTGCCCCGGGATCAAATAATAACTCTGTATCGGAATCATAAGCCATAATGTATACGAGACGACTTTGGGCTTTGCTGACAACATTAGTTGCCATTAACTACATGCATAATTAACACCTTATACCCGACAAAGCCAGGCACGGCTTTTAGGCGGCCGGAATCTTTTCCTGTTTCGCAGCCGAGAAACTGTATGGTTGCTCGCACCTTCAGGCTTTGTAATAAAAACGCGCGTGGTGAAATCAAAAGCCTGCATCGCTGCGCTTCGTGCGACGGGGTGATGCGCTAGAGCGGCTCCTCTGCTTACCGTCTAGGAAGAGTTTTACGACCTGGCATTGCCGTGACACTAGTTGCGATGATAAGTCATCGATTGCTGACGGCTCGCTGGGGCTGCGATGGGGCTAAGTCGAATGCATGTTTTAGATCCCTTCCTTGGCTGATGTCGTTCAATGGCACACACGGCTAGTGCTGCAACTCCTGCGAGAGGCGAAGGGCTTGTGACGCCGAGGCTGCCTTGTGTTATCTGAATGACGTTGCACCCTCATTTAGCGGCCAATCCTCCGTCCATGCAGGAACTTCCAAGGAGCTGTTAAGTCTGTTGCCACAAAGCTGAAGGCATCGTCTCTCCTCGCTGTAGATCCTTAAACAGTGGCTACACTCGGACATCCTTGATGGTAGTGCTTCGCTGAATCATCATCTGTACAAAGTCGCGTATTTCGCCCCGGACGGCGAAAGCTAGGATGTCGCTTACCTGGGTAGATACACTTAACGGGAGCAGTGATATAACGATGATATTTAGCATAAGCAGCAGAAATCATATAATTGTACAAGGTGGATTGTAAATGTGCGAGCCATAACAACGGGTCATTCTCCCAAAAATATAGGGTGTCTAGCTCTGTCGCAAATACCACGCACGCAGATGGATTTTCATGAGAACTATATTCCTTGCGAAATGAAAATTATGTGTTGCTGTAGCGGACAAATAATCTACTTCCTGTAGCAAGCAAATTAGGCAAAAGCCGATGAAATGAGCACAGAAATCGTGTTATGCAGCTTTGTTACACAATAAATTAGTTCGTAGGATTCTTTGGTTCTGTAATCGTTGCTTTAACCATCGTGTAGCCATTTCCATTCAGAAATTGCAAGAGAGAAAGAAGGGGCATCATTTATGCGGGCTAACATGGATTCCCACTATTTCGTGACTACTCAATCAGCCGCAAACAGAAAATCGTGGAAAGAGTAAAGGAATGCAGCCAAAAAAGGGTGTCCATGGGAAAATCAAGATAACACAAAGCAAACTTAGGTCATTGCCTACGTCTTACCAAGGTAAGGCAAGACCGCCAACAAAGTCTACCAGTGTTGCAAAGGTTTGGTTTCAATCGTCGGATGGCAGAAGCTTCAGCGAAACAAGGCAAGCTCGCGCTGTTTGGTCTGCTGATAACCTTCAATGCGTCACGTGCGTTTTTCCACAAGGTACAATCGAGCAGATGCTGAGCGATGGAGCTGGCAGGGAGTTTAAGTCCACTACTTGCCAGGTTCCATGGAATATATCACATGCTCCTAGTTGATAGCCTTCGCTCGGTTCGACCAATGTACGTGCTACCGCAAGTACAGGTAAACTGGTAAACACATGAGGCGGTAACCTGAGCTTGAGGCCTATCCAAGTTGGATTCATTGAACAGATTACTGGTTTGATGCAACAACACGAGCTCAGGTGCAGAGTAGCACCTTGCAATGGCTTGGTGTAAGCGGTAGCACATTCTACTGTCGTTCTGTTCCCCTTTGTATGGTTGCATGATTAAGACTTTTCCTTTGGAACAGTCGAAGTTTGTCAGCGAACTCAAAAGTGTCTTTTAGACTGTGCACCGCTAGCTAGCACGTACAGGCTCGAGTCGCAGTGCCAACCATTTTGCCAGTTTCTGGTGCGGCGCCGCAACCATTGAAAGGATAGGACGCAGTGGAAGCTCTTCTTTGTATAGTTTCGCAATCCATACACACCTGGAAGTCCTGAGCCGCGGGTGCGGAGTTCCACCTTAGTTTTAAATAAATAAATATATTTTATTCTCGATAAAGCGAGACACTTTTATTGGGCATGATCAGCATATTACAATATTGTACATGATAACAGAATAAGCAGCAGTAACAGCGGGAGTGTTACATTTGGAGACAGTAGTGTGGGCCCATGTGGTCCAAAGGTTATATGAAGTCTGTGCACACAGACTGCGAGAGGTAGAGATAATAATATGGTATGTGGATGAGGAACTAGTCCGATGAGGTCCAGTACGCAGTGGGTCAGGTGATTGAAGTATGTGGAAATGGGTGCAAAATACTTAAGCATAGTGGCAGGTCACTAAACAGATATGTAGGCGTGTTCGTGCGAGAGCAGATATATGCAAAGAACTTGTAAAGGTGATATCGATCAACTTGCCAGGGTTAGGGGCGGTGACTTTATTGAGTGGCGAGTCACATCCGCCACGTCTCAGTGTTGTTAAACGGACATTTTTGTCTTTTTGTAGGGAAAACGCTTGCCAGACGAAGACCCTACACGTCCTGGAACACTGCCGGCTGGTGATATAACATTGACAAGCTTGCATCTGATCATGCCTCAACTGGCGTACCTCGCATAGTCGAGAATAAATATTTATTTATTTATTTATTACCCTCGCGGATATTCGCAGTCAGGTAACGCCAACTTGTTACCCGTGGCCGTGTAGTCGTCTACGGAGTCGAGTGTAAGTGGTTGGATCTGTTGAAGTCGGACGTCTCAGGTGGCTTGTATTGAGTAGAGCAGTTTTCTAGGTTCTTTAGTGTGTCAGGATTGTGAAGTGCAGGTTTTTCTTTGCTCTTTATTGATTCCGTGCCCATGGGAGCGTCGCAGGTATGCATCGATTATTCCCTGTTTGTGTAGTGTTCGTAGCTCACGCGCTGTCAACTTCTCTACTTTTTCCTTTCTGTCCTTTTGTGCCAGATCTCCAAGGAATCTACCTTCATTCGCGAGCACCGAATGCATCATTTGAAGCTAAGCGCTTTTACTCATGAGGACAACGCCAGCGCCTTTATCAGGTTTCAGTAACACAACATTCTCATTTCGGGGCAGCCGTCGCAATGAATCGAAATGTTTCATTTGTGAAAACACATGACTTTTCTACCTCTGTGTTGACAAACTGTTTAGTCAAGCCCACTGCCTTGACTTTAAAACAACTACTCGCCTCTGCAGTTGGCGGTTAGGCCAGAAAGTTGCGCTTGTAGGTGTGCAAACTGTGCTTCAACCCCATGCGTTCGCATTTACCAGGGGAACAGCGAAATTGAAGCCCACCGATAGCGCGTGGATTTGGTGGTGACTGAGCGTTAGGAAACTCTTGTGTTACTGAAACCTGAGAAAGGGGCCGGCGTCGTCCTCATGAGTAAAAGTGCTTAGTTTCAATTGACGCATTCGGTGCTCACGAATGAGTGTAGATTCTTTGGAGATCTGACATGGAAGGAAAGAACGTAAATAGTAGAGAAGTCGATAGCGCGTGAGCTACGAACACAACACAAGGAGGAACTAATCCATGCAAAAATATGGTGGAACTCCGCACCCGCGGCTCAAAACTTCCATGTGTGTATGGATTGCGAAACTATACAAAGAAGAGCTTCCACTGCGTCCTATCCTTTCAATGGTTGCGGCGCCGCACCAGAAACTGGCACGATGGTTGGCACTGCGACTCGAGCCTGTACGTGCTAGCTAGCGGTGCACAGTCTAAAAGACACTTTTGAGTTCGTTGACAAACTTCGACTGTTCCAAAGGAAAAGTCTTAATCATGCAACCATACAAAGGGGAACAGAACGACAGTAGAATGTGCTACCGCTTACACCAAGCCATTGCAAGGTGCTACTCTGCACCTGAGCTCGTGTTGTTGCATCAAACCAGTAATCTGTTCAATGAATCCAACTTGGATAGGCCTCAAGCTCAGGTTACCGCCTCATGTGTTTACCAATTTACCTGTACTTGCGGTAGCATGTACATTGGTCGAACCGAGCGAAGGCTATCAACTAGGAGCATGTGATATATTCCATGGAACCTGGCAAGTAGTGGACTTAAACTCCCTGCCAGCTCCATCGCTCAGCATCTGCTCGATTGTACCTTGTGGAAAAACGCACGTGACGCATTGAAGGTTATTAGCTGACAAAACGGCGCGAGCTTTCTTTATTTGCGACACAGGTAAAAGGAGTTGATCGTTCCGACGCAGCTACTTAACTACTAGTGACTCGCCTGCCAGTTCGTTCAAATTTAATGGATGCTACCATTGCGCACGCAGTCATTTGTTATCTGGACAGCTTTTGTTACATTGCTCAACTGCAGCACGGCTTCTACCAGAATCGCACGTGCACAACCAATCTATTGGTAGTACAATACAGCTGGACCGGAAATATGTACTCTGATACGAGCGGTGATGCGGCTTTCCCTGATTTCTCTAAGGCATTCGACCGGTTGGACCAGCGTATACTTCTCACCAAATATCAAGTTTGTGACACTGGGGTCCCTCTTCTCTGGTGGATCTGCAACTGTCTCTGGCACAGGCGAGTGGCGGTGAGAGTACATGTAACCATGTCAGATCCAATTCAAATTGAATGCAGTGTGTCACAGAATGCGTTATGTGTGCCCCCTCTATGTTCGGTCTCCCTAAACGATCTACTGATACAAACTGGGTAAAACCGTTTAATCAACGCCGATGGCATCAAAGCTTGGCAAGTAAGCAGAGCTCCAGAAAACGTTGTCTGGCTTCACATCGACCTTTTACGAGATTTATGGGTGGTCGGTCAAAAATCGCTTTTCCTTCCATGTGGTGGATTGTCGCGTACTCCATTTAAATCTTCGAATGGTTTAGACATATAAGCTGCGAGATCAGTGCAAGCAACACTGTTCTCTCTGTAAGTATCTAGGTGTGTTGTTTCAGGAAGATCTAGGCTGCCCGGAGCAGTCCAAGGAGGCATCGGAGAAGGGGATCCAAATTGTGTGGCTTTTACGGATAGCTTTTGGACAATCCGCCCCGTCGATTTTCGGCCAAATTCTTCGCGCGTATATACAGCCATATGTTAAATATGGAATTCAAGCATTGCACCCATGGCTAAAGAGTAATCTCACGACCTTGGATCTTCCACAGCGGTGGCGACCAAATATATCAAAGGGCTGAGCTATTTGTCATATGGACAGCGTCTCAAAGTGCTCTGCATTTACAGCGGACGGAAGCCACGTTTGCGTGGCGACCTAATCATGATTTACCAAATATTAAACGACACTAAGCGCCCCTGCCATCACCAATTGAAGCCGAGTCATAACAGGTAACTGAGTCGTCATCATCACAAGTTACCAGAACTAAACCCTCGGTTGAGATGTCGAAGAAACTTCGCCCTGCGTGTTTGCCACACGTGGATTATCCTATCAGAAGCACTTATTTTAGTCCGCACGTTAGTCTGTTTCGAACCACGTGACGATAGCGCACTGACCACACTACACCACCTTACATACTCCAAACGAGCCAAACAAACTGCCGAAAAACAAAAAAAACAAACCCACCTACATTTTTGTACGGTACCCACACCATAACTTTGCCTGGTACATAAAACGGACGGGAAAGCAGTAATAGGCAAGCTCGCAATTTGAATATAATCAATAAGTCTATGGCCATTTTTACCTTTATTTTGTTCATCCCGAACCGATCATTCGTTGGGAGATGTCAAGCTTAGGCTTTTACCTCGCAATATACTACTGATAACTGATTATTATAACAGCTGGCATTGGTTAGCGTTTAAGGGCAATTTTCATGAATAGGACCACTTGCCGCAGTGCCCAGCTCTTTGGACAATGTACCCTTATCACTCTAACTAATGAGTGTTACGTCGTCCGTAACAAAAGATTGGGTGGCTTTTCATCAGACCCGAAAACCTATTTTACCCTATGGGTAATGTAAAGCTCGAGCCAAGATTGTCATCAAGTACAATGTTCCATCGTAAACGGTTTGCAACCGGACAAAAGTATATATAGTATACGTGCATGCTGCGCGGAAGGGGTCTGTTAAAGGGGCGGAACTTCGTCTTGGATGCGTCTCGTTTGGAAGACCAAGGGGAAACCAACTTTCATGCAAACCGCTTCCCCGTTCAATGTAGTTTACGAAGATTAGCCAGCAGCATGCGCAGCATATATATACAAACAGCGCAACAGCTATATAATTAAACAAAAATAAATTTAAACCGTAAACATTTATTGTTTTTTAAACGCACTATTTATGTTATATTATTAACGCGGGTTCGTCGAAGTCTCTCAAGGCCATCATTTTTCCCGGCTTTGCCGCTAGTGGACTAAACTTGGAACACTAACTTGTCCACCATTGGGTACTTTGGTTGTCAACTTGTAGTATCATTGAATAAAAGTCTTTCACATATTTTTGTTGGTACCTCTGAGGCGATTGGTTATGGATGCCCATGGGATACTTTAGGCGTCACTTAGTCGTTTTCGAAGATTGTTCCGGGTTGAAGTATGTACATTATTTTTTATCACTCGCTAGAAAAAGACATGTAAATATTACATTCGAACCAGATCATGATGCAATCCGCAAGGTAGCATTTTAAATGTTCTATCGTAATTTCACTAGAACTTAGTTGTCAGACTCTCTGATGAGGAAGACCTCTACTTCTTATATTCCCTCTCTATATCTGATGAGGATTTTAACTGGTAAACGTATGGTATACTTGTCAGTGTTTAGCATCAAAGCTCAACAGGGTCTGTTAGTTGATTTTGAAGGATTTAGCCAGAAAGTTGTTGACCTCCTTGATCTGTGCTTCAAGCAAGAGAATAGTGCAAACCCGAAGTGCGACTCCTTGTTTCTTTTCAATAAGATTTAGGTACCTTTTGAAGTTTCTTTGTTTCCCGTCGAAGGATCATACTGGCGTTTTCCAGATAGTTGAGGCTACGAACTTCAAGCATCTCGTTCACCTGAGTCTAACTTTGATTGCTGGCGACAGCGAGACGCTAAAATCATACCTGGTGGGACAACTGAAAACTTTGAAAGTATGGTTCCTTTTCTGTTCCTGATGATTTACAGAACGAAAGCAGGGCAAGAATATCATGTCTGGAGCGCTCCTTAGCAGAAGCGACAGCTTCCTTGTCCTTACTAGAAGAAGTATTGTTTTTTAAATATTGCCGATTTTCCTAGAAACTGATTTTGACATCCAGTGACTTTGACGGTTACAAATCAGAAAGTTTGAATAAGGAAAGTAATCTTAGGCGCAGCTATGAAGAGAAACTGGCTTCTGCGGAAGAAAAGCTCGCAGACGTACGTTCTGATTGACCTACAAATGTTTTGCCACCCAGTCAGAGTCCCGCCATCGGATTTTACTTGAGAGCGAACGAGAACTTGCGGCAAAGGCATGCGAAAAGATTCGAAGCGAACTTGGCGCAAAACTAGACGCTTTGAAACATGAAGTTCATGTGAGTTTTGTTCCCGGGGTTTTCGCGTGTAAAGATCGGCATTAAAACTTGCTGCTTTCTTGAGATCTAACTTGGCCTAATATAGCTATCCTTTTAACCTTCATCGTGCTACATAGTTTGGACTCCTGTTCTCCTATCTAGCACCCGGGTGCTAGAATCAATGTGCCCTAACGTTTGGTAGCAGCCACTACCAAATGTTCCGGCGTACCTTTTCCGTCTTCATTGTTTCTGGCTCCTGTGTTCATGCTCATTTTCGTGACCTTTTGAGTATTAAAATCCTGATCGACCGTATCTTTTGCACAGAACACGTTTGTTCACTGTGGTTTAGTTGAACGAATGGACGCTCAAATTTAGTCACTTGATGTATCCCCTCTTGCTCGGAGTATTCATGTACTGTTATCAAGTAATTTGCCCCTAACTAACATATGTGAAAGCCATTTCATGTGCGCACGCCGTTATTTCCTGCGCTACTTATTCATCCATTATTTTGGAACTACGTTGAAATCACTTTTCCAAATCACCATACTATCCCTGTCCGTTAAAGGTAGCGTAGGTCACCTCAGCTAATTCAAGTGTTTTGTCTATGTTGTACCGTTTGCTGTGTATCCTTTAGCGCAAGAACCTAGTTAATTACGTTTGTAGTCGCAATGCGGCTGGACCTTAGCCTGGTGTGGTCGTTTGCGTGACTAAACAGTCCGTTGAGCTGTGCTGGGCGGTACTTTCTTCATATTCGGAGTCACCCATAGCTTGTTTGTTAGTGGCTACGTATTAAACAAAAATCTGTCTCTTGATCCTCCAGCTCCGGGGTTCAAATAGACGTGGCTTCTTATTCCTCAAAGTGAACTCTATATAGCCCACTGTTTAACTCGCGCTACCTCGCAAGCAGATCCGGTTGCGAATTGTAATCTTTCTTCTCTGTGGGTCTTAGCAATATAACAGTATGCTGCCCGCGACACAACTGAAATGTTTGTTGCCTCCAGATGAAGTTTTGATATACCATCTGATTCTGACCACGAAACGCAATGAGCTTTTCCTCAAACTATTTCTTAGGCTTTGGCATCCGCATAGGATAACCAACAGCGCCCTGTCTGTTGCATCGAGCTGGTGGATGCTGGCGAGGATGTTACTGCTCAAGCCTTACAGTTTTCTTATTCTCCATATTACGAGTTTTTAACTTTACCATTCCATTCCAAGTTCACTTTTCTATCTCTGTTTCCATCCCCACTTGGTTATCCCCCACCTTACTTCGATTCTCGCTTGTTTTATAGTTCCAACTCAGACAATCACTTGCCACTTGTCGACAAGTCCATGTCCAGTCGTGCGGACAACCTCATCTCATACTTCTGTATGGCGCCCCCGGTCCTTGCTAAGACTAGCCTGCATCAACATGCGCACTTAGTTACAGGTCGCTAAACTTGCCCGAACACTAGAGACCCTGTGGATCGAAATCTGTTGCTTATTGCGACCGCGCCTACATGACTCGGGCTCTGTGCTCCACTGCGGCAGTAATAGTACTTTCTCACTGCCTCTATCTGGAGAAAATGCAGACTCCATCATCGGTCGGAACGGTGTGGGTGTTGCTCTGAGCTTTGTGACTGAGAGTACTTTGGTAAACTGAATCCGTCGCTAGCCGAAAGCGCAGTCCAGCTGGCCAGCTCTTTCAAAGCTTCAAAGGGACGCGTAGTCGAAAGGTGCCTGTTTGTCATTGCTGCATACGCTTTCAAACCGCAGAGCTGGTTGGGTGAAAACTCACTTCTACCATCGATTGAACGAGATCCTTTGTTGCAGACGAAGCACGGATACTGCAGTGCTAAATGGCGATATGAACACAACTTAGGAATATGTCGAATGGTGGGCTACATCTGAGTGGCAAACGTAGTACAACCTCCCGTACTGATAACGGTGCGCAGTTGTTACATGTGTAAAGATGCTTGTTTATTTCTTGGGTACATCATCTTCCGTCACACCACCTACAGGATGGTGACACGGCGTTCAATAGCCTTAGACCCGTCATGAGGGCAAATCGATTTCAGCGCGATTAGTTAGCTTTGGAGAGACTGCGTCGGAAGCAGCCCCTCGATTTGGAGCCCTAGTGTAAAGTATGTATACTTGACGGCATCCGGTTTCGGATTCGCCTGTCACTATGGCCAGCCAAATGACGCCTGCGCCTACAGAGGGACCATGCGTGGCTTGCGCTGCACCACTCACGGCTCCATCCACACACACCATATCCAGTGTAAACCCGAAGGAATAAGACCGGGAGGCATGTGGATGGGATCCGCGTTTCATCAATGGAACCGGCCCACACTCCTTCACAGACAAACACAAGTACACTCTATTTTGGCATGAATCGCACACAAGGCGGTGGATGGACCGTGATCCGCTTCACACTGAGTGCATGGAACCACTTTTCGAACCTATCACGGCCATGAGGACCGTGCACTCCTTTCCCTCCAGCAACGACCAACTGTCTCCTGGAGCCAGTATGGACGAGGTAGTGGGTAATGGACAGGTAAGCACCTTGTCAACATGCGCATCAAGCGCAGGGACATCGGAGATATCAAGCGACAGCCAATCACTTGAAACAACGGTATCGCCTAAAATAAATGGAATAACGCATACAGATACGGTGACATAACTCCTCACTAAATAAGCATATGAAATAGATTGATTACGAACGAGTGCACAATAAGTTTAAGATATCAGAATATTTATTTTAAGAAAATGCCACAAACGCAAAAATGTTATTGGAGCTAACTAAAGCAGTTTAAGGGACGTGTGCAAATTTATAGAAGAAAGTTCAGCTTGACAATAGCATTAAGGCCAATACAACAAACCCACCACCTGAAATAAAGAGACTCAGCACGCAAGCATGCGGTTCGTAAATCGAATGCAGTGCACCTACAGACGCTGCGCCGGTTCTGCCTACGTTCTCTGCATGACTCGTCGTCGTTTCGGTGTTGGCCCCGAGTGGCCTCGCTCATGGCTCACTAGACCTACCTGACTCAGGCACTCGCGACCACATGTGCTACAGCACCATGGTTGCAACAAATGGTGCGAGGGAAATCCGTCTTTTCAGTTCGTCGAAGGCATTTTGTTGTTCACTTCCCCAAACAAAAGGTAACCCTCCTTTTGTCGGTTTCCATAGTGGATCTGCCCTGATTGCAAAAGCAAGAACGTATCGCAAATTGTAAGAGTATATATCCAGGATAGACTATAGTTCCGTCGAGTTACTAGGCAACTGCGCGTCAACTGTGGCACGGATATTTTCCTTACTGTGGCGAATGCCACTGCGAAAAATGATCTGCCCCAGCAATTGAACCTCAGGAGCGCTACATACGCATATTTTCGTGTTCAAACGGTGATCGAGTTCACTGAGTCGATGCAGAACCTTATGTGAACGCTCGTCATGCTCTTCTAACGTGCGACCAAAGAAACAAATAGGATCCAGGTACGCAACTTGTCCACCAATACCTGCCACGGAGTGAGTCATGAATTTTGCCAGGCAACAGGCGCCGAATTTAAGCCCATTGACTACACGTTGTATTGAAATATACTATAGGGAACAAGGAAGACAGTTAGGCGCTTCGAATCTTTGGCCAATGGCATATGGAAGAATATACTTTTCAAGTCTGGCTTGGAGCAAACGGTTGAACCAGCTAAACGTACAATGAGTTCCTCGTTGGATGGCAGCACGGATCGTTGGATGACTCTACTTATTTAACCCCTGCAAATCGCTGCATATTTTGACGATGCAATTTTGTTCAGGACACTTATCATTGGATGCACCCACTCAGAGTGATCGATCAGTTCAATCAAATCATTTGTTAGCATGTCTTGTAAAGCCGCTGAGACTGCTTGACTTTTTGCTAACGGAATAGGCCGAGGTTGACTGATGATGACTGATTTTACAACCCGCTTCGACTGGTATCTGTCGCGAGGAGACTGGACCTTAACATCTTGCGACCGTTTGCGTACATCCTTGATCCATTGAGCTCTACTAGATGGTGCATCGGGTACCTTTAGAGCTATTCCTACCAGGTTGATCAATAGTTAGTCCTCCGGGTTGGAAGTCTGAAATAGGATGGCTTCCATTTCTGTAAAACTAAATCATTGCTACCTTCCTGCTGCCTTGCGGACAGGCTTTCGATCCAAAGGCTTTGGTTGAGGACCCTAATCGTCCTCCTGTCTAGGTCTGGGCACCCTGGCAGTATCCCAGCCCACATACAGCCATGACAGTTTCCTCAAATGTTAACTATATTTTGCATCGTCCCTCTCGCAGCTCATCAAAGGTTGCCTTATCTGATAAATACAGCAGGGCGGATAAGCGAAAACATGCTACCGCTGGTACCTCCCTTCTTGCTTTTCCACCTGTTTCTCTTACTCCCATTCGACACCAATTACTAACCTTCCGTCTATAATTCCCAGCCTAATTGACAGCAACCGAAGTACCATTAGAGTAAAACCATCTGCAGTAATCTTCCCGCAACATCCACCGGATGCTTATCTGCAAAAGTCCCTTGTAAGGCCGCGCTCTCTTGTTTCCCTGGAGGCGTTCGTTTACACTCTGTTATGTTATGTGCCTGAAACTAGGATCAGTGACCCTAATGGGGTTGTCGAATTAACTGTGCCGGGCTTGTCCTCTCGCTATTAGTTGCTCGCGTCCGGAGACACTGATACAGCACTCACGGGTCAAGCTGATGTTGATATCAGCCTCAAGGCTGAGTCATCGTTGCTTAATTGGGTTCCCGTGAACAGCCGTTTGTGTACAACCCGTTTGACGACATCAACTAAGGTTGATTCATGAAGTATTACAAAGCGCTGTTTGTTTGTGATTTCCTCTTCTGCTCCCGCCGAAAGCAGTTCTGATGCTGCTAAGGCACGTTCTGTCACGAACTGAACACGCTACTATACATGACTACTAGTTCAGATATCATAATACTTGTAGGGATATGAACGCACAAGCAGGGCGTTTGAGCTCAACTCGATGGTAATCATGGGCCTAACTTCAAACGGACTGGCAATGGCGAGTGTCTGTGGCAACTGTGCGCGGAGCACCAGTTGTTTCTTATTAGCACCGTTTTTAGATACAGTGGGCACCGAAGCGTCACTTGGCGTCCTGTAACTGATCAGCGATGGACCCAAATTGATCACATTGCCATAAGTTATAGGTGGCGTGGTTCCATCCTAGATTGCCGCTCGTACTGGAATACCTGCGTCGACTCTGATCATGCCTTGGTACGCTGTCGTTTCTCCATGAACTTTACCGGGAGGCGCACCAAGCCTCTCCTCCGATTGGCAACGGAGAAATTGCCTCAGCCCTCGGTTCAGGCAAGCCTATCAAGACGCATTACGTACCGAAATTTCACTTTCTTGTCCTAATGACAATGGCCTTCTGTGGAATAGGATCTCGGCCGTCATGCATGACACAGCAGCATCTGCTTGTGGCACTATCAATCATCACCGCGTCAGTCACTGTATATCCGAAATGTTGGTGAGCCTGTTGGAATCTAGAAGACACCTCCCACAATCTGACTATTTCGCGCGATCTAAAGCAGAGCCTGCGCGCTGACAAAGATGTCTAGTGGACTAGTCGGGTTCGAGAAATGGAGGAGAAGGAAGCAGTAGGCCAATACTGCAAGCTCTTCCAGCTGATCCACACCACCTGTCCCTGGGAACCAGGTGTGAGTGAGTCAATCAGAGACAGTGCTGTGCTGAAACACAATAAGCAGCGCCGTATGACTCGTTGGGCGGAACAATTTCATGATCAGTTCAGTTGGCCCCTTGCTGCCGGACCTCATCCTACTCAGGTGATGCAGGACGATCCGTGGACGGTAAGTTTAGAGGCTCCATCGGAGGCTGAGGTCCGAAACGCGATCACAGCCTTCAATCGTTTTCGTGCTGCTGTCCCGGATTCCCTCGCACCTGCACTATTTAAGGATGGAGGTGAGGTCCTCTGCAAAGAACTGACCTGCTTATTCGAACATATCTGGAAGGAAGAGTGTCCCGGCTAACTAATAATAATAAATAATAATAATCATGTGTCAGCTGTACGCCGTAACGGCGCTTCGCTGCCGCGCGACCATCACCAGTCGCGCGCGGACTGAGTATACCGCGAGGGCGCCCACCCTTACGCGGATTCGAACCGGTGACCTTATGGTTGCAAACCAAACGCACAGACCACTCGGCCACCGGCCGACGCTAACTGGATTGAATCGATTATATTGGCAGTATAGAAGAAAGGCAGTCGCACAAACTGTGCTAACCAGTCTAACGCCAGTTGTGCCAACATTACTGGCCTCGATTCTCGTTCGTTGCCTTGGATTAGGGAAGCGCAGGCAGGTTTTCGCCCATGACATGGCTGTATAGGCCAACTATTCAATCTGTGGCAAGCGCTAGAGCAGCGCCACACATACCACAATAGCTGTGTTCCTCGACTCCAAGAGTGCATTCGATTCAGTCGATCGATACATTCTGTTCGAAATACTTGCGCGGAAAGGTGTTTCCACGAAATATTCGAACTCTTACGTGCTCTATACTATGGTGATTTGTCCGGTGCCTTCCCCACAACAAGTGGTATTTGTCAGGGTTGTCCCTCTTCCACCTTTTTGTTCACTTTCGTCGTATAGTGTTCCCTTACAGAATCTCATGATGTAGGCTTTGAGGTCCTTCTTGGTGAAAAGTTAGTTGATCTTGATCATGTGGACGACATTGTCTTGCTGTTTGGCGATGTCATGGCGGCACAAACAACCCTGATTAGCTACTATAGAATGGTCTCATTATTTGGTATGCGCTCCGCACCACCAGTCACTTGACGACCCTTTGACCCTTGATAACGAGAACCTCGCGGTGATTGATAGATTCACTTACCTTGGCAGCTGCATCAGCAACGATGGGCGCATAGAAACTGAAGTCTATTCACGCGTTGTAAAAGCCAGAACTGCCTACTTGAACTTGCGGCACCTTTGGTGACAGAATGGAGTTTCCCTCCGTCTGAAAGGCCGTATTTACAAGGCCATAGTGAGGGCCGTTCGGCTCTATGGAAGTGAGACTTGACCCCTTCCGTCCGATGATCTGAAGCGCCTTCAAGTGTTTTTGATCATCGTTGTCTGCAGAACATTGTTGGTGTCGGGTGGCAACAGCGTGTCCGAAACGCGGATGTGCGTAGGCGAGTACTAGGCAGTAATAACCAGGCTAGTTCCTTAGCACAGCAGATAGCACTAAATAAGTTGCATTGACCTAGGTACGCATTACGAACAGGGATAAACGATTAACGGACCAGACACAACTGCTGATAATTCACAAGTAAATTTTGATTTTTCTTAATTCGATAGAGTTGTACAGAAACCTTTCTACTTGCTCTTAAATACAGTCTCAGTCTCAGTATGCTCGGTCACCACTTACCTAGGAGGGCATTTTTTAGTCTGACAGATATGGAGTGGCACAAGGCTCAAGGTGGTTCATTTGGTAGCGGAAAATAAAGTCACTGACGACCAAACTGGGTGCTGTCTGTCCGTCTCGCCTTCCGGGCTGCCGTCCGCGTGACCTGCCTTGTTATTGGCTCGAGAATTTACAGGACTGTCACAGTTTAGCGATTGCAGAACTAACGCACAGTGACTAGCTCTTAGCCGAAGTATCACAAAGAAAAACACGACAGGCACATGAAGTCAAAGTTGTATTCTAACCGGCATGTTGTATAAGGCATTTATCCACTATTCTAAACTAGACCAATCGATGAATGGGTGAGCGGATTATTGACACACGCCAGCAGACAGGCAACGGATAGAAAGGGCTCAGTACATTGTCCGTGAGGATGCGTCATTCCTTATCTCTTAACTTTGGACCACTCCAGCTAGCTTATCGGCCAACGGGTCGGCGTCGCCGAACCTCCGGTGGGCCTGAGTTTTGAGAGTTCTGCGCGTTTGTCAACTAAGTTTACTGGTTTTGGGACGCGTCATCTGGCGGAGTCAAAACGGAACGATGACGGACGTGATCATTGTGCCGTGTAACTACTCTACCATCAGGTAAAACCACCTCCGTATGTGGTACCGCAACTTCGCGCAACTCTCCAGGCTGCCAGGTCGTTTCGTTAAGCAACTTGACGTAGACGGGCTCATTCTCGCAGTATCTTCGATCGGAAGCCTTCTGGTCTCACTCTGCTTTAGATTAATCTTGCTTAGCCTCGACACAGCCTCTGTTCAGGAAACAGAAGATCCAGCAGTATCCTCAACCTCCGTCAGAACATCAACTTGCCTGGGCTCTTCCCAGTAGTTTCGTTTGGCGTGGTGCGGTAGGGGGCTGATTTCACATGATGTATGCCGTTGCTTTTGCGGAACTCTTGAAATTCTTGACTACTAAATACGGTACCGTTGTCTGTTACCAGCGTATGTGGTATACCAAGGGTACTGAAACACGCCCGCATGCAAAAAAACGGTCGTCTCAAAGGTGGCATGTGCGAGTGGAAAAATGATCCATTTCGACTAAGCATCAATCAAGAAGAGAAACATTTTTTTCCATCCAGCGGGTCAAAATGTCTGCGTGTATGTGTTCCCACAGTTTACTGGACCATTTTCAAGGAGTAAGTGCTACAAGGGGGGCATTCCTCTGAGTGTTTTGACACACGTCGCAGTGTCGGATCAACTCTTCGATATCTCTGTCAATATTAGGCCACCACACCACCACATAAGATCGCGCAAGTGCCTAGGTTCTCGTGATTCCTGGGCGCGTTTAGTGAAGTTCTTGTAAGACATACTGTCGCCACCCTGGTGGCATAATCGCCCTAGATCCTTATAGCAAACACCCATCCTCGACACTGAGCTCTGTGCGCTGGATAAAGTAGGGCAGCAGTTGCGGTTCACAGCTGTCAGACCAATCTTGAGAGAATAGTCGTTTGACTTGGGCCGGTAATGTATTCCGTTCACTTTCCTGACGGATATCTGCATTTGACACCGGATTTTTGCGCAAATGTTACAGCAGATGGACAAGCACCGCCGGTTTAAGTACACCATTTGGTAGGTGATTCAACGGTAAACGGCTCAGAGCGTCCGCGATCCTATTTGCTTTCTCAGGTACATAGGCTATCTTGTAAGTGGAGAGCAATAAAGCTCAGCGTTGCATACGAGGTGACGCTATCTGGTTTATGCCTTTTTTCTCACCAATAAGGGCTAATAAAGGCTTGTGGTCAGTAAAGATTTCAAATTTTCTTCCTCACAGATACTAGTGGAATTTCTTAACTCCAAAGATAACCGCTAAAGCTTCCCTGTTGAACTGCGCATAGTTCTTTTCCGCTGGTGCCAAACTTCTGGACGCAAAAGCTATTGGCCGTCCGGTCATGTCTTCCATTTAGTGTGGCATTACGGCCCCGAGCCCTGTGGGTGACGCATCGCAACGAAGAATGACCGGCTTTTTTTGGTTCATAATGCATGAACAAGTTAGCGTTACTAATAGCTAATCTGCCAGCATCGTAAGCTTTTTGTTGTTCATTGGACCACAGCCATCTGGTATTCTTAAGAAGTAAAGTATACAATGCTGCGAGAAGAGTAGCCAAATTTGGTAAGAAACGACTGTAATGGCTTACCATCCCAAGAAATGATTGCAATTCCTTACTATTTCGGGGTGTTGGAGGATCCAGAATGGGTTGCATTTTTTCCCTAGGAGATGTAACCTGTGTTTGTCCAAACGAAATCCCAGTTACTCAACTGTATCACAAAAGAAAACATTTGGATTCCTTGAGTTTCAGTCTGCTCTTCTGAAGGCTTTTCAAAACTGTTGTACTTGATAGGACCAGTAACCAAAATTTCGTCCAAGTAAGCGCAAACTCTTGGTATGCCTTTCACTAAGTTGTCTATCATTCTCTGAAAGGTCGCCGGCGCGGAGTATATCACGAATGGTAATCGGTTATGGCAGACAAATCTCATGTGTCTATTAATGGTAGCAATTTCCTTTGTAAGTTCCTTTAGCTCCACTTGAGAATAAGCATGGCTTAGATCAAGTTTCGAGAACTTTTGTCCACCCGACAAAGTTGCGTAAAGGTCATTTATCCGTGGAATCGGATAATGTTCCGTGGTCGTCGCTTGATTAGCCGCTAATGCGAACTGAGCCATCAGGCTTCTGTACAGGAACGATGGGTGCAGTCCAGGAAGAGTGGCGTACGGGTGAAATTGTTCCCTCCTTTTGTAATTGCTCTAACTCTACTTCCAGATGGATTGCGAAAGGTAGACTTCGTGCCTTGTACAATTTCAGTTGTCCGTAGCCTGATATTTAAATAAGCTTTGAAACCACGTAATTTCCCAGGTATGTTTGTATCGAACATACTAGCAAAGATTTTCAAGAGTGTAGATAAGTCAGAAATACTGTCCACCTTCTTGACAGACTGTAATATTTCCGGCATGTACTTTAACCAGTTCCTCCCAAATAGATTAGGTCAGTCTGTGTTAACAACGATTAGAGGAAGAGTCCGCGTATTGTCCTCATGATTTACTTTAACGTCACACACCCCCAAAACATCGATTGTTTCCCCAGTGAATGATCGTAATTTAGATTGAGTTGGAGTCAGAACCAGGCCAAGCAAAGTTTGGTTGTTGATCAATGTAACCGAGGACCCGGCATCGATCTCCAAACGCACTGGTTGGTCTTCATTGTTTAAATCAACAATGTACGGGGGTATTCCGATTGCGTGCGATGTGGTTGTGTGCGAAATTAGATAGAATATGGCGTCATCAGTGTTTGCCACAGTTTGAACAGTACCCTGGGCAGGGTGGGGTATCGGTCGTTACAACACGCTCAAACGACATCCGCGTGCAATATGTTCGACCTTTCCGCATTTATTATAAGTAAGCTGTTTGTGTCTGCAACCAGCAACCTTTCCATGCTTCTCGTCGCATATGTAGCATATAAAGAAACATTTGTTGGTGAGTGATAGGCGAGATTTGACCGCATGGATGGCATCTGAAGGAGAATCGATTCGATATTGAGTTAATTGTTGCACAATGCTTTCCTTTTGTGTGACCAGTGAGCAGGCTGTTTCGCAAGCGAGTTTATTCTCGTCTTCTGACAGCAGGCACTCTCTAGCTTTCTCGTCCCGAATGCCAACCAAAAGGCATTGCACTGCCATCGTCTCTACGAATTTCGTCACGGGAATTTCACGGTAACGGCAATCAGGATGGGACTGTTATATACGGCTGCTGAATTCATTAACACTCTCCTCTTCTCCTTGTCGTAAATGTGAAAAACTTAGGCGCGCAGTAAAAGCATGTTGCCGCGACCCCCAAAGACCATCCAGGGCGTTAAAACAGTCCGTCAGGGATGTGTTTTCGTACAAACGCAACACATCCAAATGCCGTTAACCTTCTGCACCGAGGTGTTGTCTCAGCAGTTTGATAGATTGGGTTTCACTAAGTTTGATGTGGGGGTGTGCAATTGTGAAAAGCTCAAGGTAGTCACAGAAGCTTCGTTTCCAACTATTCCAAACTGCTAAGGATGGCTTGGACGACGTGTCCTTCTAAAAGGGATCAGGCGGGGTAAATTGGTCCATAGTAATTCATTCCAAGTTTAGCCTTCATCGCCAAAATGTGTTTAGCAACTGCGGAACCTACGCACAGTGGCTGGCTCTTAACTGAAGTATCACAAAGCAAAACACGTCAGGCACATGGATGGCAGAACCGTATTCTAACCGGCATGTTGTACAAAACATTTATCCACTATTCTAAACTAGGCCAGTCAATAAGTGGGTGAGCGGGTTATTGACACACGCTAACAGAGACAGGCAACGAATAGAAAGGGCTCAGTACATTGGCCGTGAGAATGCCGCAAGGACATAGCTCGCAGTCGGCACCAGTGGCGCGTCTGCTGCCGTCTATTAGCCGGACTGCCTCTTTAAAGTGTGTTTGGTGCCGAGTTATCTGCGAGCTAATGACTAGTTATGACGCGGAGCAGTGAAAGCCGCAATCAAGTTGTCTCGGTGATGCCGCTTTATCTTTACACGATAGCCAGCTATTTGTGACGGTATGTTGCTAACACATGGTGTAGGCGCTTTGACTCAGAATGTTTGCTTAGCACATTAAGGTCTTCCTATAAGTCCCTCTTATCTCCCTCTTTTATTATTCTTTATTCCATAGGTCATGTTTGTATGGCAGCGAAGCATCAGTTCAAATGGCTGATGTACTTCTATTGTTGATTGATTTGATTGACAACAAATGAACTACGTCCGATGGACAGCTGAAAAAAACTTAGGATAACGTTCATGCCAGTATGTCACGTTGACGGAAGAACCCAACATGCGGCCGAAAGATGGTACTACTTGCAAAGCCACCATGGCATTTTTTCCAAGCAAAGATTGTGTCATGTTTGAAGAAACTTACGCTGCAATATCTGCAGCTACCGAATGCATCTGTAAAGGCACTATAATTAATCCCAACATGGTTAAGGTATTTCCACTGCAGCTCAAAAATGAATGCGAAGTGAGCTGTAAGGTATGTTTGGATAAGTAGCGTTCATAAAATTGGTGAAGTACGATAGTAACTGGTGAAGCAGCATATAACTGCATTTCAAGTGGAACAGCACTTTTAATGACACATTACGAATATCAGCGGAGGGAAGTTTTGGTTCAACAACAGATATTGTCAAACATTTTGTAGTGTTGGCACTAGCGGTGATGAAATAAATGTTTTTTTAGATGGATCAACAGATGAGTGCGATGGTCTGCGATCGACAACATCGGAAATAGTTCCCAATTTTGCCATCGTTTTTGCACTTGAGGCTGCGTGCGGGACAAGTGGACAAATTGGCCTTGTAAGAAGTGCTTCCACAGTGATTGCCAAATGGCTTGTCCGCTGGTAATTGCCGGAAAGATTGCACCTTTTCCACTTCACTTGTGTTGATGGAACAGAACTGTTTCGATTGCAGTGAAATTTCAGTTTTCATTCTGGCTGACTCACAAGCTTGATCCCACGTTAATGTGTATGCCTCTTCCTGCAACAGCGCCTCACGTATGCGATTGTCAGCAATTCCAGAAATCAGTTGCTATGTGTGCATACAGCCTTTGATCTTTTTCTGGAGAATATACGAATAGTTACACAGTCGTACTGCTCGACTCAAACGGAAAATGAAATCATTCAAGAGTTTACCATTATTATGATGCATGCGGGAGAAAACGTATCTTGCAGTAAACGCATTCATTTGGCAACCTCAGGCACAATCGAGAGCATTGAAAGCTTATCTAACGGATTTGCATTCTTGTAGGCCCAACTCATCAAATTGCTGCTGTCCCTCATTCCCGAAGCTGTTTTAATCTGTTTTCCTCCCTAAGAGCAGAACAGAAAACACTGATTGCATCCTAGTAGTTCAAGTAGTATGTTTTCCAACTGGGCCAGGCATCCGATGTTGGTCTATTATCGTAATCAGTCCAGAATGGAGATGGGTGCTGAATGGGTTCATTTTTGGTCTCGCAACGCCAAATGTTATGTCAGGAAAGCGCAGATGTAGCAGAAGTATCTTTTAGAGGCACCTGGAATGCACAATTGCTCAGAACGAGACGAGCATCAACTTGAAAGTCAGTCAGTCGATCAATCATCATTGACTGATGTTCAACCAACTAGGATAAGCCCGGGATAGCGAATCACAACAGCCTCTAACCATTGATCAATCTGATATGAGTGACTTTGAAAGTGCAGAAAGCATCACCGACCATAGTTCAATGGATCGCCGAGGCACGCAAACGATCGCACCACGGTAAGGTTCAGCCTCATTGCGAGGGCACCATACACTTGTGTAATCCTGTACCGTAGTTTGTCGAGAAAGGGTTGATGTTGTCGGCTAGCTTTCCTTGATCCTTGCCCTCATACATGCTTTGGCTGATTTTCGAAGTATTTCGCACATAGATCCCGCTATCATCTCTGTTCACTCTTTCGCAATCAGAAACGTGGATATTTTGACATATGCACGTGACAGTTAGGCTCAAGCTTATTTCTTAGTATCACTTAATTCTTTCCGATAACTTCCCTCACGGAAACGTAGACATAATCTGCTTCCTAATACGAACACACGCTTTCTTTCTCTCGACAGCAGCCTCTTTACTCTCATGCCGCGGGACTCCGCGGTTAACGATTTTCACAGCGTTTGAGAGCCTCTTGCCGGTCTGATTGAGTTGCCGTTTGAGTGGATGGTTGGCACACTCGGGCTCGCAATTCGCTGGTATGTGGTTCGGTCAATGGAGCAAATAAATGTTACATGTTCGTCGCTGATCACTTCAACGTGCGTCATCTGATACGTTTGTTACTCGATGGCACATCAGTAAGACGAGCTAAGACCATCCGAATGACTTGGGTTGGTGCGTGTCATCTTACCGCATGAAGTCGTTGAACCGCTCTCCCCAAATATTGGAAATCCGGCTGGGTGCATCGTTGTCACTAAATCAGTGATGCTCTTATCTGATCCCTTACAGTGAACTAGTCTATCCTAAGAATTTGCCTTATTAGTGTACCTTCTAGCCGACCTTTGCCCATTTTCTCATTCTTTCTAGAGACCACGCTTTGGTGCGCTTGGCACAGTTGATCAAGAGACGCACTGGATGGTATCGTCGAATCCTCCTTTCCTAGAAATTTGATTACTGTGCACACTGACATTCTTCTGCTTACCCTGTGGCTAAGTCAGAGGCACTGTTCTCAGCGATTGCAAATGTTTATCTTTTCACAGAAAATGGCCTAAGCTGGATTATTAACTCGCACTTACTGTTCATCCTTTAATCCACACCCTTACTAAAGCGCCAACAAGTCAGCTTCTTTCGAACAGTTGGCCTTGCTCTGCGACTCGTAGTGGTCGCGCGGCAGCGAAGCGCCGTCACGGCGTACAGCTGACGACTTACTTCTTTTTTTAACTTGCTTGCTCACTTCTTACCTCGAAGCTCACTGACTAATTTGCCCTTTTTGCTTTGTTTTGAACTTGTGATTCACAGGAATTGGAACGCGTACGTGATCAGCTTCAAACAAGGCTGAAACAGCTTTCGACTGACATGCAGTCAGTGGAAAGTCAGAATTCCTGTTTGAAAGAAGAACTGAAAGGTAATTTTGCGTGTGATTTTCGTCTTTCGGCGTGTTTCGAATATTTCCTCTTGCTCGACTTTTTATATCTCTTCTATCCTCTTCGTCATAATCATCAGTTTCGATTTTAATTCTCCATTTGTCATTTCTTTTGCCATTAAACGCGGAAACTACCATCATCTTGCTTCCAAGTCCTACCTCATGTCTTTGTTTTCTCGTCGTCATGATGCGAAACGACTCTGTGTGGGTGGACCGACAGGTCATCATTGAGCACAATAAACATACCCAAATGCTTTACAGTGACACATGTCTGGATAGTGTCATATCCTTCATCTACCGTAGCAGGCCGCTACGCCTATTGATTGGCTACTTATAGCCCATCATCCAGCAGTGAAGCGCGTTGCACTACTTGCACTAGTTGACCTTCTCTCTTGCTAGATTCACACTTCTTCCTCTTCTTATATGCCTTGTGTTCGTGGACAAAGCCAGAGTGGAGGAATTTCTCACACAGTCTTTTCTGCCACTGAGCAGATTTACCAAGCTCCTTTTTGAACTACTGTGACCTGAGTGGTATAACTTACCATCACAACAAATGTCCTTTCTCTTTTATAACTGACTTCAGTAAATGCAGTCTGCGGCAGAACTGAATCCACTTGGATCCGTGTTTCAGCTGTAAAACTGCAGTTAGATTTTCAATGGCCGCGAACTGGCTCCAGCGGACAGAAATACGACGACGGTAGCTGCATGTGGGCTGTAAGTGCTGAATAGTCACGTGCTACCTTGAGATCCAGGATCAGAATGTCTCGCACACTGTTCGCAGCTCGTCGACATCAGGTTCAGGCACGACGGAGCTGGGCGCGGTATTATGCGAAATGGCTGATGGTCTATGATATTACTGTTATGGTTTTTGGTTTCTGTAAGGTGTCTGGAACCCTTTTCGAACCTTCTTTAATGGCCGCTCGTTTGATTTATCTGCATGTTTTGTTGTTCTTATTTTTACTGTGTTGAAGACATGAGTGAAGACAAGTGGATTCATCTCAGGACCACTTCCAACTCGTAATTGAACTGTTTGACTCAACTTCCCTGCTTGGCTTCTGTTTCTAGTCTCAGTTATGCCTGTACCAAGAAGGATCCCCCTAAAATGTGGTGGCGTACGCCGCCTTTTCTGACGCCTATTTTATACATTGCTAAATCTCTACAATTATTTCCCTTGTGGTCAGTATGTGCACTTATAATAGGTGAAACGCAGCTTTATCCTAACCGTTGACTCCCGAAACTTTATTCACTTTTAACTACGCAGCGAATTCTGCATATGCCCAGTTGGTAATTCGAGCTCAAGCCTCCATTTATAAAGTCCAATTAAAAGCTGCTCTGTTCGATGTTGTCCCTGCTCTCTATCTTTTCTATTGCGGCACAATAGCTGTGTTTTCCACCTGCAGCTAACGTGTATGATGATCAATGATGATGATTGCCATCTATCTTATCGCTTCGTGCAGTCTTATTTGGGGAGCAGGCGTTGGGACTTGAATTTCTGCATCATATGTATAATAATACGTAATGTCACGTCGGTTAGCTATGATACCTCGTCATACTTACGGTCTTTTATTGCATTTCACATTTAATGGACAAATGATTATGTCTGTTTCGACTTCTCACGTTCAGTTTCTCAACTATGTTTCGTGCACCGAGGTGCACTCGATTTGGCTACCTTGACACAAGCTACAACATAGCATCATTGAACGTCGCGTAAAGTGCAAAATGATTGACTTTTTAACGCCGCGAAGCCCTATCAACCTCTTACAACACGGCTTCCTAACTTCGCGATCCTGCATAACAGGTCAGATTGACTTTCGCCATCTCCCTGTTAGTTCGCTTGATTGCAATTCGTCAGGTATACTTGTCTATTTTGACACGCAAAAGCCATTTGACCGCAATGTGCAAGTTTAGCTCTTATGTAAACTGTGTGTATTAACTCTTGGCCAATAAGCAACTAGCAGTGCTGCCACACTTGAGTAAAAACAAAAACGAGGGCAAGAAACTGTCAGTGAAATGGTTACGAGGGTTCATGTGTTGCGTGGGCTGTGAGCTTCCCGGTTGCCCAGGTCGAGTAAGAGTGTTGACTTAAGGGACCCCTCTCCAAGCCTTTGGTCTTATAGACCTGACCCGCAAGACAGCGGTCGATTCATGCAGGTTTTTGAATATGAAGACCGTTGACAACCAGGTGGCTCATTCGCCTACTTTTGTGCTCGGTTGCAGTCCACACAGAAGCCGGTGACCAGTAAGGTTGTTCATCCGCCCTCCGATAGGCACTCACCTCTGGGTATAGAAGTCAGTGACCTTATAGCCGGTCACATTGGCTTTGACACAGCGCCGTACAACTCTTGTGGTATTTGATGGAGAACCAAGTGACCAGCCCAGAACTCCCCACGTTCTCAGACGCTGCCGCTGATTGTCTGCGACTGCTTATTCATCTCGCATGCAAAGCAGACGAGACGTATTCGCAGGATCCTCCTCAAGGAAAGCATTCCCCAATCCGCAACCTAGGGACGCGCCCGATAGCGTACAGTTCCACCGCGGGTTATGCAAACTGCATTTGGCATCGGCAACTCTGCTTTTCTGGTTCGGCTTCTGTCTGACTAAACAGAATCCAGGTAGTCCAGGTTCATAGTAAAACAAGTGCACCCAAATCGGTCATGAGTGGTGTGATACAAGGCAGTGTTTTGGGTTCTTTATTACTTCTCTTATATGTGAATGATCTCTTCGACGTCTTTGTTTCTACAAAGCCTTTCCTATTTACTAATGGCATAAAGAGTGCTTATACTTCTAGCCCCACTGGTGTCAATGATATGCTCAATGCAATCCAACATGACTTACATTTGCTTGATTCGTGATGTTCCGGGTGGTAGATCTCATTCTGCGTCGAAAAATGCCACGTACTATTTTACAGATGTGAAGTTGACCCGGGGGTTCGCTTGCCATTGGCCACCGTCCCACTGCCATAAAAATACTCGATTGTAAGAGCATTGAGCTTTTCTTCAGAATGTTCACTTTGGTAGAGTCGAGTAAATCGCGTCCATTGTTAGATTATAACTCCATGATCTACTTCGGTTCCCTAAAGAATGACCATATAGCCTTAGAGCGAGTGCAGCGGTCATCCGCCAAGCGGCTCAAGGATATTCCATCACTTATATACGAACCGATGTATCACCCTAAAACTGGATCCATTTCGGTTACGTGAAACGAAATTTATCCTAATCTTCTTTGATACCTTCATGAAAAAATACGTTTTTTTAAATCCAGTAGGAAAACTGGAAAATTCTGCAAGTCGTCACACAAGCAGCAACAATAATACTGTGATAGTGAAAAGAGCAAGAACAAAACCATCGAAAAACTTTCTTAACTTATACTCCATATTATGGAGCAGACATCTAAATGCGACACATTCAATTCAGTCAGTGAATAATGCTAATAGCCTCTCAATATTGAAAGAGCTCTTGATAACTTGCGATCAATTTCGACAAAGGAATCACCCTGTGAAAAATGTTTTCTGAATCTTTATGCCAATATCAACCTCAGAACTAGTTATTTAGTGAGAAGTCAAGTAGCATTCGCGTAACTGTTTCAACTAAGCATAGCGCAAATTCATCTTCACATTTTGTTTTCATTTGATCTGCATTGCAAACACTTCATCTTCTTTCTGCGAGGCAACCGTTTGAGTACACCAGTCGGTGCTCCATAAATTCCGTTTCGTTATCACCCCTGTGGTTCTCGATTAGATGCCACTGACAGATTTAGCGGGAAATTTCGAAATCTGCGTTGTTCCTATCTCCGTCGATGTGTTATTTGTTTTCTTCGATCCCTGTGTATAAACTGAATCAGACAATCCGTTGAACTGTGTCCTATTGAAGAGAATTGCATCGTTTTTCTGTGATTGATGTTATTTTTGTAAGTCGACCATTCAAGCGACTGGACCAAACTGGTCAACATATAGAGGTCTGCGTCCATAAAAGTTCACATGATAAACGTTCAAGCAGTAGAGAAACAGTCAATTTAGAGAGGTTGTCAGCATCTAGTGGTGATCAACTTTGGAAGCTTAACTGTATCCGCATATTTGTTCTGATTTTTTTATTGTTGGCTACGGATAATCCTGAGGTGACGGATTAAGGATTCTAAGCTAATAAGTGCACCCATACGATGCGAATTGCCACTGGCTCAGTGCAGAGTAATAAAAGGACCTGACTCTAAACGGTTGAATCGTGGAACGCCCTGGATGGCTTGGATGCTCATTCTGTATGTATATTTCAGTGTTCGCTTACTTGATTTAAAGCCACACGAACACGATCAATTAAAGCGTAAAAGTGCGGATGAAACTTTTCGAGAGACTACCCCCCAAGGAAGTGGACTGAGTGTATTGCTTCAATTGCACGTTGGACTTTTTACTACTTGTTCTTACTGTCAACTTTTCCGTCTTTCTGGTTTATTTAACCTCACAATCACTCTGAAAGCGCTTTTGGGAACCAAATCGAACAAGTTGAGCAATTGTCTATTTCATAGGAGTAGTAGGGGGAGGTGAATGGTATAGGTAGAAATTCGTCACAGTTAGACTCACTCAGACAGCCATCATACGCCCGGAAAAGCGATGTACGCGCGTTTCATCCTTTCGGGAATCGTCAGCAGGGCGCATTCCATCAGACCCTGATACGTCTCGAACCCCCAACTGGACTGTTGCCAGTCCAGTTGTGACCACTGAGCTACGGGGGACGGCAATAACCATCGTGAATAAGTTAGTAGGTATGAAATGGCGCCTGCCCCATGCTGAGGCTGATGTTGCATTCTTGATGCTTCTTCACCGCAGTTGGGCTAAACCAACATACACTTAAACTAGGTCTTTTTAAGCTGGATAAATTTCATTACACTTGATTTGGTTTGTTCTGCCTACCTGAATAATGTTCTATTAACTGACCACATTGCTTACGCTAATTGCGCTTATCTTCGGTAATTTTGTTGTGTTTGTAGCATGTTTAAGTAACTTGTGGACATTTCTTACTTATCGTGGATTCGTTGCTAACCAACATACTTCATATGGTAATTTAGGGAAGAGTTATGCCACCGTACCTGTATGCATTATTGGATTTATTTTATTTCAGCTTGTCGTTTAGAGTGAATGGCTGTTGCTTGATATCCCCGGTGTGGCTGCGCTTGATATGCATGTTGACAAGGTGCCTACCTGTCTATTACCCACTACCTCGTTCATACTGGCTCCAGGAGACAGTTGCTCGTTGCTGGAGGGGATGGGGTGCGCGGTCCTTGTGGCCGTGCTAGGCTCAAAGAGCGGTTCCATGCACTCAGTGTGGAGCGGACTACGGTCCAGCCACCGCCTTGTGTGCGCTTGATTCCCCAGATACAGTGTGCTTGTGTTTGTCTGTGAAGGAGTGTGGGCCGGCTCCGTTGATGAAACGTGGCTCATATCCACATGCCTCCCGGTCTTATTGCTTCGGGTTTACACTGGATATGGGGTGTGTGGATGGAGCTGTGGGTGGTGCAGCGCAAGCCACCCATAGTCCCTCTGTAGGCGCAGGCGTCCTGTGTCTGGCCACAGTGACAGGCAAATCCGAAGCCGGATGCCGCCAACCATGTATGTATGTGTGCCCCATGCTGAGGCTGATGTTGCATTCTTGATGCTTCTTCACCGCAGTTGGGCTAAACCAACTTACACTTAAACTAGGTCTTTTTAAGCTGGATAAATTTCATTCCACTTTATTTGGTTTGTTCTGCCTACCTGAATACTCTTCTATTAACTGGCCACGTTGCTCACATTGATTGCGCCTATCTTCGGTAACTTTGTTGCGTTTTGTAGCATTTTTAACTAACTTGTGCACATTTTGTCCTTATCGCGGATTCGTTGCTAACCAACTTACTTCATATGCTTACTTAGCTTAGAGTTATGCCACCGTATCTGTATGCATTATTGGATTTGTTTTATTTCATCTTGTCGTTCCAGGTGATTGTCTGCTGATTGATATCCCCGGTGTGGCTGCGCTTGATGTGCATGTTGACAAGGTGCTTACCTGTCTATTACCCACTACCTTGTCCATACTGGCTCCAGGAGACAGTTGGTCGTTGCTGGAGGGGACGGGGTGCACAGTCCTTGTGACCGTGTTAGGATCAAAGAGTGGTTCCATGCACTCAGTGTGGAGCGGACTACGGTCCAGCCACCGCCTTGTGTGCGCTTGCTTTCCCAAATACAGCGTGATTGTGTTTGCCTGTAAAGGAGTGTGGGCCGGCTCCGTTGATGAAAAGTGGCACCCATCCACATGCCTCCCGGTCTTATTCCTTCGGGTTTACACTGGATATGGGGTGTGTGGATGGAGCTGTGGATGGTGCAGCGCAAACCATCCATGGTCCCTCTGTATGCGCAGGCGTCCTGTGGCTGACCACAGTGACAGGCAAATCCGAAACCGGATGCCGCCAACCATGAAATGGCGCCGCTCACTATCCACTGACCTCACGTTACTGCCGTGCAGAGGACAGGGTAGCCCCCTCACCAAGCCCTACCAGGGTCCGACAAAATGCGCACTGTTGACAATTCCCGAAAGGATGAAACGCGCGGACGAATTTCTACCAAATTATCTATACTATGCGATTCCGATGTGCAAAGTTGTCCAGACCACTTAGTGGACTGTCTCGTACCGTCAAAAAACGTGGTATTCCAAACTAATAATAGTATTGATAATATAATAGGAACGGCGGTGTGTAACCTAAAGGTAATGAACTTATCTTGGAATCTGACAGCGCGGGTTCGAGCCTGCGTAGGGGCAGGGAGACTTTCGCAGTATCCTTAGCCCACGTGCGACCGATGGTGGTTACGCGATAGCGAAGCGTCGGTACTGCGTACCGGCGTACTGCTGACGCTTTTCTTCCTTTCGTGAGGGGGGAGATGGGCAAGCACTAAAATGAAGCACATTGTTCCTGGGCTAGAGATAACTAACACAAGAACCTCATTGACTTGGCGATTGTTTTCTCCGTTAAAATGTTTGTATACTGATGTATTCAGTTCCAACCTCCCCATACAGAAAAACAGTTGGCACCAACAAAAATCACTGAGTTTTTTCATGCTCATCTTACATGTTACTTAAGAACCACCTCGGGGTTTCATCTAGTCAACGCACACCAAGGCAGTCGGATCGCTAGCATGCGGGGTGCATGGCCGAGTCACAGAAGTCACTAAGAGTTCAACAGCTGCTCCAATTAGTCACTAGATTATGTGTTACCAAATACTAAATAGCAGTTTGCAGTGTTACACTCTCTTGTTATCCCAGACATGAGCAACACTGCACAAACACCAATGGTCAATTTACCATAGAGCGTAGCGACTAGTCTGATCCGTAGAGTAATACTAGCTGTGCCGCAGCATCGTAAACCATCTCGTTAACTGTCAATATTGTATGCCTTTGTCTTCTTGAACGAGAGTCTTCGAAAAGCCATACGAGCCTTACTACGCGTGCGGTAACCTCATAAGTGCGGCAACCACCAAAAGCTATGCAGCTACCCAAAGAATAAATTGATCGGTTGTTTCAAACGGTTCCCCTATTATTGTAAATGCTGCTGGGGAGTCGATCCAGCCCTGCAGCGGTAACTCGATTAGAAGGTGCAAATCACATACCGAAGCGTGCGGCGCTATGCGCCAGCCCACGTCTGCAAATAGCCAGTTTTCTGCTCTTATGGTCTCTTACAATTCCCATGCTTTGAAAAAGTATAAATTCTGTGCTCCGAGGTATTTTCCGCTTAGTGTCCGTTAGCCGCGTATATCTTGCATATTCAATCCGACTTTATCGCCTATTTATCCAATCTTTTATGCTTGCGATTCGCTAGGAATTGTAATCTATCACGTATTCTCACTCAGCGTCCTTGCGGTGTCCAGTTATTCGTATACAAATTTTTACTTTCCCCCGCGCATTTTTCGCCAGATATTCGGTCTAAACTTCTTGCTGCAGAGAGCGTCAACCAGTCACAGTCGGCCACTGTAAATCGGCTGGAGGCGCGACTGAACCAACTGGAGCGCGAGTTAAGCACCAAGGATCAGCTAATCACAAAAGTACAAGATTTACTCAGCTCTGAACAAGAACAGAAGGTGAGCAGATGGACGCTCCGTGCTCCGCCGCATTAGTCTTCACTTTTCGTGTTTGTCTGTTTTCAAGTTTCCCATCTCACGTCTCTCTGTAGTCCCGACTGCAGGACGAATTGCAAGCTCAAACTCGCTGCGCCGAAAAGCTAAAGCATTCTGTCGAAAGAGAGTCGGAAGAGGTGAAAAAGGCCAACGAAATCATAAAGCATCTTCAGACTGAAGTTAAGAATCACCACACCAAGGTAACGTGTTTCCAACCTGAACAGTGATTACTGTGCACTTCTGCGTAATATCCATGCACCCCTTACTCCCATGGTTATTGCAAACTGCTTATGTGTAGAGGTTTGTTTTACAAACCACATACTGGAACAACTTGTCACATCATCTGCTCTTAACGCCGAGTGGGTTTGTTTCTGTGATTTCTGACCTTCATTCAGTGTTGTTAGGCCCTATATGTGACTCCACTGTCCCCCATTAATGACTGAAATTAGGGAAACTTAGTCGGTTGTTGAATGTAACCCCGTCTGCCTCGGAAGCTTATGAAGCTCCGCGTACACATACTGGCCTTTTAGTACGGGCCAGAGAGTCAAGGAAGAGTTGGTTCCACTCGGCACGAACGAATGGCAATATGGTTCCAAACAAAGGTGGACCGGATTTGCCATGACAACGACGAGTGGATAGTATCCACGCGTTGATAACTGGATGCGGTGGTTGTTGTCCAACTGCGCGCATGGGGCCGGCATATGACCAGTGGACGGGAAGCTATTCGAGTGCCTACCACGCGAGTTAATCGTGTTGGTTCGGGCCAGACTGTTGGTGTGGCCTAGGGTGAGCAGAGCTCCACGCGGACAAATGGCGCGTGCCAGCGAGCGAACATAGGCAGATGACATAGGACGCGACGGTGAACAATAGATTGAGCAGAGTAGCCACGCTGGAATTTCATTCTATACTGATGTACTGTATAAACGATCCGATAGTTCGTGAATACAAGATGTGATCACATTGTCCTGACTTAGATTTTGGTTTCCAAGCAACTACATCATTCTCCTCCTTAGCATAAGTTAGCTAAAGGGGACAAACACCTCAGCTATCGCGCCGCATTACAAAAATGTAACATATATGAATAAATGTTATACTAAACACAGTGACAGACAAATTCGAAACTGGGTGCCGCCAACCATGTGTGTCCCATGCTTTGGCTGATGTTGCATTCATGATGCTTCTTCACCGCAGTTGGGCTAAACAAACTTACACTTAAACTAGGTCTTTTTAATGTGGATAAAATTTATCAAATTTTTTTGGTTTGTTCTGTGTACTTCATAAACTTCTCCCAACTTACACACGTCGCTGATGCAAATTGTGGTAAACTTGCATAATTTTATCGCGTGGTATTTTTAAAATAACTCGGACATTTTGTACTTATCGCGTATTCACCATTAACCAATATCATTTTACGAGTATTTATGTCGTCATATGCGCTTACTTTATTCGATAACGGCATTTTGAATGATTGGCTGTTGTTTGACATCCCAGATGTGGCTGTGCTTGATGTGCATGTTGACAAGGTGCCTACCTGTCTATTACCCACTACCTCGTCCATCTGGCTACAGGAGACAGTTGCTCGTTGCTGGAGGGGACGGGGTGCACGGTCCTTGTGGCCGTGCTAAGCTCAAAGAGCGGTTCCATGCAGTCAGTGTGGAGCGGACTACGGTCCAGCCACCGCTTTGTGTGCACTTGATTCCCCAAATACAGCGTGCTTGTGTTTGCCTGTGAAGGAGTGTGGGCCGGCTCCGTTTATGAAACGTGGCTCCAATCCGCATGCCTCCCGGTCTTATTCCTTCGGGTTTACACTGGATATGGGGTGTGTGGTTGGAGCTGTGGGTGGTGCAGCGCAAGCCACCCATGATCCCTCTGTATGCGCAGGCGTCCTGTGGCTGACCACAGTGACAGGCAAACCCGAAACCGGATACCGCCAACCAAATACTAGACATCACATAATAAAAAACGATACCATATTATGCATCGAGTGTGGGCTCGTAATTGGTAGGCGTAACTAAACGAAAGGGGAACAAAAGAAGTGGCTCAGGTGCTGCTCACCGAGCTCTGGTTTAGTGACCAAGGCGCAAGCGGTCAGCCTCTATGTGTCAGGTTCCACCTTCAGCTCAGGCTGTCTATCTGACGAGTAGAAATCAGTACGAAACTGGCCGATCCTATGGCAGTATACAGGGAGAGCATCTCCGAAACTCACAACACAAACGCCATCGTGGTCAGTTCTTCACCACTGTAAGCAAATATATCCAACTAAACTTGTTCATCATCTTTGCGAACCAACCCGGCAGTCGGAAGACACCGACTGACACTAACTTCGATGTTTTCATTCCTCTTGACCAAATCATCGCTTAGTCTCCCTTTCTTTTGCTTCCATCCACATCCCGGTCGCGCAAACAACGCACGTCGCGGGAATCAGTGTGCGAACATGCGCAACACGTGGCGTGACCATCGGAGCGGTTCACTTCCTTTCCCTATCCATAATACTAAACACTGAGTTCCTTGTATCTGGCTGTTCGCATTCCAGCCGGATTACTTTAACACACCTTTCTTCGTGGTTTTCTTTCCAATCTGGCCTTCTTTGCGTTTCGCGCACTGTTCATTCATTACTTAATAGCCCAAAAATGCGATTGCGTGGTTCAGAATTATTTGATTGAAATAAACTAAAGGCGGGTTGCTTTCTGCCTTTTTTCATCCAAACAGCTTTTCACTGTTCCAGCAAGGAGGTGTCTGATTCATAACACACTTTGCATCCATTGTAAATTCCTCAATAGCTACACAATCCGCCAAGTGGATTTTCTCTTAGCGGATTTAGCTTCATGTATTTGACCGGGTTTTCTAATGCACTTAACCTTGTCTTTCGTTTATAGGCCAAACTGCGTGGACAAGTCGCTGCTGAACAGGAGCGTCTTTTGTCTTCTAAAGATGTTGAACTGCAGGAGCGAACTTCTGAAGTTGCACAACTACGCGCTGAGCTAAAAGATGCGAAGGACAACATCACCAAGCTAACTGAACAAGTGAACCAAACAACCTTGGAATTAACCGAAGCACAGAAAACCATCAAAACAAATGAGAATAGTAAGTGCTGAATTATAAAATGTCCCATGACACTGAGGTGTTGGGCCAGATATCTTCCATGCGGCTTTCGCTGTCGCGCGTTATTATCAGCCATTACTCTTCAGATAACTCAGCACCGAACACACTTGAAACAGGAAATCCGACTAGGAAGCAATAGCAGACGCGTCAGTGGCGTCGACTGCGAGCCATGTTCCGTAATCGTCTCTAGCCCAGCACAAGGCGGGTCATGTGGACTCCAGCCCGGAAGGCGAGACGGACAGACGGCACCGAGTTTGGTCGTCAGTGGCTTCATCTCCCGTTGCCAAGTTTATTTTGCCCGCCCCGAGCGTTGCGTTGCCGCACCTATGGCGGACATTAAGCAGTGACCGCGCGTCCGCAATTTATTCATTTCTCTCTGTTGTTCTGGGTTACTAGCCTGACTATCACTGCCTAGCACTGGCTCACACGCATCGCCGTTGCAGATACGTTGGTTCCATCCGACACCAGCAATGGTTCGCAGACAACGATAATCAAAGACTTGAGGGCGCCGTAGGTCCTCAGACCGAAGGGTTAAGTCTCACTCCCATAGAGTATGGATGGCTTTCACTGTGGCCTTGTAAACACGGACTTTCATACCGAGGGAAACCCCCTTCTGATGCCACAGATATCGTGGATTCACGAAGGTAGTTCTAGCTTTTGCAGTACGTGAACTGACTTCAATGGTTATGCACCCATCGTTGCTGGTGCAGCTGCCGAGGTAAGTGAATTGATCAACTACCTCGAGTTCCTCCCTACCAAGAGTTAAAGGGTCATCAAGTGGCTGGTGATCCTGTAACAACACTTTGCACTTTGAAGCTGCGAAGTGCTTATCGTATGTTGGAATTACTAGAGAGGTTATTGAGGGTTATCTGAGTCGCCCCAACATTTTCATGCAGCAAGACCATATCGTTTGCATACTCAAGATCAGCTAGCTTTTCACCAAGTAGCACATCGACGCTTGCATCATGAGATTTCACAAGCGAACACAATAATGGAGTGCACGACTAAGTTGAAAAACTGGGCAACCTTCACATGGCCTGGGGTGTTCGAGCGTAGGGAACGCGAAATGTCCACATATTTCATGGGAACACCTTTCCGTGCAACTATTTCGTGCAGAACATATCGATTGACCGAATCGAACAAACTCTTGAAGTAGAGGAACACAGCTATTGTCAGTCTGCGGTACGTGTGACGCTGTTCTAGCACCTGCCGCAAAGTGAGTATGCGGTCTACACAGCCCCGTCCTGGGCAATAGCTGTCTGTTCTTCGCAAATCTGGGTTTCCAGTTCTGCAATGAGGCGGCGAACGAGAATTGAAGTCAGACATTTTGTCACAACTGGCGTTTGACTAATACCCCTGTGGTTAGCACAGTCAGTGCGGCTCCCGTTCTTGTACATTGCCGCTACGAACGATTCACTTGTTATTCGAGATGGTCTCTGCCCTCCAGACTTGTTGCAACATGCAGCTCAATGCTACCAGAGGACCATACCACCATCCTTAAGTATTGCGGGTGCAAGAGAATCCGGGCCAGGAGCCCGAAAACGACTAAGCGCTGTGATCGCGTCTCGGACATCAGCCTATGAGGAGCCTCACCTGACTAGTGCGGGGTCAGAAAGCAGTGTACTTACTGAAGTGGTATCGAAAATGTTCCGCTCAACGAGCCAAACGGCGCTCCTCATTGCGAATCAGGACACCGGCGCTGTCTCATTTTATCGCTGTCGCTTGATTACTTATGGTCAGGGGAGCGGATCAGTTGGAAGAGTTTGCGATAATTGCATACTGCTCTCACTTCCTGCATTTCATGAGCCTGACTGGTCCACAAAGCTTCCCTGTTATCCCGCAGGCCCTGCTTTAGTTGGCGCTTAATAGTCTGTCTGATTACATTGTGTTCAGAGCCGGCCGCGACTGTTCAACTGGATCCCAACAAGTTCACTGGATATCCCGTAGCTAGTTCAATGACGTTTGATAGCGAGGCATACAGAGGCTCACGCATCGTGCATTGTGACCTGCATTCTATTCCAATGAAGCTTAGTGTCATTAGGATAAGAGAGCGAAAGTTTGGTACACAAGATATCCTGCTAGGCTTGCATGACCTTAGACTAAGATAAATTCTCATTTGCCAATTGAAGGAAGTGTATTATACGCCTCTCGGTAAAGCTCATGGGAAGTGACAGCATACCAAGTCATGCGTATCCCATCAACCAACAATGACAACCTTGAAGCTGAGAGCAATGCCCACTGCAGCGTGATCAATGGTTGCTACATCAGCGTCTCCAGATGCGTGCAACAAATACCATAGGACAAGCGGAACGCAGTTAGTTCAGCAGCCCCGTGAGAGTCAGTATGCTTAGTTTCGGACACACAACACACGTCAATACCGACGGTGTTCAACGTGTGTGCGAGTACAGCCTGTTGACCTATATGTCCCAGAGTGTGAAAGTTCAACGTCTTCAGGGGAACGGGACATCGTGGCCTTATATTAGGGGCTGTTGCCGATAGGCATCCAGTGGGCGATGTGGGAAGGTATATATATATATATATATATATATATATATATATATATATCAGCAGTCTATGAATAGACATAGAGCCATCAGAAATCATGGAACACAAAAGAAGGTACAGAAATTGTAAAAGAAAACACAACATATTAAAGTACATGGTTTCGTCAGAGAGCGAGTTACTACCTGGTTGCCCAAGCCGAAGTAGGGTAGGGGACACCACCCCGAGCCTTTGGCTAAATAGCCTGCCCGCAAGACAGCGGAGCGAATTCAGGGAATCGCGCCCATTGGGAGACGGTGACTGATTGCCCAGTTCATGCGCCTTTCGTTTGTTTTTTTTTCAAACAGGGGCCCAATGCTCCCCAGAATTACAGCACAAAGTTGCTGGGATACAATGCTTCACCAGAATGAAGTAAGGGGCAGTGACTTTATTTAGTGGCGAGTCACGTCCGCCACGTCGCAGTGTTAAACGGACATGTGGGGCTTTTTATAGGGAGAACCCTTACCAGGCGAAAACCCACCACGTCCTGGAACGCTGCCGCCGAACCATTTGCTGGAACGGGAAAATCCCGAACCACCCACCTGGCACCACGAGGAGGTTGTTCGACAGATGGTTCGCTTGCAGTGGCATTGGGGCTACTGTCAATTAAGCGGGTAATTATTTATGGAAGGTTAGTGATGGGGGTCCGGGAGGAGTAAGCGAAACGGATGGAAAGGAGGGATGCGCCAGCAGTAGCATGTTTTCGCTTGTCCGCCCGGCGGTATGCAGCATATAAGGATACGCAACGACCGGTGCAGGATGTGGCTGAAGTTTGAATAAATATGCATGGCTGTACGTGGGTCGAGATAATGCTAGGGCGGCCAAGCCTAAGCAGGACGACGAGTAGGGTCCTCAACCAAAGCTTTTGGCTCAAAGCCTGTCCGAAAAGTAACAGGGATGTGACAATGACTTGGTTTTACAGAAGTGGACGCTATCCCAATTCCAACCCCCAACCTGGTAGGAATAGTTCTTAAGGTTTCCGGGTGCATCAGTCAATATTGATCAATCATTGAGTCGAAGGGATACGGAAACCGTCGCACCACGTTGAGGTGCAGCCTCACTGCGACAACATAGCCGTCATTGCACCAAGTTTGGCGAAACCGCGACCTAGCCAGTCGATTACGTGGCATAAAGACATGAAGAAGTTGGCTAAAGGACTTGGTCAGGCTGTTGGTGGCAGACTCGAGATAGTCCACATCACTTGTTGAAGACTGTCGGTCATGCCAGTCAGTGCCTCTCCTGCATTTGGTTTCTTACTTTTGGCTGTTAATTTCCATCCCGATTCGTGGCATACAAGCATACCTTTGCGGGCACGATATCAGATTAGGTGTAACTTTGCGCTACCTATTCACCACCGTGTTTTCTAGTTCGGTATCAACCACATCATGCATTGAGCCACCATGTCTGTATTTTTCTCCGGTTGGATGATTTGCAGTCTTTTAGATAGCTGCTGCTTCTGAACATACCAACTGCGTTTGGACCTAGTTGCATGCAAAATTTTCATTCTTCGACCCATTAAGTGTGCCGATTCGTGGCTCAGCTCCTGTTCACTTCCTACTTCCAGATGCTCCGTTTCGTCGTTGAGCACCTTATGGTTTTATATGATTTAACAAACCTGGCCCATTGATCGTGAATTGACCATGTGGGCCTCTTATTCCTCATCTTCATGTTGTTTGTTTCCATTTATCTGTCATGATAACGTAAAGTAAACTAAGACGACCATTTCTCCTTTTTTATGGCACTTTCCTCCGTCAAGGTCTGAGTAACTAGTATCTCTGCAGCTTTGGCTACTTAGTTACCATACGGGACTATCTACGACTCGCGTTGGCGTTTATGCTAACGTTCCTGCTGCCGGTTTTCGACAGCTTTGCACTATACTTCAACTCGCGTTCACTAGTTTTCCTAAGTCTACAGGCAAATCGCACCTTCAGAAGTAAAAATACCGAACTGGCTGTTCGGGTGCTTTTAGTGAACTTCACCACAGTGACCAAGAAAGGCACTGGATGACTCATTTCTTTTTTCCTGCCCCATCAGCTTTGCGTGTTCTTTCTGCTCCGGTTAGGAGCGGAACCCGTAGACCCGGGCTCACTAGCCATCCGTTTTTAGACTGCGGCGATATGACTGCTTACTGTGCGTAGCATACAGCAACCACTGCAATTCTGCTACCTAATACACTTGCGTTGAAAGTTAATTATGCAGTTTTTCCGGTGTTGCTCTCTCCTATCCCTGCACTACACGACCGACGGTTTCGTCCTGCTTTGAACTCATCAGGTTGTGGTAGCCTGAACTGGGAGTGGAACGGGACCTAGTGGTTAGCGGCTATCGCCATAATCACCCCAAATTCCGACTATAAATTTCTAACCGCTGTGTCAGGCCGTTCTCGCAGAGCTCATTGGTCTGGTGATCATGGCGATAGCTGCCAAGCACGACGCGCCGACTTCTATTCCCAATTCAGACTATGTCTACCTGATGAGTCCAAACCATGACGACACCGGTCGGTTGTGGAGTGCAGGGATGGATGAGAGCCACACGGAAACCATCCACTTCGGTTAGATACGGTCCCAGTGATCGGATTGGCACTGGCTGACTTCAAAATCAACCGTAGCCGCAATTGTGTTTGAGTGTCGCAATCCAAGACACACGGTAAGTGCACCTAAACTCGACTATCAACTCTACAGCCTTTTGTTAATATTGTCTTTAAAACAGATCTTGTAAGCAGTTTTGGTAACGCAGTGAGAAGACAAAGACTGGCGGATGTTGACATTTCATATCGTTTCGTCGGTGCCAATACAATATCGGGAAAATATATATTACTGCAGCCGGAGTGTGACCGGATAAGACAGAGACAAGGTGGAGAATAGATGTGCTAACCTTACGTCTATGAGAGCCTTATGTTTACGGACATCTCTTTTTGCACACAGTGCCGGTTTAATCCGGCCAATCGCGACAGCCTCTGCAAGGCGCAAGAAGCGAGTGTTAGCATGTCTGAACAAGACTGTGGACTTTCTGGGAGGGTCAAGTAAATGACAAGTGGCCAATAACTATCTAATCATGGATTAGGCAGGTGGCTTTCGTGGACAGGTGGTAGTCGAAAAGGAAGACGGTGATTTTACATTGCGCCCACTTAAGCGCATGTCCCCTCACTCTGGATTTCAACACCCTGTCGGTACGATGGAAGTCGGGTGCCCTGCACTACCTACTGGTGTAGTGCAGTGTGCATTGGCACCGACAGGTTATCTTTCCTTCGTTGGTCTGGTTACTAAGGACTGCTTCCATAACATAAACCCCATGGACAGAGGAAATTATGCGCTTCGCTGTCCTCATTGTGGCAATATCACCCTTACATGGTGGCTAAATAAGATTTTCTTGACCACTGTGAGGACCTTCTGTCTCACCACTCTTGTCTGGCTGTGCTTTACGATTAACCCGCCCGGTACTTTGTGTGCAAAAACAACTGGCCGTAAGCCTACGGCTCCCATCGACGTAGGGCTGGCACATCTGTCTGCCCTGTCTCTTATCCGGTCACACTCCGGCTGCACTTATATATGTTTTCCAGTTATGGTATTAACACTGACGAGACAATACGAAATGTTAACATCTGCCAGTTTTCTTCTTCCCACTGTAGCACCTTTGGCCAATGATCAACCTCATACAATGAATTTCTCTTCAAACAGTTTCTTGATGCTCTGGCCACCGCAGAGAATAATCAACGGTGTCCTATCTGCTGCATCGAGCAAGGTGGATAGGTGTTTGAATGCTACTGCTCAAGCCTACCCATCTCCCTATTCCCCCTCTTACGCTTTTTCATTCTCACTGCCCCGTTCCAGCTTCACTTTTATCCCCCCTGTTTTTAACCGAATTTTCGGCCCTCCCCCACCTTCCTTTGATAGGCTTTTATCTTTTAGTTTCAACTCACACGTGAACGCGGAGAGTCATTCCTCTCCTGTCGACAGGTCGATGTCCAACCAAGCGGTCCATTCCAGTTCATCGGCTTCCATTTGGAGACCTCGATCATCCTTCAGATTGGCATGCCTCAATGTACGCACATGGCTACAGATCGGTCAACAGGCAGCACTTACCCGAACATTAGAGACACTCTCGATCGATATCTGCTGCTAATCAGAGATCTGCCTGCAAGACTCGAGCTCAGTGCTCACTTTGCGATCCCCTTCAAGTGACACCAGCAGCACTTTCTCATTGCACCTATCCGGTGACGATGCAACTTCGAGCACCGGCCAAGTTGGTATTGGCATCGCCCTGAGTCCCCGGACTGAAGCTACTCTGGTTGACTGGATTCCAATCAGTAGCCGGCTGTGTGCGGTCCGATTGGCTGGCTCGTTCAAAGCTTCGAAGTCATGCGGGACTAACAGGTGTTTATTCCTTGTCGCTGCCTATGCACCCACAAACTCTAATAATGATTCGGTAAAATACGACTTCTATCGCCAATTGAACGAGCATTTTCGATACAGAAGAAGCTCGGACACTGTTGTGCTGGCTGGGGTTCTGAACGCTCAATAAGTAAGTAAGTAATGTGTCAGCTGCACGCCGTAACGGCGCTTCGCTGCCGCGCGGCCACCACCAGTCGCGCGCGGGCTGAGTTTACCGCGAGGACGCCCACCCCTACGCAGATTCGAACCGGTGACCTTATGGTTGCAAAGCAAATGTGCAGACCACTCGGCCACCGGCTGTTGAACTACATCTGGGCGGTCAACATGGTGTAGGCTCCCGCAATGATAACGGTGAGCAGTTACTTCATTTGTGTGAAGATGCTCTCTGATTTCTTGCTAGCACTACTTTTCGACACAGCACCCGCTGGAGGGTGACTTGGCGCCAACCAGCCTCGAACCAGCTATGGACGCAAATTGATCACATTACGATAAGTTACCGATGGAGAGGCTGCGTCCAGACCTGCCGCTCGATTTGGAGCACTTGTGTGGACACCAACAATGCACTTGTATGTGATGACATGCGAATGCGTTTTGGGGTACGCCCACGGTGATGCTGTGAGCGCATTGACACCAGCCAACTGACGAAACCAGCTGTTCTGAATGCCTATCAAAGCACGCTTTCGTGCGAGTTGAGTAAGCGCTCACTGGATGCAATTGAAGCTTACTGGTCTCATATTCACCGGACCTTACTAGCAGCAGGAACATCTTCATGTGGTAAGTCTAATCACCAACATGGACATTGGGTCTCTTCGCAGTCTCTGGAACTTATGGATGCTTGCCGGCATATTCCGGCTGGAAGCGAACACAACGAAACTCGCAAAGAGATCCGGGCAAAACTCCGTGCTAGCCTGATGGGAGACCGCGAATCTTGATGGTCTCGTCGTGCGTCAGAGATGGAAGTGGCCGCTGCCCTTGGTAACCATCGCAAGTTATTCCGGCTGATACGGGAAACGGGCAGCAAAAGACCTGGTGTTAGTGAAACTATACGTGACGTGAGTGGACAGCCTACTCACAACTTGTCAAAACGCTTGAAGCGTTGGGCTGTCTCTTTGGATTCACCCTCTCCCTCAGAAGTCGAACCTGAGATCGGACTGTTAAATAAAACCGCGGGACCAGATGATCTTCCTCCAGCCCTCTTCAAATTCGGGGGACCTGCTCTTGTGGATGATTTATACGAGGACAGGACACGACTTGGAAGGTGTGGATCTGCTCCCAGGAGAACGACTTCTGGACTTGGAGTGTGCTGACGATATTGCCTTCGTCTGTGATAGCTCACAAACATGCCAAGAAACAATGGACAGATAAGCACTGGCTGATATGGCTAGGAGCCGACCTCAGTGGCGTTCATGCTGTGAGTTTCTTTGTCCCACCCCATCCCTCTTAGCCTCCCCCTCCAACCACGATCTCATTACTTAGCCTTATATAATTTTGCATAATAATTTTTTTGGGTGCACAGTAGCCGGCTGGTAGCTTACCGGAACGATGCCCATCCGTTACCGGTAACTCAGCCAACTTTCACCAGTTGTTTTCTTTCTCTCCTTTTTTCTTTGTATTGCGGCACAGTAGCTGAGGTGTTCCCCACCTCTAGCTAACGTGTATGATGATGATGATGATGAAGCACTGGCTGTCCGTCACCTCGAACTTTGCTTCGCACCATCGAAGTGCAACGCGTTTCTCCAAGATTGGCCTGGACCGCCTCCTTCGTTTGGTGGGGATCAGCTAGAAGTCGTTCAAAAATTTAACTACTTGGGAACTTGTATCAGCGCCCGTGGGATTAAAGATGAGATCACGAACCGCAAAAGCTCGAAGCGCTTTTGCTAACCTTCATCACTTATGGTGCCGGCGCAACATCACTCTCACGCTGAAGGGTAGAGTGTACAATGCAGCGGTAGGTTCGACCTTACTGTACGGTTGTGAAAGCTGGACCCTTAGATCAGCGGACATAAAGAGGCTAGTTACGTTCGACCATCGGTGCCTTCGCAGTTTGGCTCACATCTGGTGGGAACACCGAGTGAGCTACGAGCGTGTTCGATGCCTTGTTTACGGCACAGGAAATGGAAATGACCCGCTCAGCACCGTTATCTCGCGCACCAGTCTCCGATGGCTGGGCCACATGCCAACCCACCGATTCCCGCGACGTGCGTTTTTGCGCGCCGGACGTGTGGATGGAAGGAGAGGTAGTCAAGCGATGACTTGGTCGAGAGGAATGAAGGCCCTCACTTCGAAGCTGGCCTCGGTTGGAGCGTCTCGGCTCCCTGATTGGGGTCCAAAAGACGATGAACACGTTTGGCTGGAAACACTTGTTTATATGCCTGGGAGCCGTCCTCAGTTGCGTTCGTGCTGTGAGTTTCTTTGTCCCACTCCATCCCTCTTAGTCTCCCCCTCCAACCACGATCTCACTATTTAGCTTTTTATAATTCTGCATAGTAAATTATTTCTGCTGCATAGTAAATTATTTCTGCTGCATATTAGCCGGCAGGTTGCTTACAGGAACGATACGCATCCATTATCGGTAGCTCAGCTGGCTTGCACTTTTTGTATTTTATTCCCTTTTTCCTTTTAAGTATTGCGGCACAGGTGTTTCCCACCTGTAGCTAATGTGTATAATGATGATGATGATGAACTTTACACTAACGGGATTACATCAATACGATGTGTTAATTGGATTTGGGTTAATTTAATTTTTTTAATGTTTTCGTCCCAGGAGCCCGGAAAAGCACCAGACGCGTTTCGCCCTATTGGGGCTCATCAGTGTTGCGCATTTCCTCGGTCCCTTATTGGGGATCCAACTCGACCGCTAGAGGCAGATGCAAACTAGCCAGCAGCTTAAGCCACTGAGCCATGAGGGACGTCGGGTGGATTTAGAATCATTGGGTAACTGCGACTCGAGCCTCAGAGAAAAAAAAGAGTTGAGATTACCACTGGCTGCCTTCACTATTTGACTGGCGATATCTAGCATTTAGCTAATTCAGATAGCCTCAGAAACCTACTTCGCGATAAATCACGGGAAAATTAACTCTACCTCAAATGCTTAACAGCTATTCTAATGAAAAGATTGCGAATCTGTAACACTTGGGGCACGCGTCTTTTGCGAAGCTCGGTAGTCTGTTGCCAGTTTTCAATTTCCGAATTTGAATTCCCATTCTTAATCTTGACTCGCCTGATTCACTCTGAAACAGAACCGCTTGTGTAGTACATGGTCGGGATCAAGCTATTCAGGGTGTTTACTAGTTTATTATTTTCTACAATCTTTCATACACTTGACACTATCTCGATAAATCGAGCATAGCTCCTACTTTAGCACCATCGGTTTCGAGTGCATTCCCAAACCGCTAAGCATCGTGGTCTGTAGTCTATCGTGATTACGCGTCGTATCCATGACGATAGCGTGCGCATAAAATTATGCAGCTTTCCGTCTTGAGCACCTCGTCAGCCAAACAACCTTGGTTGCTATGGTTAGATCCGCTTTCTATCCTTATACGCAGTGCAACTGGGAGAAAATCGTAACAGGATACGCTTCTTTGTGTATGGACAGGAAGAGCAACAGTATTTACGGAGTGTTCAACAAGTTAGACATAAGAAAATAATGGAGAATGTGATTAGGGCGACGAATCAGTTTGAGCGGATTGCATCCGGAAGACGAGACAAACACCCAATCAGGCCAAGACTGAACAGGCCTCGTTATTGAACGCGCTGTTATTGATGACCCCTCTACGCGGCTTCATTGATTTATCGTCAAAATCAGCTTATGCCGCCATGAGTTTTTGGGATTTTACGGCGTTTTTTGTTCAACTGAATCAAATTAAAGCGGATGGTTTGTTTTAGTGCATGAAAAAGTAATCGTTCTTTTTTGATTTTGCATGAGAGTATTTTACTTGTTCTACCCTGAACTCTAGGCCCATATGCTTGCTTTTTGTCACTGAATGGTCTGTTGGCTGTTGCAGACTACACACCCAAATATACACTTAGTTTTGATCTTGCCACGTATCTCTTTTTGCTTAACATGTCGGCACATTTCAACCAGTGTACTAATTCCGTCCTTTAGCATTCCTCCCGACTAGTAACCGGTTTAGTAATAGCTTTCAGTCACACATAGGTATTTTCAGTTTTATGACGCAACTTGAGTTACCTTCTCCATAGCCAAATGTTGTTTAAGTTGTACAATCCTGGTGGGTACACATTTCGATTAGGTGATAATAACCGCTGCACTAGCCGTACGCTCCCGATTTGTCTAATCAAATCGCTCATCATGTGACCACCTTCACTTCTCTTCCTCACCTTCTAGTCATTGGCTGGTTGAATCGACAAGTTTCCGAGAAACAACTTGACCAAGCACAGCAACGTCTGAGATCAACTGGTTTCCCAACGCCGATCAATGCTGTCTATTCATCTCGACCGTTCTCTACTCCAAACAGCACCGCAGCAGCTGCTGTGAATGGGATGGCCATCGCACCACCTTGGCAGCCGGCCACTTCTCTATATCAGCCGAGCTGTACGATCATTTCCAAAGTCGCAAATGCTCCGGCGTATGCCACTTGCAATCTTCTCAGCTCTACCAGCTCTGCAATCAACAGTATTCAGCCCAGTGTGCGAACGAGTTCGGCTACTTTATCCGGTTCTAGTCAATTGCCTATCGCACCCACACCCACCATCAGTGGATGGAATGGTCTTGATTTTGTCGGCAAGAAAACCTTGGACCGATCCAATAATATGGAGACCACTGTTGTAAGTCACCTAGTTGTTTTGCTGTCTCACACGGTATGATCGACATGATACTAAGCACCCGAGATGAGCTTCCGATTGCCGATGTATTTTGTCAAATCGATCTTAACCACTCGAATTCTTTTGATGCATGTACTATCGTCTGGGAAGCACTCCGATGCTTACGCTCAAGTCAGCGTTTGAACGATTCACCAAGTGTGCATGTTAGCGAGTGCAGTGTCTCAAACAGCTACCCGATTTTCCTATCTTTTCAGGGTAGATCAACGGATGTGCGCTCCAACTGTTCTCCTGCACCGGTGACTAAATCGACTCCTCTTCACTCGGACCCCATGACCAGTGTGGCCTGTCGTACCACCGCAAGTTACACGACGCGATCTGCTATTCCTGCGTCGGGTTCTCGTAGTAAGTGCTTCTTCGACTCTACGACACCCAAATCCGATTCGGGTGCTTGCAAGGTTTTGTCTTCCGCACGCGAAATCGTGCAGAACTGCGTGGTGGTTATGGTTTGACACGTGTCAGCGCATAGCTGAAGACCCAGTTTTTGGTTTCTTTCTGCTTTACAATACTTACATTAATCCAAATGTTTCTAAACATTTTATAATAGTTTTGGATATTCACAATGAAAACACTCGCTGTTGCGAATTTCACGAACCCTACTAAACCCTTCAAACAGTGAAATCGTTAGACTGTTTCAATCGAATACACAGTCCCAGAGAGGATACTCCAATCAGAAGCTAGCGAACAAGATTTCTTCCATACGTTGTCCTTAGATCAGCGAACAGGTGAGGGTTAGGTGCAGTAGATATTGATGCCTAGTCAGTACGACAATGTGATAGGTTCACTTTTTAGTAACGAGTCAACATACTCGAATCGAACAACCCTTGTTCATTGTTACAAAATATATGGTTGTCGGCCTCCGTTTCCATATTTGCCTCTCACTGCGACTGCGAACAGCCACAGAACGCGTGTGCCTACAGAAGGACCATGGTTGGCCCGTATTGAACCACCAACAACTCCATCAACACACATCCGGTGCAAACCCGAAGTAATAAGATTTGAAGGCAAGTGGATGGGAGCTGTGGTTGATTCGGAGCCAGACCGCATTCCTTCAACATGCACACCATTCATATGAAACAGGGGTGAGCAAGAAGAGAGAAAGAAAGGCATCAACGATACGCCTGTACACAGTACCGGCTCTTCGTTGCCGCGCGACCATCACCAGTCGCCCGGTCCTCTACGCAGGCTCGAAACCGTGATCCCGGATTACAAAATACGTTTGTTGTCCTTGAGACGACGGGTCAGCAAGAGGGAGAGGCACGCATACCAGACATATACGGAGTGGTGATTGGGTTGTAGCGCGTTTATTACTGAGTGGAACCACGAAGACTGCGCACCTCGTTCCCCTCAGCAACGGGTCACGGTGTCTTGGAGCCCGTGATAGAGGTGGTGGATTTCGACAATCACCCTGTCAGCATTCGCACCGAGTGCAACGAGACCGGAGCTAACAATCATAAGATGCTGTCAATCATGCGGCAAACTAAACTCACAAGCGCATGTACAAGCCACCCTCAATGACGAGAGGCACACGTGCCACGTCTATCTCTCGTTGGTTTGGGTTGGTGATTGGAGTCGGAGCCGGCGTAATTACCATTCACCTAACTCGTCGCCTCTTCGATATTGGTCCATCGTGACCACGGATTGACTCGGCTGAGGCACACTCGACCGCATGTGCTACAGCTCCACCTAAATGATGTCGGCAGGTTGAAAGCCATCGGTATCTGACGCTTGCTTAACCGACATTTTTCTTTTTGATGTACCTGGGCTACGGTATTCATAACATAATCACGCAGCTGACGGTCATTGACTGACATTTACACCCAACACCCTTAGTCCATGATAAAGTCACTTCTATCATGTCCTGGTAGGGTAGACTTGATCTGCCCACATTCCTCTTCCCTGAAAAATGTTGGCCATATAGCAGGTGTTTCGGTATTCTGTACCTTTTCTCCGCCAATTACATCCGTGGCACTTACAAATTTACAGAAGTGAAGACTGGTACCTCAGGTGTTTAGATGGCGGTTGAACTGTTCGCTGACCTGGGCAATTTTGTTGCAAACGTTTCGTCACAAATCGAATTGACATCATCAGTGCGTAGTTGAGTGACGTATAGTAACGTAGAGGAGCCTCGGTGAGAGTGCGCTGAGCGTGGTGTGCGTGCGTTTTTATAACGTCGTGGTTGTCCATGGGACTTCGACCCGCTTTCAGCTTGGTTGATGGGCAGATGCCGTCTGACCTTAACCCCTTGTGTTCCGTGGCCTTTGTTTGTTTGCTCTTCTGAGCGAGTCTGTCGTCAGTTCTGGTTGTCGAGTCACACGTCCCACCGGATACAATCGGTCGAGTTGTCGGTCGTTCGCCAGTAGTGTTGCGTATACTGTGTCCAGTTCGATGTGTCGATTGATTGAATTCGTTGTAGAGTACCAGACTTCCAAAAACTCCCTCGCGTGTTTTATCCTTTCATGTGCTAAGACATACATTCTCCAAATCGAAATGGTGGCCTTCTTGATCTTCATGCGCAGAAACCACTCAGTGCGGATCATGTCTTCTGAGAGCCACCTTGCGTTCTGTGACTCGTGTAGAAAGCTTTTTATCCAGTTTGTCTAACGTAGTTTTTATCGCAGTCGCCGCATTTTATCTGGTGGATGATATTGCATTTGTCGGCTTGCTTAACTTTTTCTTTGGGTCTTGAGATCAATTTCCTCTGGGTGGCACTTGGTTTGTGAGCCACAGAGATTCCATGTGATTGCAGCAATCTTCCTGTTAGTTCGGAGACTTTCTTGACTTAGGGAAGCACTATTCGTTTGTTTTCTTGCTCAGGCGCATGCTGCTGCTGATGCTGAGACATTCGTTTCTTTAAGCTTTCTCTGATGAATTTTCTCGGATAACCGTTGTTTCTAAACACCCGATATAAGTGCTTTTCTTCCTATTTCCGCGGTTCTGCTGTGCCGTAGTGTGTTCCCGCTTTTTTGAACTGGCTTTGAATACAGCTCTTCTTTCGATTCATCGGATGGTTACTGTGCTAGTTTAATATCAAGAACATCAGCTTGAGGCAAACAATTGTTTTCAATGATTCATCTACAGGCCGGTACAATCATATAAGGTTAAGTTATAAAAGGATGGGTAGTGATTGGCTCGGGGGATTGGTCTGAACTGACTCGGTCAATGGTTAAACAGCGGATAGTTCGCCGCTGTCTCATGCACACAGATCGATTGAGGGTTACGTAATCACAATGCCTGAGCTGATGTCAGGGTGACGGCTAGGCTGATGGCTGTTCGGCCAGGGCAGGTATAGAGATCGAACAAACTTTTTCTGCGAGCGCAGCGGGGGTTGGAATATGCGGATCGCAATGGCCTCTGCAGTGGCGAGCATCCTTAACCGCGTACCTTTCGATTTGCTCATTGGAACCTGATAAATCACAGTAAAGGCATTCGGGAGGTTAATCTGGTGAACTAATTCGAACAGATGAGACAAAATACCGCTTGTAAGCACTCCGGTGCCCCCCGTTCAACAACCATTTAGGGCTATGTTCCTTAATGCGACGTCACAGTTGACGAGCCGTCCGACCAATGTATGTTGCCCCACAAGTGCCATCAAATCGGTAGATAACGTAAGAAGAGGTCAGCTTCGGCAGTCTGTCCTTGATGCACACAGGAATTAGCTGATTCGTGGCGAAGATGCATCGTAACTCTGCAGCCGGAAAGGTGTTCCTTATCGCTTGCGTCAGTTTTCTTGTTACAAGATGAATCATTGAAAACAATTGTTTGCCTCAGACTGATGTTCTTGATGAATCACTGAGAATGTTCCACTAGTTTAATATCTGGTCCGTATGTGTTTTCTTCCGATATACACCCGTTTTCAGAGATCACTCGGTATACCCAGTGACAGTACATCCAAAAATGGTAACCTGTTGTCCTACTCTGATTCAATCATGCATTTTATATCCTCGAATGTGCTGTTGAGGAAATGGTGCGTGGCCAGTACTCTGTTCCGTTTTACGATGACAAAAGTATCGTTCACGTATCGTATCCAGAGTTGTGGGCTGGTAAATGGCAGTGCAATGCGCTCCAATTTCTGCATTACGCCTTCCGCAATGAGCCCGGAAATTGGGGATCCCATGGGTGTTTCTCTCAGTTACTGGTAAACTTGTCCATCAAAGCGAAAATAAGTGGTCATGCAGAGGTTCAGGAGCTCCCAAAAACTTTCAGGTCGTATGGTTGTCGTTGGACTCAGTTGATTCTCAGGAAGTTCCATCATGGTTTCTTTGGCCGACAACAACAACAACAGCAGCAGCAGCAGCAACAACAACAAAAGCAGTACATCAGCCATTTGAACTGATGCTTCGCTGCCATCCAACCATTGATAACCTATGATATAAAGAATAATAAGAGGGAGAGAAGGGGGACTTACCTGAATACCTTTATGCCCTAAGCAAACATTCAGGGTCAAGGCGCCTACACCTTGTGTAGACAACATACCGTCACAAACATCTGACTATCGTGCAAAGATAAGGCGGCATCGGCGAGACAGCTTCTTTGCGGCTTTCACTTCCACGCGTCATAATCAGCCATCACCTAGCAAATAACTCAGCACCAAACAAACTTTAACAGGCAATCCGATTAGAAGACGGCAGCAGACACGCCACTGGTGTCGGTTGCGAGCCATGTCCTGTAAAGTCTCGAGCCAAACAGAAGGCGAGTCACGTGGACTCCAGCCCGGAAGGCGAGAAGGACCAACGGCACCCAGTTTGGTCGTCACTGACTTCATTTCCCGCTGCCAAGTCAACTTCTGTCCACCTCGAGTCTTGCGGCACTCTACACCTGGCAGACCAAACAAGGCCCTCCTAGGTAAGCGGTGACCAGGCATACGTAGCACGTGCCCGAGCCAACGCAACTTATTCAGTGCTATCTGTTGTTCTAGGGAGGTAGCATGATTATCACTACCTAGTGCTCGTCTACGCACATCATCGTTGCGGACACACTGGTGCCATCCGACACCAGCAATGCTTCGCAGACAACGATGATCAAAGACTTGAAGGCGCCTCAGATCTTCAGACTGAAGGGGCCAAGTCTCACTACCATAGAGCAGAGCGGCCCTCACTGTGGCCTTGTATACACGGCCTTTCAGACGGAGAGAAACTCCCTTCTGTCGCCAAAGATGCCGCAGGCTCGAGAATGCAGTTTTGGCTTTTGCAATACGTGAACTGACTTCCGTTTCTATGTTCACATCGTTGCTGATGCAGCTGACAAGATAAGTGAATTGAGCAATCACCTCGAGTTCCTCGTTAGCAAGCCTCAAGGGGTCAAACAAGTGGCTGGTGTTCCTGCAGCAACACTTTGCACTTTGAAGGTACGAAGTGCATACCAAATAATGGGACCACTCTGGACTGGCTATCCAGGGTTGATTGTGCCGCCGCAACATCGTCGAAAAGCAAGACAATATCGTCCGCATAATCAAGATCAACTAATCTTTCACCAGGCAGGACCTCAACGCCTGCATCGTGAGATTCCGCAAGGGAACACTCCATGATAGAATCTCTGACGAAATTGAACAAAAACGGGGAAATCGGACAACCCTGAGGAACACCACTTGCGGTCGGAAAGCTACCCGATAGGCCACCGCAGACCCTGACGCGGCCTGTAGTGTTCGAGTATGTACCGCGAAGGATGTTCGAATATTTCGTGGGAACACCTTTCCACGCAAGTATTTCGAACAGAATCGATCGATCGAATGAACCGAACGCACTCTTGAAATCGAGGAACACAGCTATTGTCGGTCTGCGGTATGCGTGGCGCTGCTCTAGCACTTGCCGCAGAGAGAATAATGGTCTATTCAGCCACGTCCTGGGCGGAAACTGGCTTGCTCTTCCCTAATCCGAGATACCCGTTCCACAGAGAAACGACGAACAAGAATCGAGGCAAGTAATTTTGTCACAACTGGCGTTAGGCTAATACCCCTGTGGTTAGAACAGTCTGTGCGACTGCTCTTCTTGTATATTGCCACTATAATCGATTCGCTCCAATTAGCCGGGACGCTCGCTTCCTTCCAGATACATTCGAATAAGGAGGTCAGTGCTTTGCAGAGGACCTCACCTCCATCCTTAAATAGTACAGGTGGGAGGTGACATCACCAGTGCGTTGTTGAATAGCGTGTAACCAGTAGCGTAGCGTAGGGAAGCTTTGATGAGAGTGTCATATTATGTCATCATCATCAACCCCATCAACCAATCTGAACGCGGATCGAAGTTCTAGCCAATAGGATTGCTCGTCTCCACGGACAACCACGGCTTTATAAAAACGCACGCACACCACGCTCAGCGCACTCTCACCGAGGCTACTCTACGCTACTGCATGCCACTCAACTACGCACTGATGACGTCACCTCGATTTGTGACGAAACGTTTGCAACAAAATTGCCAAGCTCAGCGAACAGTTCAACTGCCATTTCATATTTTGCGTACGCTTAGTTTTCTATGGATAATCTATGCATGCTGTTGTCTGCACTGATCACAAGCCTCCGTCGGTTCTTTTGTGTCCGTACAAGCTGGTGCATTTATAAATTCTTTATTCCCGGACCATGTGTGAGGCACGCCTGTATAGGCATGATCATGGGTAATTCTATTAGCTCTTTTTCTACTGCATAATCGCCCGGTGAACCACTTCAGGTATTGGGTTCTCCGTACGTTTACCCAAAAATCAATGGGTGTAAGAAATATACCCACCCAACTTAAGGCTAAATGCGAGAACAGAATTATTTATTGTAGCCGAGAATTGCTTGAGCGTGTCAGTAAATGAAGCGAACACACACAATCAACACATAAATGGGCATATACGAGTTTGTAAAAAATAACGACGGCATATTTGAACGTTAGCATACTACCTCATGCGGAGGTACAGGGGACGTCTAGATATCAGAGCATATCTCTCCACAGGTAAGTGGGATCCATCTTGCCAATGTGTTGACTTAGAAGGAGGTTAAAGTAGAGCTTTTCATGCGCATTCGTGATGAACTGCAGTATGATGTCTGATTCGATCCCGATGTGAGGGAAGCTCCGGACGTGAGATTTGCTTCTGTACAGGTGGCGCGGATAATACGGAGGACCCAATACCTGAAGTGGTTCACCGGGCGATTATGCAGTAGAAAAAGAGCTAATAGAATTACCCATGATCATGCCTATACAGGCGTGCCTCACACATGGTCCGGGAATAAAGAATTTATAAATGCACCAGCTTGTACGGACACAAAAGAACCGACGGAGGCTTGTGATCAGTGCAGACAACAGCATGCATAGATTATCCATAGAAAACTAAGCGTACGCAAAATATGAAATGACAGTTGAACTGTTCGCTGAGCTTGGCAATTTTGTTGCAAACGTTTCGTCACAAATCGAGGTGACGTCATCAGTGCGTAGTTGAGTGGCATGCAGTAGCGTAGAGAAGTCTCGGTGAGAGTGCGCTGTGCGTGGTGTGCGTGCGTTTTTATAAAGCCGTGGTTGTCCGTGGAGACGAGCAATCCTATTGGCTAGAACTTCGATCCGCGTTCAGAATGGTTGATGGGGTTGATGATGATGACATAATATGACACTCATCAAAGCTTCCCTATGCTACGCTACTCAACAACGCACTGAGGATGTCACATCGATTGGTGACGAAACGTTTGCAACAAACTTGCCAAGCTCAGCCAATAGTTCGACTACCACCAAAACAACTTGATCTACAAATTTTCTGTCTTATTACAATAATATGACAGTTCACCATAGCACCATAGGGTGGTGCGTGACGTTGGAATACTCTGGCCATACATAGTGCAACGAGATTGTGCAAGTGATCGGAATGCTAAACCCAACCACAGTTTCACTAAACCTGAAAAGGAACGAAATCTCTCGGAATGAGTTGCAAACACACTAACGCCACAAAAAGTACTTGGGAAAATAATGGCATTCCGAAAATGTTCTGAGCACGATCGATGGATGGATTTTCGGTAAAACCCGTACGCTCTCGTGAACGTGGACTATCCACCGTCGGCATTTACTTTCGTTCATTCGCACGCTAGCCGTATGCACACCATTGTAAGCAAAAGCGTTGGGTTCTCGGCTACCTGACAGGGTACGTGTGCAAATAATTGACGTACACAAGGCGGTGGCTGGACGGTAATCCGCTCCGCATTGCATGGAACCACACTTTCAGCCGAGCACGGCTACGAAGATCGTTCACTTCGTCCCGTCAGGAACAGTTCACAGTCTCTTGGAGCCACTACTCGAGCTGAAGGGTGTTAGACAGGTAGACACCTTGTCAACATGTGCAGACACACCGGGGATATCAAACAATTAACAGAATTTGAGGAGGATAAACACGAAAACTGACATGGAATATGCAGCCGCATAACGGAAATGAGCAAATCAATTAAAGTGGAATGCCTTTTGACCAAGTTAAACAGATTTAGTTTAAGTGCGGTGTAGCCCAACTGTGGTGAAAAGCATGGTATATGCGACGTCATTCTCAGCATGAGTGTATCCAGAAGGATTGCCGTTGTCGTGACTGAGCCGCACTTGGGTGCGCTGACACTGTCATCCTTTTGGCCTAAGTGTTTGCGTTGGTTCTGCGTTAACCGAAATGCCTGTGCTTCCTTTCTGGGTGACGCTGTGGCCAGCTTCATTCTGCATGTGTTGTGATGTCGTCTTATAACTCCACCGTATATGATGAAGCCAATTTATATTGGGTGTTGCTCGCCGAGAAACACTGCGCTCTACACTAGTTTCCAACTTATTTGATCTCAAGCAGTAGTTTGTCACATCTAGACTCAGTTAGATAGCCATCACACGCCTGGGAAAGCACTATACAATTGTTCCATCCTTTCCGGAATCGTCAGCTATGCACACTCCATCTGGCTCCTTGGGGTCTGGAACCCGTAACCCGACTGCTACCAGTTCGTGGTAAAAAGCGCTGTGCCAGGGGGGGACGGTTACGTTCGACGTGACTAAGTCACTTGATGTGACATAACGCCGTTCACTATCCAATGACTTGCACGTTACTACCGTGATCGGATTTGGTGAAATCAAATAACTTCGAAATCAATCGTCGAGCGTAGTGTTTTCCGGGGCAACACCCAATATCTATCGACGGTCCATTGCTTTCCAAGATGTGCAATGACTGCTTGATTGAGGCTGTGATGAACCTTCTCCAAAATTCCTTATGTTGAACGTTACTTTCCACTTTCTCTGCTTTACAGACACCAAAGTGTCAGACTATCGCCCATCCACCTACGTCCCATCTGCTTCATTGGCGAAACAGCGCCAATCAAACCTTGCGACATCCAGTTCGCTACCTTCGAGACCGATTGCGTCCGGTTACCCGAGTGAGGCTGTACATTCCGATTCCAATCCTGGTCAAGAGGAGACAGACCCAACGTTATTCCAACAATCCCTGACTTCAGCTTACTTCCCCAAAACCATAGGCTCTAGTATACCTAAATGATGGGTTTGAGAACGCGCGCTTCTGGTTTCGTGATACGGAGATTTCGCAGTTGCATTTTCATTTCTCATGATCTCCATGCTGCTTTCAGCGATAAAATGCATTTTAATTTCACCACTCTATTCCCAGTGCAGCCACATGCGTTTACACCTGCCTCTTTTTCTAAGCTGACCGGTTTTATCTGCGTATACTGTGTACAGACATCGTTTAGAATAATATACGTTCTGGTTCTCATGTTTTACCTTCGAACTGGGCATACTGAAGTTTGTGGCCGTTAGAATTTTGGGGAATCAAAGGAGGATACTAGATTTAGGCCAGCCAGTCATTGCGATAGCGTTTCGCAGTGAAGTAATAATAACAATATTAGCGATAAAGTGAATTTCTTGAGTGTGCGATAGGCTGTTCCTGAAATCAGGACTCATCATTATACCCAGTTTATTCATGATTTCGCATGAGCAAGATAACACGTGCTGACACATTGTGGGATATGCAGATTCCATTGTCGTTGAATTACTTTTGTGGCTGTTTTCTGTCCCCACTGGCTAATTTCTCAGTCCATCCTGAAAGGGTACGTTTGGCAATTTTCTAGCCGAAAATATGGTCATTATCGAGCTCTGCTAGAAGAATCTCTCAAGTTTGATGCGGAATTTTTTCGCGTTTACACCGGACCTGGTTGTGGTTGGTAGGCTATATCACAAGAGGGTTTATCTGTAACCACTTGTTGCGAAGTCTATGAATGAAAGTGCGATGCAGTTCTAACGGATGCCGACTGGAGTAGGTCTTCTGGTGTAACGGACTGTACAGGAGCATCGAACAGTACTTCAATCGTCGCAACTAGATGACGTTGCTGGTGAAGGCGTTTGTGAATTTTCTGAACCTTTCTTCTACTCTTCCAATTGTTCCCATAAATGGAACTGCGGTATTCAACGATGGAATGGTATTTATTTTAAAAAATCTTAATTTGTTGCCCAAGAATTACTTGTCGCACCATTTCTCAGAAAAGAATGCATTTATACGAGTTAAGAAGCGTTGCTTTACAAGTCCTTTTGGATAGTTGCTGAGGATATCAAAATAATAATAATAATAATAATAAAACGGTTCATACCTTTAATAGGAAAGTAAATACATATCTTTTACTCCGCTGTAGTTCTGCAATCCGAGTAGGGTCACAACACCCACAGTTAATATCAAATAAATCCATGGTACATTCCAGGAGACTTAGCGCCAAGTGACAAAGTGTAAGTGAATGAGTGCGTCATCGAACCGTTTTGTAAATATTGTTAGCGTCGGTGCAAAGACGACCGATTCTGGGAGAGCATTCCACGGGTGACCGACACGAATGGAAAAGAAATTTCCCCGGCACTTCAGACGGCTATACTGTACAGGGAGTTTCAGTGAGTGGCCCCTCAGGTTTGTATTGGCGCTGAGTCGCAGTAAAGGGCGGCACACATGATGCGGGTCTCGCAGAATCAAGTATGCCATAATCAGGTCGCCTCGGAATCTGAGATATCGTCCGCCGAATACTTCTAATCGTTTCAACCTCTTCTCCTATGAAAGACTGCGCATTCCAAATACGTTCATTGATTCCCGACGTTGGGGCTGCTCCAGTGGGTTAAGGTCGAGTTTCAACCATGGATGCCACGCTTGAATTGCGTATTTGACATGGGGGGTAACATATGCTCTGAGCATTTGTCAAAATATGGAGCTCTTTATTTGTCCAAACGCCCGTCGCAACAGCCCGACGTGTTGGTTTCCAGCCCTCGAGGCCTTTTCGGATTGCCTGGAGCAGCCCAAGTCATCTTGAACCAGCACACCCAAATCACAATCGAAAGTTGCTTGTTGTAGTGCATTCCTTCCGAACCGCTATGAGTAGCTGCTCTGATGTCTGATGGAAACTACCTTGCATTTACTCACGTTGAAATGCAGTAAATTCCTGGTTGACCATTGAGATACCGTGTCTAGGTCACTGGACAGATGCTGGTGGGCATTCACTTGAGTCCTGCGTCAAATATTGATATCATCGGCAAACATTAGGAAGTTTGAAGTGATTGCCTGTGCGAGGCCATTAATAAACACCAAAAACAGCTGTGGATTTAGGGCTGAGCTTTGCGGCTCACCACACTCGACTTGTATGGGGTCCGATAATAAGCTCCGAACTCTGACCACTAATTGCCGTCGAAGTAGAAAGTTGGCAATCCAGCTTAGAAGAGGATCACCGATCCCGCAGTGCTGGGGCTTAGTAAGTCTAAACGATCGTAAGCCTTCGAAAAACCTAGGTAGCTCAAATCAACGCCTTCTCCAGCGTCAGCTGACTCGGTCTAACTACTGCGTGCGATTGGTAACTTCGTTGTGCATGACCGCTGTCGGCGGAAGCCGTGCTGCTCAGGCTTGATAATGTTGCAGTTGAGCAGCCGCTAGTGTCGGGGTGGCTACCTCTCGACCGTTACTCTTATTTTCGGCCCGGCTACACTGTTCTAGATTGGAGCTTGATGTTGAGCATCAAGTTCGAGGCACTGATTACTGGTTGTAAGCAGCAAGTAGAGTTTGCTCTGTGTAGCTGCGTCTAATGTCACTCAGGGTCAAAGACCCGTTATGTTGTGTTGCGCACAATATATTTTGCGTCGGCAGTGTTTGTGCAGGAACTTCTTAAATTCCGACACCGACTTTGCCTCAACTACCTGCTGCGGCAGGCCGTTCAATACATGCACCACTCTGCGTTCGAAACAGAATTGGTGACCGACCCGCTTCAAATCCGGTACGACAAGCTTGTACCAGTGTTCTCGTGTGCTGCTTGGTGTGCGCAGATGAAGCAGCGGTCTCAACATGGGGTAATTTCGCAGGTGTAATATCCGGCGCGTCATGATGAGGTCAACCCGCATTTGACGATAAGCTAGGGTGTACAACCCTAGTTTCTTACACCGGTCTTCGTACCTCACACCTCGTAAGTTGGGAATCAGCCTGGTGGCTACATGCTGCACTCGCTCAATTTTTTCTACCTCGCCCCGGGTGATAGGACAATACACGGGAGAGCCATACTCTAGCATTGGTCGTATTCTTGAGACGAAGAGGCGAGTGGCAATCTCTTCGGACCAAGTGCTGAAGCTGCGCCTGAGCGCCCAAAGCATACGAAGGCTATTTTAGTAAAGCCTATTCGTGTTGTCTAAGGCCTTCAGGTCGTAGTGTGAGAGTACACCAGGTTGCGCACGAAAGGCGCGGGATGCAACGGTTGACCAGCCACCGTGTAGATTCGACTGTTCTCACACTTACCCAGCCTCATGAATTGCGACTTGACCGGGTTGATCGGAAGGTTGACCTCTGCAGACCACGTGGAGAGGCGGTCGAGGTCCTGCTGAAGCAGATCACAATCATTGGGTGTGCGGATTACTCTCCACACCTTCGAGTCATCTGCGAACAACACACAAGGTGATTGGAGTAACTGAGGCACATCGTTTACATGGATTAGAAACAATATCGGCCCCAGTACAGTGCCTTGGGGCACGCCGCTGCTCGATGGATACCAGTCGGTTAAATGATTGTCCACCTGGACCCTCCACTTTCGATCAACAAGGAAATTCCTGATCCATCGGTGCAGCGAGCCACCAACACCGCACATCTTCAGTCTGTCGAGGAGCACTGCATGATTTACTTTGTCAAAAGCCTTACTGAAGTCAATGTAAATGACATCGACCGATTTACCTTGGTTCAGCGCTTGTAACCATTCGCGCCTCGTCAACAGTAGGTTGGTGATGCACGAGCGACCTTTCACGAAACCATGCTGTGCGGGCGTCAAGAGACTTTTCGACTCGAGAAGCTGCAGAAGGCTCTTCTTCACGATCTTCTCGAGCGTCTTTGCCAAAACAGCGGTCAGGCAGATCGGCCGGCAGTTATCCACTTTGCTTGGGTTACCACCTTTCGGTATTGGCTTTACGACTGAGAATTTCCAGTCACCCGGTAATATTCCAGTGGATAGTGACCCGTTGAACAGCTCAGTTACAGAAGGGGAGATGAAGGCCGATAGGGACTTGAGAATCAGTGGGTGGATTCCATCTGGCCCGGCAGGCTTCGTTCCGTCAAGACTTGCTAGAAGCTTGCGTACATCTTCAGTGCTGCAGTCTAGACTGTCTAGTTCAGCGGGAGCGGTACTCGTCGAACTCGTTACAGACACCTGGTCACTTGCAAATACGGAGGCGAAGTGTGCCACCAATGCGGACGCACAATCTGTGCTCGAGGTGAGGGGCTGTCCATCTGAGCCTTCCAACACTGGAATATTGCCTGCAGGCCTCAGGCGGCGCTTCACGTAGGCGAAGATCCTCTTGGGAGCAGTTTTTGCAGCGGTTGCAAGGTGCTCTTCGAAGCTTCCGCGTTTTTTGTTTTCGCGTTGCTGTACCTTGTACGCCTTGTAGTCGTCATCAGAGCCAGATAACACGAATTTGTTCCATAGTCGGCGTCGAGCCAGTTTGCTGTAATCCTCGTCGAACGAATGTGGTTTGACTGGCCCAACTTTCCGATACTTGAGGGATACAAATCGGGCGCACAATGATTTCACTCTTTAATGATAGTCCAACAGGTTTCAATAGACGAATCCTCTGGTAAAGACTAGTCCATCTGGCTCGCTGCTCGAGTGATGCCATTAAAGTCCGCCTTCCACTAGTTGAAGGCTGGTTCCAGCAGGGGAGAATACGGCAGCGGCAGTTCCAAGTTGGCTAGGATAATCGAATGGTCACTCGCTCCCAGAGGCTCTAAGACCTGAATGTCATGCACACGTTGCTCACAGCTGGTCAAAAACAGGTCTAAACACGATGGAGTCGCGCGCGCAGTTATGCGTGTCAGTTGGTTGATGTGCTGTATGCCGCCGGTTTCAAATATCAACTTCGTAAACTTCCTCTCGACTTCACAATGGCCGGGGAGAAGTTCAGCTTCAGGCCACTGTATTCGGGGTAAGCTGAAATCGCCCATGAGTAGGAACAGCTGACGACTCATGTGGTTGCGGACATGTGGCAACCAGTCCAAGCAGCTGCTCAGTGGACTGCAATATACCACGTCTACGAGCATCTCGCAGCGTCTGAGGTGGATCGTACACCACTCATAGACCATCAGCGCTTCAGCAGGCGCTCACTAGTCTCCCACACAAAGAAGGCTATGTAAAGCAGAACGCCACCGCGATTATTTGATGGTCTATCATAGCGGAAGCATGAGTAGTCGCTGATTTCCACTTCTTGGGGGCTTACGTCGGAGTTTAACCATGTCTCAGGTTACAAAATAGTACAGCTCATCGCGCTTGTTCATAAGACTGCAGACGTTAGTAAAGGCTACGCGCAGGCCGCGGTAGGAACCGCTGGGCGCGCCTGAAGCACCAGAAACCTGTTGATCCGGATTCGCGGAGGAATCCGGGTAACTACCCGAAAATTTACAATACATCATGTCCAGGTAACGCAGTTCCCATGACTTTGTCAACGGCAACGTCAAAAACGCAGGGTGATAACGGTCATCATTGCCTCAAGCTGCAGGGGATATTAAAGTGCGGCGACAGCCTCCAATGAGCCCTCACTCTCCATGAACTGCGCGCGTATTTCTCGAGCACACTTTTCCCGACAAAACAGTGCAAAAGGCACGTCGAATCACAGAATCGAAGTGACCTTTCTTTAGAGTGCTGGCACAGCGATGCAAAACTCATCCGGGTTTCCCAGGCGCCAGTACAGTGCGGGCCTAAACAACACGGTCGCTATGCAGAGACCCAAACTACCCAGTTCTGAGCGGAGCTCTCCCTGCGGAAACTGCCTCTAAGGGTCCACTCAACTGCGCAGATCACAACGGAGTTGTTTTCAGTAAGAACACGGCCAACGTATTCCGCACAGTTTCTACTGAACTCGCCCCAGTCTCACTATCGTATCTTCCAGACTCTCCTGAAGTCAGCTGTCTGTTTTCTGAGCCGTGTTCATGGCAATGCCTTAGCCACCGAGCACACTAAGCAACTGTGCTGTGCCCATCGTGTTAACAGCATCGAACCCACCCCACCTCCTCATGGCAACTCGTGTCAACAAATATACGCCTTTTCTCATGGTTTAAACAATTACTGCTGTTTTAATGAACTATAAATATGAAGGTTTAGAAAGCACGATAGCCTTAGTTGAGGCAGTAAAGCACTCTTACAACTGCTCACTCTTCTTTCTGCAGGTCTCGGTACAGTCGTGCGGCCTTTACGCGTTCCGTCTGCCTTAGCAGTTACGAGTTCACGTCTACCGGTTAAGTCTACTAACCCTTCCAATACGAATCGACTAAGCTACTCTGCGCGTGGGAAACAACGAGTGAAGAGTTCGTCCGTTCCAACTGATGCAGTCGGAACACAACAAAGACGTTTATAATACTTTAGATGTCGAAGAAAACGACCATGGCGGGTCACTGATGACTGGCGTAAAGTGAGGATGTTGTCAACACCTAACTACACTCGATTTATTCTTCACGAACCTGGCTTTCACAGGTACCAGTTAATTTGTGTAGGAAGACAGAGGTAAGTACCAGAGGCGATGAAGATCAGACTGATTCCTCCACAAATGGTGCATACCAAACGTGAGCTCCTTTGAGGATCGAGGCAGTAATGAAGCAACTCCAGTCGGTTGCTGTCACAGTTTCACTAGCTGGAGAAAGCTAATCTAATTCAATGGCCTTAGTAATCCGACTTCTGTTCGAACGAGTGGATTAAGGTAGGCAGTCCAGTTAGCATGGCAGGCAGCGAATTTAGTAGTTTCGGCCGATTAAATTATTTTTCAAATTAATCAGCCCAACGCTGCAAGCATTTTGACAGGTTGCGGAGGGGTTGTCCACTTTCGTCGCATATAGTCTCCCTGACATCAAGTCTCCTACCGCCCATTTCCGGTATAAGACGGAATTACTTCCGACGGTTATAAGAGTAGTGGCTGATTCAATTTTCGATGCACGATGAGACCATCAAGTTCCACGGTCTGTTTTCTTATTGGCACGCAGTTCCCCCATGAGATTTTTACGATTATCGTGTTGGTTTCCAGTCGTAGCACGTCGGCGAGCAGCCAGAAGTTCTGGGGACTGCGTAGAGACCCAATGCATAGGTAGAAAATCAAATGTTCTCATGAAGGCATACCTGCCGCTAATATGTGTTGTAGTGCTGCACTGCTTCACCTGTGAGACCGCGACCATCTGTCTGCTTAGCCACGCGCCCAGCCGCCCGTAGGAATACGATAGACCAAGGCTCGGTAAACAGGGTATATTCTACATGATAGGTCAATTCTATCTATTGGTGAATGAAACATACTAATTTTGGAAACCCAGGCCACCCAGTCTTCTGCGTCTGGTTCTCAGCAATGTGAATGAATTCCGTCCCACGAGTTTACCATACTTGGCTGAATAGTTCGCCTCCCTTGACGTGGGTTTGTATTTGCTGGCCAATCAATTCGCACGCGATTCCCATATTTGGCGGGACGGTCGGTGGTTCCACACCCGTGCTGATGACTTTCACGTGCAGCAGACAGCGCACGTGCTCCATGGTAAGCCCGCGCGCAACCTCGTATCCGGACATTGGCTCCGCTTAGCTCTCTATTACTTCCCCTTCGAACTGATTGCTCCTATCTATTTTCTGCACATAGGCTTGGTCTTAGCTTTCTACCCTGGGTTCCACTTGTAGCCATCGCGGTTGCCTTCTTCTTTGACTTGGCCTTCATGACAGGTCGTGTGGCGCGTGTTCGACCGGCTGTGTTCCGCTCTGGGGGTCAGTTCCGTTTTCCAAACCAAATGTATCCAGTGGTATGTCCCACTGTAGTGCTGCTGGTTCTTGAGGTCCTTTGGTGTTTTCAAGCCGCGGACCTAGATGCTTGACGTGTCTGGTCCACTTGTCCTTTCCGAGCATCATCAACATCATCATACACGTTAGCTAGAGGTGGGGAACTCCTCAGCTACTGTGCCGCAATACATAGAAAAAAGGAGAGAGAAAAAATGCAACTGGTGCAAGCTGACTGAGCTACCGGTAACGGATGGGTATCGTTCCGGTAAGCTACCAGCCGGCTGCTGTGCACCAAAAAAATTACTATGCAAAATTATATAAGGCTAAATAATGAGATCGTGGTTAAAGGGGCAGGCTAAGAGGGATGGGGTGGGACAAAGAAACTCACAGCACGAACGCCACTGAGGTCGGCTCCTAGCCATATCAGCAAGTGTGTCCAACCAAACGTGTTCATCGTCTTTTGGTCCCCAACCAGGGAGCCGAGACGCTCCAACCGAGGCCAGCTCAGAAGTGAGGGCCTTCATTCCTCTGGACCAAGTCATCGCTTGGCCACCCCTCCTCTTCTTCCATCCACACTCCCGGCGCGCAAACAACACACGTCGCGGGAGTCGGTGGGCTGGCATGCGTAACACGTGGCCGAGCCATCGGAGCCTGATGCGTGAAATAACGGTGCTGAGCGGTTCAGTTCCTTTTCCTGTGTCATAACCAAGGCGTCGAACAAGCTCGTTGCTCACGCGAGCATTGTCTCATAAATAACCCTACTCCTCTCACCAATAACCGTTCCGCTAGACCGATTTCCCGTGTTCTGGAAGTTTCGTGCGTACACCAAATCGCCGATCTTAAACCTCAGAAGTCTGTTATCCTGCTCCACTTTCGTTTGTTCGTTGCGTTTTCCAACATTTCTTGGGATCAGCCTATCAAATGTGCTAATTTTTCGTCCAAATAGACATTCAGCAGGAGATTGCCCTCCGGTGTGTTTGGATTCGGAGTTTTTGGATAATCATCAAAAACGGCTGAATTGCCTCTCGTGACACCCTCGTTCCTTCCGCTTTGAGAAGAGCACGTTTAAAGGGATCAACAAACCGTTCGACCTGCCCATTTGATTGTGGGTGGTACGGCGGATTCCGTTTTGCATGCAAAATTTTCGGAACAGCGTTGGTGTGAACTGTGTTCCGTTGTCCGTAACCAGCATATCCGGTGTGCCAAAATACTGAAACAGTTTGTTCAGCTCATTGATAGTGTGCTGAGGTGTGGGATTTTGCATCGGAATCAAGTCTGGCCACTTTGTGAAGGAATCAACAGAAATCAGATAAAATTGACCGTTGATGAGTCCCGCATAATCCAAGCGGACTCTCTGCCAGGACTTCTCCGATTCGCACCAAGGTTGCCACGGACATTTTGGAGGTGCCTTCGCCGCTTGCTGACAAAATTGACAACTATGGCAAAACTGTTTGATTTCTGAAACAATTTGAGGCCAGTACACCAAACTTCGTGCGAGTGCCTTCATTCGGCTAGTTCCCGGATGTCCTGAATGAAACTGCTGTAAGATTCGCTTCCGTAACTTCATTGACACCACGACTGGGTCTCCAAACATTAGACAGTTATCAACGACCAAAGGATATCCGCGCCGACTGAAGAGAAGTCGTAAATCAGTCGAAATTTTGACATTAGACCAACTGGACTGCACAAACCCTATCACTTTCAGCAAGATTTCCTCTTGAGCAGTATCTGCACGAATTGTGTCCGAAGTTACTGGCAACTCTATTACACTGTCAACCAGGATCCGCTGAACTTCCGCCTCGAATGCGACAGATACGATCACGTAGTCATCGTTTTCCTTCGAGTGGGAACTGAGCGTCAGCTTGGCCAAATGGTTGCGCGGATCGGTATTGTATACTGAAATCGTAAGCCAGCAGTACGATTGTTCATCTTTGTAACCGACTTGCTGTGAAAACAAGAATACCTTTCTTTGATCCAAATATCGAAAGTAACGGTTTATGGTCCGTGATGAGTTTGAAATGTCTACCATATAGCATCTTATGAAAGCGTTTCACTGTGAAAAGAATCGCCAGCGCTTCCTTCTCAGTATGGTTGTAATTTTTCTCCGCCGCTGTCAGCGATCGTCCTACGTATGCAATGGCCTCTTCTCTCCTTAGAAACACGTGGGAAATGACAGCACTCCATAACTGGGTGCATCCGAAGCAACAATAATCTCCAAGTTTGGGTTGAAGTGCGTCAAGAGTAAATCAAAACTAAGCTCTGCCTTAACTGTATCAAAGAATTGTTGGCACTCTTTTGTCCATCGCCATGATTTCCCTTTCATCAGCAACTCGTTCAGAGGACCTCTTGTCTTATGTAGACTTGGCAAGAAGGCACTATAATGGCTTACCAGACCGAGGAATGGACGAGATTCGGCAACATCCCTTGGCGGTAGCATCAGCTTGACGGCTTCTATACTAGCGGGATCCGGACAACGGCCATGTTCGTCAATGATGAACCCCAGAAACTTGACACTTCCCATCAGGAAATTAAATTTTTGCACTCGTAACCTGAAGCCAGCTTCTTCTAGACATGAAAGCACTGTCTAACGTGGCCAGCAAATTTTGTGGGTCAGACCCCATTATCAATGCGTCATCCAAGTCTACTGTGACCCCAGGGATATCGTTCAGTAGCGTATGCATGATTTGTTGAAAAATGGCGGGAACAGTTTTTACTCCGAATGGCAACCGATTGTACTGGAAAGTCCAAAATGTGTGTTGAGCGTCAGTAGTGTTCTGCATTTCTCGGCTACTGGAACTTGTAGGTAAGCATCAGCTAGACCGAGCTTCGCAAACCATTTACCACCGTTAAGCTTAGTGAACCGATCTTCGGGTATAGGCAAATGATACTGATGATTCGCCAACACTGAATTTAAGCCGGTTGAAAAGTTGGCATAAATACGTACCTTGCCGTTTCCTTTCTTCACCACAACGGTGTGCCGACCATTCTGAGTAAGGTACGCGCTCGATTATCCCTTCCGACTACAGGCGATTTAACTCAGACTCCACTATTGGTTGGGTTGCGTATGGCACTTGATATTTGGATCCAAAAACTGGTCTGGCGCCTGGTTTGAGGTTCACGTCCGCTCTGGCTCTACGGCAGCATTCAAGACCGAGTTGAGACAAACTTTCGCGGCGTCGCAATTTGACTG
>OX104060.1:20200657-20367440 GCA_944474145.2 Dicrocoelium dendriticum | reverse complement strand
GTACACACTACAAGCAAATACAATAAGGTAGTATTTAACATAATGGAAGAAGAACCCCAGCAAAAGTGTGCAGTTGGAAACATGTCGCCACATGAGTTAGAATGTGCAATCGAAGGATCGACAAAAGGACACATCTATATGGTTAAAAGCATCTCGGAGAAAGTGCGAGACTGAGTAACCCGAAAAACGAAGAAAGAATTTTTGCTCCATAATGGGACATATCGGTTACTTGAGAATAATCCGTGCGCCGAAGTGTGATGGGTGAAGTAGTGTTGATTCATGTAATCACCACGGGACAGCGTCCCATCGGAATATGCATAGCCCCGGGAATTCATAGTATACAAATCACAGAATACAAACAAACTACTCAATCACACTCCACAATGATAGACAGCAGTCGACAGGCGTGATCAAATAACATACAATCAGATCCAAAAGGGGGGAGATAAAGGTGTCTATGATGAGTTTTACTGGGAAGGTGGATAGTCTGAATTTCACTGACTCATTCTCCAAAAGATCAGTAAGCTAACGCGGCATGATGTAGAATGGTAATTGAGAGTAAGCTGATACCAAGAGGATATTCGCAAGAAATTCTTCGGCACTTTTTAAAATATGGGAACGACGACTGATAAAGGCCAGTCGAAAAGTGAGTCGCCACAGTCATGCAGCAAACACGGGAAGGTCGTCTAGGCCAGTTACCTTGTTTAGCGTCAACAGTACCAGTTTGTGTCAGTTCTCACAGATGGTGCGGACAGTTACGCCTCGGTCGGGTCAGGTAACCAGACTAATAATTTTGATGCCGCCTAAGGAATACTGAGTTGTTATCTTAAGCGATGGACCAAGCATTCGAACGAGCGTGAAAGTATTTCCTGGACTGCGGGCTGGGGTCCGAAGTACGATGAACACGTCTTGTTGAATACACTAGTTGGCATGACAATGAACCGATCTCGAAATAGCACTTGTGTTGTGAGCTTCGTTGCCCCTCTCCATCCCGCCTACCTTCACTTTACAAACACGATCTCTCTCTCGAATTATGATACGTTACTAAGGCTGTGTTGCTCGTTTTTGCATCCCATAATATTTAGTAACTCGTTTTTAGGGTACCTTATCTTTAAGTATTACGGCACAATAGTTGAAATGGGTGCAATGAGGATAAGGTCTTCCTTAGAACCATGTGTTAAAAGATTGGAACAGCGCTCTGGTGATTTCAATTCAATTCAAGCGCTTTATGCATCCACAAGGGTAAATATTCAGCTGTTACAGGCAAGGCTTTCCACGTAGTAAAAAATAAAGCAGTAACTACACAAGTAGACGGATAAGTGGCATAAACCGCAGTATGGTTACGATGCAAAGTTGTTTTTAAGCTCCAAGACAATTGATGTCTGATCGCACAACAAACGTGCCAGACATAACGGATGTGTGGCAAGCTCTTGTGCGGGCAAAAATGGATCTATTCTTTTGTCTGGTTGAGGATATCGATACACACTCAAATAGTGCGGCATGAAGAGGGTGACTTATGTCAGTAAGTATTCTCGAAGCAAGCCTTAGTCATGCATTGAATCACAACAAAGGTCGGCTTGGGAATCTCACTACACTGAGATAATTGCGTCAGTGACCTACATAGGATTTTGAAGTGTTTCCTTAGAAAACCAGTATATATCACAGTGGTGCGTGCTGGCCTTTTTCGTCCCCTAGTCCCTTGCTTCCGAGGACAGCCGTAGTCAGTACAGCCAAACGCAGTTTTAGTGTACCAGATACCTTGAAACTGACATGCCGACAGAACCATCTCGAGTGATTTAGGTAATGTTGTGATAGCTACAAACAGCCATGCACAATTTGGACCCTTCAAGCGAGTAGCATACAAGATCCGTAACAATCTATAAATGGGCTCACGGCAAGCGATTCCAGTTCAAGCGTAGTACGTCCACTATGTTCATCAGTGAACAACTGTCACTGAAACTCTGGATCAAGTTACTGCTTCGTGGATTACGAACAGGGTTGAGGAGCAAACACCTTTGCAGTTCAGCACTTGGTTGTTTAGTCAGCAACAATGATTCGAGTTTTAAAATACGGTGACAAGCAGCTGTCACGACTGGCGTAGCGGGAATAACAGCCAGTGACATCCGTCGAAAAATGAGTTATCACGTAAACAAAATACATGCAGAGGAGGATTACAAAAAAAGTGACAGACAGTTAATCGGATCGGAATGGTAGCAGTTAGATACAAGAGCACAAATGCCACTAAGTCCACTGCTGTGCTATGTCAGACAGGATCCTAAACCAGTGAGTTCAACAACTCAAAGCTTTCCATATACAAAAGGTAGCGCATACCGGCCTAAATACGTCTGTGGTGCAAGGCTGGCGAAGAAGCAAGTGGTCTTACACAGATGCGCGCCATCTACAGCTGACGGCAATGTGTCCAATTTGAGTGAGAATGTCAATTGCTCAATGTGATCGCTTGTGTGCAGAAATTACACCGATGACACAGCTGTGACCAGCGCCCACATGTGAAGTACGCTGTTCACAATGTTAGCCCGAAAAGCATCAACACGAAAACGGACTGCGAGCCGATAGTCAGTCTCAGTCAAACGACCGACCCGAGAATTCACATCCCTAGCAATGACCGTGTGACCTGCAACTATGACCAGTAGAAGAGGGTGGTGCCCATAAAATTCATCCCCAACCGGCTCGGGCCGCAGTCAGTAGCACTCTAATTTCGGTCGATGTTTGTTGTCTCCGACGTGGCTTCGAAGTTGAATGTGGCAAACCACTGGAATCTATTTCCAGAAAAAAAGCCTCCCCATGTATGTTGGGGACGGTTCCGACGCCGTAAAGATCGTAAACGATGGATTCGACATCAGCAAGGACACGAAGTATGTAACTCTCACTGTTAGATCTCGGGTCTGATAAGCGCAGATGGTTACGACGCAGTCATAGCGAGTGTCAGCCGACTGGTGGTAGAGTGGCCCAGGTGTAATATAAGGGCCACAAGTCCGATCCAGAGTACGTGACTGAGTGACCACCACGCGGTAGACCTAGCCCGCATGCGACAGCAAAACATCAGTGGGGAGTACCGGTGTACTGTTTATGCTTTCTTCCTCTTCACACAGTTGGCGTTACCTGTTGACTGATCTGCTAGTGTGCGAATACTGAAAGATGTGATGTAGAATGGTGCTTTGGGTTAGAACGATGACAAGGATGCCTTGTCGGTGCGGTTGGTCCGTTAGGAATCTCTTGCTAGTTGATGCGATAATAAAAATGGGTGACAACGTCTGGCGCAAAACACTGATAACGATGTTTGTGTGTAGATAATACCCTCGGCTATCCATCCTGAGAAGAGTATTGTCCTAAAACACCCACCTCTAAATTGACTGGCGTTCCGCCAACGACGCTTGCATGATGGATTACGCCTTGGTCATTTTACCCAACAACCTGACCCACGAGAGAAAAAGGAATGGTTCCAGCTTTGAAGTGTGATGGAAAATTTTTGTGGCTTTGCTGCTCTTAGCTCGGAACTTCCCCGTTTTAGGGTCGGAGTAAAGTCAAGGGCCCCATAATACAAACGGATTCAATGCATGGAGCTGAAGATTGGGGCCACCAATACCGGACGAACTCAGGAGGAAATTGTGAGACATTCGAAGAACGTGAGTTCATCAATGTGAAAAGCGTGGAGCGGACTAACACGAAAAGCAGCAACGCATATTTGATTAACAAGCCCCACTTAAAGTATGAACGAGTGTGGATAAGCGAGTAAGTGGGGGTTGCGTTAGTCACTGTCATAAACGTCCTAGTATGTTCAGCTCTCCTAGTCAGAGCGGAAGAAACGCTTCTCGTGGATAGTAGCCCAAGCACATAGTAACCAGCTGAATTCGAATTGGCACGGCCGCCAGACGCACGTACATGCGAGCTATGACTGGAGACGAAACGCGTAAGTCCGTAGGTATAATCTCAAAGCCATCAAAAGAAGGATTGACCGATAGCAAGAGTTCGTTTATCTTAGTATTTATAACTCAATAACATAACACCGTAATACATAAACTATAGCGGAAGATGTATGTTAGTGTGGTAAGTAAATTGCCACTTAGCAATAATGACCTGGGGAAAAAACCAGTTGACGTTATCGTGGTTTGGGACGGTAGGTACAGCAGCAGCATCATCATGGAGAGTTTAGGTGGAGTCTGCGCAGTTGGCGTTGACATACAACAACGATTTAAATGAGGAAGATTCATCTGAATACTGCGCATTTTGAGTTGTCGTGTGGTGACACCAATGCTGAGGAGAGCTAAGCGAGCTCCGCACTAGTCCTGAAACCGAAGTGATCAAAGATGAGTGAGCATTAGCAGAGATCCATTCCATTATATGTAGAACAGCTCGGTGGAATAGTGATAAACGGATACTCTGATGAGGCCGTTCGCAATGTGCGAGCTTCAGCCTCAGACGAATATTCCGAGATGGGAAATAATGTGGATTTTGAGCCGGCGCTAAATGGGAATTGCAAGTGTGTATATATGTGATGGACCGTAAAAGAGAAGGAGCAAACCGGTGTATTTGAGTTCGGCAAGTTGACAACAACAGTCGGCTGTCGCATTCTAGGGTACTAACATAGCCGCAATCCAACCACATCAATTTTCTCTTACCTCGATAACCGACTACATCAGCTCCATAAGAAGTGCAAACATCATCATGGGATGGGTCGAGGAACTCTTGTGTTCTGACAATAGCGAGTGAACTGAACTAGAATGCATCAACATATATGTTCAGGGGAAAGTTGAATGAACGGAATACATAGCCTTCAAAATAGGGTGCAATGCAGTGGACAAGAGAGAGAGAGAGAGAGAGCAGATGGTGGGTCAAGGCAGTAACAGCACGACTGCTGAGGTCAAAAGGAAACAAGTATCCGGGAGGGAGTTGATTTCGTCGACTGCGGAGAAGCTGAAAGAGAGTCAACAGGCGTGCCTAGATACGCGCAGGTATGAATCAGTAGCATCATCAAGCGGTTCGCCGAGACGGGTGAGTCAGACAATAAGCCAAGTGCCTTGGGAGCAGACGGGGTTGACATTTTTAAAGGCACGAGCCATAACGGAGAATAATATCATATTGCAGGACAATTTCATGATCGAAATCTTGACCGACTAACGATGTGTAATGGTCCAAACTCGATCAATTCACAAGAGCAAAATCAATCGTACGAGAGAGAAGTTGATCACAACGCAAATAACGAATAAACAAACAGTGTGAACGGACCGAGTAAATGATAATGCTGTCCAAAAAGAAAGACAAATGTGGTAATCAATGGCAGCGACCGAAAACGAAGACACTCACTTTCCAAAACCAAGTTATCTGTTTACTGGAGCGCGTGTACTTCAAGTAGGTTGTGTTTTTCTCCCAATCGGCCACATCGATTTCGGGCATTCCAGAAAGCAGTAGCTGGTGGTAAAACACAAGGGAAGGATGCGTCAGCCACGGAAACGAATACTGGAGGCAAGAGCCGCCGAAACATATTGTCAGAAAGGACACCGTTATGAGAGAGGTGAGCGAAGACAAGCGGGCGACGAATGACATTAAAAAGTTTAGGTATCAATATTGCTCCAATATTTCGTATCGACGCTTAGTGTTATAACCGCGCTAAATGGGGCTTAAAGCCGTCAGAACAAAGACTTCCTTTCAAAGCACCGGATAGTGTAGTAACCAGAGTTCAAGTCACATGAAACAGGCAGGACAACCAACAATATAGCTTAAGGTGAGAGATTGTGTCAGGCGGTAGCTTGATGCATATAAAGTGAGCGGTCAGGTGTGTGGGACGACATTGAACCGGTTCGTCTGGTATAACATCCCCTTTGAAAACACGTTCTCCAGGCTCATACGAAGTGCTGGGTTCACTTGCAAACGTCGGATCGGATTACTTGTCCGCATAGGTCTCTGTGTGATTCCATGGCATGACTCTGTGCACGTTTTTGTCGGCCCACTAAGCGCAAGTTTTTGGTAGTTCAATTCTGTCCAGCGGTATATCGAACGGCAAGTCGAAAGCAGAAGTGCCTGTGTGTTCGGTCCGTCGTTTGCATAACTGATTAAAGAGAGACAACGGTCCGCTAGGCACCTCGTAGGACTGTGTCTTTTCATTTTCGTACCATTGCAGGCTGCCAGATTTGGTGGTGCGGCTTTGTATCTAACGCGTATACCAGAAATCCCCTGGTAGAAAGCTTCTGTTCACGTCTGACGCGAGTGGCCGTTGCGTAACTTTATGGAGTATTGCATCAATTGGAAGGCGTATCGCACGCCCGAACATGGCTTCCTCCTGGTACAGCTGGGTTAGACGTAGCCCATCTGTCGGTCCTTCCCCCACAGTTTTAGAAGTGAACGTTTGTAGGTATCAACGAATCTTTCTGCTTGCCAGTTGGACTGGAGATGCCCCGGATGCGACCGGCAGTGCTTGATACCATTATGCTGACAGAAAACACCAAAATCGTCGGCGATAGATTGCGAACCGTTATCGGAAACTAAGGTGTTTGGTGAACCGAACTGTGCAAATAACTGTTGTAGTTTTGGTACTGGGGCCTATGTCGTGGTTGTGTTCATAAGGTATACATACGTTCACATAATGAGCCTAAACGCTTCCTCATATTTGGACGACTAAACGCAGGGTCAACTTTGACCCAGCAACTCATTCATTAATCCTCAAAGTCGATACATATCAGAAACAAATGCACTGTAATAACTTACCATGCACAGGACGGATTGCAGAGCAAAGTATATCGTGTCGTGCAGGTAATTCCTGGATGACGCGCATTTTTTTCAATATCATGTCTTCGCCCGTCACGATCGACAATAAAAAGGTATTTCAGTTGAGGGATAAACAAATAACATTTAGCAGCTCTTAGAGTCAAACCATATTCCCGTAGGCCTGCGAATACCTGCAAGTGGTGGCAGCTATGCTGGGTCTTGTCTGTTGATGGGCAATATCATCCAAGTGTGCACAAACCGATGGCATGTCCGTTAGCGTAGTGTCCAACAGTTGTTGAAAGAGTCCCGGGGCAGCGTTCACTCCGAACAGTAGCCGATTGTACTGATACAGACCATAGTGAGTGTGAACCACAGGAAGGCGTCGTGCGTCATCATCGGCTACCAGGTAAAGATAGGCATCCGAGAGATCAACCTTGGAGAAAATGCGATTGCCGTTGAGCTTGGCGAAAAGATCCTCCGGTAATGGCAGCGGGTGTTGATGGAGATTCAGGGCTGCGTCCAGTATACTCTCCACATAGGCGAATGGTTCCGTTTACCTTTTTCACTATCATTATGGGTGCTTTCCAGTCTGAGTATTCCACTTTAGAAATCAGCCCCCATTGCTCCAGGCGATCCAATTCATTGTCAACTAACTTAAGAGATGCATACGCACCGGTCTTTTGGGTCGAAAAACAGGCTTTGCGTCATCTTTTAGCTACAGAGATGCCGTGAATTTGGTGCAACAGCCAAGTGTGGGGTTGTACACCTCCGGGAATTGCTTCTCCAAATCGCCAACGAACGTAGTAGAATTCTGCGCTGCGTAGCACTACGATGAGATGTCCAGACTGGATTGACTTTCCTCGTTTTGATAGCACACAGAGTCAAGAGGAAAGCTCCACAGATTCAACGCAGTTATCCAATCAATACCAAGTATGTTTAATCCCGAGTCGTTAGAAAGGTGACAGGTGCCGGTTCCCTTAACATTTATGTAAACATATTTACAAGGAAATTTGTCATACAGCTGTAGGATACTGTTCGATGCACTCCTTGCGGTATTTTCCGCATCGCACAATATCGGCCTACCGATAGTCCGGGCTGGAGATAGTGGCAATGTTAGATGCGATATCCAGCTGTAGACGCACTGAGTGACCATTAATAGTGACAGTGATAAACTTGCGAAGTGAAAGGAAACTTTCCTGTGCAGTTGCATAAACCACAATAGAATCGCATTTCCCTGCGCGTTGTTGAAACGGTTTGGATTGATCCCAAGGATGAGGACGTCGTGCGGTTGATTGGCAGTGCCTTTCTTTATGACCTTTCTTGTGGCTGGTTTGCCGAACAACCTCCTCGTGGTGCCAGCTGGGTGGTTCGGGATCTTTCCGTTCCAGCAAATGGTTCGGCGGCAGTGTTCCAGAACGTGGTGGGTTTTCGCCTGGCAAGCGTTCCCCCTATAAAAAGCCACAAACGTCTGTTTCACAACACTGTGACGTGGTGGACGTGACTCGCCACTAAATAAAGTCACTACCCCTTGCTTCATCCTGGCGAAGCATTGTATTCCAGCAAATTTATGTTGTAATTTTGGGGAGCATTGTGCCCCTATTTGACAAAAGAACAAACGAAAGGCGTATGAACTGAGCAATCAGTCACCGGCTCCCAATGGGCGCGATTCCCTGAATTCGCTCCGCTGCCTTGCGGGCAGGCTATTCAGCCAAAGGCTCTGGTTTGGGCAACTGGGTAGTATCTCACCTTCTGAAGAAACCATGGACTTTAATGTGTTGTGTTTTCTTTTACAACTTCTGTACCTTCTTTTGTGCTCCATGGTTTCTGATGGCTCTATGTCTATTCATAGACTGTTGCAATATATATATATATATATATATATATATATATATATATATATATGTATATATATATATATCCTTGTGGCCGACGGTGCACTGGTGATTGATGAACAGACAGGTCCTGGAAAAACGCCACTCACCACAATTCCAACAAACACGTGATGGTTTCTGTCATGCGGTGTTACAGACTTCTCTCGTGTTCGGGTAGAAATCGAGATCTGTGACATCAGTTGTCTCGACTGCAACATCTGTGAGTCACTTTTTAAGCTACTAGACGCTGACACTGCGGTGACGTCCTGAATGGTGAAATTTGGAGATAAATCTAGTTTGGATAACAGACGTGTTCTGATTTCTGCGCCAGCTGCAGTGGTCAAGCCAGAGACTAAAATGAGTCTTAAACGTTCACATGAATGGTTCACTTCGCCCGCGTATGAAATATAATCCTCGAATTGATTCTTAACAAGCTTCAAACACTGATAACGGATGTTGAAAATTGAAGACCTTTCACCAAATGGAAGTGAGAATATCTACAGTCTCCTGGAAATTGCGGTCGCGGGAATGTTTCGGTAGAATGAAATTACACTCTGGTTGTGTTTACTTGCGCCCAGCTTCCGTAGCAACAACTGTACTTTGGGTCGATCAATGTAATGTCATCCACGAGATAAAATGCAGCGACTGTGATAAAAGTTACGTCGAACAAACTGGAAGAAAGATTTGTACACGAAGCACCAAACACAAGGCGGCCGTCAGAAGGCATGATCCGCACTTGCTGGTTTCTGCGCCGCCATTTCGATCTGGATAATGTAAGGATCCTAGTGCATGGAAGTTAAAAACACGTGAGGGAGTTTTTGGAGGCGTGGTAGTATACAACGAATTCAATCGATCGACACATCGAACTGAACGCAGTATGCGCAACACTGCTGGCGAACGATCGACAACTCAATAGATTGAATCCGGCGGAACGTGGGACCAGACAACCAAACCTGACGACAGACACGCCCACAAGAGCAAACAGACAACGGTCACGAAACACAACTCGGTGGGGTCCATTTCAAAGGTCATCTGTCCACCAAACAAGCTGAACGCGGATCGAAGTCGCAACCAACAGAATTGCTCGTCTCCACGGGCAACCACGATATAAAACGTACGAACACCAAAATCTCGCCGATGCTCCTTCACGGTACTGCACGACACGCAACTATGCACTGATGACGTCACCTCGATTGATAAGGAAACGTTTGCAACAAAATTGTCAAGCTCAGTGAACAGTTCAACCGCCATCTGAACAACCTGAACTACCAGACTACAATTGTATTCCCTTTCTTCCTCAAATCAGCCCCGACCTCTTTTAGTGACGATGTTCTGTCGAATGACCGACTGGAAAATCTAAAGTACTTGGGGTCGGATGCAACTGCATCTGGAAAGACACACAGCCTGAGAGATATCATCATAATTGTATTTTTTATTTCATTTTTATTATGTTATTCATTTGCTTATTTATTTTCTAGTTGCTTATCAAACCTCCCTGAGATTCATGCTCGATAGCCCCAAAACCACAGACCGGCTTCCTGCTAATTAGTCCACAACTACCACGTGTTACATGCAATTTTGGGAGCGAGTATACGTGAGGGCTCCATGTGTTCGGCCAGCAAACTCTCACTTAAAAGGATACTTGAATTAAGCGTGCACAGTATTTATTCCAAACGTTACACCAGTTACAAAACTGTTCCACTAAAAATGTGATGGGTAATCCGATAAGTAGTATACGGCAATTTCAACCTTTGTGCGGATTAAGGACAAAGGGCGGATAACCGTCCAAACAAATGGAAAAAGCTGAGGGTTACAAATGGATATAAATGGCGATCAGGATAAGTGGATCTCAATGGAATATGATAAAAACAAAGGTCGTCTCGCACCTCCAGCTCACGCTCGTCGAACAATTGAAGCCACTGCGGTTCCAGAACATCGTGTATACCTTTGTGGAGCGCTTCGGTTTGTTTGGCTACACCCCTCGTGAAGCGCCAGTCGACCATTAATCTGGAACAAAAGGAGAGGTCCGCGTAAAACGTCAAAAAATGATCAGAAAAAGAAATTCGTCAGCAGTACGCCACCGCATTGTAACGACACTTCTCTGCCGTGGAATTACCAGCAGTCGCGCGAGGTCGCTCGCATCTACACGGATTCGAACTGGTTCTATCCGGATTACCAACGCAAGCGCACAATCCTTCCGACTAAAGACTGGCTATAAGAAAATGGCAGCGTGGGATGCACACATTTGGTGAAAAGAAGCAACAGCCGATAAACAAGACAAACCAATAGTGACAATATAAACCGGTAATTTAAACGGCGTATAGTTCATCGACTGGAAAGTAATAACCACAGTATACACGATGGGGATGAAGGGTAGTGGGGAGAATATGGGCAACAATCCCAACTTCGCTAAATATAAAGTAAAATGTAGCAGCAGTTCAGGAGTGAGCAACGATCGCATCAGAATCTTGCTGCCAGCGCAAAAAAATATGCTACGCACCAGAACGTGCACAAGGTGTAATGAAATGAACTGTCGAGAAACGAAAGTGTAGTAAGTGAGAATGACAGCGATTAACGGTCATAGTATGATTATCAGAGTCGACGCAAGTACTCCATAACGAGTAACAATCTAGGATGGAGACAAGCCACTTGTAGCTTGTGGCAACGTGATCTACTTGGGTGTATCGGTGGTCTGAAGAGCTCAGACGACTACTTGCGTATTCATATCCCTTGCAACAACAACGATATCTGAAATGTTAACACTGCGAAACAGTGTGTTCAACTCATGGCAGAAAGAGTGCTTTGCAGCATCAGAGAAGCAGAGACCGGAAACAAAAAGCGTCTAGAGTTACCTTAGTTGACGTCGCCAAACGGGTCGCACACAAACGGCTGCTCACGGAAATCCAATCAGCCAATGATGACTCAGCCTTGGGGATGAGAAGGATACCCACCCCAATGTGACCAGTGGTTGCCGCATCAACGTCCCCGAATGCGTGCAGCCAATAACGAGAGGACAAGTAAGGTGTAGTTAGTTTAACAACTCCGGGAGGAGCATTGATCCTAATTCGGTACACATCACACATCAATACCTAGTGTGACTAACGTGCGTGCAAGTGCAGCTTGTTGGCCTGTTTCACTTAAAGTGCGAACGTTGAACGCCGCAAAAGAAAAGGGACATCATGGCCTTATAAGGGGCCAGTGGAATTGCGGCTGCTCCCAAGTAAGTGCAATGAAACCTCCAAACACTAGCCAGGAGGATCAGGAAACTGAGTTCGTTTGATCTATAATCATTAAACAATATGACAGGAGTATTTCAGTCAGACCGAGGGTGCCATCCAGTAAAGCTCAACGGGCCGTGAGTTACAAAAACGGTCATAGCTTATTAAGGTCCAACCTGGTTGCGGCCTAACAGAATTCTGTAAAAAGAGATCAATGATTCCAATGGATGTTGACGAACCTGATATACTCATGTTTGTTATCCTCTGTAACCTTCACATTTCGGCCATTATCGATCAGTTCGTCTTCGTGCACCTCCCCGAGTAGATCGTAGCTCCCAACGAAGTAAATGTCCAAGTCACAACGATCAATATTTGTATCTCTGAAAAAGAGGACAGATTCTAACAATGAAAGTCACTGTTAGACACGAAGAGGGGAAATGGCTACATAGTAATGTTGGATGAAGTGGCCGCGGAAACAAGAGTGGTGATTTTGCTTGTGCGGTCTACTTATGTTCTAATTCAGGCACTTACAGACGGTTTTTCAGTATATTCCCAAAATGAACAATTTTGTTAATCTAAATTTAAAATGTGTATTCGCTTTATATTCCACCGTATTTCCCCAACCATTTCTACTTCCACCTCAATTTTTTCAATGTTCATCACCGAGTGATTACTCTAGGCCATATTCGAGGATGGGAAGATACAGAGGAGAACGTCCTTGGCTATAGAATTGAAGGCTGGTAGCTCAGGTTGTTCAGATGGCTGTTGAACTGTTCGCTGAGCTTGGCACTCTCACCGAGGCTCCTCTACGCTACTCTACGCTATTGCACGCCACTCCACTACGCACTGATGATGTCACCTCGATTGGTGACGAAACGTTTGCAACAAAATTGCCAAGCTCAGCGAACAGTTCAACAGCCATGAGAACGTCCTTAGTGCATCTGCACATACAGTGCCTTGCAGATATCTTGCGGAACATATTTCACCCCTCTACGTTCTTACTCTCGTGTTTTCTACCGGACATTATAAGCCAAACATTTACGTACGAGGGGTTTTCAGAAAGAAACCGAACTTTTGGTATAACCTCATTATTGCTCATTGCATAACACTTTAAGCACTTGCCCCCTCAAAGTAGTCCACATACTGGCAATACACTGTTCCCAACGGTGCTTTCATTTTTGGAAAGCCTCTTGGAACGCACTTCCTGGGATGGCGCGCAGATCTATCGTCGAATGGTCCTGAGTCTCCGCCAGGGTTTATAAAAGACGTCCTTTCAAAGTGGTCTTAAGTTTGGGAAACAGGAAAAAGTCTGTTGGGGCTAGGTCCGGAGAATACAGTGAATGGGGCACAACGGGAGTGTGATGTTTTGCTAGTGAGCTACGGACAAGGAGCAGTGCATGAGCCGGCGCATTGTCATGAGTTGAGGTCCAAGTTTGGTTTTTCCACAGTTCAGGGCCCTTCGTGGGCATAGCATGCTTCAAACGTTCCAGAATTTGATGACATGATCCAACGCTGACGCCCACGGACCACAGCACGTACTCTCTCTACATGGTTATCGATTGTTAATGTTGAAGGTCGTGCAGGCTTGGGACCGTCAACGACTGTCATTCTACCGTGTTCAAGACACTCATCATCATCATCATCACCAGCAGCATCATCATCATTATACACGTTAGTTAGAGATGAGAAGCACCTCAGCTACTGTGCCACAATATATAAAGGGAAAAAGGAAAAATGCAACAGATGCAAGCCAGCTGAGCTACAGGTAGCGAATGGGCATCGTTCCGGTAAGCTGCTAGCCGGCTACTACGCAGCAAAAATTTTTTACTATGCAATTATACAAGTAATGAGATCGTGGTTGGAGGGGGAGACTAAGGGGGATGAGGTGGGACAAAGAAACTTAAAGCACGAAGGCCATTCAGGTCGGCACCTAGCCATGTTAGCAAGTGTATCCAGCCAAACGTGTTCGTCCTATATCGAACCCAAACCCGGTAGTCGAGACGCTCTAACCGAGGCCAGCTTCGAAGTGAGGGCCTTCATTTCTTTCGACCAAGTCATCACTTGGTCACTCTTCCTCTTCTTCCATCCACTCCCCCGGCGCACAAACAACGCAAATCGCGGGAGCCGGTGGGATGGCATGCTTAACACATAGCCCAGCCATCGGAGCCTGGTGCGTGAAATAACGGTGCTGAGCAGTTCACCTCCTTTTCTTGTGCCGTAAATAGGGCGTCGAACACGGTCGTAGCTCACTCGGTTTCTTACCAGATGCGAGCCAAATTGCGAAGGCACCGGTGGTCGAAGGTAACTTGACTTTTTAGGTACGCTGATGTAAGGGGCCAGGCTTCACAAATGTTCAGTAGGGTCGAACGTACCGCTGCATTGTGCACTCTACTCTTCAGGGCGACAGTAATCTCGCGCCGCCGCCATAAGTTGCGAATGTTAGCAAAAGCGCCTCGTATTTTTGCCATACGGTTTGGGAGCTCATCTTCAATCCCATGGTGGTTGATTTTTTCAACGACTTCTAGCTGATCCCCACCAAGGGTCGGCGAAGAAAGCGGTCCAGGCCTATCTAGAAGGAACGCTTTGCACCTCGAAGGTGGGAAGCAAAGCTCGAAATGACTGACAGCCAGTGCTAGTCTGTCCAGAGCCGCTTGGCACTTTTGTGTGCTGTCACAGCTAACGGAAACTTACTCCAAGTCCAGAAGTCGTTCGCCTGAGAGCAGAACCACAGCTTCTAAGTCGTGTGCGGTGAACGCGATTTTCATGACTTCGTCAACAACGAAGTTGAAGAGGAAAGGTGACAGTGGGCATCCTTGCCTTACACCGCTGGAGATATTAGACGGCGACGATAGCTAGCCGTAAGCCCTTAGTCTGCCGGAGCTACGCGCGTATAATATTTAAATATTTCACGGGCACACACTTCCTGACTAGACAGTCCCAAAGTGCACGTCTATCCACCGAATCGAATGCATCTTGATATCGAGGAACACGACAATGGTGGGCCGCCAATATATGTGACGAAGCTAAAATAACGGACGCAAAGTGAAGATGTGATCAATGCAGCCTCGACCTCAACGAAACCCGGCTTGCTCCTCATGAATCTGGCTTTCACGAGCGCCAGTCAGCCTGTAAAGGATGACAGAGAGGAGTAATTTGGAGGCATTTCCGCATTCCGATCGTGAGCCTTCCCTGAAAATTAGGACTATGTCGCAGCGGCTCCAGTCGGTAGGAACAGTTTCCTGCTCCCACAGTTTCACTAGTAATTCGTGTAAATCATAAGCAAGAGGGCTGGAGGAAGATCATCTAGTCCCGTGGCTGTAACCTCAGCAGTCCGATCTCACGTTCGACTCCTGAACGAGAGGGTGGATCCTAATGGACAGCGCACGGAACAGGGCGATCACTGGCCGGCGAGAAATCTGATAATTCCGACCGATTAAATTGCCTTTCAAAGTGCTCAGCCCAACGCTCTAATGGTTTTGACAAGTTGTGGACAGGCTGTCCACTCTCGTCATGTATAGTTTCACTAACACCAGGTCTCCTGCTGCCCGTTTCCCGTATCAGAAGGAATAACTCACGATGGTTGCCAAGGGCAGTGGCTATTTACTCCACTGACGCACGATGAGATCACCTAGATTCGCGGTCTCTCTTCAGGCTAGCACGGAGTTTTGCCCGGAGCTCTTTGCGAGTTTTATTGTGTTCACTCCCAGCCGGAATATGCCGGCGAGCATTCATAAGTCCCAGAAACTGCGAAGAGACCCAATGTCCATGCTGGTGATTAGACTTAGCACATGAGGATTTTTCTACCACTAGTAAGGTATGGTAAACATGAGACCAGTGAGCTTCAATTGCATCCAGTTAGCGCTTACTCAAACCACACCTCAGCGTACTTTGATAGGCATTCAGAACAGCCGATTTTGCCAGTTGGCTGATGTCAATGCGCTCACAGCGCCGTCTTGGGCGTACGCCAAGACGCATTCGCATGTCAGCACATACAAGTGCATGGTCTGTGTCCAGACATGAGTTCCAAATCGAGCGACAGTTCTGGACGCACCCTCTCCAGCGGTAACTGACAGCAATGTGATCGATTTGCGTCCATAGCTGGTTCGATGCTGGTGGGCGCCAAATCACCCTCCGGCGGGTGCTGTGTCGGAAATTAATGTTCGTAAGAAATAAGCGAGCATCTTCACACAAATGAAGGAACCGCTCACTGTTATCACTACGGGAGCCTACAAAGTGTAGATCGCCCAGATGCAGCTCAACAGTGGATAATTTTCCAACTTGAGCGTTCAGATCCCCAGCAAGCACTACAGTGTCCGAGCTTCTAGTGTGGCGTAGAAGCTCGCTCAGCTGACGATAGAAGTCGCGTTTTCCCGAATTATTGCTAGAGTGTGGGCGCATGGACAGCGATGACGAACAGATACCTGTTAGTCCCGCGCTTTGAACAAGCCAGCCAATCGGACCGCACACATCCGGCTATGATTGGAATCCAATCAACCAGAGCAGCTTCAGCCCGTGGACTCAGGGCGATGCCAATACCAAATTGGCCGGTGCTCGAAGCTGCATGGTCATCGGATAGGAGCAAGGAGAAAGTGCTGCAGGTGTCACTTGAAGGGGATGGTAAAGTGAGCACAGCGCTCGAGTCGTGCAGGCGGGTCTCCGATAAGCAGCAGATATCGATCGAGAGTGTCTCTAATGTTCGGGTAAGTGCTGCCTGTTGACCGATCTGTAGCCATGTGCGCACATTGAGGCATGCCAATTTGAAGCAGGGTCGAGAGCTCCATATGGTAGCCGATGAACTGGGCTTGACCGCTTGCTTGGAGATGGGCTTGTCGACAGGGGAGGGCTCCGCGTCCATATGTGAGTGGAAACTGGAAGATAGAAGGCCATCAAAGCAAGGTGGAGATAGGGCCAAGAATTGGGGGTTGAAAACAGGGGGATAAGAGTGAAGCTGGAACGGGGCAATAAGGGTGAAAAAGCGTAAGAGGGGGAATAAAAAGATGGGAAGGCTTGAGTAGCTTGAATAGCATCCAAACCCCTATCCACCCTGCATTATGCGGCAGATAGTGCACCGTTGATTATCCTCTGCAGTGGCCAGAACATCAGGAAATTGTTTGACGAAAGATGCATAGTATTGCGCGGGCAGGAGACTGTCAGGTTGCCTAGGTCTAGACAGGAGAACGATTAGGGTTCTCAACCAGAGACTTTGGTTAAAAAACCTGATCGCAAGGCAGCAGATTCGGCGTTAGGCTACAAGGAGTCTGTTTAAAGGAATAAGGAGCCGCCCTCACTCCAATCCCAACCTGGAGAACCAGAATGCTGAATTTGTCTGGCCTCTAACCATTGACCAATCTGCTGAGAATGGCTCTGGAGGTGTAAAAAAGCACCACCAAGCTCAATGGATCTCTGAAGAATGCAAACCATCACATTACGGTAAGGTCCAGCCTCATTGTGATGGGTTCAAAACACTTAAATCACTCATACCACTGCGTGCGATTCATCCAGTCCACCCCATATGCTTGGCTAAGCAACTGAAATATCTGTAAAGGTTTTGTCAAGTTTGTAGCAAAATGTCACACACACGCGTTGTTCTTCAAACTCTATCATTGTCTCTTTGGCACTAATCCGACGAACAGCTTGCGCACGCGCTCACTAGAGCGGCTGTAGCTCCCCAACCATCAGTCAGAGCTAGAAGCAGCAAATGGTAGTCTGTTGTCTAAGCAAATCACCACATGGGCTCAGTAGCCGCAGCGCGCTCCTTCTGCCGGTTGCCGCGCTATTTCAAAAGCTTGGTTTCTTTTTGAACACCCCTCGTACTCTACGGCAATTCAGGAGGCTTTCAATGTAGAGCATGGAGTTCATTTTACCATTCGCTGTCAAATCTGAAAACGCCGAGAAAACCATCACTGTAGCTGTTAACTCACGTGCCACAAGGCTTCAGTTGCGAAACCAAAAGCTAATCTACAACTTCAAAAACCCTTAGCTCCGTAAAAGCGCCGCATGTAAATGGCTAGCAAGTATTGCTAACCTTGTATGCTCACTGCCAAACGGAATTGCGTTATTAGAGGAACAGTCAAAGGAACAAAGTTTAAAACGTTTGCGCCTGGACTCTGGAGCTGGCATCCTGACATATATTTTCCGCCTAATTGCTTTACCGTTAAATCCAGAGCTCAAGTATATGAATGGAATTATGAGATTCATGAATTATGCCGCCTCTTAACTGAGATATGTAAGCGTGATGAAAACGTTATTGAGCACAACATACCATACGGCATATCGCTTACAATTATCAGGCACGGCGTTGCAAAAAGTCTGCAACATACCCGTTAATGAAATGAACAGCAAAAGTGCTAAAATCCGTACGTCGTTCATGTCCGACGCTTCTCCGATTGAGTAACCTGTATTTTGCTGGAATGTTACTTGGTAAACATAAACTATGAAGTCTATTCCAAGATTTATAAAGGTGAGCATTTCGAAGACGGAACCCCACACCTTCTAGCATGAATTTCATCATGCTAAATCTACGGGCAACTCATTAAAACCCAAAACAAATGATTTTACTTAGTCGCTACTGAAATCGGTGACCGGAATAGTATCCGACACTGATTAAATCGGTCCCATAGGCAACACTGTTGACTAGGATCAATTCTTCAACCACAATGTCTCTTCAAATCTTTTAGAGATAATTCGTGGAAGGAAGACGCCAGCAGTACACTAGTATCGACGCATTCCTGCCGCACAACCACCACCGGTAGCACGTAAGCTAAGAATATTGCGAAGTTAGCGCTGCCCCTATGCAGGTTCGAACGCCTGCCGTCAGATTACAAGAAAAGCATGTTACCTTTAGGCTACGGGCGAGCAAAGAAAGGCATCAGCAGTACGCCGGTACGCAGTAACGACGCTACGCTGCCGTAGAATCACCACCGGTCGCATGTAGGATAAGGATATTGCGAAGTTAGCCCTGACCCTACGCATGTTGGAACACGCATCGTCAGATTACAAGGTAAACTTGTGTTTATGTACTTAGACACACATGATAGTGTCCCTTGCTCAGACACAGAGCAAGTCACTTCTGCAGAGATAGAATCGACATAGTGCCAGTCGGTACTCCTGAAACAGATATATATCGATAAACAGTGGATCACAAGCCGGGGACAGATACATCCCCATGCGCTTCAAGCAGAAGTGACGACAATGCGATTAAAGCACCGTAACTGACATACATGTCCATAAGCAGTTTCGTTCTGACAAGAGTCGTTAGGGTGAACCCTCATATTTACACTGGGACTAAGAGTGTCAGCAGTGCCCCGTTACATGTAATGTGCCAATGCCTTAAAATGTAAAATGGAAGGCATTTTCAACCATGCTCGTCACAATACTGGAAATTTTTCTTCAGTTCCCCAGAGTTCCAGAAGGTATCTGCTAATTTTTATCACATCACACAAGTGGTGGCTCCTTGCAAAAAATGTTGTGCGAAGCCTTTGGCTAACTTCACTGATAAAGAGGGAAAAATTCATGCACTAATATATATATATATATATATATATATATATATATATATATATATATATATATATGAAAAATTGGTGATTTCAGCTTAGGGTTGAGCCTCCAAAGACTTGTAGTTGAAACGGAGACCAGGAAAGCTACGCGTCTTTGGTAAGAAGAGGAAGGTATTTTGCACAGCAAGAATAACGTTTATGAGTCAAGTGCCTTAATGAAAAAGAGAAAAGGACAACAAACAGACCTAACCTCACATATAATCACACCATACGGTAGTGTTGTCGACACGCCTACTACTATGGCAGATGATTTTAATGCATACCCTGCAGAAGCTTTCAGCACAGAAAAAGCGATTCTGGCACCGCCAGTTTCATCTATCATCTCCGAAACTGTTTCAGCTGTGAAGTTCAACAACGGAATCATTAAATACATGATTAACTTGCCGCGAGCATAGTATAAACCCTGTCCGGATGGTATCTCTACAGCTGCAATCAAATGTGGTGATGATGGTATCCCAGTACTATTACTGAATATTTTGCAATGTTCTTACAGACAGACCAGTATTCTGAGAAATGGAAGGAATCTGTTGTCATGTCGCGATATAAATCCGAAATGCGTAATTATCGCCCTATTAGTCACACTTCCATCATATCACGAATGATGAACTGCAAAGGAAAAACAAACATTACGCTTCTTATCGTACAGACGTCTTCATTTCCGCAGGCATGTCTTTTGAGTTTTTCGTGAATGACTTGTCAAACTGTTTTTCTTTTAGATACTCTCATCGGAGCGATTGATTCTGGTCCAAATTGCATTGCCTTCTACCTTGACGTGCAAAAAGCGTTCGGTGAGGTCCCACATAAAAGACTAATAATGAAACGCAGTGGTTTTGGTATATCAAATTCGCTTCTTTCTTGATTTGAACCCTATTTGGCAGGACGCTCGCAGACAGTCAACCTGAATGGATTCATGTTTACGATCAAACAAGTTACCAGTAGCGTAGTTCAAGGCGGCGCTCTGGGTCCTATTCTTTTCTTATTGCATGCTCTTATTTCAAGAGAGCAAGAACGAACAGCATTTATGCGGGATAACCTGAATTCAGATTATTTCATGTCTTCTCATTCAGCCGCTTACAGACAAATCGTGGAAAGAGTGAAGGAATGCAATTGAAAAAGGGGGTCAATAGGAAAATCAATAAAACACTGAGCAAACCAAGGTCATTGCCTGCGTCTTAACAGGGCAAGGCAAGACTGGCCACAAAGTCTACCTGTTAGCGAAGGTTTGGTTTCATTCGTCGGATGGCCGAGACTTAAGCGAAACGAAGCAAGCTCGCGTTGTTTTATCTGCTGATAACCTTGAATGCGTCACGTGGGTTTTTTCACAAGGTGCAATCGATCAGATGCTGACCGATTGAGCTAGCAGGGAGCTTAGGGCCACTATTTGCCAGGTTCCGCGGAACATGTTCCATGATCCTAGTTGATAGCCTTCTCTCGGTTCGGCCAATGTACATGCTACCGCAAGTACAGGCAAATAGTGGACCTAAACTCCCTGCCAGCTCCGTCGCTCGGCATCAGTTCGATTGTACCTTGTGCGAAAACCCACGTGACGCATTCAAGGTTATCAGCAGATAAAACAACGCGAGCTTGCTTCGTTTCGCTTAAGTCTCGGCCATCCGACGAATGAAACCAAACCTTCGCTAACAGGTAGACTTTGTGGCCAGTCTTGCCTTGCCCTGTTAAGACGCAAGCAATGACCTTGGTTTGCTCAGTGTTTTATTGATTTTCCTATTGACCCCCTTTTTCAATTGCATTCCTTTACTCTTTCCACAATTTGTCTGTAAGTGGCTGAATGAGAAGACACGAAATAATCTGAATTCAGGTTATCCCGCATAAATGCTGTTCGTTCTTGCTCTCTTGAAATTTCTGAAGGGAAATGGCTGCATGCTCTTATGTTTACCATACGCTGTGATATACCATACTTGTTTGCAGATGAATTGAAAGTTGTCTATACGTTTCATTTATCTCAGTACGTAAGTAAAGTAGCTAAAATTTCACACAATCTAAAAGTCATAGAGGGGTACGTTGCTAAGTAGTAGGTGCAGTTCTCCGCATCGAAATGCAAGAAAATGATTCAAAATAACCATAGCCAGATTATTCCGACTTCATAGTGGAACGATTCCCGCTTGCTTCATTTGCATATATTAAGCAGTGTGGCATCCCAGCTCCCTAAATCTCAGTGAACATGCGAAGCATACAGTGATACATGGCATAAAAAGTAACCATAGGGCTATTGTTAAAATGTTGCTGCATCACTTTAAGTAAGCAACGTTAATGTGACTATGGAAAATGTCCAACATATACGGTTACTCCGCACTTGTTACTTAGAAGTAATGAGCCAAAGTTCCAGTCTTTTTTGGTTGCTCATATTCTATTTAAAGCTTAGCTTCCTACACAAAGTTATGTGGCAGAAACTGCCTAGTGAATAGCGCACTGTGCAATTTCGACTAGAAATAAGATATGAAATACGTGGCATGAAATGGATGGTTGTAGTGCATAAATTTATTACCACGGTTAAAACGCTCAGGGTCCGGCCTTAAATGGAATAGACAACTTAATTGCATGCGATACACGAGAAACTAGGGCGAATTGAACAAAACAACTAGGGATTTCCTCATACCAGCGAACGTAAACAGACCGTAAATTTGCAAATAAATGTTGACAGATACTTTGACATGGGACCAAGTCAAAAATAAAAGATAAAATGCAAGACGTCTCTGAGCGAAAATCTTACAGAGAAAAGGGAATCTGAATGCTTGACGCTATAAAGAGAAGCCAAAGCAAAGGCAAGAAACGAAAGATTATCAGCAAAACTGGTCTTTCCAAGCGCTGTTAAGAATTGAAGCCAATAACTTCGCCACCCCATAACTGCCTGCGCCCACGTGATCGCAATGCAGCGGTTAAAACAGGGTTAATTTCTTCACTCGTTAGCTCGTTTCTAACCCCATCTACACTGATGTTGATGCATACTTCCTAGTTACAATTCACTGCACATTGAGAAACCCAGTCCCACGATTTCTATGCGGGTGGTGCCATTCACTTATCGCATATGAGACCCATGTGTATACTTGGCAATGACCAAAACGTATTCTTATTCCCCTTTACCACACAATCTTTGGCAAATCCCTCTCCGTGCGGGTTCGGTAACACTGTCCTCTGGTGATCATTTTTCACAATTCTTTTACTTGCGGTTTATACCCAAATGGTGTCATTGCATGCGAAATATCAAACACAAATGCTCACATGATAGTCTCATCGTTCCCCAAAAGTTATGTTCTCTATCCGTATTTCAAGCACCGTGATCTCCTGTTATCTGGATCATGCTAACTACTACCTCATATGTTTGAATCCCTTGCACTGAGACAGAATGACATTTCTATATTTATTCAATCTGTTTTGGGCCTTTCCTGAAGGTCTTAATTTGCTACTTAAATATGGTTAACTAGTCTGAAACAGTTTGACGGATCTCATGCATTGAAATCTATCAAGTTAACTTTACATGAGTGTTTAGCAAGCGCCTTTTGCATCGCTTCAGCATAAGTTTCGTGTATTCCTGTGCTCGATTATTGGTATGCTCAGCTCAATAGTTCAAATTTTCCTTGGACTGTCAACAATTTTGCGATCGATCCCCTTGTACGACTTGATCGGATCGACAAAATCGAGAAACAATTTATTTAGCTATTCATATTGGATAGTAGTTCTACGTTTTATTTCAGTACCACTGAAAAATATCTTCAGTTAAGTTTTCACGCTTATCCGCTGATTTCTTTCTAATGTCTCTGCTGAAAGTTAATGCATCGACAAGTTTTCTTACAAGACAAGCAAACGATAATGAACTATACTCATCTGTCGATTATGCGCGATTAAGGAATCCACCTTCGACGCTTTCCGAAAGCAATGACTGGTTGAAAATTGGTGAAATGTCTGTGACTTTAGTGATGTTATAACCTGCTTGTAGGTGATGTATCCTACACAGTATTGCTCTAGCAACTCTGATTCGAGTGGAAAATCTTTTCTCTCGAGATCTCTTTATCAGTGCTATCATTCGCTATAATCTTTGGTTGAACTGAGATCGGCCTGTTTGCAAATGATTATAAGCCCTTGATTATGCCTTGCCAGCATGTCTCGCAAAAATTGATATCATTATTATTATCATTAGTCCATCAGGTAAAGAGATCTGAAGCAATAAAATAATGAATCAGTGACAAGAGATGAACAAAATGCGGAAGCCAATGGGTGATCTTAAAAATTGGTTTCAGATGAATTAAAAAAAACCACTTCAAGATCACATATCTGTGCATAGCTAAGAATTCTGGTCGGTAGATTATTGTCAGACCCAAAACTTGACACAATGTGGCAAGCGTCAACTCGTGCTGGTGACTGACTTCTAGGTTGTGTGAACGGTCAAATCGATAACTTATAATTGGGTAGGCCAAGTGAACTGAAGTAAGGTAACCAGCTGAATCTGTTGGCCAAGGCAGTAGTACTGGCCTTGTGAAGCGTTTCTGCACACACAATTCCGCATTCAGATGGTGGATGCAAATAATCTCGGCAATGGATAAGAGTTGCGTGCAGAATCGTTACGGGAAGTGTTCAAGCAGAGTAGATGACCTTGAAATCATCCTCAGAAGCTGCGTAATTACAACCAAGGTGGCATGACAGGATTGGACCCCATTTCGCCACTGTAAAACCACGCCGGGTGTTCGCAAATTCTCTGAAACAGGCGCCTCCTATTGAGACCAACATATTGTGCACAGCAGGAGCACGAGGACCGATGAGTGAGCACTGCAAGGGTCAACTAGGGTGGTATTTCTAAAGGGTTTTACAAGCAATAGCTTGCGGAAAACAATTCTCAAGCAAAGAAAGGGGGTAAGAAAAAAAGGATAGTGGAGATATTGGGAATGGACAGTTAATGGGGAGGCACATCAGCGCTGTCTGATTAGCGCCCAGTGTCTGTGACATCTTGGATGAGATCTCTAAATGCGGATGGGGCGGATCTAGCGGCCTCGATAAAAGAAAACAGGTTGCGCCAGACCGACGCGTTACACTGCTGCATCGGTCAGCCATCCTCTACATAAGTGGAAAACAACGCGCGCTGAGACACGTGATCAGGGTCAATATGAAGCACGTGAAATAACCGAGTTGTATGACACGACTGCAACAGATGGTCGAATGAATCCTCCCATGGTAAACATCGGTGTGAAAATTACGCAAGACCGGTGTTGCATGTGCTCCAGTGATCGGGAATGGTGATGTTGGAATGCTGACCGATGTGTCGCGCTGCTAGTTCGTCGTCTAGTAACAGGATGATGCCGTGAAGTGCTCATTACCAATATATCATCCGTGCATCGACAACCACATTGGCCAAGTCGATGGGCGCGGTAATGTCGCATGCAGTGACGCTACCAATCAGGTAGACGAACAGACCACACAGTTCTACAGGCTGTCAGGTGATCGTTAGTGGCGGTGGAAAATTGGCACAATTCTGGAGCAGCAGGATGCCCAGTGAAGTTGTGGGGCACGTGACAGCGAATGCAGCATTGTGTCGGCCCGTAGTCTAGAGCTAACGAGCTTGACTCGTAATCTTGCGGCACGGATTGGAATCCGCGTAGGGGTGGGTGTCCTCGCGGTATGCTCAGGCTGCATGCAACTGGTGGTGGTCGCATGGTAGCGAAGCGCCGTTACGGCATACAGCTGACACATTAATTGTATTATTATTGCCAATACAGTCGGAAGCAGCTGCAGAAAAATCGATTTCAAGGGAAGGGTACAAATTCGTGTTTAAGGTTTTAGGTCAGTCAGATGGCAGCACCAAGGTTACCAAAGATGGGCACAACATGACAACCGTAACTCTTCTTCTTCTTTTTCACCGAAAGCAGTACATCAGCTAATTGAGCCGATGCTTAATTGCCGTACACCAACAACGATGTACGGAACAAAGAATTATATGAGGGAGAGAAGTGGGCCTAAAGTAAAACCAGAATGCCTTAGTCAAACATTCAGGGTCAAGATGCATACATATTGTCAACATATACCGTCACATACAACTGGTTATCGTGCAAAGATATGGCGGCATCGGGGAGACAGCTTCCTTGTGGCTTTCCCTTCTCCGCGTCATAATCAGCCAGTACCCCACAAATAACTCAGCACCAAACACACGTTAAACAAGCAAACGGACTAAGAGACGACAGCAGACGCGCCACTGGTGCCGAGTGCAAGCCATGGCTTGTAACGTTTCCAGCCAAGCACAAAAGCGAGTCTCGTGGACTCCAGCCCGGAAGGTGAAATGGACCAATGTCACCTAGCTTGGTTGTCAGTGACATCATTTCCCGCGGCCAAGTGAACAGTCGCCTACCGCAAGCCTAGCGCCACCCTACATCTGGCAAAAAACAAGGACATCCTTGCCCCGAGCCAAGGTCAGGTCGCGTGCGCAGGCAGCAAAGTATTAACGCTCTAACTTATCCTACTCCCTACTGTCGCCATTTCGGTACACATTGCTGCGCTTGCACTTATTCGACTCAGTTTCACGAGCTCTATTCAACGGAACCAAGATCACAGCTTCATCTTACATCACTGTTTACCTCGCTACAGCACTACTGCCAAAAGCTTTGCCTATATAACACACAATACTACCTCGGTTTTGTGTGCACATTTAACATCGTACAAGAGCTTGTTGCGCGCGCCTCCTAGTCAGCCAACATTCTACAACAATCCGATGTTCGGTACTGTAGCTACAGCTCATTACTGCAGTCACCAGGTTCACGTAAACTGCAGTTGTGGATTTTGCCTTCGCTTATGCTCAGCGACTGTGATCGCGTGCGCCCATAGTCTGAACCCACAACTTGCGCCCACTAACTAACTCGCATGTAGCGGATCGATAAATATTCGTCACACATGACTTGCAAGGACAGGACAAAAGTGGACGGCCAATCAAGAAGGTCCTGAGGGTGGAAACTCAAAACAGTCAAGTAAAACAGTGAGTCCCCTTCAGCCATTTCGTTAAGGCAAAGAGAAGACAGAGGTTGCGATATGTCAACATTTCGATTGTTCTCTTCAGTCGCAAACACAATACGATCGTTTCTGATCGTATTGTGTTTGCGACTGAGGAGAACAATCGAAATGTTGACATATCAAAACAGTCAGTCTGTACACTCGTATTCTGTGCATTTTTGCGGTTTAAATTAGGCACTATGGAGTGGTTCTGTAACATTGTTTCTTGTCGTCATCCTGTTAACGTAACCATCACCTACAATGCTGGGTAGACACGCATGCTCTTATAGTCTCCCAAAAAAACATCAGTTGCTCCTAAGTTGCCAAAATCCACTAATGCATCGGGATAGCGAAGTCGCTCCGGAAAGTCTGTTGATACACCGAACGATGCACTCTCTAAGTCCAAATGTATCCAAGAGGAGTTGGACGGACTCAAAATACAACTGGCATCTTATGATCACTTGGCGACAACACTCAAAACGCTAGAACCTCTGACAGTTCTACTGCAGACGACGGCAAGCCCGAGCAGAGAGTATTTAAAATCCGCCGGTAACTTCGCTGATGCTGTTGCAGCAGAAGTGTTTAGTGGAATACGATGTGCTAAAAATGCAGTGGCTTTCAATTTGTCCGATAAAATGCCGATGGAAATACTGCAAAAATATCCTGCTTCAAGCAGGTAATATGGTAGACGCTCAGTGCAGATGTACAAGGCTCCGTAAGAACGTCCAGCCTAAAAACTGTCCCTTATTCTTTCAATCTAGCGACGCACTGATCGCAAAATAGTTCATCAAAAATAGCGTACAGATAGCAGAAAACATTACTTTTAAAACATTAAGAATATCGATTAAAAAAACGTCCCTGCAAAGTGAAGTCTAGCGAAGTCAGCCATTGCCGCTACCGAAAAGCCCTCAATCCGCTAGTTCCGACATACCTACTACCACGAATGCCGATATTTTGTTTGAGCTAAGTAGCGGCAGGGGGAGTCCAGTCAAAGGAGACGGAGCAGCTCCTCTCAACATCAGTTCGGCAAATAGTCCGACCAAAGCGTTGGCTGAAATCACTACCCACAGTGCAGAAAAGTCTAACTATGCGCCAAAGAGACCTACTCATTCTTCGAAACGCAAGAAACTTACGAGAAGTCAAAATAAAATTTACAAGACCATTGACAGCAGCGGTGCATCATGTGTTTCACGTAAATGCGATAAGTATTCCATGCTGAAGGAACCATCCGCCCAGAATCCAGCGCATAGCCTTGATTAATCAGTCTTGTTATCCCACCTACTGGACGTAGATATGAACCATTCAAACAGTACACCAGCAATGAAACTTGATCATAACCAAAAGGATAATGTGCGATCAAATTATAGTAGCTATGCACTAGAAAACCTTACGACCACCACCTGCAAATATAGGAATAATGGGTTCCGTCAAGCTAAAGAATCACGTACAAGGATTGATATAGTAGAGTGCCCTGATTCTCGGAACTCACTTGAGCCAAAAGTAATGCATATTTAGAAGGCCCCGTACTACAGCCATATCCACAATGACCGTGCGGGTAATGCAGACTATAGACGTAACGGAGGTCTCTCTCACTTGAAAGTCACACCCCAGCAAAACTTCGCGCCCACTGCTATCCCAAAACCCTACTGACACTTCGATCCTCAAGAAGATGTTGAGCATATCGCTATACCTGCAACAAATGCACGAACATTCCCCGAGTTATCGGTTTTTCCGAATCCTACGAACTCCCATCCATCGCAACCTCTAAAGCCACACCATTTTTAGGTTACTCGGCGGCAGCTCTGCCGCCGATAGAAGAACTTCAGATGCACCAGAACAACAGACATCCCCTCCTCCATATTATTCACCTAGCTAGCTTGTCTGCGAATACAATAGATCATCACAGGATGCTTTCACCAATATGGGTACCTCCGTCTCGAATGCCCTTGAACAACCCATATTCCGTCAGCTCGTAGGCCTAGCTAAAATGCACGGGGCTATAAACATACTACTTATTAATGCTTGCTCACTAATCAATAAAATGCACTATCTCCGCCTAGCTACACATTTGTCGAACCCTCAAATTATTCTAATCACTGAAAAGTGGTTGACTGATCAGACACCAGAACCACATTACCATATCACCGGATTTATTGCCTTTGCTAACAACCGATGTAACAGCCGGAGAGGAAGTTACGTGATTTACATCGATGAAATTATTCCCATCTCACCTTTGGTTGAGCCGATGCTTAACGACTTCGGTGACTCTGTTTGGATCACGGAATGAAAACATTCTAAATCTTGTCTTCACTTTGGAAATTCGCGATGGTAATGTCAAGGTCCTGGACAAACTTCTGGTCAGTGATCATAATGCGGTTATTCAATTGCGATATGCCCACACAAGCATCGAAGGCCAAGTACATAGATATATTCTACCAGCCATACCGTGCGATCAACTGGGACATGCTCGTAACGCTAAAAAGATCAATGGAGTGGTATAGATTTTTCTTCACATGTTACCCAGATGTTACAGCTGAAACATTTTATCATAATATAAACCAATGCTTAGATACTATCGCCCTAGTTTTGCTAAAGAAACGCCCCAACACTACTGCGAACGGTCGCGCTAGCATCCTTGTTAAAAGAAAAATCAGCAAACTGGTCAGCTGCTATAAGAAATCCCATGACTTCACCAAACCATTTCAGGTCCAAAATGAACTCTGCAAGTTAGAACCTGGTCGAACTGAGAGACAGTGTTATGAAGAACATCGAGCTCTAGTAGACTCAAATAAGCCGAAGGAGTTTATAAAGTTTATTAGGAGAAGAGGAGGATGCAGAAACGACTGTATCACGTCCAGTGCAATCTCTAACTCCAACTCAACGAATGATTCTGTAGTCAGTAGAAATCTTTTCAACGAGCATTTTCGTTCGTCCTTCAACTGTCATACAAATGACCAACACACCATCTCGTCAAAAAAGCTTACAGACAGCATGACGTGGACAATCGATTTTCCGATAGCAGAAATAAGGAAACTGCATTGCGCCATGAAGTCATCCTTTAATGGTGCTCCTGATGGCATTCCATCAGCTTTACTGAAATAGGGAGGTCCGGATATCTCTATTCTTTCGTAGCACATATTTCCCATGTTACTTAAAGCCAGCACTGTTCCGTATCACTAGGAAAGCGCTGATGTTGTGGCAAAATATAAAAAATCGCAAAAGGGGATGTCGCAAATTACCGCCCGATTAGCCAGACTCTTAAAACTATGAAGAGTATTATAAAGGCTGTGACTTCCCAGTTTCTAATATCAAGGAACCTAATCAGCCAATCACAACATAGCTTTAGTAAACAGCTTTCTTGCCAGTCTTGCCAGCTAGATTTTTTAATCAACATCACAAGCTCAGTCAACGGTGGTAACGAATGTGATATAAATGTCGAAACGCTAATCTTCTTCGGTAAACCCCCAGTGTATGATAACCAAATAAGAGACATAGAGCTTCACTACTCCAGCAGCCAGAACTTCTCCGAACATGTACAAAACACTGTCGCTAAAGACAATAAAAAGAATGCACTATTCTTCAAATACTATACCTTAACAAATGCTAGGTTTACATTGTACACGACTTACACATGCTCAATGTTAGAGTACTGCTAAATGGTATTTGGTAATACAAGACAGTGACACACCGACACTAGAGCGTGCTCAGGGTGCTTTTACAAGACAGATCCTTGGCTCTACTCAAAGGTTAACAACGCTGTAAATTGCTGATGTTGGAACCAAAAAGGCTGCGTAGATTAAAGTTAAACATATCGCTAGTTTTTGATGCAATTCATGAGCGCATTCATACACCTAGATACTCTCCCCCACAATAAACATTACCTTATCCGTAATAAAAACTGAACACTTGTGATTGCAAAATCGCGCACCAACATGCGGGCAAACTTTTTCCTCATTAGATACAAACTGATTTGGAATCGTCTCCCATTATCAATTAGCGCATGCACATCTCCTCATATGTTTCGCGCACAGCTAGATAAATTGCTCACAGTCCCAAAATCTATGAAACTTTGCAAGCTGAATATCACTGAGACAGATTTATCAGAAGGGACCAAAGGGCATATAATGCATGTCCGTGATACCTCCGTGTGGTACATTTATAAGCTTCGTTTACATCACAGAAAGTAAAAAAGAAAGAAAAAAATATCAAATTTTCATGCCTGCTCTTGCAAAATTTATCACTTTCTTTCCTTACCCGGTCATACCAACCTCTAGGCCTCCATATCAATATGATGGCTAAAGAGAGATGTTAAACCGAGTCCCCTTCATTCATCCGACCAATGTTACATTCTTTCCTTACTCGACCTTGTCGACCTCGAAGCTTTCATGTCTACATGGAAGTCGACGATGGAAAGTAAACCGAGTCCTCGTTTTCACACCATGGACCCCTGTTATATCATCTCATTACCCGCCATGCCTATCTAAAGGCCTCCATGACCACATAGATGTGTATGAAGAAGATCATCCGAGTAATCATTCTCTTCTACTCGACGACTGTTACACTGTTCCTTTTCAATCATCTTGCAAAGAGCGATGGTTTCTACTGGTAACCCTGTCACAGATACGCATGCTCGAGTATCAAGGTGCCATAAAAGATAGATCTGCTATGCGCCTCCCCAAAACAGTGTTTGAGTACCGTTTCCGCTACAGATGTCAAAATAGTGTCAGGCATATTGGCAATATAGAGGAATGCAAGCCTGACCCATTGTAATGAAAGACAATCTCGAAGGTGATTAGCTAACATGCATGCCTCCCTTACCTATGTTTACTCAATGTTGTTGAGCACATTACTAATAACCTGTATCATATTTTATCACAATATTTTAAATTTAATAAAACTAGCAAAACCACGGCAATCTTCTCTGCGTGCAAATCATTTAACCTGTCCACTGTATTATCTTTCCAATATGTCCCTTCCTCCGAGCCTCGTCCACATACTGCGGAGGAATATCTCCATACTCCTGGATGCTTGGCGTTTGGATTGCGTTCCGCTACATGACAAAACAAACAAGCTCAGGCCGCTCCCGACTATTGTACTATGATAGTCTACACTGTGTGCTGAGCATATATAAGCATTTGACTAATAAAAAATGCTACATTGCAATATCGTCGCAAACTACCAATCAACACGTACTTGACACTGTTCTTCTAATAGGTCTGACTGATAATACTTTTTTCCATTTACCGATATCATCAACAAATTTGAGAAACACTAGTACAATTCGATCGGACTAACAGTCGAGAAATGAACAAATTTACTTAGGTAACGGGGCATACGTAGCACGCGTCTAAGCCAACGCAACTTATCCAGTGCTATCTGTTGTTTTAAGAACGTAGAATGGTTATCACTGCCTAGCACTCGCCTTAGCAAATCATCGTCGCGGACACGCTGGTGCCATCCGACTCCAGAAATGCTTCGCAGACAAGGATGATCAAAGACTTGAAGCGCTACAGGTCCTCAGATCAAAGGGGCCAAGTCTCACTCCTAGTGATTAGGACAGCCTTCCTTGTAGTCTTGTTAACGGTCTTACAGACGGATGGGAACCTCCTTCTGACGCTACAGATATCACAGACTCAAGAAGGCAGTTCTAGCTTTTGCAGTACGTGAACTGAGTTCAGTTTCTAAGCGCCCATCGTTGCGTATGTAGTTGTCAATGTAACTGAACTGATCAATTACCTCGAGTTAATCCCTATCCCCACGATTGAGTTGAGCAAAAATGGGGAAAGTGAACAAACCTGAAGAAAGCCAATTATTGCCGAAAAATTATCCGGACCGTTATCACTGCGAAGCAGTGTATTCCGCTCGTGATAGAAAGGGTCCTTTGCGGCATCAGAACTGCAGTCAGTGGGAGTATAACCAGAGACCACAAACAAACAGCGTCTAGATCTACTTCGTAAATCAGCCTAAGTCGTCAAACAGCTCAAACGGCTGCTCACAGGAATCCGAGCAACCAAATATGACCGCCTTGAATATAAGAATGATTCCCACCCCAATGTAACTAGTGGTTGCCAAATCAGCGTCGCCGGATGCGTGTAGCAAACAGCAAGAGGACAAACCAGGTGCAATTAATTTAGCGACACCGTAGGGATCATTGATCCTAGTTTCGGACACAACAAACATCAATACCTAGTGTGTCCAATGTGCGTGCAATTGCTGTCCGTTGGCCTGTTTTTCTTAGAGTGCGAACGTTGAACGCTGCAAAGGAAACGGGACAGGATGGCCTTATAAAAGGCTGTGGATTATAGGCATCCAGTTGGTAGGGCAGGAAAATAGGTGTAGATGGTAGAACAGCAGTGGCGCTGCGGCTACTTTCGACTAAGCGAGGAATTATGGGTCCGGAAGGGAATAAACGGATGAAAAGGAAATGGAGGCGCCAACAGCAGAATGCTTTCGCTTATCCGCCCTGCTGTATGTTGCAGATAAGGAGACGCCTGTAAACTTGCGCGACGACCGATGCAGGATGTGGCAGAGGTCAGAGGAACAAGCGTAATTACCGTATTGTGTATCAAATGTTGAAGTATATAGAAGTACGACAACACTGACGCGTTTTAGCTGTCATATTGATCTCAGGTGAAATCGTTCCGCAGATGCCTTCACCATACGACCTGCAAAATAGGTCGATTTCCTGAAACAAAAATCTCTTGAATCAATCAAAAGTACCATAATAGGCAAGCAGTATGTGCGTAACTGCCCAGCAAGTGTATCTGTGGAGAACGTAGCTCGCACTGAAAAGGAAACCAGCAAGGTTTTGACCGATGGGACTTTCTAGAGCACGAGTGGACTGACGAGGTACGACGCATGTGGCTAGTTTGCAGGCAACGGTTATGGTTTAGCGTTTTCTACTACCAAAAAGGATGACTGCTGAAAATTTGTCTGAGAGTACACCATCGGTGTCCAATAAATTAGAGCATAAACCGACGAAACGTACGACTACGGAGTCTACGGTGTCTTTTAAAAATGGCGGAGTAATTTGGTACGACACAAAAGCTGATCCAATTTAACAGAGAGGACACCGGCTACATCTCCTCTAAAGTTGTACGTGTGGCATCAACGCACTACGAGGATGTAATTTCTTAGGCAAATGATTGAAGCGCGCCAGGTACAAAGAAATATCCGTCAAAACGTTCATCTTACCAATGTAGTGCGCGCACCATAAAATGAACCAAATGACAATATTCCCTGGCAACTTTCTCACTAACCGATGAATGTCATGGACCAACGCTTCGGGTGAGGGGTAACGTGACTGTCGGTAATAGCACTGAAAACTGCCAATGCCAAAGCACGCGAGACCTACCGTGATTCGTCGTTCCTTAGCAGCCTACCAGTGTTATGAGTACTCTGAGACAGACTTTTCGATGGGACCCAAGAACATCGTAGAAGTCCTAGGAATCCATTCAGTATTCGGGAGCATCGCAGTTTGCGACATAGCGCTTCTCACAGCCATTTGCAGAGAAAGTGTAGATCACACGATTCGACGATCAAAGCGACAAATTAGATAGTGTGAGCTGACGCTGCGAGTATGTCTCACAGTGCAGCCTAGTGGACCGTGAGTTTGAAGGAAGAGCAGCGAGTGCAAACAGGTGAAATGCAATCGTATACGGTTAGCGGCCTACGGTTGATTATTTCTGGACGTGTTAACAAGATTAGTTCTTGTGAATTTTCGCCTTACATTGGAATTATTTCGTGGAATTTACAATATCATTCAGTTTCATTTCTGGTGTTGAATTTTTCGAACATAAATACCGGTGTTATCAAGTTAATTTCGGAAATATTACTATCGCTTTGTGCTTCCCAACTGGCCGCCATCCTGGACTCAGATTTCCCATAATGCCGGAACAATCACTTTGCCATGCTTGTTCCAACGTTGTCGGAACTCGTATGTGTTATGTCACGCTAAATTCCATATTACTATATGCATTGGACTATTGACTGAGCATATTCGGCGTTTTTGTAAAATCCGTGATTTCGTTCAGATTTTGTGTAAGAATTGCCGAAACGAGATACCACAGCCGGAGAAAGTGGGGCAGAATCGCAAGCCGTATTGTACGAAGAATCATTCTCTTAGGAGCAGTTCCATGTTTGGCCCAACAAGCCTGCCCGAAGCACCACCTCTGGGTTTCAGCTAAACATTCTTGTTCTTCCCGTGCAAATTGACCGACACGAAGTTCCGCCGTTGCGAGCATCATTGTTACACCTGGCACCAATACGGTATATTACTGAATATAAGCCCGTCCATAGATAAGCTGACAGTATAACTTCGCAACATCAAATTTGTCCAAAGTCGTAAGTCCCTGTATTAGCCGACCCCTAAAAAATCAGCAGGAGAGAGACGAAAGTGTTTCTTCACGATTGTGACGTTATCACTACATTCTCGTACTTGAGTGGGTTCTGAATACTGAATACTGTATTATAGAGCAAGTAGAAATGGATTCTGTAGAACTCTTTCTAGATATGGCGAAAAACGTTATAAAAGTTGTCAACCTTGAATATCATTGTCGTTCTCATGTAATATTTAAAATATTCGACTTACGATATTTCAGGATTCACAAATGTGATGTCATCATAAGTGTGCAGTCGTTCTCTGAATCGAATAGAGGCAAAATGCAAATCTAACAACGTTTTTAACTGTTGCACAGATGTTGCCTCAATCACATGTTCGGGCAAACTATTCCAAATGTTTACCACTCTCCGTTCGAAGCACAGGGGGTGGGGTTCACGTGAAACCTGACACTGTTGTGGTGACCGTAATGTTATAACTGCGGTTAATGGGGCGTAGGGCCGTCAGAACAGACGTTCACCCCATCTGACAGTGTATTGACCAATTGTCAAGTCACATGAAACGGACAAGACAGCCGACAATTTAGGTTAAGTTGAGAGGGTGTGCCAGAGGCCGCCTCGCATAGTCGGGAGCCTCATGCATATAAACCACAGTAGAGCAGTGGGTGAGAGCGAATTTCACGGTCAGGGGTGTGGGACGACGTTGTACATTTAAGGCACCAGATCGCCTGGCACAACATAATGCTTAAGGGCTTTTAATTCGCTGCTGCCATCCGTCCCGTACGTCAAATGTGCAGTATCCCGAGAATTTTCGATACCAAAGTAACGTGTCCAGTTATAAGCAATTCAAATCCCCGTCTGGAATAGCGTCCGTCACTAGCGGGTTGTGCTAAGGCGAGATAAGGGGCAGTGGTGGATAGTGAATTCCTAGGTGGATTTCGCATGTGACATTTCTCAAATTCCGAAGAGCCTTTTTATAAACCGGCCCGCTTTTGAAGAAAGGAAAAATTGTCCAAAAATCATCGGCTCATATTAGGCCATAAACGGTATTTTACCAGAGTGGTATCTTACAGACACAGATGTATGAAGGCCTGTGTACTGTAGGCACGTGGAAAACACAAAGAAAGGTGGCGAAATGGAAAGAGTTCAGCCGCTGAAAATCGACGGCAGGCCATACCACGTGAAGCTGGAGAAAGTCCTCGCCGTGCAAGATTAATTTTGGCCGACCAGAGACGCTTTAACCTTGTAATCCTCCATGTGTGAGTCCAGTAGTTCAACTTCACAGACACGCCATGAACATGACGTTGTTTTTACAGAGCCTAATTGACAGACTCCTCGACGTGGGGGAGGACGGATTGAAAGTGAAGCGAAGTACTCATCTTGGAACGTATGGCAATCAACAAAGTAGACGAATGAAAATCACTTATGTGGATGAAGTCAGTCCGAGGCTAATCGTCCCGATTAATTATGCTGAAATCTCTAAAGATCCATGTTCGTCCAGACTCAGGTCCAGTGGATTGAGAACGATGCAAATCTACCATCACTGGTGACGGCGAAACAAATCACTGTATCGTAAATTTTCGAGTCGTTTACAAAATTCCACGAAGCAGGATAAGCAAGTTGCTCACACTTCAAGCACGCCTGAGGGTTCTTGCTGCGGCCTGCGTGTAGCCTTTATCAAGATTTGTAGCCTTATAAACAAGCGCGATGAAGTATCGTTTCGTTGCATCGGAGCGGCCATACGTCGTGGGACTCGCAGAGACGTGGCTGAATTTTGAGGTGATAGCCCAGGAAGTCGAACTCAGTGGCTATTCATGCTTCCGCTAAGATAGCCTATTGACTGCCCGCGGTGACATCTTGCACAACATCAGGTTCTCTCAGTGTGGCAGAGCTGTGACCGTCTACAGAAGTGATGCTCGATCCACCTCAGACGCGGAAAGCTGCTCGTGAGCGCATTTTATCACAATCCTCTCAGCCGTTGTTTGGATTAGCTGTCGCATCTCCGAAGCCATATGAGTCGTCCCCATTTTCTACTCATGGGTGATTTCCTTGTCCTCGGATACGCTGACCTGAAGTTCAACTCATGTCCGGACACTGCGAGGTCGAGACAAAGTTCGTTGGCATAGTAATTGAAAGTGGAGCAGCACAACACATACCAACCGACTCGAATAACGCCGCGTTCAACTCCGTCGTGTTTAGACTTGATGTTAACAAACTGTGAACAACGTGTATGACGTTCAGATCCTAGAGTCACTAGCAAGAAGCGACCAGTGGAGCTGGCTTACATCTACTGAAAAATTAACTTCGACGGTCTAATTTAAGCCGCGAGCCAAGTAGATTGGTCTCTGCCGCAAGCTACATATGTGGAAGACCGTTGGACTGTGATTAAAGTGAAAGTGACAATACTGTGTTTTGTTTGTACCATTGGAATGTCGGAAAGCTGGAGCAGTCAAACCGCCTCGGTTCGACAAGGAGTATGGTAAATGGGCTCGACGGAGGCGCAAATTGTGGGATAGATTCTTCCTATTCAGCTCTTGCAATGATTACGAGGCGTATAAGAGACAGCGAAATATTTCCATAGTGCAAAAACGAGCAGGTGCCGGCATCGCGAACAGCAGCTCGAAACGGCCGCCCCGAAAAGAATGCTTGTTTACGTGAAGCGGCGCCTCAAGCCGTCAGGTGATCTGCCACTGGTAAAGGGTTCGGACGGAAAGCCCCTAACCTCTAGCCCTGAGCGTGCGTCCGCGTTGGCGTCGCACTTCACTTCCGTGTTTGCAAATGACCAAGTGACTGAAATGAGTTTGGCGTGTACCGCATTTGCTTAACTCAGCAGTCTGATTTGCGGTGTTGAGGAAGTGGAACGACTACTCGCCAACCTAGAGGGCACCAAACCACCTGGCCCTGACGGACTCCACCCACTGGTTTTCAAGTCCCTATCGGTCACCATCTCACCCGCTGTCACTGACTTGATCAAAAGGTCACTATCCGAAGGTTCATTGTCCAGCGAATGGAAATGCTCGGTGGTTAAGCCGACTCCGAAGGGCGGAGACCCAAGCAAAGTGGACAACTACAGGCCGATTGGTCTGACACCTATCTTGGCCAAAGTTGCTGAGATTATGAAGTACGTTCTACTAGAGTTGCTCCAATTAAAAGATCTTCTGATGCCCGCACAGCACGGTGTTATGCTAAACCGCTCATGCATTACCAACCTGCTGGTGACGAGGCATGTATGCTTGCAGACAGTGAAACAGATGTCTGTCGACGTAATCTACATCGATTTCAGTAAAGCGTTCGATAAAGTAAACCATGACGTCCTCCTCCATAAGCTGAGACTGTGTGATGTTGGTGGATCACTGCACCAGTGGATCCAGGACTTTGTCGTCGAGCGAAAGTAGAGGGTACGTTTCGACGGTCATCTAATTGACTGGTATCCCTTTACAAGTGGAGTATGCCACGCCACGGTGATGGGGCCAATTCCGTACATAGTCCACATCAACGATCTATCTCAGCTTTTCGTCACCATGTCCCCTGTTTGTGGACGACCTGAAGATCCAAGGAGTCGTAAGCAACCTAGACAACTATAGTCTACTTCAGCAAGACCTCAACCGCCTCTCCAAACGGTCTGCAGAAGTTCGCCTCCCGGTCAATCCAAGCAAGTCAGTATTCATGAGCCTGGGGAAGGGTGGTGACAGCCGAATTTACGCCATTGACGGCCAACCGCTACATCCCACACTAGTGAAAGGCCAAGGTGTACTCTCACGCGTTGACAACACAGACTATTTCCCAACAGATTGCGCATGCTTTGATTGATTAAACGTGGCTTCTGTACTAGGTCTGAAGAGGTCGCCACTCGCTTCCCCTCTTTTGTCATAAAAACAATATTGGAGTACGGTTCACCGGCCCATTGCCCAATTACCCGAGGCGAGGCACAGAAGATCAAACGGGTCTCACACATCAATACCAGACCTATTGCAAATTTTCGAGAATTATCGTACGAGGACTAGTGCGAGAAACTAGGACTCGACACCCCGTCCTACTGTCGGGAGTGAGTCGATCTCATCACGACGTACCGTATATAACATCCCGGTGACTTCCCCATGTTGAGGATGTCGCTTCAATTGCGAACGTCATGTAACACATGTGGACACCGGTACAAACTTGTGGTGTTGGATGTAAAACGAATTCCCCAACCCTTGTGTTTGGAACAGTCTACCAGAACCAGTCGTGGAGGCTAAAGATGTGCAACATCCCAAAACGTCGTTGAATTTGAATTTCATCACCATTCGACTCAGAGAATTATTGCACATTAGCAATGACCTCCTAAATTCGTGAGCCCAATGATATTGCAAGTCAGGCGTTGTTAAATGCTACATAGGAATTTGAAGAAATATTAGCTTATCACAGGTGGCAGATACACTTGATAACGTTTTTGATTGTTTTGCGATTTTGCGATTACGGATTTAGATCTCTAGTTGCTCCAACAAAACAGTATTCATCGAAGTCAGATGACCAAAAGACGTGTGGGTGTATTGGCCAAATTGTGATAAATTTACAGAATCCAGCAAACTTTTTCCATATTTCTTCACATCAAATGATTGTACTGTTAGAGGATTGCATTTTACAAGAAAACATACTGATTAGAAATACATCAAGATTAGAATTTTGTAAATGAGACTTTGACAATTTTACAACTGTTAAGACGTAATGGCATGGAGTGAATAGTGTTGCATATGATGACAAATTGGTTGCCATTACAAGTACAGCAGTGATGTAAACCGACGGTCACATTTTTATCTTAATTTGTTATTTTCTATTGCAGTCTGCATTTCTGGATTACATTTGTTCGGTTTTGGATCAGTTCATAAGTTTATTTAATTACTTTTTCTCTTTCAAGGTATCTTCTAATGTACACCAACACAACCGTATTGATCGACAGTTTTTACATTGTATTAATGGGTAAATTACGTGACCTAATCCTTCGACAGCGTGCGGAAATTGAAATTTGATTGAAAGGTGCTAAAGTGTCTGCATACCGAATTCGAAAGAAATTGCGACAGAATTTACCTGTGTCGCCAAAACGTTCCGGTTAATCTGGTCTCAGAAGAGCAACAACGCCTCGAGACGACTCACTTCCGCTTAGGGAATGCCGAAAGAATCGCAAAGCCTCTGGAAGACAGCTACAAGGGATGTTAGAACAGTATGGTGTTGCAGTAAGTTCCAGAACTGCAAGAAGAGGACTTTTGGATTCTGGCCTGCGAGCTTGCAGACCTCGGAGGAAGCAAAAACAGCTGCTGCTTTTGCTTCTTACCGGCTCCCAATCTTATTTTGACCATTTATCAAACTGTTTGTCCCACTCCTGTTATTTTTCTTTCATTTGTTTGGTCAACTTTTGCCTTCAATGGCCTCCCAGTCGCTAGGACCGCGCACCGGCTAGGATCTGGGTTAGTGGCGCCAAAGGGCGTGGCGAGAACGTGTGAATCGCGTCGCATTTTCGGTGTTGTGTGTGCATTGTCGAGAGATCTACACTTAGTGGAAGTAGCGGTTCGATTCAGGTTGTGTGCGCGCGTGCTACACATTGGCATCTCCATAGTAGTTGAGTGACATGCTAGGTATGGTATTCTTTGGGAGGGCACTTGAGGTCGTAGGTGTGCTGCTTAAATTGTCCAATGAAAGCGCGCGAGGAAACACGACGCACATACAGAATATTTCACAAGGACGGGCAAGTGAATACAAGTGCGTTACTTCAGCAGACGCACTGGTAACCACGTTGCAACTAGATGAAGTATTCCCCGAGAACGTACTCAACCGAACAAAGGCGCACTAAGGCTCATAGTCAAGTGTAACCTCGGGTGCTCTCTCTCAAGCAAATAAGATGCTAGCATATCTGCTGACGAACCATGGAACAGCAAAATTTCACTCTCTCGCTTTCAGGATAGACCACTGCCCTGTTACTACTCCAAATTTATAAATGCATGTCATCAATGTACCTGCCCTAACTTGCATCATTCACTCCCATTTTTATCTGACTCTTTAGCGGTGAACAGCCCGCCGATGAATTTGTTCCCCTAACAACCCGTCAACTCAACCATACAGTCGTCTACAGGAAACTGTCAGCCCCGAAGTCTTCCATCTTCGCTCCTGCTACCTGGGACGCAGTTCAAATTTGCAACTAGACCTTAAACGTGCGCATATTAATGCAGATCGGACCGAATGCTGGACATGCACGCACGCTGGAGACCCTTGCAACTGATGGCTGCTGCTTGTGTGAAACACGATTTCAGAATTTCAACACAGCCCATTCATTCATTCATTCATTATACACGTTAGCTGCAGGTGGAAAACACCTCAGCTATTGTGCTGCAATACAAAGGAAGAAAAAACAATATGAAACAGAGGCACGCCGGCTGAGTCACCAGTAACGGATGACAGCCCAGAAGCTGTCGACACCACTCCATCTATACACTCGCTTCTATCTCCGCTTTTCTGATGACGATGAGTCTGCCGCATCTGGACAGGCGGGTGTTGTGATCGATCTCAGTTCTAGAACAGTGCCCTCATTAACTTGATTCTAATCAACTCGCTTTTGTGCCATTCGAGTCAGCGAAGGTTTCCGATCTGGTATAAGCGAAACAATCTGCGAAGACAGTGGCCTATTAATCCCCCATCTTCAACGGCGGTTGGAATGCTAGGCTGAACAATTTCGCTCGCAGTTTTGCTGGCCGCCAGCTCCATCTACTTCGTTTGGAGCGCTCCCTAGTTCTGAGTGGTCTACCTCCACTGATCCTCCCTTTAAGTATAAAACCTGGGATGAATTCCGCGCCTCTTGCAGCGTTATCAAGTACCCGGCCCTGATGACTTACCTCCCGTCCTATTTAAAGATGGGGGCTATTCGCTGGTTCGAGAACTAACCGCTTTGTTCTCAGGAGACTGGTCAAAAGAGGAGGTTCCATCGTCTTGGGGTCAGTCGATAGTCGCCTTCATCTTGAAAAAGCGCCTGTGTCCGTACTCCAACTACAGGGGTAACAGGTTGGCTCCCGTCGTCTGCAAGCTCCTGGTGTCCACCATACTTCGCAGGCTATTCCCAACCCGAGAATCGCCAATGCGAGAAGAACAGATTGGGTTCAACTCTGGTCGCAACTTAATCGATCAAATTTACACATATCCACGAGCTGCGTTATGTGTACCAAAAGATAACGACTGTTGTGTTTCTGGATATCCGTGCTGCCTTCGATTCTGTCGACAGGGTTGCATTGTGGCACTCTAAGTTGAGGAATGAGGTTCAAGAAAGTTCGTTTTCGTACTGCGTGCTATGTACAGTCTGACCTAGGGTAGATTTAGGGATTATGGCAAGCTTTCTTCTACTTTTGTTGTCTCCAGTGGGGTTCTACAAGGTTGCCTTATCTCACTGGCCTATTCAATTTTGTCATTAAGGATGTCCACAAAAATGCTCTGGAAAATTCGGTGAACGCTAGCGTTGAGCTCCTCTCAGGTAGTCGAGCTGCGAATTTGGACTACGCTGATGACATTCTTAGTGGGTGACAATCCACACGCCGTCCAACTTTTACTTAACAGCTTAGCGACTGAAGAGTCAAAGTATACATGCACTTTTCAGCATCCAAGTGCAAAGCAGTTTTTCAAGGCTGGCACATGTCTCTACCAGCACTCACTCTTGATGGTGAGACAGTGGAGATTGTGTAGAGTTTTGTTTACCTAGAAAGTTGCATTACTGCCGGTGGAGCTGCTGGAGAAGAGATTTCGATGCGTATCTCAAGACTTCGTCTCGCCGAGGAACTTGTGGAGCAGCCATGATCTAAGTCTGTTCGCCGAAGGGCAGGTTTGTTGTGCAACTGTCCGCACTGTGTTGTTGTGCGATTTTGAGGCGTGGTCTGTTTGTACCGTTGACTTGTGCCCCGTCGCTTGCGGTTCATTGCCCGTGTGCGGAACTTTGACAGCATATCTTGGGTGGAAGCAGCCACTAGCTCAAGTAACTCGTCCAACTGCTGCGGTGCCTTGGACACGTATTGGACATGCCCGCTCATCGTCTTCCGCGTCGGGAGTTGTTCGGGGCATGGACAGGGCTGAAGGAGGCGGTGCGGTGGACAACATACGACTTAGAGAAGTGACATGGAAACCTGATGAAACAGTTGGCTTCGGTAAGTAGATCTCAACTCCCTGGTTAAGATATTAGAGATATGGTATCGCTGGTTGGAAGCCCTGAGAGTCATGGCTCAAGACCGATGTCAGTGGCGGACGTGTATCTCAGGGTATTGCGGTGATTCTCTTTCACTTCCCTAATAAAACAAACCGTTGAAATATCTAGAAAACTGTGAGCAGAAAACAGGACAAAAAGTATCATGTGTCCTTTCTTCTATTCCGACCCTGTAATATATATATATATATATATATATATATATATATATATATGGATATATATATATGGTTGGCGGCATCCGGTTCCGGATTTGTTTGTCACTGTCGCCAGCCAGAGGACGCCTGCGCCTACAGAGGGACCATGGATGGCTTGCGCTGCACCACCCACAGCTCCACCCACACACCCCATATCCAGTGTAAACCCGAAGGAATAAGACCGGGAGGCATGCGGATGGGAGCCACGTTTCATCAACGGAGCCGGCCCACACGCCTTCACAGGCAAACACAAGCACGCCGTATTTGGGAAATCAAGCGCACACACAAGGCGGTGGCTGGACCGTAGTCCGCTCCACACTGACTGCATGGAACCACTCTTCGAGCCTAACACGGCCACAAGGACCGTGCACCCCGTCCCCTCCAGCAACGATCAACTGTCTCCTGGAGACAGTATGGACGAGGTAGTGGATAATAGACAAGTAGGCACCTTGTCAACATACACATCAAGCGCAGCCACACCTGGGATGTCAAACAACAGCCAATCATTCAAAATGCCGTTATCGAATAAAGTAAGCGCATATGACGACATAAATACTCGCTATATGAGCATATGGAAGAAATTGGTTAAATGTGAATACGCGATAAGTACAAAATGTCCGAAAGTTATTTAAAACATACCATGCGAAAAAATTATGCAAGTTTACCACAATTTGCATGAGCGACGTGTGTAAGTTGGGAGAAGATTATCTAGTAGGCAGAACAAAAATAATATAAAACGTAATGAATTTTATCCACATTGAAAAGACCTAGTTTAAGTTGGTTTAGCCCAACTGCGGTGAAGAAGCATTATGAATGCGATATCAGGCTCAGCTTGCGGCGTATATATATATATATATATATATATATATATATATATATATATATACATCTGGTTAAATGAGGCTCCGTGGCTCTTGCAAAGCTAGCAGACGTCGAGCCGACAAGTGGGCTCTTTTTGTGGTCTCCAACCACGCGCCCACTGACTGCAGCCCGGATAGAATCAGGGACTAGTTCTATCAACACCTTCATGGGCTGCTCCTAAGGGCGCCTAAAACAGCCATTATTGTCATGGCAGGAGACTCCAAGTTATGTGTCTGTTGGTTGCTTCTATGTGAACGTCACCTTGGGGGACCACATGGATATGATGGCATTAACTCTGACAACAGACAGAAATTGCTCAGTCTGTGTTGGCATCAAAGCTCCCTCTACAGTATAAGCTTTGGTCACCCTGGACGCCACTCTGCCAAGTAGCGTCCTCCATTGTCAACGCAGCGCTGTTCACAAACTGATCACAGCCATAAGTCGCAGGTGGTGTGGCAGCGTTTGCAACTACCGATCATTTTTGCCAACTTGTCTTGAAGCCGAACATGCATTAACGTGTGCGGTAGTTTGCATGTGTTTCGGTGGCTCACTATAGCCAAACAAACACCACTGAACAGCTACAAGTAAGAAGACCCAATGGTGAAAACCGAGTACCAATAGAGGCTTCGTGAAAATCGCTTTCCTTCTCATACTCTGTATGTTGACCAACACTGGTCAGGTCTGCGACGAGCCATGCTGTTCGATGGTTTATCTAGCTGCGGCCTCACCCGCTGCACAACCAAAAGCTGGATATTGGCAAGATCCTCGGAATCGCTAGCTCGTCGACGAGCTGTGCCCGCTAGTGGGCAGTATGACGAACTCCGTCGGTCTACCACAGCGCGCTTCGGAAATGGAGGCCGCTGATCTGTCTGGCAATACTTGAAAGCTCTTTCACCTCATTTGATCCACTAGCCAAAAATAGCTTGGCATCAATCAAAACTATTTGTGAAGCGGATGATTCGCCGATTATCAACTTACAGAGACGCTTGGATAGATGGGCCGAGCATGTTCATTCCCAGTTCAATTGGCCCTTATCGTCCATTTTTATCCGGTGTGAACAAAGCCACTAGCCCTTGATCCGTCTAGTAAATGGGAAGTTTGTGTTGCCATTCGACATCTGAGACGATTTAAGGCTGCCGGCGCAGACGGACTTCCTCCGGAGCTGTTCAAGTTTGGAGGCACAGTTACCATCAGCCAGTTAACCAACTCGTTCCCCAAAATTTGGCACGAAGAAAAGGATCATTCTTCCTGGGGCGAGTCAGCTATTGTCCCGATCTATAAGAAGGGTGTTCGCCATTTATGCACCAATCACTAGGGGATTAGTCTCATTTCGGTTGTTTCCAAGCTTTTCGAGTCCATTCTACTCCGTAGACTTTCTGCCATTCGTGAACCACAGTATTGGGAAGAACAAGATGGTTTCCGTCCTAGTCGAGGGTGCATGGATCAAATATTTACGCTTCGCCAAACCTTCGAACAACGCCACCTCTACCAAAGGCCTACTATGGTAACATTCTTAGACATCCGCGCTGCATTTGATTCGGTTGATCGACTTGTGCTGTGGCGTTGCTTGTTAAGGAACGGGGTTCCAGAAAAGTACACAACCATCCTACGCGCGCTCTACCTCCACATCTCCGGCAGAGTGAGTGCCTATGGCAAGCTTTCGTCGTCATTTGCTATCAATAGCGGTGTACGACAGGGCTGCCCTTTGTCCCCTTATCACCTTAACTTTGACATTGAAAAGGTCCTGTCGAGAGCTCTAGACGGTTACTAAAATTTCGGTACATAGCTATTACCGGGCAAGCGACCAAGCGACTTAGAGTATGCCGATGATATCGCCTTACTTAATGAGGACTCACAGAGCATGCAAACCATTCTAGACCGTTTGGCGATTGAGGCATCTATGCTCGGTCTGTGTTTCGACCCACCGAAGTGTAAAGTTCTGCTCCAGGATCGGCACTCGCCCGTTCCCGTGCTCACTCTTGATGGCACACAACTTGGACAAGTAGATCGCTGTTTACCTTGGCAGCTGCGTATCTGCTGGTGGCTCTATTTAGAAGAAAGTTTGTCCCTGTATCGCCAAAGCTCCGTCAGCGTTCTTCAACTTGAAACACTAGTGGCATCGTCGGATGTCTCCCTATTCGTAAAGCGTCGCATGTACACTGCCACTGTTCGGGTGGTGTTGCTATATGGAAGTGAGTCGTGGCCAGTTCGCGTAGATGACTTGCGCCGACTCTCTGCTTTTGACAATGGGCGCTTGAGGAGGATTGCTCGTGTGTGGTGGCAGCAAGGTATGTCCAATAGTGAAGTCCGACGTCGTGTCCTAGGGGATGCGAGTATGCCCTCAACAAGCTGGATTCGCTGCGTTAGCTAAGATGGCTCGGTCACGTTTTGTGTATGTCAACCGAGCGTTTGTCCTACTGCGTCCTTTTCGCTCGCGTTTGGCTAGACGAGACCGCGTGGTGGTCAGCCGTCCAATTGGCGTCAGCATATGAAATCGTTGACTTCACGTCTTGCTGCCGTTGGATCCACACGCCTGCCTGGTTGGGGACCAAAGGATGAAGAGTGCCGATGGCTAGAAACATTGCAAGATATGGCGCGTAGTCGAAACCAGTGGAAGATTTGTGTACATACTTGTTTAGATTCAGATGTCTAATGCTTAACAATTGAAAACGACAAAAATAATTAAAAAATGACGTGTGAAAAAATAACAAAAAGCAGTTCCGTTCTTCTTACGGCACAATGGCTGAAGCGTGTTGCGCAAGTTCAGCTAATGCGCCGTGATGATGGTATGGTGATTAAGCCTGTATTCTTATGATTTCCATGGTTTTGTTTGGATCTACGTCTATGTGTTAGATTGTTTCCAATACATGGTTGGCGGCATCCGGTTTCACCTGTGGCCAGCCACAGGACGCCTGCGCCTACAGAAGGACCATGGATGCATCGCGCTGCACCACCCACAGTTGCAACAACACACCCAATATCCAGCGTAAACCCGAAGGAATAAGACCGGGAGGAATGTGGATGGGAGCCACGTTTCATCAACGGAGCCGGCTGGCCCTACTTTAACAAGCAGAACAGAAGCATACCAGCTTAACTGGGAAATCATGCACATTAGACGTACACAACGTAGTCCGTTCCACACAGGATGGAACCACTCTTCGAGCCTAGCATGAGCACAAGGACCGTGCACCCCGTCCCCCAGCGACGACCAACTGTCTCCTGGAGACAGTATGGACGAGGTAGTGGGTAGTAGACAGGTAGGCACCTTGACAACATGCACATCGAGTGCAGCCACACCAAGGATATCAAGCAACAACCAATCACTTTGAATGACATTATCAAATAAAATATATCTGTTAAAGTATACGGCTATGCAGACATAAATGTTCCCTAAATTAGCACATCAAGTAAGTTGGTTACCAACGCATCCGCGATAAGTACAAAATGTCCAGAAATTAATCGAGAATGCTCCAAACACAATAAAATTAACGAAGATAACCACAATTGGTGTAAGCATCACGTGCAAGTTAATAGAAGATTATACACGGAGGCAAAACAAACCAAATAAAGTGGAATGAAATTTATCCAGCTTAAAATGACCTAGTTTAAGTGTAAGTTGGTTTAGCCCAACCACGGTGAAGAAACATCATGAATGCAACATCAGCCTCACAACATCTGAAGGCAAGCATTCGGTACTTAACGTGCATTCTGATGGTCAAAATGAGCTGCTGAGATTGAGCCATTGCATTGGTTGGAAACTTCCACCGTTTATTTCACCTCAACAAGGTCACCGGCTGCAAATCACACACGCTATCGGTTAGACGGCACGATAAGTAGCAATCTACACAGACGCCTGAAGCACTGGGTAGAGCACTATGCGTTTCAATTTAACTATCCAGCACAGCGTCCCGTGAAATCTTCTTCTCGGGTGGTGCTTAGCCTGTCCCCACAACAGATCCTCACACCGAAGCCGAGATCGGAAGCGCAATCTAATCTTTGAAGCAGCACAAAGCTCTTGGGCCTGACTGATTACTCAAGGGGACCTATTCAAATATTGTGGGAATACACCTGTAGGCAAAACGCCTATCGCTGTTCACCACCGTGTGTCGTGCGCAGGCTAGGATTACTGCGAGGTCGCCCGTGAATACATAGATTAGAATCGGTGACCTCCGGATTACAAAACGAGTGTCTTACCCTTTTGGCGACCACCCGAGTAGTAGTAGGTTAGATCAGCCACCATGGTGTCCTAAGGCAGCAATAAGTAATGGCTTGAGTAGGATAAATACGCAACCCGTTTCACTGCGCTACGGTGGTTCAAGTGCGTAGGCGCAAAAGCAGGTATCAGGAGTACGCCAGTACATAATACCGACGCTTCGCTACCGCGCAACCACTATCGGTCGCACGTGGGCCAAGGATACTGCGAGGGTCGCCCTGCCCCTACGCAGGCTCAAACGCGCGCCGTCAGATTACAAGACAAGCTCGTTACCTTTAGGCTACCGGCCGGCGCAGTAAGTAGTGAATTAAACCACAGCACGTAATTCAGTGATAATGATGTCTTGGATCGAGTATGTGCGAAATGGAACGCAAACGGTAGAGTACTATGGTCCACTGATTGAAACGCATGTGAGGAAGTGAAAACAGAGGATCGCGGGACGTATATGACGGATCTGCTTGGCACGGTATTCGGAAATATACGGGAAATCTGTGGTGCATTTGCTCCCCTTGCGCGCTCCATGACCGGCGCATATCGAGGGAAATGAGACCGGATTGAATGAGTAACGGTTAGAATAGACACTCAATCGAAGATGGCGCTAGCACAGCACAAAGACAGATGGATCACAGTGCACACACGGCGTCAATAGTGTGTGCGTATGGACGTACGCATGATTACGACCGAACAGGTTAGTATGATGATTGAGCAGTGCGCGGCGACCGAAGCGACTACAACGTTTGGAGCTAACAAGTGCAAAGTCCATTGGGTGTGAGCCAGTGGAAAATCCGGGGAGAGAGTTCGACAGGCGGGTATTGAACTAGAACACTACCGTGGTAAGAGGGGAAAATGCTAGCTAAACATCGTACATGAGAAAACGCGGCATATGGACGAAAAGGGAGGAAATGGGATGGTAATAACTGATGATGATGATGATGGTGCTGAGAGCATTTAACCAACCTGATGAATGCAAGCGATTGGTAATAGTCGTGATCTGTATGACCCAAGTCTTCCAAAGTGAGCTTCCGACCCAAGATGCGTTTGTAAAAGGATAATGTGAGACCGCCGTCCAAACAACGACCGTGGAATAGGGCCTACAAAGGGAACACAGACAAATGCATACGGAAATGATAGAAGACAAGGGGGGTCTCACATACATAAATGAGGATTTGGCAGAAGCAAGTAATACCAACCTATGCGCAAACTGTGATGATGAGGATCAAGGCGTAAACAGATGGGGACAGTTAATGAGTCAAAGTGTGGTGGAATCAAGACGCAGTGTAATGAGACAGCGAAATGCGGTGGATCCGGAGTACTGATTATGATCTGCCTCGTCAGGAAGAGAAAAGGCAACAAATGAGGGAAAGTGCAAATATGACCACGGGCATGAGTCCACAGGAAAAAACTACCATCAGAGATATGGTAGATGATGAAAGTGCAAGCGCAAGAAGAGATTAAGTATGACGAAGACAACACAGTTAATAACCAGTGATGAATTTCGAGGTCGCTATGCAAATAGATCTGATAATGAGCGTAATGATGAAGAGTCAGGCGGTGATCAGGAAGTGAAAGCAAACGTTTAAAAATGGACCAGTAGAGGAAAAACCGAGTACGAAATAGCAACCGCGCGAGTAAACAACCAACACACATAACTGTATCCAGTTATTGCATGCACGGTAGTTATGACAGAAGAAAGCAAACGAAACAACTGTCATTTCACCGCGTCGGTGAAGTGAGCAAAGAGGACTCATTATGTCAAACATGCTCAGACTGTCGCACAACGCCCATGAAAACAGTGTCAGGAAATATCCTAAAAATGAAAATTGATGGAGAGATGCACTTATCCGAGTGGCTGAACTACTTAAGTGGTCAAATGACCCAACAATGTAGCGTGTGTTCGTGAAAAACCATCTGGGCTCAGCGAAGCATGAATCGTCTACGGAGGTGGCGTGTTGTCAGATTAGCGGAAAATAGATGAGTATAGAGCGCCATAGTGCGCATAGCTTTATTGATTAGATAGGTGATTTAACTACAGCAAAAGTAAGAGATTAAAATAATTGTCGTTTTTAGCATCGGTGCACGGGGCGAGCATCTAATGGTTAATACTGAATCAAACAAGTAAAAGTTTAGAAGAAAATGGACTGGCGCCACAGTGGCTGCCTGTCAAAATCGGACTCGTGCACGTTGGTAATGTTTTTTGCGTATTGAGCATTAACAACCGTGTCCAGAAGAATTGGTGTGTCTAGTAATAGTACGCTCCGTTTTGTACGGCCAAAGAGCAATCAGCCAATGACACTCTGCGTGATCTAGATATCTTCATACCAAAATTAGAAAGCTCTCCTTATCATCGTAAACATCATTATGACGGGCAGATAGCGCTCGCTCGTCGACATTTTAAGCTCCACTGCCAGGTCAGTTAACTTTGTGAATTAGATTGAGTAACACACCTGTTTGTGTTATTTATTACTGAATTCGGTCTTGTTTGCGATTCTTGATTCATTTAGCTTAAAGTCGTGTTTTATCTACATTTTGGCATCGCTTACATGCAGTGAATTATCGTCCAGAGATGGAGCCTTTAGTTTTCCTTAATATTTGTCGTAGTCATGACAAAGCAAACAACATGCGGTTCTTGCTGAAAAAAAGTTGGATATCGAGCAAATGCAGTTATTCGTATTTTTGTGATGCGTGAATTTCCCATATTTCGTGTACTGGTCTTACCAATGAGCAATTTAAGCCTTTACGTGAGATTAAAAATGATTATTCCCATGTATTTTACAAGCAGTGTCAGAGTGAAATACAACAGGAGGAAATCGATAAACGCCGCGAGCCAGCAAGGACGATAAAGCGTTCCAAGGTGAGAGGCTCCGTGTGTTCACTTTCAAGTTCGAACGAGCCCACTTGCTCGCCGGCTGTGGACTCTCCAGTACGATGTCCATCCGCTACTGAAGGTTCGGATGGCGTGCCAGTGTGTGACAACGTAAGCGAAGTAGGCGAATGGCGAATGCAACGAAGTAGAAAGGACAGAGCAACTGCAAGGCACTAGCGGCGTTGCTACCTTATGATATTTTACGGGCATAAGTCAATAGATACGAATCCACAGAAAAACTAGGGCTTAAGGCAGACTTTCTTCTTCGTTTGCTGTCACCAGCGGCGTTCGCCAAGATTGCCCTATTTCACTTTCCTCTTCAATTTTCAGTGGAAGATGTCATGCAACGGCACTAGAAGGTGTCTCGAATTGCGGTGCTGAGTATCTCTCTGGCGGCAGAACCGTCGACTTGAACTACACTGATGACATTGCTTTGCTGGGTGATGATATGCAAACCGTCAAAAACACCTCGAACCGCTTGACACTTAAAGCATCTGAATATGGCTTTCACCGATGCTAAATGTAAAGTGGTATTTCCGGATTAACAGGGACCTGCGTCTGTGCTCACCATTGCTGATGATATGCTGGAACCAGTGAACAGCTTCACTTATTTAGGGAGTCAGATCACGGCTGGTGGCGGTGTTGAAGAAGAGGTTTCACAGCGCATGGTAAAAGCCCGGTTTGTTTTCATCAAACTGGGACACCTATGACGTCGTCATGACGTCCGCCTGAAGCTCAAAGGCAAGGTGTACAATGCTTCCGTGAGTAAGCTCCTGCTGTACGACCGTGAGACCTGACCTGTTCGATCCATAGATATGAGACGACTTCCAGTTTTTGGCATCCATTGTCTGCAAAGGATTGCTCGTGTGTGGTGGCAACAACACATAAGCAATACGGAGATTCGAAAATGAGTGCTTAGTGCGTTGGCTCGGTCAAATACTACAGATGCCATCCTATCGCCCTCCACAGTGAGCGTTATTTCCACATCAAGGAAGAGATTGGAAGAAGTCTTGTGGTGAACAACCAATGAGGTAGAAAAGAAGCAGGAACAGTGCAGCTTCAAGGTTAGCTGCAGTCGGATCAGCCCGCCACACCAGGTTGCGGAGCGCGTGAATCGGAATTCCTGTGCTTGCAAACGCTGGATGAGATGGCACGAAATAGATTGCAATGACGCCAGTGGTGTTGTGCAGTTTTATCCATCGTCTGATCTCAAGTACATATTTAGATATATATAAAAAACAAAATAATGCAAAATAGCGTGCGTAAAACCAAAAAAGAACAATCTTTTTCTTGTTTTCTTTCATACGCTTATTGTATGCAATGTTGGGATGGTTCTGAGGGCAAAATGTCAGGACAGAGTAAAGAGTATATATATATATATATATATATATATATATATATATATATATATATATATATACGAACAGCACTTGTCTGACTGTGAGGGCTATGGTTGTATTCATGACTACATTGGTATGTTGTCCAATGGTGACACTAGTTCGTCGGAGCAGACTGAAATCGAAGAGCATTGTCACGTCAAGTCAAGCCAAGAATTCGTTTTTATGCCCCGATGAAGGGTGAATAATCAGATGTAAACACACGAGATGGGAATGGTAAAGCGAACAAGATGAAACCTTATAATGAGCCCCCGGGAGTATGGACACCTTTAGCAACGAAAGCAGCCCATAAAAGACAACAAGTTCACGGGTTATAAGCTCACAGCTCGACTGGCGCCGAGCACGAGCGCCACGTAGTGCGGCTGACGGTGGGGGGGGGGGCACCTCCGGGTGTTCAGTGGTTTGCTACTGCTCGCCTCAAGCCAGGAAGCCCCTGGTCATATTGGTGCAAACTCGCCAAAAACCACTTGCGTCTGGCCGTGGTCACAGGTGCGAATCTTATTAGAGTCGAAAACACATATGAATGGTTTGAGTATCCCAAAGCCTGCGTGTGACGAACTTCAAGCAGATCTCAATCTATATCTGCAGTCACATTCCTGAGCTGGATCTGCTCCCTACTGCCTTGTGGGTCAGGCTATGGAGCCAAACGCTTCGGATGAAGTCCCACAAGCAAACCTCCGAAGCACAACCGCTACCTCGCGTGCGATTGCGCACCAATGCAATCGTATACCTGCGCGCAAAGCACTCAACGTCAGGTGCTGGAACGTGCGCACACTACTGGACCGAAACTCGAGTGAGCGCCCTGAGTGACACATTGGGCTGGTCGCGATGGAACTGGCGCGAAACAACATTTATATTGTAAAGCACAGTGAAACGCGGCTCGCTGAGCAATGTAAGTTGTATGAAGCTGGTGTTGGCTATATGCTCTATTGGGTGGGAAACGCCACCTCAGCACCACGTGAACATGGGGTCGGATTCGCACTATCCGATCGTCTCAATGGTGGGTAAGTGGACTGGCATCAACGCGCCACTGATAACTTCTCGCCCAGAAATCGGTAGAGGTAAGTTTGCCACGTGCAGTAGGATTATGTGTCATCCTGATGATACGCGCGATGAATTCTGCACTCAGCTATCCTCCGTCATACGGTCTGTGCCGAGGAGCGACCGACTATTTCTGCTGAATGATTTCAACGCGCGCGTTGGGCGTGATGAATCGGTGTGGACAGATGTAATCAGTCCGCATGGCATTAGTTCAGCGAATGCGAACGGTGACAGGCTGCTCTCACTGTGTGCCACTCGGTTTGCACTGAGTGCGAGTGATATAGCAAACTGGACGCACCCACGGAGTGGTCACGCTCACCTGCTCGACTATGTCATCGTACATAAGCGTGATACGCGTGAAGTGCGCATGACACGTGTACTGAGTGGAGCTGAGTGTGACACTGACCATCAATCGGTACGGACCAAACTGTGCATATATTTTCGAAAATCTATGCTTTGAACTCCCGCCGTGAATCGACGTAAATGTAACATCCTCGGTACTGTGGCGAAACGTAGTGAGCTGGAGAAGGCGATGGCTGCACGCCTGTGTGATGTGACCTGAATAGCCACAGCGGGCGACCTGTGGCACCACATTCGTGACCAGGTGACAGCTGCTGCTGAGGTGACCATCAGGCGCGCAAACTGTAAGCGGCCTGATCGGTTTGATGACAACAATGCGACGACTGGCGCATTGGTGCCAGAGAAGAAGGCAGCATTCGCTGCATATGTCGCAGACCAGTGACTTGGGGAAGAATAGTCAGTTTCGCGAACTTCGACGACGACTGACCCGAGAGCTGCGTCGCATTAAAATGTATGGTGGATGGAAAAGGCGAAGCAGATGGAATGCTACGCCGAACGCTGCCAACACAAGGAATTCTTTGGCTCCTTGAAGGCGAAGTATGGACCGACGTTGGAGCGCCTAAGGACGCTACTCGATGGTAGCTCAGGCGGTACCTGCACACAAAAACAACAAACAACAACATCAACAGCAGTACACCAGTAATTTGAACTGGTGCTACACTGCCATACAACCATGAGGACCAATGAAATAAGGAATAATAAGAGGGAGAGAAGGGGGACTTACCTGAAAACCTTAATGCCCTAAGCAAACATTCTGGGTAAAGGCGGCTACACCTTGTGTAGACAACATACCGTCACAAACAGCTGGCTATCGTATAAAGATAAAGCGGCATCGGCCAGACAGCTTCCTTGTGGCCTTCGTTGCCCCGCGTCATAATCAGCCATTACCCAGCAGATAACTCAGCACCAAACACACTTTAAACAGAAAATCCGATTAGGAGACGGCAGAAGACGCGCCACTGGTGTCTACTGCGAGCCATGTCCTGTAAAGTCTCGAGCCAAGCACAAGGCGAGTCACGTGGGCTCCAGCCCGGAAGGCGAGACGGACCAACGGCACCCAGTTTGGTCGTCAGTGACTTCATTTCCCGCTGCCAAGTCAACTTCTGTCCACCTAGAGCCTTGTGCTACCCCACACCTGGCAGACTAAACAAGGCCCTCCTAGGTAAGCGGTGACCAGGCATACGTAGCACATGCCTGAGCCAACGCAACTTATTCAGCGCTATCTGTTATTCTAGGGAGCTAGCATGATTATCACCACCTAGTACTCCCCTAGGCATATCATCGTTGCAAACACGCTGGTGCCATCCGACACCAGCAATGCTTCGCAAACAATGATGATCAAAGAGTTGAAGGCGCCTCAAATTTTCAGATCGAAGGGGCTAAGTCTCACTACCATAGAGCAGCACAGCCCTCGCTGTGACGTTGTATACACGGCCTTACAGACGGAGGGAAATTCTCTTCAGTCGCCAAAGATGCCGCAGGTTCAAGAACGCAGCTCTGGCTTTTGCAATGCGTGAGCTCACGTCAGTTTCTATGCGCCCATCGTTGCTGATGCAGCTGCCAAGATAAGTGAATTGATCAACCACCTCGAGTTCCACATTAGCAAGCCTCAAGGGGTCAACAAGTGGCTGATAATCCTGCAGCAACACTTTGCACTTTGAAGGTGCGAAGTGCATACCAAATAATGTGACCACTCCGGAATGGCTATTCAGGGTTGATTGTGCCGCCGCAACATTGTCGAAAAGCAAGACGATATCCTCCGCATAATTTAGATCAACTAATCTTACACCAGGCAGTACTTCAACGCCTACATCGTGAGATTCCGCAAAGGAACACTCCATGATAGAATCCAAAACGAAATTGAACAAAAATGGGAAAATCGGACAACCCTGAGGAACGCCACTTGTGGTCGGAAAGCTACCCGATAGGCCACCGCAGACCCTGAGGCGGCCTGTAGTGTTCGAGTATAGAGCACGTAGGACGTTCACATATTTCGTGGGAACACCTTTCCGCGCAAGTATTTCGAACAGAATCGATCGATCGACTGAATCGAACGCACTCTTGAAATCGAAGAACACAGCTATTGTCGGTCTGCGGTATGCGTGGCACTGCTCTAGCATCCGCCGCAAAGTGAATATATAGTCTATACAACCATGTTCTGGGCGGAAATCGGCCTGCTCTTCCCTAATCCGAGATTCCCGTTCCGCAGTGAGGCGAGGAACGATAATCGTAGCCAATAATTTTGTCACAACTGGCGTTAGGCTTATACCCCTGTGGTTAGAACAGTCTGTGCGACTGCCCTTCTTGTATATTGCCACTATAATCGATTCGCTCCAATTAGCCGTGACACTCTCTTCCTTCCAGATACGTACGAATAGGGAGGTCAGTGCTTTGCAGAGGGAGGGAATCCGGGCCAGCGGTACGAAAACGATTGAGGGCTGTGATTGCGTTTCCGACCTCGGCCTCGGACAGACGCTCTAAGCTAACCGTCCATAGCTCGTCCTGCATCAGCTGAGTAGAATGAGGTCCGGGAGCAGGGGTCCTGCTGAACTGATCTTGAAAGTATTCCGCCCAAAGAGCCATACGGCGCTCTTTATTATGTGTCAGCGCACCAGCGCTGTCTCTGATTGTCTCAATGGCGCTAGGTTCCCAAGGACCAGTGATGCGGATTAGCTGGAAGAGCTTGCGGTAATTGCCTACCGCTCCTGCCTCCTCCATTTCTTGAGAGCCCTACTGGTCCACCAGGCTTCCTTGTCAGCACGTAGGCTCTGCTTTAGTTCGCACCTAATAGCCCGTCTGGTCACATGGTGTTCAGAGCCAGGTTCACTGACCTCTCGGATATCCAGTGACTGGTGCGGTGACGATTGCTAGTGCCACAAACACACGCTCCTGCGTCTTGCATGCCGGCCGAGATCCTATTTCACTGAAGCTGAGTATCATTAGGACAAGAAAATGAAAGTTCGGTACGCAGTGTGTCTTTATAGGCTTGCCTGAACCGAGGGCTGAGACAAATTCTCCGTTGCCAATTGGAGGAAACCCTTAAGGCGCCTCCCGGTAAAGTTCATGGAGAAACGACAGCGTATCAAGCCATGATCAGAGTCGACAAGGGTACTCCAGTAGGAGCGGCAATCCAGAATGGAACCATGCCATCTGTAACTTTTGGCTGTGGTCAACTTGGGTCCATCGCTGGCCAGCTACAGGAGGACGCCAAGTGGCACTTCGGCGCCCACTGTGTCCAAAAGCAGTGCCACTAAGAAACAACTGGTGCTCCGCACTCAGTTGCAGCAGACGTTCTCCGTTGTCAGTACGTTCAGAGTTAAGCCCATAATTACCACCCAGCTGAGCTTCCGAAGAGTTCAGACGCCTTACTTGTGCGTGCATATCCCTTCAAGTACTAGAATATCTGAACTAGTATCACTGCATAGTAGCGCGTTCAGTTCATGATAGAATGTGTTCTTGACAGCATTAGAACTGCAGTCGGTGGGAGCATAAGCGGAAATCACAAACGAACAGCGTGTTGTACTACTTCGTGAATCAACTTTAGCTGATGTCGTCAAACGGGCTGCACATAAACGTCTGTTCACCGGAATCCAATCAACCAACGATGATACAACCTTGGAGCTTAGAATGATACCTACACCAGGTTGACCCGTGAGTGCTGCATCGGCGTCTCCGGATGCGTGCAACAAATAACGAGAGGTTAAACTGGGTGCAGTTGATTCAATAACCCAGTAAGGGTCATTGATCCTAGTTTCGGACACACAACACACATCAATACCCAGTGTGTCCAAGGTGCGTGCGAGTGTAGCCTGTTGACCTGTTTGTCTTAAAGTGCGAACGTTGAATGTTGCCATGGAAAGGAGAGCGTGGCCTTAGAAGAAACTTTTGCCGATAGGCGTCCGAAAAGTGCTGTGGGATGGTAGTTGCAGATGGCTCTACTCCAATGGCACTTCGGTTGCTGTCAATTAAGCTGGGAATAATAGAAAAAAGCTAGTAATGGGGGTCAGGATAGGAGTAAGAGTAACAGGTGGAACAGAAAGAAGGGAGGCGCCAGCAGTAGCATGTTTTCGCTTATCCACCCTGCTGTATGCAGCAGATAAGGCGACCCTTGATAATCTGCGCGATGGCCGATGCAGGATGAAGTTTATGATTGAAGAGAATGTCATGGCTGCATGTGGGCTGAGATACTGCCAGGGCGCCCAGACCTAGACAGGAGGACGATTAGGGTCCTCATCCAAAGCCTTTGGCTCAAAAACCTGTCCGCAAGGCAGCGGACAGATGGAAATGGTTTAGTTTTACAGAAATGGAGGCCATCCCATTTCAAACCCCAAACCTGGAAGACCAGGAGACTGAGTTTGTCTGACCATTGACCAGCCTGGTAGGAGTAGCTCTCAAGATGCCCGGAGGCATCACCCAGTACAGCTCAATGGGTTAATGAGGTACGTAAAACGTCGCACCACGTTAAGGTCCAGTTTCGTTGCGAACTGCACAGACTGCAAATCTGGCAAAAACAATTTGACTGTCTCTTGAACAATCATTCAGAGATCGACTGCCATACTTTGAACGGCATGAAGCAGCAAGATATGAAGGAAAGTCTGGCGGACACGCCGACACTGGATGAGACGCAGAAAGCACTTGTTCAGCTGCGAAACGGCAACTGTGCCGGAGCCGACGGGATCCCGCCTGAATTATTGAAACACGGCGGACGCGCGTTGTCGACTGCGCTGCACCACTTCGTGCAACGTGTATGGATTGAGGATGAGGTGCCTGCTGAGCTGAAGGATGCCCTTGTGCTTCCATTGTTCAAGGGCAAAGGGAGCAAACAATGTTGCACGAATTATCGTGGCATCAACTTGCTAAGTTGTGTGGGCAAGGTGATTGCCCGAATCATGCACAACCTCCTCGTCAATCAGATTGTGAAACTGAACGTGGCGGAAGAGCAATGTGGATTCCGTTCGGGTCGCAGCACTATAGATATGGTGTTTGCGGCTCGTCCGTTGCAGGAGAAGTGCAGGGAACGACACAAGCCATTGTACTCGCTTTTTGTTGATTTCACCAAGGCATTTGATACGGTGAACCGCGAGGCATTGTGGTTGGTGTTGGGTAAGTTTAGGTTACGCGCGTAAGTTTGTAAGTTTAATTCAATAACTGCACAGTGGCATGCGAGCAAGGGTGCAGTTGAGCAGAGACCTCGGATAACTTTGCAGTTCTCTTTGGTGTAAAGCAAGGCTGTGCCTGCACTGTTTAATATTTATCTTCATGCAATGATGTCTTGTGCTTTTGATGCCGCTTGTGCTTACGGTGTTCGTGTGGAGCACCGTATTGGTGGTGGGTTACTGAACATTCGTCATTTCGATGCGAGAACTCTAGTATGTGAGACAATTCTCTGTGGGTTGCTGTTTGTTGACGACTGTGAGTTGTTTGCACACAGCACGGATGAGTTGCAACACATGACTAGTGCTCTGGGTTCGACAGTGGCCAAATTCGGGCTCACCATAAACACAAGCAAGACTGCTTGTCTTTTCCAGCCTTTACCGGGAGTGGAGTCGGTAGGACTGCTCCAAATCCAGATTGAGGACGAAGTGTTGGAAACCACTTGGAGATTTCGCTACCATGGAAGCGTAATAACAAACAACCAGTAGATGACGTGCGAGCTTCGCAGTCTCGTAGCGAAGGCGGCTGTTGCTTTTGGCAAGCTGGGATGCCGTGATTGAAACAACCACCAGCTCACTGTTGGCACGAAGCTGCTGGTATATAAGTCTATAGTGCTGTCTGTTCTGCTATACGGCAGCGAAACCTGGATGCTTTATCGGAAGGATGTCTGATATATGGAGCGCTTCCATTAGCAATGTCTGCGCCGTATTATGCGCCCCGCCTGGAGTGACCGAGTTGCAGACAAGGTGCTCTAACGCAGTGGCATGCATGCAGTGGACTGTATCATTCTCCTGAGGCACCCGAGGTGGCTCAGGCATATTCGGCGCACGGATTCGACCCGGATACAGACACAGCTGCATTATGGCCAACTAATTGCAGGGAAACGGCACGTGGGAAAACCGAAGTTACGTTTATGGATGGGTGAACAGGGGTTGCGGGTGAAGCAAGTCACTCGTCTTGGGAACAGGGAGGAGGGGAAGACTCGGCCTCTACGAGTCAGCTTCGCAGATAACGCAAATCCTATCCCACCACGGTAGGCTAAAAGAGTTGAAAATCCATATTCGTCCAGATATGAATTCAACGGACCAAGATAAACTGAAATCCACTATCAGTGAGTTGAAGCAGCGCACCGATAGTGGGGAAAGTAATCTCCGCATCGTAAATTTTCGGGTAGTTCCCAGGGTCCACTGAACCCGGATCAACAGGTCGATGACGCTTCATGCGCACCAGACAGTTTCTACCGCGGCCTGTTCGTAGCCTACACAAATGTTTGCAGTTTAATGAACAAACGTGATGATCTATATCACTTCGTTGCCTTTCGTCATCCAAGCATACTGGGACTGGCAGAAAAATGGTTGAATCCTGAGACAACTACCCAGGAATTCCAGAGCAGTGGCTACCCGAGCTTTCGGTGCGACAGACTATCAAACGAACGCGGTGGCGTGCTGTTATATATTCGGTCCTCGCTGTGCGGGAGACTTGTAAACACATACGCAGCAAAGATAGCTTGTGCGAGCAGCTATAGTTCTCAAGCTGCCTGAGAAAGGGTGGGCTGTTTGTTGGCACAGTTTATCGCCGCCCGCCAAGTAGTTGTCTGGATTAGGTACTGCATGACAGAAGTTACATGAGCCGGCTCCGCTTCCCGCTTATGGGCGAGTTTAACCTCCATCGAATAGTGTGGCCAGAGGTTGAACTACTGTCCATGCACTGTGAAATTTAGGCGCAGTTTGCGGAGATGATATTTGGGACTGGGGAAGCCCAATAGGTCTACCAACCGACGCGCGTTACACCGCATTACGCTCCAACGTGCTTGGACATACTACTAACTAGTTTCAAGCGACGTGTATATGATATTCAGGTCGTGGAGCCTCTGGCAGCTAGTGACTACTCGATGGTGTTAACCAACCTAGAGCTACAGCTGCTGGAGCCATCCTATAGTTACTGGATAACCGACCTCGATTGTCTCAATCGAGCCGCTAGAGAAGTAGACTGGCCACTCCCGAAGGAATCATCTGTTGAAGCCCGTTGGTGTGTTATAAAAAAGGATGTGCAATCGTTGTGCGCTCGTTTCGTACCCCTCAAACATAGGAAAGCTGGACCAGTGAAGCCACATTGGTTCTACAATAATTATGGCTAACTGGCTCGACGGCGACGCGTATTGTAGAATGCATTCCTCGTGTCTGGCTCTATCGACGATTATACGGCCTACAAAAGGCAGCGGAATCTATGCAACAGCGCAAAAGCATCGACAGCTCGAAGAGGAGCTAGTTGAGCACAGCGAAATCGGGCCTCCATGATTTTCGTTTACGTGAAGCGACGCCTGAGGCCCGCAGGTGACCTAGCACTGTTAGAGGGGTCGGATGGACAGGCTCTGACTAAGGCACTGAAGGTGCGCCCGCAGTAGCAGCGCATTTTGATTCCGTATTTACAGGTAGGCATGCGCGTATGCCGAACTCGACGTGTGAAGCTCCTACAGAACTCGAGTACCTGGACTGCGATGTGAAAGTTGTCCGAAGTCTAGTCACCAGCCTTGACGGCAAGAAGACTGCTGGACCCGACGGCCTCCATCCACCGATGCTAAAGTCCTTATCGGCAATCATCTCGCCTGCTGTGACTGATCTGCTCAACAGATCGTTTTTTGAAGGTGTATTGCCGAGCGACTGGAAATGTTCGCTAGTGAAGCCGATTCCGAAGGGCAATGATGCGACTAAGGTGGACAATTTGCGGCCAATTTGTATGACATCCGTTTTGGTGAAAGTACTCGAGAAGATTGTGAAAAAGGGTCTTCTCCAGCTGTTAGAGTAGAAAAACCTTTTGACGGTTTCATGAAGTGCCGCTAGTACATGACCAATCTGCTGTTGATGCGGCACGGATGGTTGCAGGCGTTGTAGCGGGGGAAATCAGTGGATGTTATCTATACTGATTTCAGTAAAGCTTTCGACAGGGTGAACCATGAGGTCCTCCATAAGCTGAGGAGACGTGGTGTTAGTGGGTCAGTGACTTCCTCGTTGGGAGGATATGGCGGGTACAGGTGGATGACCATGTAACGAAACGATACCACTCCACTAGCGGTGTACGCCAAGGCACAGTACTGGGGCCCAAATTGTTCCTGATCCACATCAACGAAGTAGCTCAGCTTCTTCGGTCGCCCTGTGCATTGTTTGTAGACGACCTAAAGATTTGGAGGGCTATTGATTCTCCCGACGACTGTGCCGTCCTTCAACAGGAACTCCACCGTCTGTCCCTGTGGTCTGCAGAAGATGACCTGCCGGTCAACCCGGTCAAGTCGTCATTTATGAGTTCGGGAAAGGATGGTAGTGTATGTACACCATAGCCGGCCAAAGGCTGTATCCAAGAAGCTCCGTAAAAGATCTAGGCGTACTCTCACACAGTGATCTGAAGTCCATCGACAACACGAACAGATTGTACGGAAACGGGCTACGCCTACTTTGGGCACTTAGAGCAGCTTCTGCCACTCGCTTGTTCTCTTCCATGAAAAGACCAATGCTTGAGTACGGCTCACCCACCTATTGTCCTATCAAAATAGGTGAGGTGCAGACTGGGACGGTTTCAGGATATAGCTACCCGGCTCATCCCCAATTTACGGGGTATGTCGTACGAAGACCGATGTAGGAGACAAGGGCTGTATACCCTGTCATATCGTCGGCTTCGAGTTGATCCCATTATGATGCACGGGCAACTGCACCTGGGCCACTTCCCTAGGTTGAGGCCGCTGATGCACGTTTGCGCACCAACAAGTAGACGCAGACACCGGTACAAACTTGTGGTACCGGATTTGAAGCGTACCGCTCACTCTATGCTTCCAGCGTCGAGTAATAGAATACTGGAACAAGTTGCCGGAGAGGGGCGAAATCAGTGTCGGAAGTTAAGAGATTCCTCGACGCCCAGTTTGCGCACTACAGGTATGGGGAGCGTATAGCACCCGGATAAGGTGTGGTGCAGCTGTAATACGTTGCCACCGCGCAGGATCAGCGATGTGATTCCGCGCAGGTGCTCGATCAAACTACGACGGAGCAACACGGATGTATATCTTCTCGCTCTCCAATTTCGGTATTCCAGCATTCATCAGCATCATCAACAGTGTTCCGTCAATCGTATGAACTGATGCTTCGCTGCAGTACAACCCCGAATGGCCTAAGGAATGAATAGTAGTAAGAGGTAGAGTGGGGTGCTTATTGCAAAACGTTAATATCCTATACAAGGCGCCTACACTTTGTGTTAACAACATACCGTCACAAAGAGCCGGTTATCGTGCAAAGGTAGGGCGGCATCAGCGAGAGAGCTTCCTTGTGGTCTTCATTGCCCCGCATCATAATCAGCCATAACTCCGCAAATAACACAGAGTCAAACACACTTTATACAGGCAGTTTGACAAGGAGACGGCAGCAGACGCGCCACTGGTGCCGAATGCAAGCCATGGGCTGTAACATCTCGAGTCAAGCGCAAGGCGGGTCACGTTGACTCCAGCCTCGAAGGCGAAATGAACCAACAGTAGAGTTTTGCGATGCTAAGTTAACTTTGTCCCACCTCGAGCCTTTCGTCACTGTATCTCCGGAAAGCAAAACAAGGCCCCCCTCGGTAACCAGTGACCGGACATACGTAGTCCGTGCACAAGCCAACGCAACGCATTTGTCGCGACAAGACTGCACTTTAACGTGATGCGACGGTTTGTGTACCTCTCGACCCATTGAGTCATACTGGGTGGTGCTCCCGGGCACCTTAAGAACTATTACCACTAGGTTGGTCAATGGTTAGTGATCAAACGAATTCTATTTCCCGATCCTTCAGGTTGGGATTTAGAAATGGGATAACGTCCATTTCGGTAAAATTGGATGATTTTCACTTCCCTGCTGCTTTGCGAACATGCATTTGAACAAAAGGGTTTGGTTGAGGGCCCAGCCTGAGTCTGGTGCGCTGACAGTATCTCAACCCAAGTACAACCATGACTAATACATCGGACTTTAAAAGTTAGGGTCATGGAAAAAAGGCAGAAAGAACCATCGTTGTAATATCAAGATAGACGCACATTTGAGTGCAATCAACACATTAGACTACACGACGCACTTAAGCACTGTAATCAAGTAGGAGCAATGCTGCAGTCTATTTGTGACATAGAAACAGAATCTGTTGTGGTAAACTAAAAGGACGGATGGCTTCTATGGGACAGGAATGTGAAATGACCAGTAAGTGAGCTATCACAGTTTCGTCATCCTAAGACAAGAATTAATAGACTTGCTCTCTCACATCGAAGGCACGTAGAAGTTGCTCGGAAGGCACGCCAGATGGAGAGATGGAGTTCAGACAGAACATGTTGCATCAAAGTGGCAGCTCTATTTTGGCCCACATGATTGACACTACGTATCATAAACCATGCAATTCGAATGATGAAAAAACTACCCCATTAGTTCGGAAGGCATGCACGTCCGTACACCTGTGACAGGCGATGCAACCTGTATTCCGTCGTTTCAGTCGCCCATATGCTCACAGAAGGTGTTGTAGTTTCTTTGGTCAAGGAAAACGGGAGATGCTGACCCTAGATGGATTAGCTCAACAATCATACAACAGCAGTTACCCTGTCAAAACACAAGTCGTGTACCGGCCCGCGATCCAATTCATTAAAAGTGACCCGATCAACATACTTTTTTCGTAAATATGGAAATTAAGTGTTACTCTCCCGAAAACACTGGGGGCAACACCCAAATCCCATACACTTCAGTTACGGTCCTGGTGGTCTAATTGGCCAAGGTTCCCTTTAATGTGAATCCCTGTGCATACTTAGACTGCGCGTCACAATTCAACCACATAACATGTACTTTAAGATGACCTTCTAATCATTTCGTAAATGTATGGGACTACGCTGATAAATTATGGAAGAAAATTGTTCACCTACGGACTGGTGTCCTAGAGATCAACATTTCTACGGTGGATGTGAAGCAGCAAGTCCACAGAGCTAATAATCTGAAAAAAAACGAATACACTGAGCGTGGGAAAGCCATTAATCCAGGTCCCATAAACCGGGACGCGGTTTTAGTTATGGAGTTCAGTGCTTCGGCGGAACTAACATTCTCCTACAGCCTAACTTTCTAGGATTACTGAAAAACACAGATGAGAAGATTGACGCTGTTTTACTTGTGGTTGACGTTAAGGTGGCAGTGAGTGGCGTAAAGAGTTGATCAGCACATTTAATATTCTTGTAGGGGTGATGAGGTGGTGAAGAAACGCAAATGGCGAGTGCAGCGCCTCGAAAAATTGTGGCAAATCAATATGAAATGTGTTGAACTCCAACTATCGGTGTTACTTTGGTATAAATGTGGCACTGCTGGTCAGATACCAACAATACCGTCAGGCCTGTATGTTTATGTATAAAGCACCGGATGCGCCGGAGTTACGCCCCAAGAGATAGTACTGTTCGATTTCCCAAATTCGGTCCGTGCACCGAAGCGCGGTACATCTAGTTGGATGAAAGGAGTCACCGAAATGCTCGTGAGAAGATTGGCGACAAAAATGAGTACAGTATGAATAAAAAGAGAAAAACTAGAATTTAATTCGTCAGATGTAGTCATTATTTGAAATGAAAAAACGGTTGTAAGAGAGTGACTTTGATTCGGTGGCCGCACCAAATACAACAAGGAGTTAAAACACTGACTTCTGAAGGAGCTTTTAGCGTCAAGAGCGAAATGTAGTCACTATTAAAAATCTACGAAAACCAACTTGTACTCAAAACCTACTGAAATCATGAAATCCCAGTCGGTTCCAAGCCTATTCCGATATACTGAGTCCAAACAATGACATCACCAATTCCAAGGAATACAATTCGCGCCAAAAAGATTCGGCTATGCTGTGAGCATCCTTATGCACTTATGCCATGTCGAGGACTGAATACACTGGGAATTCGAAGAAGTAGACATAGTATAGGGAAACAAGAAAGAAAGGAAAGAAGAAGTAAGACTCAGTAGTGGGTCGGTACGCAGCACCGACGCCTTGCTGCCGCGCAAGCATCATCAGCCGCACGCGGGCTAAGAATACTGCGATGGTCGCCCGGTCTCTATGCAGGTTTGAACCCGCGCCGTAGGATTACAAAGTAGGTTTGTGGTCCATAAGGCTAGGGGAAGGCTTCGCAAACAAAACAAGCCGAAGCAGTCGACTTGCAGAACTGCGTAGGAGTACATGACTGACCACTGGAAGGCAACTGGAGTCCAACAGGTGGAAGAGCAGAAGCAATAGAAGAGAGAAGGGAATAAATGTACCTACAGAGAGTGGGTAAGTCAGTACAACTAGTTTCTCTGAAACCACTAAAAAGTAACACATACAGACGTAGGACGATGCTGAAAGTAAGAACAGCACTGATCTGGTTCCTGCTCGTTTTCTTCGAAAAATTGTAGTGCGCAGGAAGCTGGGTAAAAATGTGGTAAGGTGTTAATGCTGCTGCATTCAAAGTGGTGGTCATAAGTCGTATTCCCTGATAGAAGGGTGACATACGTGGATGGGACTACACAAATTACATTGTTTGGCTCAGACGAGAAATCTAAATGATAACGACACTTGAACAGATTCGTGCCGTCAAGATGAGACTGGACTTTAACGTGGTGCGACAGTTTTGCGTACTTCTTCCAACCACTTGAGCTATACTGGGCGGTGTACCCGGGCGTCTTGAGAGCTACTTCTACCAGGTTGGTCAATGGTTAGTGGTCAGAGAAACTCAGTCTCCCGGTCCTCTAAGTTGGGGGTTGGAAATGAGATGCTATCCATTTCTGTAAAACCGAATCGTTTCCCCTGCCCCAATTCCGTGCGGAGAGGCGGTTGAGCCAAAGGCTTTGGTTGAGAACCATAATCATCTTTCTGTCTTGGTTTGGACGCTATGGCAGTATCTCAGCCCACGTACACCCATGACTACTTCTTCAAACTGCAACCACATCCTGTATCGGCCGCCGCGTAGCTTATCTGCTGCAGATAGCAGGGTGGATAAGCCTCCCAGCTGTTTCTCGTGAGATGGCGAAGGATCGAAGTGCACAAAAGTTAACTTGGCAGCGGAAAATAAAGTCACTAACTAAAAAACTGGGTACCGTTGGCCCGTCTCGCCTCCCAGTCTGGAATCCGCGTGACTCATCTTGTGATTGGCTTGAGAGGTCACATTACACGACCAGCAGTCGGCACCAGTGACGTGTTTGGTGCCGTCTCCTAGTCGGACTGGCTATTTAAAGTGTGTCTGGTGCTGAGTTAGCTGCGGGATAATGGATCACTATGATACGCGGCAGTGAGAGCCGTGAAAAAGCTGTCCCGTTGATGCTTTATATATTCAGGATATATATATTTATATATATTTGCTTTATATCTTTATATATATATATTTGCATGATATATATATATATATTATATTTGCATTTATATATATATATTATATATTTATTTATATATTTATTTATTTTTATATTTGCATGATACCTTGCTGTTTGTGACGGCATATTGTTGACAAGGTGTAGGTACATTGACCCTGAATGTTTGCTTCGGTCATTCAGGTTTTACACTTCCTCGTTATAATTCCATGTCCCGTAGGCTACCGCTGCTGTAAAGCGACGAAGCATCAGTTCAAGTGGCTGATGTATTGCTGCTGTTAATGGCGATGAATACCTTTGTGTACATGATAGAAAGGAGTAATGATATTAGGGCGAAGATCACGAAAAACTAAACCCACGTGGAAGTGATAGATTACGCAATACCGTAAGCAACACACAAGCGGGGGATCTACAGAAAGGTCCACAATGTCCGGAGCATTCCTTCCAGACGAACTAGTGCTGAGATCTTCGCAGCGTTATTCGGTAAAAAGAAGACTGACTCTGTGGTAGTACAAAAAAACCGCGTCGGACAAGCTGCAGTGAATACCCGATCAAAGTATCGGACCAATAAGGAGATTTGGAAATAAATGGGCCGAAAAGCGAAGAAAAACTAATCGCTCTAAGTCATAACTGAGTGCAATATGCTGACTCAGGATGAATTGATGGTGCATGGCTTGTTAACTTGAGACAAAGGCTCAAAAGCGTTATATGCCCTGCGTCGGAGAATGCTGGCCACCACATGCAGAATGGTGAAGAGCAGCTAAAACCGTAAGGATACCATTGCCAGTAGGCAGAAATAAAGAAAGCCGTAGTCGAATTCGGCACGTGCTCAGGTTGCGGGAGTAAATGACCACACTTCAAATGTGACTATGAGGATTTCGGTAGAAATCAACTACTGAGTCGGTGTTCAATACGTCGTAGTTTACCAAACGAACTGAAAGGACGATAAGAACAGAAAAAATGACAGCAACTCCTGCGGAACCTCATTTTATATCGAAGAGACTGTAACGAGAGAATTCGATGCGAATAGAATCGCATTAACCACTTCGAGACCGACGTAAATCGAAGCAAATTCATTCACCAGATGAATGGAATGTATGGGAGACAGATTCACAGGAACAAATGCCAAGATGATCGCCAATGTGCTAACATTCCACATTTTAAACTATAAAAATAGGTTGAAGGAGGAAATGGTTGTTAAAGAAGAGAGGCTCTGATGACACTATCTGTATGCCTTTCAGAGCTCCGTTTCCGCCCAACTAGGAAAGAAGGACAAGATGCTGGAAAAGGCGATTAATGCTCCCTTCATCTTCTCTATACTCATCCACTTTTAACAATGACCAGGTGCAGCGTAATATGCGTTCCTGTTCTGCAGGTGGAGTTCATCCTGGTTTGTGTCTGCGGCGTAATTGTCTGCCGAGCAAGAAGAGTAGAAGCATCACATATCGAATAGGACACTAAGATATGCGATGGGTCATTAGAGAAGAACCAGAGGGGATAAGGGAATAGGGGCCGGCGCAAACACCCAATGACCCATGAAACAGATATCGTCAACAAAGAGGGACACAATGATCGGATCACAAAAATACCGTGTAAAAAGAAGGGCAATTAGGCGTGAACGCATTGGGGAGCAGATAAAACACAAAGGATGGTGAGAGCACTATGGTGTTTCGTGTCTGATTCATCTGAAATGCAATGAATCAAGAGTCGTAGAAACGGAACCGGAAGATGGAACAATCAAGTTGCGGGTCGTATAGGCAATGAGAAACTTTGTGCTAACTTAGCTGGAGTATGAATGCCCCAGTCATCGCAGACAGGCGATTTGAGCAGGTGGTTGTTGAACGCTGAGATCGGTCGCGTAGCATAGATCGGAAAAAAAGCATGAATGCATTGATACAGCAGAGAAGCGGATAAACAGTACTTACCATACCAATGAGACGACCAACGAAGTGAAAGTAACTCAAATGGTTCGGATTTACGTGGGAGGCCGGGTTAATTTGTAGACCATAGTTCTTCCCGGTGTATTCGAATAAACCGAACATGGGATTGAAGATTTCTCTGGACAATCCGTAAAACCACTCCCTAGGGAAAAACGAATGAGAGCAATCATGGTAAGTGGAAACTCGTGTGTTAACCCTGCTTGTGAGGTCATGATCTAAAGCAAAAATATTAGCAGTCAGTCCAACTGTGAGAAGTAGCACAGCAGTATGTATGATATGCTATCTCCTCAGCGTTACAAGACTAAGCGTGGATTTTCTAACTTAAGTAAGAGAGCAAGTCCCACTCTTTTAATGAGTTAATTATTCCTTTGACTGACAGGCACCGAAGAAGAGTTGCGTTATGCTTGTGAATCAACGGTAACTATGGGCACACATACAGGGCAAAAAGTCAAGCTGAGAAAAATGGGGGAAGTGTTTTGAGGCAGTGGTGGATAAGCAAAGGTTTGTGAAAACCGCGCCCTGCGCACATCGTTGATCATGGGTGTATGCCTAACAAATCCACATAAGACCTGACATACGCAGTCTCGGGTATTGCATCAATTCTTAAAGTGTGCCCATTAACCATCAACGTCCACCTTGCCATGTTGAGACAGTTGCCAAGCTTACTCAGGAATCGGATGATCATATCTTAGTGAACCGGCGACTTTCGGTGAACTGTGCCACAAGGTGCATCAAAAGTTCCTTTTGAGTGGCAGTTGAAGAGCTATCCCGGCACTTGGTCGGGTAGAGACATTGGGATGTCCGACACATCAACATTTCGCCTAAACAGGCTAAGGAAATAGGATTTGAGTGGAATGCTATCTTGACTGTTATGCACGACGCAGAAGCTTCAGTCTGCAGCTTTATCAGTCGTCAGCACATCAGGTCCATGAACCTATCGGAATCCAGAAGAAAAATTCCAGTCGCAACCGATTACAACGTAACTAGACGCGAATCAGAACGAAGCTTGTGTGCTGACAATGATGACCGATGGACTCAAAGCGCTTGAGAAGTGGAGAAATCATGTGTAATTACCACAGAGTTTTCTAGCTAATCAGAACCGCTGGTCGCAGAAACGGCAAAGGTACTTTAACTCGTAATAAGAAATGTCGTCTGGCTCCTTGCGTGGGATCACTTTCGAAAACACGTCAATTGGCACGTTACCCCTGGATCTCTTAATGCTCAGGTGGTGCAGACCGAACTATGGCTGGTTAGTTTGAAGACTCCATCGGATACTGAGGTTCGAAATATGAGCACAGTTGTCATTCCCTTTCGCGCAATCGGGCCACATACCTTTGCGACAGTACTATGTAAGGATGGTAGTGAGGTCCACTGGAAATAAATACACCTGGTCACATCAATATAAAAGAGCAGTCACGCCGGTTGTGCTACTCAAAGGAGTTGCAAACGTGACGCCAACAGTGATACAATTACCGAACAAAACTCCCTACAGCCGTCTTATTGTGAATCAGAAATCTGGATGAGGGAAGTGCAGGTCTGATTTTGACCAGGCTGATGTCACGTGCTACGCTACTACTCTGTGGTAGGTAGTAAAGTATCCTCGTACGTGTTGAAGACTAACTACAGCTTTGTCTTTTGACCTCAATGGTTCGCTCAATTCAGTCGATCGGTCTGTTTTCCTCGAAGTACCTGCACGGACAGATGTTTCCATGAAATACGTAGACAGTTACGTGTCATGTCTTCGAAGACCGTATATTGCGTTGGTCTACGGTCAATTGCCGTTAGACGCCATTCCGAAAGCAAATGAACCTTTAGTGAGCTGTCCTATTTCCCAGTCGTGGTTCGATGCTATCGTGGGAATCTCAAGATGTGAGAACTAAGGTGCTGCAGGGTGGAAAATCTGTCTTTCCAGATTATTCAGGCAGTATTGTCTTGCCGTTTGACAACCGTAAGACTGTCCAGTCAAGGCACCAGTAGTACGCCGGTACGCAGTACCGAGGTTTCGCTGTAGCGCAACCACAACCGACCGCATGTAGGCTAAGGATACTGCGGGGTCGCCCTACCCCCACGCAGGTTCGAACACGCACCCTCAGATTACAAGGCAGGATTGTTATCCTTAAGGCTACGAACCGGAGACTGTCTAGGCATGGATGGACTCACTAGAGTGGTCCCATCATTTGGTATGTTTCCTGCCTTCAAAGTGCAATGCTATTGCAGGTCCATGAGTCAAATGATGGTCTTTCGACTCTGAATCCCGAAGAACTAGAAGCAGTTCACAGATTCACGTATCTCAGCATTTGCATTGGCATTTGTGGTTCCATGATGTGATTTGCTCAATATGAAAAACAGTGTATACAGGGACACAGTGAGGGCCGTCCTCTACCGCAGGAGTGAGGCATGGCCTCAGCGTTCTGAGGATCGGAGAAGCATTCAAATCTATGAGCATCGGTGCCAGGGGTACATTGCCGGTGTCCGATAGCACAGACAACCGAAGCGGGCTAAGTATTGTTATTCAGATGTTTGATGACGCATGACCAGAGGCGGCAGATGGTAGTTCGGTAATAGCAAATAAAGTGGCGAATGACTAAACTTGATGATGCTGGTCCATCTCCCCTTCAAGGACGAAGACTACCCAGCAGAGTCTGAGCATATCTCGAGACCCAAGACGGTATGCTCGCGTTACACCACAGTGGAGCGTCTCCTGTCGTCCTCTCATCGGGCAATCTGTCCAAATTGTGTTTGGTGCTGAGTTGTTTGCGGTATGAGGCTGAATGAGGCACAGCAGCTAAACAGCAAAGAAGCAACCTTGGCGATGTTCCGTTACCTTTGTATGCTAAACAGATGAAATCAAAGTGTTTTCTTCAATCATTTTAGCTCATTACGCTGTTTTCAAAGTCATTCTCAGTAGCCACCATTGTTTTTAACAGTGTTTCTACACTTGAAATTTTAGCATTGTAGCCACCAGCCGATGTTACAAGTATACTTACCAAATGTCTTGCAATCTCACAGTCAATCAAGAATAAATTTTGTGCCACTAGCCATTCAAACAACATACGTAGTTCGCCTTGTCGAATGATGTTATTTATCGCCTATGATCTAACTGTAAGAATCTTAAAGCAAAAGCAGTCGATATATTACATAATAACTATTTACTATGACACATTGCAGAAATGATCTCCTTAGCAAGGAATCAAGTTCGACAGTGTTCCGTAGAATACCTGTACTTTGGATTTATCGCATCGCCTCAAAACCCCACTCTACCTATGTGTTTAACTTGATTGAACACTCTTTCAAATGAAAGTAGGGGACCGTGTAAACGGGAAATTATTCGTAAAGTATTCACAAGGTCGAAAGCGGTTAGCCTGTGGGTTTATTAGGGAAAGCTGCCTTATAGCTGCGCAGAAAGACCAGCTTCAAGAAAGACTTGGAAATAACCGGTCGGTATAGTTTGTGGGTAATCTTCCGCTTTTGAAACCAAAACTTCCTCAGACCGAGTAAATAAGTCAAGGATTGGTATAGCACTTATAACGAACTGGGATGACAATCGCGACGAATGGGATGTAGGCAGAAGAGCAATCGCGGTACAGATCAACGCATCACTCCAAATAGTGCATGGAACGGTTACAAGTGGTCCGTCTTACCGCCCCACACGTAAATCATGTTAACGATGGGTGCGAGGACGATGTGGTGTTCATTCTCTGCCCTGGATCCGTCCGCCAGCGATCCTCAGACTTGTCGCATTAAGACAGCTCGCTACACGTTCGAAAGCTATGCCCCGTCTATTCGGTTTACGCAGTAGCTCACCTCGCTAATCTCAACCGTCTTTGGGGCGTTGATCGTAGCCTCTTTTTAACGATTTCGACGTTATCCAAGTCGATCTCATGACCTGCATCTGTCGCGTGCATCACTACTACAGATTACCCAAGTAGATCCCTATATTTAAGCGCGTTTCTCGATGGACGTGTTATGCGTCACCTGTGTGCTGCCGCAATGCTCGGAAGATGTAAAGCATTTGTGGCCTATCTAAAAAGTGTTTGCCCTTCTGTTCATGCAATTCACTTTGTGATTCATTCAGTGGCTAAGCAATCCGGAGGGCGCTTAAACGATTCACTGTAGTAGTCAACAATACCAAATCACACCCTCTTCAAGATTGTCATTTTCAGCAGCTCTGTGAGGAGCAGTGGAAGATTTCCAAGTCCTACTGTTGCATACAGGAGTTAGATGGCTCTCTATGGGCAACTGTTTTCACCGTTCTGTTTCACTCTGGTATCCCATTAGCACATTTCTTTTTGGAACTGATCATGAGAGAAAACTGTGTACATCTAAGTCAGACGTATTTAAACTGGATGCTGTTCTTGAAAAAATCAACATAATAAATAAAACTCATCCAGAGTTGAGTTAGCTCATCTCGAGCAAAGAAGCCGTTCTCACTGTTCCTAACATGCTGGAAGTGCTTACTCAAAACATCAGACATCAGGAATTCTCACAGCTCCAAATTCTCGCTATCGTCACGGAGGAGCTAAAGAAAGAAGATGATAACTTAAAGGCATGTTCCATGACGGGATGGACACATAAATCCCGATTTGGATTCCAGGTCCATTTGATGTACAGCCCTGCGATGTTAGAGTTAAAATCCAGTAATGTCTCATGGAGCTTCAAACGGACTTACTAGCAGGGTCCAAATTCGCGCAATATAAAAGGGACTTTTCGGTTAAAGACTGATCCCCTAACCGATATCCCTGACTGTGGGAAATAGCTGCTTTCCCATCCACATACCTGACTGAATGTGGATGCAGCAACGTGGTTTCTCTAACCAAAATTATAAACAGATGGAGCGTCGCAACAAGAGTAGATCTTCAACTCTCCTTGTCAAGTCTAGAGCCGAACGTTAGCAAGCTTGCTCCAAGACATCAGACTCAAGGCTCGCATTAATGTCTCGAAAACCAATGGTTACGAAATCACTACATCTAATTCCTGACACGCTTTACAGATAAATGCCAACGATAACTAAATACGATTTTAAATATTCCTGGTGACATTTGTGTACTTATAAACAAGTGGCCGTACAATGAATGTTATCTTGAGGCTGTGAAATTAAAAATAGGTTTATGTAGAAAACAGCAGTGATGCCCACATTAATACTTCTGCCATCATCACAAAGATGCCAATATAAGCACCGGAAACCACAGATTTACGTCTGTTAAACCTTACGGATCGCTGAATTTGTGGTGATCATGGGTGCGGTCCATGAGAAATGCAAAGTTCAATAGGAGGCCACCGCTGCATAAAGGTTTAGAATGCCTGGTCTACACCAATGTCATCCACAGGCACTGGACTATTTTCTTGATGTGTACACATCATCGGCATTGTTGCGTGAGTGTAGACGTGGGTGCATTTGACTCCGTTGATTTCCACTATGACATTGCAAGATCGGTTTCGACTTTCCCTGGCTTCGCATGGTGGCAGGACGACGGCGTTTCGAGCTTGTCATCCCTTATTTACTTTGTAAACTAGACTGACATATTTCTGGCAGCTGCACTTCTGCGAGTGGTTAGTGGTCTCCAGCTGAAGCCATCCTCCACTGTCCTACCAAGTGACAAACGTTTAAACATCCCTGTTGCGAGACTTCAGATGAGTACAGTCTGATGTTCTCTTAGCAGCCTGTTGCTTTGGTGTTGATTGTTCATGGATTTTCATTGGTTAGCCCCTTTTCTAATTTATGAGTTTTATTAAATTACAAGAGGTTCTTTAAGTACTGCTTGCATGATATGTTTATGTGTTTTAGATGTGTTAGGATTGCTTTGCTATGAACCATTACATTTGTGTTTTGCACCAACCGAATTGCATGGACCTTCATCAGCCGGTTGATAAGAACGCACACCCAGATAGAAGTTATCACTTGGGAGGGGTTCCTTATAATCTTCGTCCTTAGTCATTTGACCTGAGATTTCACTGCCATTATGATGTATACCATTTCCCACCTATGCTCGTAAATATTTCAACTCCATTCGTTTGATCACGAAGCGAAATCGTTTGTTACCCTCTCAAGTTCTTGACGCTGGCATTGGTCATGATTGCGTGCAGTCGTAGAATGGCCTCATTGTTCGGCCGGCTTCAGTCAATCGAAACTGGGTAATGTGAGGCATGTGTCCGGACGTTCTCACCTGCGCGATGACCGGGTGAGAATGTTAATGTCTGAGGACACCAACTGCCGGCTAGGAGGTAAGATTCGCCAATCTCACGTCCGATAGTTGGTAAAACAAATCGGAGTACTTCGGTCAACGATCATGACGTAAATGGCCACGGTCTAGGTGCTTGTCCGTGGTAGCTGCTGCGAGGCGAACAAAGTTGCGTTGCGCATAAGAATGGCCGGGCCACGATTGTCTGTGGCGTGACCGGGAAGCCGCATGTGAACCACTGCACATCACCAAGCTGACCGGTAGGCACTAACAAAGTGAATCCTTTATGTCTCGGCAGCGCGGCGGTCTGCTCGCGCCTAATTACAGATCAACTAATACACAATTGTGGTTCACAAACGATATCTTTCAACATAGGTTTATTGAGAATTCACTCCAACATGCGTTAACTACCGGAAGTAGATGAGCATGAATCAGAAAACTGCTGACGAAGGGGTTCCTCACACTCATATAAGAGCATCTATAGATCTGCTTTCATTATGTGACAATCGTGGTTCTTGTACTTTGGTTCTTGTCTCATTGTTGAATATAAGCATTTTCCAATAGAGAAATATTGACGATATAATTGCTCCATTATGTGTAACTTGTAGCAACTTTTACAGTCAGTAACAAAATGCAAGAAATGACAAGTTTGCCTCGATTCTATATCGACACCACAGTCGAAAACTGTTTCCTAAGACAGAGATATCCGTAACATAGAAATGATGTGGTGCACCGTAAGATATTTCTTGGTAGACATTTGAAACCCATGATTTGGGCTACTTACCTGCAACGTTTGCGTTTAGGCAGTGATAAATACGTTTTCCTTTGTTCTTATTTTCCTCCTTGGAATTATGCTTTCGCAACTTACATCACGTCATAGTTAAATGGACCCCTGCGGTGTGAGCTCTGTTACATATGATTCTGAACGAAAAACACAGTTTTGATCTCATTGTTCGCGGTTAACAGGATCGCGGTCCGAGGACAGTACAGCGCTCACTGTAAAGACGTGTGGTGGAGTAACCAATTATCCTTTTAGTAAACCGGCATTCATTTCGCTCAACAGCCATTTCGTCTGATTTGGGCATGTTTGCGCTCACCAACGAGCAAGATGTAAACTGGTTGATAGTGCGTATACCGGAGCCAAAGTCACGAACGGATTTGCATTAAGAGATGCTCATACCACGCAGGGTGTCATGTGACGCAAACAACATTTGCCGTGAACGACACCAAGTTTCAAAAGATCGTAAGATCGGCTGATATATGTTGTGAGACCTTCCTTGTGTGTCCTTCTCTGTGTGAGAAGGCATGTTGCATTTCGTCTGTATATGAGAATGCAGTGCCATACTTCATGCTGCTGTAGATATGATGAACGTAAATAAGTCATAGCAAATTACCAAGGACACTTCCCTGTATAACAACTGTTCTGGGGGGTGAAAAACAGTGGCGTACTTGCATGCTAGCCCAGAGGTATGCCGAGTGGTAAGTGACTTGTGAAGGAGAAACGGAAATCGTCTTTTGCTCTATATCGGAGCAAGCATTTGTACTCAGAATCTGTGGCATAGATTCCGTGTCTTAACAGAATCAGGAATTATGCATGTAAAAACACTTCAATAAAACATATCATAAGCAGATGATGCGTTGCTTTTTGCGGAAACCAAGCACGCGCTCGTCTGAATTTCTGTTTGTTTACATGTATATGCAACCTTTTGTACTTGGTAGTAAACCTCAAAGGCACTCATTCGAGGAGTGTTGGGGGTGGGAGTGTGGCCGAAGCACAAGTTTCAGTGGGTGATGCCGGAAGGATGCATTGGATGCGTGTTTCTAGCGCTTCAGATGTTGCTAAGCTCATGTTCCCCGTAATGTATATCCGGAGATTGCTGTAAACTAAAGGTCTTTACCACATTCAGTAAGGCGTGGAAAGTTTCTGCGGCTATTCGGAATGTGGCAAAGTTTGGACATGCGCGTACCTGGAGGGGCACTTTGCTCCACAGTTTGGCATATCTCATTAAGAGGAAAGTCGATTTATTTTTTTACAGGCAGGTTGCGGGGGTAACAGATAGCCCAATTACTCGTGGGACAGATAGTGGTTCCCGGTATATCAAGGGAGAAACTGGTTGTAAACGGGAGATAGTTTCTCAGACGTCGCAGTCAAAAAGGGTGCATTCGGATGTGATGACATCGATCGTGGTAACTCAAGCTTCAGCAGTAACCCATGACCAGTTTGATAAATGATTGTGGGACGTTTTCTATAGCTATCCTGTCTTTCCTCCTTAATTGGCTGTGAATGATCGTACAATACTCCCGGGTAGGCCTCACTTTGAGGTTGAATATTTCAAGCCGGGTTTCAGGTAAGGAGAAGGTTCCAGTAATCTAGCCTGATAGTTGTCTGGCTTTTGCGACTTGATAGAGAATATGTTCGGAGAAATTGGAAGGTGTTTGAATATCTAATTCACAACTCCGTGACTGAATCCGACGTTCTGATAATGGTCCCGGCAAAAGTGATGGAGCCTTCTGGGATTCGACATGTGTACCCGAGTATGTGAGATTTGCTTGCGCAGAAGTTCATAGCCGGGCTTTGGCTGGCTCCGTTCAGCGCGGATAGGTCGTGACGTATATTACCCTGGCGTAGTGGTAGAAGTGAGCAGACTAGTTTAACATCATCTGCGAACAAAAATGGGCGTCCATATTTTGCGGGATCGTTATTTCATTTACAACATACATGGATTCTAAACGACCGCTTATAAATTTGTTAGAAGTATCTGTTTTCTTACCATTGCAAAAGCTGGTAGGACTGGGTCTCAAGTTGTTAGCGGCCACCGACCGGTCTAGCTGAATGGGTCTCAGAAGTACGCGAACCGTCGGTCTACAGAAATATCTAGTTTTGTCGCTAGGCGCATGTCTATTCACTTCGTCAAGTGCATGTGGTCAGCTAATGACGTGACATGTCATCGGGGTGTCCGTGTTTTGCATGCGTTATTTCGTTACAACGAGATGGCACAGTGCGATGATCTGGTTTGGCTGGTTGCGTTCAGCGCGGATAGGTCGTGACGGATGTTACCCTGGCGTAGTGGTAGAAGTGGGCAGACTAGTTTTACGTCATCTGCGAACAAAAGTAGGCGTCCATATCTTACGGGATCGCATTGTTTATGTAAATTAAGAAAAGTAGCGGCCCAATCACGCGTCCTTGGTTATTCGTTCCGACGTAGAGTACGTCTATCCCATTTAGACTCTTTGGGTCCGATGGTTCAGATATGAGTCGAATCGGCTTAGCAGTTTTGCAATAGCGTCTGATTGTAGCGCAGCTAGCAGTGGCTTATACGGCACGCGGTCGAAGATATTTTACATGTCAGGAAGAATTATGATTACCGCCATTCCTCTGTCAATCATGACTGTAACATAGTCAAAGAACTGCAGCTGGCAAATAACGTCAGAGCTCCTTAAAAGGAAGCCATACTTATTGGTTGACTAGCTTCAATCATGTCAGAAAGAGAACAACATTGCTCCAGACTATCCATTGCAAGAGTTTAAAGGTAGCAGAGGTGTGCTTTATAGGGTGATAGATTGACATAACATTCCGCGGGCCCTTTTGTGTTTCGGCATTATGATAAAATGCTTCCACTGCGGTGGGTAGGAGCTGGTGTTTAGCGGTAGATTAAAGATGTTTAGCTACAAGATAGAAATCTTTTCACCACCGAATCTTATAACAGCTAGCGGAGTATCATCTGGGCCGGCATAGTCCCAGGGATTTTACGGATGTGATGGCACATTACAGAGCAGCTCGGTCGCTCTTCTGGGGAGTGAGGGTTTGGACATGTGGGTGTCAATGATAAATGAGGAGCTAAGCTGGAACAGTGTGACACGCATAAAGTGGATATGTCGAGTTTTGATGAGTCATCGTGTAATGCCAATGTTTCCATTACTTGATGAGGTCTGGGGTTTCTGGTCCTAAATAGCCATATCAGTGCCCTTGAATTTTCAGGATTTTTAAGCGCGGGAATTTCGTCTGCGATGTTGGCGCTTTCCTTTAACAGTTATAGTTTTCATATGGCTTCATGTATATATGGTAGCGTAGCAAAAATGTTGGCCCTGTGAATAGAAACCCTAAGTTTCTTCCGTTTGCTTTCGGTCTTGTTCGTGCATGTTTGCCGCATTGCTTATATGTGCGGCTCCTTACCATAGATGCCAGTACATCAGTACACACAGCAACGTTGTTGACAAATTCACCGGCAGCTATAGTCAAGTTGTTGGTTCAGAATGATGGCTCCCAATTCATAGTGCAGATAAGTTCGTTAAATGCATTCCAGTCAATTCGGTGGATGTTATGAGTGGGTTGCAACTTTGTACTTGAGTGGCTTAGCTCATTCAATGTTCACTATACGAAACGCCGTGTTGTGGTCGCAGCCCGACAGTAGACTGTGTATGAGTGCACAAGCGGAAGGGATCCTCATGGTGAATACCAAACCTAGGGTATTGGCATTTCTGGTGGGTCCTTTGACATGGGTGATGCAGCTATTGAAGTAGATAGAGCACACCATTTCGTCTAGTCCCCTTTATACCGCAGGTCCAGGGAGTATCCCGTTAACTTGTGGTGCGTCGAAATCTTCGCACATAAATTTGGACTTGAAGGTATTGCTAGAAAGTGTGTAGATAGCATCCAATAGCTGCTAGGTTTCGAGGTGGGTTGCCCGGGGAGGTCGGTAGATACAAGCAACTACAAGGTGCTAACAAAGTTAACACGGTTCGCAATCTAAGGTGTGGAAACTGGCGAAATGGTTTAGGCATATCGAGAGATATACTTAGAACGGACTTTTCAGTCACCAGCAGACATTATTTCGCAATTAAGAAAGTCTACTTGGTAAGTCACACCAGACCAGATTTGTAAAAAACCATGTTATGACTGGTTGATTAAATATTCAGAAAATAAGGAAGCTATCATTTCGTTTTACCATTTATTGTTGTTTCTGACAGTCCGAGTCTGATTTCAAGAGAGGTAACCAGTAGGTTGATACCAAGCGAAGGACAGTCGACAGTTCAGATTCATCCATCTTCTCCTGGGAGCTGAACACGTACGTATGAATCAAGTCGAATACGCTATACAGGCTTAGCGGCCATGGCTGTTTACCACCTCTTGTTTCGTTCTGACCTCGTACCACTTTATCGGACGCCATACTGCCATGGGTCCGCAACCCTGCGCTTTGTTCGAATGCAGGTGGCGAATCACAATTACCCATGCATACGTTAGGAAACAGTTCCCATACTTTAGGGATCGTCTCTGACCTTCCGCATTCATCATAAGTGAGCTATGGTAAACAATGCGCGATCGGCCGCGTTCCATTGCCCGACGAATGACCACCCCATGCTCACTGCGATCAGGTCCGTATATTTCAGCGACCAGCCTACGTGTCAACGCATCCTATTGTTTAACCATCGACTGTTCAAACACGAACAATCACCATCACCAACGATCAGCGATCAGTTTTAATCTTACATCGGGTCTTCCTGTGTGCACCGTCCTTTAACTCTCCCATCATTGTTTTACGGCAGTGAAACGGCAACTGGAACATCATACGATCAAGTGTAATACATTTTCACAGCAAACGTCGTGTTCCCTATGCTAAAATCAGTATATTGCAAGCGGAGCATGTGATGCTCTACGAACGCACCTGGTGATGAAGAAAGAGAAATTCAGTTTACCAAATGGTTGGCGGCATCCGGTTTCGGATTTGCCTGTCACTGTGTCAAGCCAAAGGACGCCTGCGCCTAAACAGGAATCATGGGTGGCTTGCGCTGCACCACCCACAGCTCCAACCACACACCCCATATCCAGTGTAAACCCGAAGGAATAAGACCGGGAGGCATGCGGATGGGAGCCACGTTTCATCACGGAGCCGGCCCACACTCCTTCACAGCAAACAGAAGCAAGCTGTATTTGGGAATCAAGCGCACACAAGGCGGTGGCTGGACCGTAGTCCGCTCCACACTGAGTGCATGGAACCGCTCTTTGAGCCTAGCACGGCCACAAGAACCGTGCACCCTGTCCCCTCCAGCAACGACCAACTGTCTCCTGGAGCCAGTATGGACGAGGTAGTGGGTAATAGACAGGTAGGCACCTTGTCAACATGCACATCAAGCGCAGCCACACCGGGGATATCAAACAACAGCCAATCATTTGAGAGAGAGAGAGACAAAGAAAATAACTCGATTAATGCATAAGGAAACGGTGACATAAACCTTGTTAATGAGCATATGAAATAAGTTGTTTACAAACGGATCCTAGATAAGTTCACGAGGTCAGAAAGTATACTTTACGGGAATGTCACAAACACGAAAATGTTATGGAAATTAACTATAGTTAGCTTAAGCGACGCGTGCAAGTTAACGGAAGAGAGTACAGGTAGACATTTATATGAGAAAGAAAAGCATTAAGGCAAAATTGAAAACCCACCACCTGAAATAAAGAGACTTAGCATGCAAGCACGAGGTTAATAAATCGAATTCAGCGTACCTACAAACGCTGCGCCGGTTCTGCCTACCTTCTCTGCAGGACCCGTCGTCGCTTCGGTAGTGGTTCCGAGTGGCCTCGCTAATGGCTCACCAGACATTTATATGAGAAACGGCATGGTTTATTGAGGACAGTCAGCATCGCCTCGTAGCATTTCTAAGGATCTGCTCCACAGAGTGCGCTTCATATTTGCCTTAATGACACTCCAGATGCGCTCGATAGGGTTCAGCGCTAGGGAATATAGGGAAAGACGCAGAAACACCCCTGAGCGGTACTGTTCTTCTCGGAATACTCATTACAGGACCGTGGGACATGGTGCATTGTCACATATAAATAGACACCTCTCAACAAAAACCGAGCCATTGGCTTCCAGAAGTTGCCGTAGCCACTGGGCGCACTTTCGTTTGTTGTAGGATCCGAGAAAAATGGAAAAAGCTATTACGGAGTCGATGGAAATCGGGTGTTGCCCGCCCGAAAACACTGCACAACTAAGACGCGTTTCGATGTCTTTTCATCTCAATAGTTCAAAATTGACTCTCTATAACGGAGTCGTTCGATACGGCGCCAACAAGAAGTACATTCTGGTCACGATTATCGGCAACGGTACACTAGGCTCTAGTCCGTCGACGCGAACGACTTCTAGTGCGCGCGCAAAATGACTTGACGTTTGTCTCATCGATCCATACTGGGGCCGCCCGTCGGCCTGATAATGCAGGAGCTGCAAGACGGATTTCCGCCGTCATTTGTTCTCCGTGTTCATGAATTCTGGAATTGCGTGCAACTTCTGTAATGTTATTAAGCGACCGTCTAGGTATCTGGCGACGGTACTGGTGCTGACCTCAACCTCGAACTCGGGATTAAAACGCAGACGAAGGTTTCCGAGTGATACTGTAGGCTCTTCAGGCACCCATACAACCAAAGAATCAACAAAAACCACCGTGTTGGCCTCTGGGCTCCGTCGATTCCAACAACTGTATCCAGCTGCGGCAAGTGTCAGCGTGCACATTCAACAAACTAGCAACCGGTTCCCAATCTGCTCCTAACCAAAACGCGGTTCCTCACCTACAACGTGCAGCGTACGCAGAGTCCTCTACGTGGCACGTCCGGTCGAAATGCAATTATATTTCGTCAGGGCTCAAGCTAAGTGCATCCATTCGTCCATGCAGGTGGTCCCTATCACCATCGAGAATTCGCCTGCATTGGCGCGACACAACTGGCCAAGACCAACGGGGGGAGGGAATCACGGAACTTTGGTATGCGATGGAAACAAGCTGCGTTATGCTTCTGAGACACTGATAACAATTTCGCAAATGCCTGTGGCTACGTTACAAGGGTAGTGTGTGACTGATGTAAAACGAAAACGAAAACATCCTTCATCCTTGCCACTTGGCGATAATGGTACTTTACCATCCCATTGTAACGAAATAACGCATGCAAAACACGGACACCCCGAAGACATGTCAGGTCATTAGCTAACCACATGCACTATAGCTATAGAAAACGTCCAACAATCATTTATCAAGCTGGTCATGGGTTACTGCTGAACCTTGAGTTACCACGATCGATGTCATCACATCCGAATGCACCCTTTTTGACTGCGACGTCGGAAAAACCATCTCCCGTTTACAGCCAGTTTCTCCCTTGATGTACCGGGAACCACTATATATCCGACTAGTAATTGGGCTATCTGTTACCCCCGCAACCTGCCTGTAACAAAATAAATCGACTTTATTCTTAGTGAGATATGCCAAACTGTGGAGCAAAGCGCCCCTCCAGGTATGCGCATGTCCAAACTTTGCCACATTCCGACCAGCCGCAGAAACTTTTCACACCTTACCGAATGTGTTATCTTACAGCAACCTCCAGATACATTACGGGGAACTTGGGTTTAGCAACATCCGAAGCGCCAGGGACACGCATCCAATGCATCATTCCTGCATCATCCACTGAAACTTGTGCTTCGGCCACACTTCCCCCCCCCCCCAACACTCTTCGAATGAGTGCCCTTGAGGTTTACTACGAAGTACGTTAGCAAAAGGTCGCATATACATGTAAACAAATAGAAATGCAGATGAACGCGTCCTTAATTTGCGCAAAAACCAACGCATCATCTGCTTATGGCATGCTTTAATTGAAGTGTTTTTACATGCATAATTCCTGATTCTGTTAAGACACGGAATTTATGCCACAGATTCTGGGTACAAATGCTTGCTCCGAGCTAGAACAAAAGTCGATTTCTATTTCTCTTTCACAAGTCACTTTCGGCATACCTCTCTGCTAGCATTCAAGTGGTACAAATAGGCCACTGTTTTTCACTCCCCAGCACAGTTGTTATACAGGGGAGTGTCCTTGGTAATTTGCCATCCCTTATTTACACACATCATATCTACAGCTGCATGAAGCATGGAAAGGCATTCTTGTATACAGACGAAATGCACCATACCTTCTTACACAGAGAAGAACACACAAGGAAGGTCTCACAACATATATCAGCCGATCTTACGATCTTTTGAAACTTGGTGTCGTTCACGGCAAATGTTGTTTGCGTCACATGACACCCTGCGTGGTGTGAGCATCTCTCAATGCAAATCCGTTCGTGACTTTGGCTCTGGTTTCACAAAGTATACGCACTGCCAACCGGTGTATATCTTGCTTGTTGGTGCGCGCAAACATGCCCAAATCAGACGAAATGGCTGTTGTGTGAAATCAATGCCGGTTTAGTAAAAGGATACTAGGTTACTCCACCACACGCCTTTACAGTGAGCGCTGTACTGTCCTCGGAACGCGATCCTGTTAACCGCGAACAATGAAATCAAAACTGTATTTTTCGTCCAGAATCATATGTAACAGAGCTCACACCGCAGGGGTCCATTTAACTATGACGTGATGAAGTTGCGAAAGCATAATTCCAAGGAGGAAAATAAGAATAAAGGAAAACGTATTTATCACTGCCTAAAAGCAGCCGTTGCAGGTAAGTTGCTCAATTCATGGGTTTCAAATGTCTACCAAGAAATATCTTACGGTGCACCACATCATTTCTATATTATGGATATCTCAGTCTTAAGAATCCGTAATCGACTGTGGTGTCGATAACGAATAGGGGCAAAATTGTCATTTCTTGCATTTTATTACTGACTGTAAAAGAGTCGCATCAAGTTGCACATGATGGCACAGTTATATTGTCAATTTTGTCTTTTGGAAAATTGTAACCGCATTTCACGTTGGAAGACGATTATATTCAGCAGTGAGACAAGAACCAAATTACAAGAACCACGATTGCCACGTAATGAAACCTGATCTATAGATGCTCTTATGTGTGTGAGGAACCCGTTCCTTAGCAGTTTTCTCAGGCATGCTCATGTACTTCCATTAGTTAACGTACGTTGTAGTGATTTCTCAATATGCCTTTGTTGATAGATATCGTTTGTGAAACATAAGTGTGTATCAGTTGATCGGTAATTATGCGCGAGCCGACCCCCGCGCTGCCGAGATCTAAAGGATTCACCGATTCACTGTGTTAGTGCGCACCGGTCAGCTTGGTGATGTGCAATGGTTCACATGCGGCTTCCCTGTCACACCACAGACAATCTTCTTCCGGCCATTCTTATGCACAACGCAACTTTGTTCCTCTCGCAGTAGCTACCACGGACAAGCACCTAGACCGTGGCCATTTACGTCATAATCGTTGACCAAATTACTCCGATTTGCTTCACCAACTCTCAGACTTGTGATTGTCGAAGCTTACCTCCTAGCCGGCAGTTGGTGTCCTCAGACATTAACATTCTCACTCCGTCACGGCGCAGGTGAGAACGTCCGGACACATATGTCTCACATCACCCACTTTCTATTGACTGAAGCCAGCCGAACAGTGAGGCCAATCTACGACTGCACGCAATCACGGCCGATGCCATCGTCACGAACTTGAGAGGGTAACAAGCGATTTCGCTTCGTGATCAAACGAATGGAGTTGAAGTATTTACGAACAAAGGCGGGAAATGGTATACATCATCAAGTCAGTGAAATCTCAGGTCAAATGACTAAGGACGAAGATTATAACGAACCCCTCCCAAGTGATAACTACTATTTGGATGTGCGTTCTTATCAACCAGCTGATGAAGGTCCATGCAATTCGGTTGGTGTAAAGACAAATGTAATAGTTCATAGCAAAACAATCCTAGCACATCTAAAACACATAGATATATCACGCAAGCAGTACTTAACGAAAATCTTGTAATTTAATGGAACTCATAAATTAGAAAAGGGGTTAATCAATGAAAATCCATGAACAATCAACACCAAAGTAACAGACTGCTAGGAGAATATCAGACTGTATTCATCTGAAGTCTCGCAACGGGGATGTAGAAACTTTTGTCACTTGTTAGGACAGTGGAGGATGGTTTCAGCTGGAGATCACTAACCGCTGGCAGAAGTGCAGCTGCCAGAAATAAGTCTAGTTTACAAAGTAAATAACGGATCACAATCTCGAAACGCCGTCGTCTTGCCACCATGCGAAGCCGCATAAAGTCGAAACCGATCTTACAATGTCATAGTGGAAATCAACAGAGTCAAAATGCACCCACGTCTACACTCACGCAACGATGCCGATGATGTGTACACATCAACAAAATAGTCCAGTGCCTGTGGAGGACATTGGTGTAGACCAGGCATTCTAAATTATTATTCAGCCGTGGCCTCCTTTTGAACTTTCCATTTCTCATGGACCGCACCCAGGATCACCACAAATTCAGCAATCCGCAAGGTTTAACAGACGTACATCTGTGGTTTCCGGTGCTTATATTGGCATCTTTGTGATGATGGCAAAATCATTAATGTGGGCATCACTGCTGTTTTCTATATAAACCTTTTCTTAATTTCACAGCCTCAAGATAACATTCATTGCTCGGCCACTTGTTTATAAGTACACAAATGCCAACAGGAATATTTAAAAACGTATTTAGTTATCTTTGGCACTGAACTATAAAGCGTGTCAGGAATTAGATGTAGTGATTTCGTAACAATTTGTTTGTCGAGATATTGATGCGAGCCTTGAGCCTGTCTTGGAGCAAGCTTGCTTACGTATGGCTCCAGACTTGACAAGGAGAGTTGAAGATCTACTCTTGTTGCGACGCTCAATCTGTTTATAATTTTGGTTAGAGAAATCACTTTGCTGAATCCACATTGAGCCAGGTATGTGGAAGAGAAAATATTCTCCACAGTCAGAGATGTCGGTTAGGGGATCAGCCTTTAACCTAAAAGTCCCTTTTACATTGCGGGAATTCGGACCCTGCTAGTAAGTCCGTTTGTAGCTCCTTATGACATTACTGGATTTTATCTCTATCATCGCAGGGCTGTACATCAAATGGACCTGGAATGCAAATCGGGATTTATGTGTCAATCACGTCATGAAACGTGTCTTTCTTTAGCTCCTCCTTGACCATAGCGAGAATTTGGAACTGTGAGAATTCCTGACGTCCGATGTTTTGAACATATCGTCCCAGGTTTTTAAGAACAATGAGAACGGATGCTTTGCTCGAGATGAGCTTACTCAACGCTGGAAGAGTTTATTTATTCTGTTGAGTTTTCCAAAAACAGCATCCAGTTTAAATACGTCTGACTTAGAGGTACATAGTTTTCTTTCATGATCAGTTCCGAAAAGAAATGTGCTGATGGTATACCAGAGTGCAACAGAACGGCGAAAACAGTTGCCCTTAGAGAGCCATCTAACTCCTGTATGCAGCAGTAGGACTTGGAAATCTTCCACTGCTCTCCAAAGAGCTGCTGAAAATGACAATCTTGAAGAGAGTGTGATTTAGTATTGTTGACTTCTACAGTGAATCATTTAAGCGCCCTCCCAATATCTTAGCTCTCGGTGAATCACAAAGTGAATTGCATAAACAGAAGGCTAAACACTTTTTAGATGGGCCATAAATCCTTTACATCTTCCGACCATTGCGGCAGCACCACCAGCATGCATCTATGTTCTGCGTTGGAATGGAGTTTTCAGTCAGATAGCTATCAACTACCTAAAAGATAGACTGACCAATTGCATGAGTTTTAACTCTCCTGACAAACAGCATCTCTTCCACTAATTAATTATCAATGAAGAACCGGACATACGTCACGAGAAGAGCGCGGTTACTAGATAAAGTAGATTTATCTGGATGTAACGAAAACTTCCTGGATTGTAGTAAAGTTACCATGGTAGTTCCTATGTCCTGAGCCATCTCATCTATTCACTTAGATACAGTCGGATTGCTGAGCGGAACGACTCGAACTACTTCTTATGGATTCATAGTAATCAGGTCAGACAGTATTATAGATACTGAAGGTAAGATAATAAGTTCCCCAACATTATGTGGATTGCAAATTTGGCAATCAACTTGCTGATTTTACAAGACAAGGTAAGTCCATTCTCCATTTTTGCCCTGTCAGAAACCTTTTCCTGTATGGCTTACCGACGATACATAAGCCCGGTGTACCCATTCCACCTATCGTAGATGGCATAAGTTCCCCGACGCATGAACTAGCTAGATATTTGGCTAGCATACTGTGACCCTTAACATGGCAAATGAATACATTCGTAAAGAACTCTGATGAGTTCGCGCGAAAGGTGTCAGGTCATGAGATTGAGTCGGATGAAATGATGGTCAGTTTCGACGTTAGGTCGTGTAAATATGAGACGTTTTGAGGGTAGTGAAACAGTCTAAGTGGGGACAGTAACCTGGGAGAGAGGACAAAGCCTACGGTAGATCAAATAACGGAAGGAATGACACTGTGCCTTCACATGTCTTAGTTCAGGTTCCAATTTAGATTATACACTCAGAAACAGTGACTTGCCATGGGATCGCCAATTTGTACATGGAAGACTTTGAAAGGAGGGCGCTGACTGATTCGTGTAGCTCACCGAAAATTTAGTGGCGCTACGTGGATGACAAATTTGTCATCATAAAATGGGAGAAGAAAGACGAGTTTCTAAACCAATTGAACACTATGGAATTGAAATCTTGCAGTGGCACATTGCCATTCCTTGACTGTTTAGTTCACGGAAATGGGGGTTGTCTAAAAACAACCACGGACACATGTGATGTACTCCACTATAGTTCAAGTCACCCAAAGCATGTGTATACGGGAATCACATCTCTGTTTCATAGAGCCCAGACCCTGTGCACAGAGAAAGAACATAGGAAGGATGCCCAGAAAGAAACAATGAGCCAGTAGCTTGGTAGTGCATACCCGAGGCGGTTAGTGAAACGCCAGTTGCGGCGCCTTTTAAATCCTTACCCACGGCGTACTACGGAGTGCGTCACGATGGCAGGTGTTCCTTATGAAGATGGAACTTCGGAGGGTCCTAAATAAAGAAAACAAGTGAAAACTTCCAGAAAGACCCAACGCTCCGCTCTGTACTAGTGCGCACGAAAGATCCACTTCCGCAGATAGGACAACCAATTGCGTCTACAAAATTAGTTGCAAAGACTGCGCACACGTGTACATGGACCAAACCGCGAGAGAGCTAGACACGAAGATGGCAGCACACAGGTGACGCATAACACGTCCATCGAGAAACGCGCTTAAATATAGGGATCTACTTGGGGAATCGGTAGTAGTGATACACGCGATAGATACAGGCCATGAGATCCACTTGGATAATGTCGAAAGTGTTAAAAAGAGGCTCTAAAGAGGCCCTAAAGACGGTTAAGATTAGCGAGGTAAGCAACTGCGTAAACCGAATGGACGGGGCAGAGTTCTGGAACGTTAGGCGAGCTGTATTAAGGCGACAAGTCTGAGGAACGCTGGCGGACGCATCCAGGGTAGAGAATGAACACCACATGGTCCTCACACCCATCGTTAACATGATTTACTTGTGAGGCTATAAGGCGGACCACTTGTAACCGTTCCATGCACTATTTGGAGTGATGCATTGACCTGTAACGCGATTGCTCTTCTGCCTACATCCCATTCGTCGCGATTGTCATCCCAGTTCGCTATAAGTGCTATACCAATCCTCCACTGGCTTACTCGGGCTGACGAAGCTTTTGTGTCAAAAGCGAAAGGTTACCCACAAACTATACCAACCGGTTGTTTCTAAATCTTTCTGAAAGCTGGTCTTTCTTCGAAGCTATAACGCAGCTTTCCGAAAGAAACCCACAGACTAACCGCTTTCTACCTTATGAACACTTTACGGATAATTTCCCGTTTACATGGTCCCCTACTTTCAAGTGAAAGTGTTCTAACAAATTAAACACATAGGTAGAGTGGGGTTTTGAGGCGATGCAATAAATCCGAATGACAGATATTCTAAGGGGACACTGTCGAACTTGATTCCCTGCCAAGGAGATCATTTCTGCAATATGTCATTGTAAATAGTTATTATGTAATATATCGAGTGCTTTTGCTTTAAGATTCTTGCAGTTAGATCATAGGCGACAAATAACATCATTCGACAAGGCGAACTACGCATGTGGTTTGAATGGCTAGTGGCACTAAATTTCTTCTTGATTGACTGTGAGATTGCAAGACACTTGGTAAGTATACTTGTAACATCGGCTGGTGGCTAAAATGTTAAAATTTCAAGTGTAGTAAAACTGTTAGAATTAAGACAAAGGTGATTTCTGAGGATAGCTTTGAAACTACCCTGATTAGCTAAAATGATTGAAGAAAACTTTTTGATCAAAAGCCATCAAAAGAACGAAGTGGAACTCCGAAAACGATAATGCACTGCAGAAAAGTTGTAGCAAACATTGTCAATAGGTAAAAGAATAGATAGTTCTAAAACTGGCATGGGAGAGTCAACAACGGAATTATTACTGTACATCGGCTATTACCAAACATGGCGCCAAATGCGTGCTTACAAGGCATTTGCATATTGTATGTAGTTGAAAAAGTATCCTCATGTACACAGTGTTATATATACTTACCAAAAATGCCGGATATCCATACGGATTTTAAAACTTCAGCTGGACTGAATGTTAAGAAAGCGTTATAACGCGTCCTATCTGTCTCGAATCTTAGTCCGAAGAAGCGAACGTTCTTCAGAGACTGTATCCCCACTCGAATTCGGTAAGTTGCAGGCTAACGTGACTTAGCCGCCAGATGTACATGCGAGCAGAGACTGGCGACGTAAAGCGGCTTACCTAGCTCTACGGCAATGAGACGCGAACGAAAAAGACTGACCGGCACATGAGTTACAAAACAGAAAAATTTACTTAATATCGGTGGGGCTTTGTGACGTACGTGTCGCAGTGTTCTGACGAGGGTCCCCATGGTTCACTACACCTTGCACGGTGGATGCATCAGTGTGCTGAGTAGCGCACAATTGCTTCACTGTGGATAGGAATCAAAATCCTGAGGAAGAATCCCTCGTTAGTTGCGCAGTCTAAGTCGCCGAATGGTGATTTTATGTGATGTGAGGTCGATGAAATCTGCGCAAGTTTAGCGGGACTACGCTAGCTCCGCAACAGAAAGTCTGCCCGGCAGAGCTTTCATACCTTCGTAAAAAGCCACCTTTGCGCACGTAATTCTCTTCACTGACCGGTAGTTACCAGGGGAGATTAGTGCGCAGGGAAAAATAATCAGAAAATCTTAAAATTGACTTTTTTGATTTGTGTAATCACAAGCCACTTTTCACAAGGCTGGCCTCCTATGGTCCCACTAAAAAGTTTTCATCCCAGGGCCCCCTGAAATTTTCGATGGCTCCTAGGAGGCCACATCGCCCTCGTTGAGAATGGCTGGTGCAAACAACGCCCAAAATTGGACTCCAAGACAAGCTTCTTCTCTGTGTTGGGACACTTCACATTGAGATACCGCGGGATTTTCAGTTGGAATTCTAGACAGTTGACACTTTGACCACCAGGCGATTTAGCTCAGCGAGCAACGCAGTCATAGAAAATAATCATGAGAATTCGCTCACCAAGATGATACAATCAGAGATCGAGTGAATCTCACCTTGCTACCCCTCCGTAATCCAGTCCTTCCTCGTGAAGAAATGTAATTGACAGACGTCTTCGCAGACTCGTTGGAGTCATTTGTGAGATCTTTGATGAGAAACAAAAATAGACTGTAAAACATAGCTTCCGGTGGGGTAGAAAAACGCTGAATTAAAAAGTTGGATACTGAGTAAAACTTTCAAGAAAAATATAAACATCTTAAATCGACTCTGGCTTTGTCCCTTCTTTTCTTATTAACACCTTATTGAAGTGTATTGCGGCACAACAGCTGAAGCGTATCGCGCCCCAAACTGATGTGCAGAATGAATGGATGAATGAAATCAAGCTTAATCGTAAAAAGAATGTGCTGATGGTGTGTCAGAATGTTGCGCTGATGCAACACCGCAATGAAACCGCAGGTTTGTGAACCACGCAATAACAACCTACAGTTTCCAGTGACACAAGGGTACCAGATACAGTTAATTGAATAACGGTCCAGCCACTTCCGAAATCAGAAGATTTTGAAGAAATCCTTAAAACTGGGTCCCAGAAAATGTGGCGTAGTTTGCTCGCATTATAGGGTTCAATGGAAATGACCTAGAGAAAGGCTGGTCGATAGCCGAAGGGAGAAGTCGTCTAACTCTTAATCCAAAGGTCACCGGTTCGAATCTACATAGGTGCGAGTGGCCGTGCAATATGCCCAGCTCACAAACGACTAACGATGATCGCGTGGCAGCGAAGCGTCGGCACGGAGTGCCGGCGCACTGCTGATGTCTTTTTCTATGGTACGAGAAACTGCCAGAGGCCGGTAGAATGGCTAAAAGTCATTTGCCAATACTTAACAAATGAACTTCGTGTTGCGCATAAACTGACTTACGACCTCTGTATGGGATCTGGCTGGCCAGAGACATCAGTATACGATCAACTCATCGTGGTGGCTGCAAGTTAGTTCCCAAACAACCTTTAAGCTATGTGTTGGCTTCGACTTCATGGGTAAGAAACATTCAACACATCGTTGTTCAACGCGCTATGCCATCAAATGTGGAGTATAGAACCACAGCATGGAGGAAAGCACCTGGATAAGAAGAGTAGCCGCAGAATAGTGAAAAGGGGTTCACACAAAAAAACCAAGGCTCACCAACTGAAATGAGTCCTCCAAAAGATTATCCCGAGAAACAAGAATTTTCGTTTGACCAACGACCATTGCATGAGCACAACAGGCCCGAAAATATTCCAGTTTGGCACGGAAATTACGCTCATATTGTAGGGGGACGCCCATGGTGCCCAGAGACCTGAGTAAATAGTACAAATAGGCAAACCGTGATACAAACGAAACCGTTAGATTGAATTATCATGGGTGAAAGTACAGGAATGAGGTTAATGAAAGCAAAAGGAATTAATCCAATCAACGGCATGTATTCATGATGGAATAATCAGATATTGATGAATGTTGAATTGAGCCACCACTGAACGTGAAATAGTAAAAGTAAGAAATATCAACGAGAAAGCGTGTTGTTCGACCACAACAGTGCAAAAGATAATCGGTCTCACGAGTACTTGCCTGCATTAGGTACAGAGAGCAAAACTGCGGCTAGTACGCGGGGCATTGGGACTTCAGCCCAGGCCACTATGCATAAGCCACTGAGGCACTGCGGCCCATGTTCACGACGGTTAATAACTCAAGGGAGGACATTTTGGAAAAAAAACGTTGTTCTAATGAAACGTGACGAGCTATCGCCATTTGAACCACGATTTAATTGAACTCAACCTTGTTCAATTCGGCCACTGCTTTGTCAAAGCTTTCTGACTGATTTTGGTTTCAAAATGTAAGGTTATCCCTTAAAATGGGAAAAGAACAGTCCGTAGGCTGACACTTGGTGGGGATAACTAATAAGTCGTTAAGAATATCAACAACCTGGGCAGCGGTATAATTGTCTGTGGAATAGAAATGAAGTTACGAACCGTATAGCAATAGGCTTGAGACTTTTGCTAACCTTCGCCAACTGCGGTGCCGGCGCGAATTCACCCCGCCTTGAAGAGTAGAGTTTCAAAGCAGCCGTCTAATAAATGCTCCCGCACTGTTGCGAAACTTTTCGCAACGGATTGATAGATGTAAAAAGGACTGTCGCGTTTGACCACACCCGTCTAGCAAATTTGCACCCGCTTGGTTGAAACACCGCATAGACAATGGGCGTGGTATCCACCCATAAAAAGCAGGTGAAGCGCTCAGCACCGTTATTTCATGCACCACGCTCCGAAACCTGAGCCAAGTCTTATGTATGTCAGCCCACCGACTCCAGCAACATGTTAGCAAGATCGTGGTCTGAACGAAAAGTAAGGAGAGATGAAATGACTTAGTTGAGAGGAATGAATGCTCTCACTGCGAACTCGATATCGATTAGTGCCGTACGACTAGACCGTTGGGGCCCGGAAAACGCTGAACACGTGTGGTAAGATGCACAGCCTTCGTATTGCAAATTCCCTCCCGTCCCTCCCACCTCGCTTAGCCTCCTGTCCAACTTAAAGCTTACAACTGGTGCATAACAGAAAACATAGCATAATATTAATCGTCCACTTCCAATTTTTTGTCGAATTCTTCCTTTTAAATCTAGGTAGTTGAATTGTATCGCTGTACAACAGTAAGAGAAATAGCTTATTACGAACAGAAAATTTGACTAAACATGAGTAAGCTTCAATCCAACGACGTGGATAAGTGACGCTAATCGTTTCACATATGAAGACGGTCAGTTTAAAGCTTCGGTTAGGGAGATAAACGTAAGGTATGCGTTGTGTTAAGCCGCGGAACCTATATATATATATATATATATATATAGCAACGAAAAAAATGGGCATGACAAATGGCATTGCGCATAGTTGGTAGTAACGAAAACAGATAAAAGTAAGTAAGCAAACAGTGCCGTTACAACGCAAGGGACACGGAGAATCCGAGGGTAGTAGAGATGGATCGTGTTTAGATCGCTTAAACAACAAAAGGCCGAGCCGCACAATGAGAAAAACCTAATCATCAGGGCGGATCGCCATCAGAATAAAGATAAGCCACAACTTAAACGGTAGCAGCATACATCAGCACCATAAAGGTTAGCTAGAGGTGGAAAACATCTCAGCTATTGTGCCGTAATAAAAAAAACAAGAGATGTAACAAACACACGCCGGCTAAGTCACTGACAACGGATGGACATCGTCCCGGAGTGCTAACAGTCGGGTAGTGTGCAACGAAAGAAGAGTTTCATTTTGCCTAGTAAATGAGATCGTGGCTGGAGAACGAGGTTAAGCGAGAGGGGGAGAGATAAATAAACTCACAGCAGGAACGCCACTGAGGTCGGCTCTCAGCCATATCAACAAATGTATCCAGCCAAGCGTGTGCATCGTCCAACCAGGATGAGGGGCTCTAACTGAAGCCAACTTCGAACTAAGAGGCTTCATCGCTCTTGACCAAATCATCGTTTAAGCACCTTCTCCTTTTCCAGCCACACCCCCGGCGCGCAAACAACGCACGTCGCCGGAGTAGGTGGGTTAACAAGAGCAACACGTGGCCTAGCCATCGGAGACTGGTGCGTGATATAACGGTGCTGAGCAGTTCATTTCTGCTTCCTGTGCCACAAACGAGACATCGAACACGCTCACTACTCACATGGTGTTCCCAACATATTTGAGCCAAACTGCGAAAGCACCGGTTGTCGAAGGTAACTAGCCTCTTAACGCCTGCCAATGTAATGGGCCAAGTTTCACAACCGTACAGCAGGGTTGAACGTACGGTTGCAGTGGACACTCTAGCCTTCAGGGAGTTGATGATGTCGCGCCAGCGCCAAAAATGGCGAAGGTTAGCAAAAGCGCCCCGAGCTTTTGCCTCGTCTTTAATGACAAAGGGGCTGTTACAACCGTCAAGGTATTTGAATCTTTGAACGACTTCTAGCTGATCGCCACCAACGGTCAGAGCAGGAGGCAATCAATGGCAATCTTGGAGGAAAAGTTCGCACTTCGAGGGAGTAAAGCATATCCCGTAACGGCTGACAGCCAGTGTTAATCTGTCTAGTGATATTTGGCACGTTTGTGAACTGTCACAGATAACGGCAATGTCGTCAGTATACTCCAAGTCAATAAGTCATTCACCTGGGTGCATCTCCACATCTTCTAAGTCGTGTCCTGTGAACGCAAGCTCCATGGCTTCGTCAACAGCGAAGTTGAACAGGGAAACGTGGCAGTGGACATCCTTGTCTTAGACCGCTGGAGATGTTGAAAGGGAACGACAGCTTGCCCTAAGCTTTCACACTGCCCGAGCTACGCACGTAAAGCGGTCGGATAATATTTACATATTTCTCGGGTACACCTTACCTGACTAGACAGTCCCAAATGGCACATCGATCCCCCGAATCGAAGGCACCTATGATGTCGAGGAACACAACAACGGTGGGCCGCCAATATATGTGACGGTGCTCCAACAACCGACGCAAGGTGTGCTAGGAGGGTACGATTTCTCGAGCGCAAATCTGCGGAGCATGTGAATCGAGTTCACACAACTAGCTATCACAAAAACCAAGAGCTGGGCCTAAGGTCAACCCGGCTAATGCCTAACACACCGGAAGGATATCGATCAACAGATAAGTGTTGGTTTGAAAGCAGGATCCATGATCGAACGCGCATTCGGCTAGTGCAAGCTGTACATTGTGAATTCTTCACCCGGGTTTGGTTCACGTTCTGCTCTCAGAATAAACAGTTTTTCGTGTACTCGCACTGCTCTTTCTCCGTTGCTGGAAATTGGCTTACTCTCTACTCTAGCAAGGTCCGACACAACAAGGTGAATATGTGATCGCTGCAGCCCCGTAGCCTAGAGGTAACGAGCTTGTCTGGTGATATTGCGGCGCAGGTTCGAAACCGCGCAGGGGCGGGCGTCCTCGCGGTATACTCAGCCCACGTGCGGCTGGTGGTAGTCGAACGGCAGCGAAGCGCCGTTACGGCGTACAGCCGACACAGTATTATGGCTGGCTTGCCGAACAACCTGCTCGTGGTGCCAGCTGGGTGGTTCGTGAGTTTTCCCCTTCCAGCGAATGGTTCGGTGGCAGTGTTCCAGGACGTGGTGGGTTTTCCCCTGGCAAGCATTCTCTCTATAAAAGGCACATATGTCGGATTAACAACATTGCGAGGTGGTGGATGTGACTCGCGAAGAATAAAGTCATTGTCCCTTGCTTCACTCCAGTGGAGTATTGTATTCCAGCTGCCAGATGGTGTCATCGTGGGGAGGATTGGGCCCCTGTTTGGTACTTGACCAAACGAAAGGCGTATGAACTGAGTAATCGGTCACCTGCTCCGATTGGGCGCGATACCCTGAATTCGCTCCGCTGCCTTGCGGGTAGGCTATTGAGCCAAAGGCTCAGGATGGCGGGCCCCTAAGACAACCCCCTACTTCGGTCTAGGCAACGGGGTAGTATCTCGCCTACTGATGAACCATGGAACTGAACTGCACTCTTCGCTCTACTGATGCTTTGCCCTCATGCTACTACTGCAAACACTCTTCCATCACACGCCCCTCGCTTATCTACTCTTCTCCTGTATCACTCTTTCCCGTTTTTGTCTGATCAATCAAGGATGAGCAGCATTGCTTCCTCCGATAGCACTGTTGTTGCTCCATCCTCTGACGTAATCACACAGCGCCAAACCGGGACTGAACAGTCCCAGATTCTCACCTCCCCGCTTCGGCAACTGAAGACATAGTTCGACTTAGCGGCGTTCAATGTGGGCAACAAGCCGGTCTCGCGCGCACTCTAGAAACTATTGCAATTGATGTCTGTCTGAAATACGATTTCAAGATTCCAGCACAGTCTACCCATTGTTGTCGCAAATTCATCCTTATACCTATTTCCACCTTCGACTTTCTGGAGAGGCCGAGCCTACCGCTTCTGGGCAAGCTGGTGTTGGGGTCGTTCTCAGTGCCAGAGCCGAAGCCGAGCTTCTCGAATAGATTCCGAGCAACAGTCGTCTTTGTGCTGTCACGCTCCATGGTTCGTGCAAGGTTAACAGGCGTCGAAAAAATAAAGGTGGTCTTTTTGTAATCTCCGCCAATGCTCCTAATGACTAGCCCAGATACCGTCAAGGACCAATTTTATCAGAACTTTAATGATTTGCTTTTAAGGGACCCCAAAACGGACATCATTATTATGGCGGGGGATTTCAACTCGCGTGTTGGTCGTTTGTTACCAAGCGAACGCCATCATGGATACGACAACTTTCGCACAGACAATGGTGAAAGACTACTCTGTTTGGGTGCCGTCCACCAACTTTACCACTCTAGCACGAAATTTCGCCACCTTAGACGTCACTAGGCTACCTGGCACACTCTATCCTCCCCTCAACATTGGTCACAGATTTACCACATCGCCATAACTCATCGCTGGCGCGGCAGTATTTGAAGACTGCAGATCTTATTGGTCAACCTGAGTGGAAACTGACAATGCGCTAGTGCGTGCGTCGGTTTGCATGCGTTTCGGTGGCTCACCTAGGATTAGACAAATTCGAATTAACTCAGATAAACTGGAAGACCTCGCCGTGCAATTGGAATATCAAAAGCAGCTCCATGAGAACCGCACTTTTCCGTCTCCTCGAGAAATTGATAAGCATTGGTAGCGATTGCAACAGATTATGTTTTCAGCGGGTTTATCCAGCCGCGATCTTGTTCGCTGCCCAAATAAAAGCTGGATCTCAGCCACCTGCGCGGAACTTCTCGACTGTCGGCGAGCAACATCCGTCAGTGTGGAGCACGCTGAGCTCCGCCGTTCTATTTCCAGACAAGTGAAAGTGAGTCTTCGCCGTGACCGTGAATTCTGGTGGTCTAAACAGGCCAGGGAAATGGAAGTTGCTGTATCTGCTGGTAATAGTCGCAGGTTGTTTTATCTCATCAGATCCACCGGAGGCAGAGTTTATGCCCTCAGTAAGACCACGTATCAGTCAGAGGGTACAAACATTACCAACCTACGCAGACGTCTGAATCACTGGGCAGAGTACGTTACTCCGCAGTTCAACTGCCCAACGTAACCTCCGGTTACACATCCACTGCCATTATGTGATTCTCGGTTAGTCTGCATAAATCCTCCAACTGAAGCAGAAATACGGAGAGAAATCCAGAATCTGAAACGCCACAAAGCCCTTGGCCTTGACAGTCTTCCTCCGGCCTTATTCAAAGGTGGGGGAACTTAGATGTCATTGAAGTGCTATCACTGTTCACAAAAGTATGGAACGATGAGAAGGTTCCTAACTCATGGAGAGAATCTGTTGTGGTTCCGATCCACAAGTAGGGCTCTCGTAGTGAATGCACCAACTACCGAGGAATCTCACTTAACTCTGTCGCGTCCAAGCGTCTTGTGCCCACTCGGCTGTGAAGGCTCTCAGTTATCCGCGAAAGTTTGTGTCGTGAGGAACAAGCTGAGTTTCCTTCTGGCCGTGGTCGCATTGAGTAAATTTTCACGTCGCATCGAATTCCCGAACATCGTTACGTTCACCGTAGACCAACAATGGTGGTCTTTGGATATCCAAGCCTCTTTCGACTCAGTAGATAAATCGTCATTGTGGAACTGTCTGCTACGGAACGGCGTTCCAGACAAGTTTGTCAAACTCTTGAAAAAGCTGTATAGTCACAAATGTGGCAAAGTTAGAGCTTATGGAGGGCCTTCTTTTTTGTTTCCTGTTACCTGTAGAGTGCGCCAAGGTTGTTCTATCTCGCCGTTGCTGTTCAACTTTGCCATCGATGATGTTCTACATCAAGCACTGGAAGGAGCCCAGAGCTGCGGCGTTCAGCTCCTACCCGGGAGCAGAGTTGTGGACCCTGGACTATGCTGATGACATCACTTTGCTGGTGGACGACTCGCAGGTTGTTCAAAACATTCTGAACCGCTTGGTGATAGAGGCATCTAACTTCAGTCTGTATTTTGCTCCATCCAAGCGTAAAGCTTTGCTCCCGGATTGGCAGGCTCTTGTGCCTAGGCACACCATTTTAGGTGTCAGCCTGGAGCTCGTTAACAGCTTTACTTACCTCGGGAGTTGCATTACGGCTGGTGGCGGTATTATCGAGGAAATTTCATAACGAATTACCAAAGCGCGCCTTGCATTTACTAACCTGAGACACTTGTGGCGTCGTTGCGATGTCAGTCCCAAGCTCAAAGGCTGAGTGTACAATGCCGCAGTTCGTGACGTCCTACTGTACGGCTGCGAGACCTGGCTCGTTCGACCGGAAGATTTGAGAGGACTGTATACTTTCGACAACTGCTGCTTGCGTTCGATTGCTCGCGTATGGTGGCAGCACCATGTGAGCAACACGAAGTTAGAAGCGGAATCATGCGAGCGGACAGTCCTGGTCTCCAGAGCACAATCATACAGCACCGCTTGGATTGGCTCGATCACGTACTGCGCATGCCGACCCACCGCCTTCCACGTCGCGCATAATTTGCCATTCCCAGACGCGAATGGAAAAAGAGCCGCGGAGGACAACCGATAACCTGGAAAAGGAGTATGGAGATTCTAACTTCGTGTCTAGCGTCAGCTGGATCCGTGAGTCTCCCAGGCTGGGGATTACGTGAAGCGGATTCCCAATGGTTGGAAGTCTTGGAGGATATGGCCCACAGTAGGAGTCAATGGCGTCAATGCTGTTCTACCATTTCTTCACCCTGTACTTATTAATGTTGAATAAAACATGAAAACAAAAAATCAAAACGCCGTGTGTGAAACTGAAAAAATTTCCTAACCTGTTACGCTATCCTCGTTGAAAAGTATATTCTCCTTTCTCTACCACCACGGTTCGGATGGCACATTTGTCTGTTTACAGACTTGTGAACATTATATATATATACATATATATGTATATATACATAGCCTCGACCTCGACGAAACCCGGCTTGCTCCTCACATATCTGACCTTCATGAGTGCTAGTCAGTCTGTGATGATAGAGGCAAGCAATTTGGAGGCGATGGAGATCAGACTGATTCCTCTATGGTTGCCGCACTTCGAACGTGAGCCTCCTTTGTAGGTTGGGACAATAACTGAGCGGCTCCAGTCGGTTGGAACAGTTTCCTGTTCCCACAGTTTTATTAGTAGCTCATCAACAAGAGCAGAGCCCCCGAATTTGAAGAGGGTTGAAGGAAGATCATCCGGTCCCGCGGCTTTACGCAATTTCAACAGTCAGATCTCACGTTCGACTTCCACGCGAGAGGGCGGATCCAGAGGGACAACCCAGAGAACAGGGGGATTATTGGTCGGTGAGGAATCTAACGATTCCAGCCGTCTAAATTGCCTTTCCAAGTGCTCAGCCCAACGCCCCAAGCATTTGGACAAATTGTGGATAGGCTGTCCACTCTCGTCACGTATACTTTCACTAACACCAGGTCTCCTGTTGTCCGTTTCCCGTATCAGACGTTAACGTTAAAAGAAGGAGAAAGGTTGTAATTATAGGGTAGAGAAGTTAGAAGGTAGATGCAAGAAGCCAGGCTCAACAAGGTTGTTGCTTTCGTGACAGCCCATGGCATGTAGATGCGTGGTTTAAGAAGGTAAAGCGGTGCGGAAGAGTGGCGTTTTTACGAACGCATGTCTAGATACCGTGACATTTCGAAAATAGAAGTTCTGATCCATTTGCGGACTTCTGGCCCACCGTTCCGCTGCGAACCGTAAAACACAATGTACCTGTGGAGGTTGATGTGTGCATCATGCGTCCTTCGTCCGAAGCGATCCATGATTTTGCTTATTTCTTAGAACCTGTTTGTTTTTACGCACACTACTCGTTAATATTAAACCACACTTGAAGCAATAACGTGACCCATATCGGTAAGTTCCCTCCCCCGGAAGAGGAGAAACATTGACGGTTAACAGATTTTTAAACTAAGGGTAACACGTGATATCAACCTGGTATGTAGCGCTAATTAATACACCATACACTGCTTGAATTGAGCGGATAGACCAGTAACTAGAACCGTAGCTATCGTACAACAACTATGAAGTGTCGTCAGATAGTGAGGTTTGTTTGGTTGCAAAAACGACGCCTCAGTTTAGAGCAGGAAGCAAGAAGTCGATATTCAGGAGTGAGCTGGAAGACTCAAAAAGAAATGGAAGAAATCAGACATGTTCAGAATTTTTGCTAAATGTTTAACCTAAAGTCTGTGGGAGTAAGAACGAAACAATCGTGCACAAATTTCAGATAGTATGTCGCAAGCTTTTGTTAGGTTTTTGATTCCATTAAGTTGGAAAACTTGAGTTTGCTTGATTCGGAATCATTGACCGGTTATGGGTAGCATTCAGTGCATTTCAGAAATGGACCCAGCGGAGAAACGAAAGAAGGTGCGCAATGTTAAAGCAAAGTTTCATTACGACGGAGTGGATATACTTTTGCGGGTGTCACAGAGGCTACCTACGCACGATCATCAAGGGAGGAGAAAGACGCTTAGTAATTTCGACTAGAAAGAGTATGGGAAGTCTGTATAAGCAAAGCGGAGCAAGAACATAGAGGCAAGCTTGTGATCTCTGATGGCTGGAGAAGTGTACCGCAGTCTCGAACGATGGGAATACCTACCTCGCGTCTCCTGTGAGCTGGAGAAGTAGTTAATTTGAGGTTGATGTGAAGCAAACACTCCAAAAGGAACGTACCATCTTTTCTGCTCATTTTGATAGTTGCACTAGCGCTGAAGGGCGTACATGCGTATATCAGTCCAAATATCGCAAACACCGGGAGTGTCATTATAAATATGTGAGGGAATAAGAGTGCAATTAGGCCTAAAGCCTGTGCGAAAAGGATCACAGTGACAGCGGTTCGCTAAGGCAGTCAGATGTGACCACTCAGTGTGAAAATCTATGACATGCTGAGGATTTTTATCAACCCTGTTCATGGGGAATAGTTCGAGTTGGATAGCACCAAGAAATACACAACAATGGCGAACTGGTGAGTAATTGGCGGTGCGTAGGACCAACGGACGAGAGAAATAAAGTAGGTTGATTAAGGAACGCGATAAGTATTGTCAAACAACAAAGAAACATTTACGTTTGGTTTGCCCAACATGGGAAGGTAAAACATTTGAATTAAACCCAGAAGACAGTAGCGGAAAATGAAACTAACAACTGACTGGTTTCTCCTTAACATATGGGCCTATGACTGAGGCTGTGTTTGATCTGAAACGTAAGAGGATACGGTGTGCAACCAACTTCAATGGCGCGATTCTTGTTATGCAAGCTGTGTGCATCTGTGGAACACAGGAAGCTGAGCCACCTAGTGTTAGGAAATATTATGAAACATGGCAGTGAAAGCTGCACCTATGCTGTTATCAATAATGGACAACCGGTTGCCCGTAGTCGTAACGTATGCGTAGAATGTAGAGGACTTGGCAAAAATGACTGGCTACTGTGCTTACATCACGGACCAGTTGTACTTCATGACCACATTCCACTCCTGATCACCAGAAATGTCAGACTCGAGTTGTGGCTGTGTAGTCACAAGAAATCAGTACAAACCGCTAATGTACTGAAGTTGCTGTTGACGGGGCGGATAATGATGATGCCAGCTATTGCCAAATTGGGAACACTTGAGTCCCACAGTACGCGTCCCATTGTCTTGTAAATGCATTGACCGTGAGTATGTACCAAAACTGATAATCACGTCAACCCCCCCCCCCAAAGAAAGACAGTTTGGTGACAAAGGACAGACGGGACGCTAGTGGTCATCAATAAAGAGGCAACGTTTAGCAGCGAGTACTTGCGGTTAGCAACAACATCATCGACAGGAGCACAACAGTCAAATAAGCTGATGCTTTGCTGCAGTACAGCCTCAATGACCTTGAAAAGGTGCATTCTCGGGTTTCAAAAGAACAGTAAGATGGAGAGAAACAGGACCTAGTGCAAACCTAAACACCGTAAGGCGCCCAAAATGTGTCAACATCACATGGCCAACAACATTTAGCGGTTCTCAATGACCCGAGTCATAATCAGGCTTACACCGCAAATAGCTCAGCATCAGATACAGTCCGGCTAGGAAACGATGACTGCTGACTGCGAGTCAGATGCAGTTAAATCTCGATGTGGGTCACATGGACTAAAGCCTAAAAGGCGAGACGGACCAACAGCAATTAGTTTAGTTGTCAGTGACCTCACCTCCTGTTGGTAAGTCAACTTTTACCCACACTGGAGCTTGCGCTATCCTACATCCAGTAAACAAAACAGTTCTCCTCGGTAAGCAATGACCAGTCATACGTAACATGTGCCCAAGACAATGCAACTTATTGTTGTTTTAGAACTAACTTGATCAACATTGCCTGTTACTTGCCAATGCACATCATCGTTGAGGACATGCTGATACCATCTGACACCAGCAATGCTCCAGAGGCGACAATGATCGAAGGCTTGAAGAACCTTCGAATCCTCCGACCGAAGAGGCCAAGTCGCACTACCATAGAGTAAGACGGTTGTCCATGTGGCCTTGTATGCAGGGCCTTTCAGATAGTTGTAAACGCCGCTCTGACACCATACATGTTGCAGATGCAAAACGAATTGGTCAAGTGCATCATCATCAAGAGTCGAGTGATCAGCAAGTGGCTGGTAGTCATGAAAATGCGAAGTGAATATCAAATGATAAGATCACTCTAGAGTTTATCCAGGGTAGATTGTATCGCCTCAGAACTGTCAAAAAACAACAAGATATCGTTCGTACAGCCCATATAAACTACTTTTTCCCTAGACAATATCGTAATTCCGATGGCATGAGACTCTGTAAGAGAAGGCTCGAAGGCGAAACCCACAGAAAGTTGAGCAAAGATATGGAAATTTGGTAGCCCTGATGAACGCCATTCGTTGTCGAAGACATACGACAATCGACCGTAGACCCTGCTATGGCCCGTCGTGTTCGAATATAGGTTGTGTTCGCATATATCACGGGAATAAACTTTCGCCAGTGTATGTCGGGCAGATTAGACCAATCGTCAGTCGGACGTGCTCCTGAAGCTAAGGAAGACAATTATGTGGAGCGATGTTCTAACTGACGTAAAGTGAATATATGGTCTAGCCAACCGCGCACTGAAAGAAAAGAGACCTGATTTTCCCCAGTCCGGGATTCCTTCTCTACACTGAAGCGATGAATGGAAGTTGTCTCCAATGGAGTGTCTAGGCTGACTTGACATGGTTCGGCCAGTATCATCCAAGTAGGAGGAAGTGCAGGAGCGGCAGACCAACTGAAATGATTCCGAAAGTGTCCTACCAAACGACCAAGATGGTGTCCCCTGTAGCGAATTACGGCACCTGGGCTGTTCGTGGTTGTCGTATTGGCACAGAACTTCCTGGGGCCAGTCCAGTGAATCAGGTAATAATTACCAACTAATCCCACCTATTCCTTGTGCTCTACTTGCACGCTAAGCTTTCTTGTTAACGCGCAGACTGTTTTTGCGCGCGTTTAATTATGAATCGGATTACGTTGTCATCGGTGCCGGCAGAGAGCGTTCATGCGGATTTAAAAAAGTTCGTAGAACTGTCGGTAACCCAGTGACAGGTGCAGTAACAACTTGTAGCAACCAAGTAGAGTCCCGTACCGCGTACGACGGCCGAGATATTACTCCTCTGAAGCTTGATGTTCTTAGGTCACGAAGGGGAAAGTTCAGTACACAGGGCATGTTTGTAGAGTTACCTGATCGAAGGCTGGGATAACTTCCCAGCTGCCGATCGAGGGATGCGCTTGGTATGACTCCCGGTAAAGATCATGGGAAAACGACACAGTACCAAAAAATAATTAGAGACAACAAAAGTATGCCAAAACATGAGCTGGAACCCAACCACATGAAACTAGCCGCGATATAGTCTACTTGGGTACATAGATAGTTACCTTCAGGAGGACGCCATGTAGCATCTCTGCACCCACTGTGCCTGAACGCAGTGCAGCTAGGACACACCTGATGCTCCGCGCACAGTGGCAACAAACGTACGCCAGTGTCTGTGCGTTGGAAGTTAAGTCAATACCATCAAGCTGAGTTTCCAAGGAGTTTAGATGACCAACTTGCGTATCAAAAACCATGCAAATAGGATGACAGTTGAGATGGCAACGCTGCGAGACAGTAGGTTAAAGTCGGCGCAGGTATCAGTGACAGCATCAGGATTGAACCTAGCGGCGGCATAAGCGGCGACCACAAACAAACAACGTTTAGTGCCACTTTGGAAACTGAGCTTAGTTAATGCCAACAGAAACGACTTCTGAAGAAAATGCTATAAACTACCGATGATTCAGCCCTACAGCTGAGAATGATGCCCACATTAGCTTGACATGTGATCACCGTGTTAGTTGCTCCGAATTTGTGTAACCAGCAGTGAGAGGAAAAGCCTGGTGCAATTAATTCGAAAACCACGTAAGGGTCATTGATTCTAAACTTCCGACATGCAGACACGTAACCACTCAGAGAATCCAACATCCGTACAAGCGCCGCCTGTTTACCTATCTGTTTTATATTGAGAACATTGATGGTCGCAAGGGAAACGGGGCAGCATGGTCTCACAACGGGTTGTTGACGATTGCAGTCCAGTGAGTAATGCGGATAGATAGCTGCAGATGGCACCACTGTAGTGGTGTTAAAGGTACTCATAATTAATCTGGGAATGAGAGAAGAAAGATTAGTAATATTAACTGTCGGGTTTTGGAGTATCCACCGAGTGCGTAGTATTGCGATATACAATCTCAATTGTGGCCTCAGTTAACTTCAAGTCAGCCTGTGTCGCAACAGGCTCCGATGGCTGAGTCACATGTTGCGCATACCAGCACACCGACTCCGGCGACGTGCAATGTTTTCAAGCAGGGGTGGGGACGGAAAAAGAAGTATGGAGGTCAACCGACGACATGGCCAAAAGGAATGAAGGCCCATAGTTTGAAGTTGGCCTTGGTTGGTATCTGCCGACTGCCGGGTTGGGGTCCGAAGGACAATGAGCACGTTTGGTTGGGTGACTAGTTGACATGGCAGAGCCGGCCCCAATGGCGTTTGTGTTGTGAGTTTCCTGGTCACTACCCTCTAACCCCGTCCTTACACGTTAGGCTTAATATGACGCCGAGCATCAACAGCCCACGTTTTGTCTTATATGTTATGCTGTAATGGTTTATATCTCACTTTTTGTTTACATCTCGTATCTTTTTTGTACCGCAGAACACTAGCGGAAGCGTGTTTATTACCTTCAGCTAACGTGTATTTATGACGAGTATGAGGATCACCGGGACCGCATCCGAAGCGGGGTTTCGGTGTTGTTTACTCCCATCACCGCACTCCACGACGCTCTTCGTCCTCGGCTGTACTCATCGAATAGTGATATCCTGATCTGGAAGTGGAAAGCCACACATATTGGTGCCCTTTCCCTGGTGTGAGTCAGTTACTGGTACGATTTTTAAGAAGGGTGTTCACACTTCATACGCCAATCACCGGGGGATCAGCCTTACTTCGATCGCCCAAAGTTATCGGTATGCAATCTGCTTTGAAGACTATCCCCGATTCGTGAATCACGGTACCCGAAAGAAGAATCTGGCTTAGGTCCTACTCTTGGGTGGCCTGATCAGGTCTTAATGCCCAGCCAAATCGTCGAACACCGCCAAGTCTAGCATGGGCTTACTACCGTTGACTTCCTAGACATCTGTGCTGCACTCTACTAGGTTGATCGACCAGCGTTATAGCATTGCTCGCTGACGAACAGGGTCTCATAAAAATGTACTGGCAGCCAACGTGCAAGCCATGTCGACGTCTCCTGCAGGGTGAGGGTTTATGTCAAGCTTCCACCTCCTTCGCTGCCAATAGCGGTGTATAACATGGTTGCTCTATGTCACCATTCTTCTTCAATTTTGCGAAATGAGGACGCTTTGTTAATAGACCTGGAAGGATGTCAAGATTTTTGTCTGTAGTCAATACCGCGTAAACGAGCGACTGACTTAGATTCTGCTAAAAATATTAAAAACATGAGGAAGTATTTGGCCATTGAAGCATCTAGGTACGGAATGTGCTTCGCCTCTTGAAATGTAAAGTGCAGCTGCAGCATTGGCAATCACACGATTACGTGCTCACCCTTGAAGACATATAGCTTATAAAGCTAGATAGCATTGTATATCTGGGCAGCTGCGCGCTTGCTGATGAATTAGTATGGCTTTTCAAAAAAAAGAAAGGTATTAGCAATGCGCCGGTACGCAGCACCAACGCTTCGTTGCCGTGCAAGCGACTCCAGTTGCAATTGGGCTAAGGACACTGCGAGGGTCGCCCTGCTCTTACGCAGGCTCGAACCCGCGCCGTCAGAGTATAAGACAAGCTCGTTACGATTAAAATACGGGCAGGCATTTGAACATTTGCTTCGTTGCGTCCTGTTCATCCGTGCAGGACCCGGCTGGAAGAAACCACGCAGTGATCAGCCGTCCACCTACAGACAGCCTATGAAGTAGTTGACCTCACGTATATCCACCGTTGCATCTACACGCTGGCCTAGTTGGGGGTCGAAAGACGAGGAGTACCCATCGCTCGACACACCTTGCAATATGACGTACAACCAAAATCAGTGGAAGATTTGTGTATGTAGTTGCTTGGATCCAATTGTTTAACGCTCAACAATGGGGAAAGACTAGGAGAGAGAAAAACCGTGTGACATTTGTTAATACCAACCGTTGATTCCCATGGTTTCGATGGCCCTATACATATATATATATATGGCTGGCGGCATCCGGATTCGGATTTGCCTGTTATTGTGGAAAGCCACAATAAGCTGCGCCTAAAGAGGAAACATGGATGGATTGCGCTGCACCAGCCACAGCTCCAACCACATACCCCATATTCAGTGTAAACCCGAAGGAATAAGATCGGAAGGCATGTGGATGGGAGCCACATTTCATCACGAAGCCGACCCACACTCCTTCACAGGCAAACACAAGCACACTGTAGTTGGAAAATCAAGCGCACACAATGCGGTGGCTGGACCGTAGTCCGCTCCACACTGAGTGCATGGAACCACTCTTTGATCCTAATACGGCCACAAGGACCGTGCATCTCGTCCCCTCCAGCAACGACCAACTGTCTGCTAGAGCCAGTATGGACGAGGCAGTGGGTAATAGACAGGTAGGCACCTTGTCAACATGCACATCAAGCGCAGTCACACCGGGGATATCAAGCAACAGCCAAGCAGCTGATAGAAAGATAACAAAGAAAATAAATCGGGTAATGCATAAGGAAACGTGACAAAAAGCTTAAACTAATGAGCATATGAAATAAGTTGTTTACAAAAGATCCGAGATAAGTTCAGGGGGTCAGATAGTATATTTTACGGAAATGACACAAACGCGAAAATGTTATCGAAATTAACTATAATTGGCTCGAGCGAGTTGTGTAGTTTTACAGAAGAGCGCACAGGTGGACATTCATTTCAGAAAGAAAAGCATTAGGACAAAATTGAAAACCCACCGCCTGAAATAAAGAGACTTAGCATGCAAGCACGGGTCTGTAAATCGAATGTAACGTACCTACAAACGCTGCGCCGGTTCTGCCTACGTTCTCTGCAGGAACCGTCGTCGCTTCGATGGCCGTCTTAGGTGGCCTCGCTCATGGCTCACTAGGCCTGCCTGACTCAGGCACTCGCGACCGCATGTGCTACAGCACTATGCGCTCGATGTCGATGGAGTACAACCCATCGGTGCTTGCCGCTTCTTCTCTGCATGCATGAGGGCTTTCTCCTGCACCTCGGCAACTGACTTCGTGATCAGATCGTGCCATGCACCCCGATAAACCGCCTTCGATTCCCATGACCTGCAATCAAGATTAGAAAGTGAGAGGCTCACTTTAATCATGTCCTGGTAACGTAACTTTGGTTGCCCCACATTCCGCTTCCCTATCCTCAGCTGACCACATAAGAGTTGTTTCAGTATCCGCGTCGAATCCATACGGCTCACAGGACCGAGCCATCTCAGGTGTCTCAGCAAAAGTATGCAGTCCACCGCGTACATTCCACTTTGACGCAATACTTCCGTGTCAACAACTCTGTCGCCCCATCCGATGCTCAGAATCCGTCGCAAGCACTGCTGATGGAACCGCTCGAAATATCGCACATCCCGCCGGTACATCGTCCACGTTTCACTGCCGTATCGAAGAACGGACAGTACCATGGATTTGTACACCATCAGCTTCGTGCCAATGGTAAGCTGATGGTTGTTCAACACTCGGTACTCTAGCTTCCCGAATGCCGCCGCTGCCTTCGACACGCGGATACGAAGCTTACTGTGTATCTGCTGATCAGTCGACATCACACTCCCAAGGTAGCAGAAGCGGGAGGTGGTTTCCAATACTTCAGCACCAATGCTGATTCGCGGCAATATCGAAGATTGCACCTCCGGTGAAGGCTGAAAGTGACAGACAGTTTTCCTTGTGTTGATGGTGAGCCCGATGTTGGCCGCTGTCGAAGCCAGAGCACTATTCATGTGCTGCAACTCATCCGCGCTGTGTGAAAACAACGCACAGTCGTCAGCAAATAGCAACATACGGATAGTTGTCTCACAGACTAGAGTTCTCGCACCGAAACGACGGATGTTCAGCAACCCACCATCAATACGGTGCTCCACACGAACACCGTAAGCACAAGCGGCATTAAAATCACAGGACATCATTGCATTAAGATATATATTAAACAGGGCAGGAGCTAAGACCCACCCTTGCTTCACACCAGTGACAACTGCAAAGTCATTCGAGATCTCTCCACTCAGCTGCACCCTCGCTCGCATACCACTGTGTAGACATTCAATTAAACTTACAAACTTACGCGGGCAACCAAATTTACCCAACACCAGCCACAATGCCTCGCGGTTCACCGTATCAAATGCCTTGGTGAATGCAACAAAAAGCGAGTACAACGGCTGATGTCGTTCTCTACACTTCTTCTGCAACTGACGAGCCGCAAACACCATATCTATAGTGCTGCGACCCGAACGGAATCCACACTGCTCTTGCGCCACGTTCGGTTTCACTATCTGACTGACAAGGAGGTTGTGCATGATTCGGGCAATCACCTTTCCCACACAACTCAGCAAGTTGATGCCACGATAATTAGTGTATCATTGCTTGCTCCCTTTGCCGTTTTACAGTAGTAGCACAAGGGCATCCTTCAGCTCAGGAGGCACCTCCTCCTCAATCCATACACGTTGCGCCAAGTGATGAAGCGCAGCCAACAACGCGGGTCCGCCCTGTTTCAATAATTTAGGCGGGATCCCATCGGCTCCGGCACATTTGCCGTTTCGCAGCTGAACAAGTGCTCTCTGCGTTTCATCCAGTGTCGGCGTGTCCGCCAGACTCGTCTTCACATTGTGCTGCTTGAGGCAGTTCAATGTAGGCCAGTCGATCTCTGAACGGTTGTTCAAGGGACTGTCAAAGTGCTTTCGCCAGTGCGTCGCTCCGGGCGATCGCTGGAGTTCCGGTCAAGTAGTGTGCGCACGTTCCAGCACCTGATGCTGAGTGCTTTGCGCGCGGGCATATGATTGCATTGATGGGTAATCGCACGCGAGATGGTCGTTGTGCTTCGGTGGTTTGCTTGAGGGACTCCACCCGGAGCCTTTGGCTCAATAGCCTGACCCACAATGCAATGGGTGGTTTGGAGGTTTGCTTGAGGGTCTCCGCCCGGAGCCTTTGGCTCAATAGCCTGACCCACAAGGCAGTGGGTGGTTTGGAGGTTTGCTTGATAGACTCCGCCCGGAGCCTATGCCTCATTAGCCTGACCTGCATTGGAGTGGGGAGCAAATCCAGCTCGGGAATGTGATTGCAGAGACGGATTGGGATCTGCTTGACGGTCGTCACACGCAGCCTTGGAGGTAGTGGAACGGTTTATAAATGTTTTGCGACCGTAATAAGATACACCTGCGACCACGGCCAGACGCAGGTGGGTTTTGGCGGGTTTGCACCAATTTGACCAGGGGCTGCCTGGCTTGAGGCGGGCGGTAGCAAACCACTGAACACCCGGAGGTGCCCTCCCACCGTCAGAGACGATGCGTGGCGCTCGTGCTCTACGCCAATCGAGCTGTGAGCTTATAACCCGTAGACCTGTTGTGTCCCATGGCTAGATTTTTCGGAAAGAGGGCCATCGACCACTTCCTGACCTCCGAAGAGGATGGACTAGGATACTGCCAGGGCGCCCACTCCTGACAGGAGAACGATTCGGGTCCTCAGCCAAAGCCTTCGATTAAATGGACATCCGAAAGGCAGTGGGTCTAGCACATGGTCAGTTCACTGACTCATGCGGATTGGTATCCTGGATCTTAGCAGGGAGAAGGGAGAAACCCAACTCCCACCCAGCGGTCGCCACGAGGAGGCGAACAGGACATGAACAAATGGCACAACAGCAGCAGCAGTGGATAGACCATCTGTCAGGATCTAGCCATCACGAGCCCCAGCGCACCATACGCCCTCCCGCTCAACTAAATATATATATATATATATATATATATATATATATATATATATATATTGGGTGGTTATTCTCATGATTGCGAAAGTGGTTGTTAGCCTGACCTAACTTAAGTGTGAGCTGTCACAAACTGGATAGAGACACATTAGACATCATCATCAATCGTACGACAAACGTGTATGGGTTTCCTTTGGAGGTCAGGCTAACAACCACTTTCGCAGGCATGAGAATAACTACCCAATACGAACTGTTGACGTTTCCTTCAACATTTAAACGTGACAGCCTTAAATCTTGAGCGTCTATAGTTGAAGGAACCCGATGTAGCAATAGCGAAACAACTGCTAGGTAGAATGATGACTAGGCTACTGGTACAGTGAAATAGTGTGCACTTAGGTGTTGCCCTCTACATGTACAGTCTGGTTTGAGTACCTGATGGGGGAGACCACACGGTATGCGAATACCGTGCAGTGTCCACTTCTGGCTCTCTGTGATTCATACCGGTTCGATCATGTGCTGCCCGAGGTGCGTGCACCTACTCAAAGAACGATTGATGCGCAACCTTTGGTATTGACAGGTGACAGCAACTAAGTCCCGCTGCCCACTGTCAAACATGCGAGCTTTCAAACAGGGTTCGCATTTATTGTGCAAATGTCCAAGTACTCAAACGTTTATACCCACCGACCTGTACTCTACTGTGGCCATAAGCTGTTTGCTAATGATCTATATCGTACGTTTCGGGTGCAGCCATTCGGTGCTCATAAAACCATTGTCGCTATGCGCCGATTCATTTCCGATGTAATATACTAACACACTGACGTACCATTCCCGTTAGGTTCAACCTTCTATTTAGTCCATCAAAAAGGTTGTCCATGTGCAATGCAATTTCTAGTAAGCGTCTCTGCACGTCTGCCTTCCATCCGGTTAGTAAGTGTGTTTTCATAAGCCCCGGTAAATTCAGTATGGCTGAGGGACAACTGGAACAATAACTATGCTCTCATCATTAGTCTGCGGAGTGGAACATGAAATGGAGACATCGTGATCATCGCTAGTCGGTTAATTGTCGGGATTGTTCACTTGCCACAGAATTTCCAGAAAAATTTCTCTTCTAAGCTGCACCGGCGCTCTAAGCGTCATGCTAGTTATTATTGAGCAGCTGGTCAAGCTACCGTTATGTAATCTACAAATCGATTTCAAAAAGCAGAATGTAGAAATCAGTCTGGTGAGTAACACCATGGAGCTTACATAGTGATGTGAATCGCGGCCGAATAATAATAATAATAATAATAATAATACGAGGAGAAAGATACCACAGCTCACCGTCTCGGTATGTCACCATACTAGACTCCACTTGAGAAGGTAGCAAGAACAGCATAGCATCGGTCATGATGAGTACAACATTGCAATGGGCAACATGTGAAGTCGTCGCGAAATACAACCGAGTTAAATAAAGCACATGAAGTTATGTTAGCTGTGGCTGATTCGTTCTAGGCATGTGCAATAATGATACCACATTTTGCCAAGTCAATAGTTATTCATTCTAGAATGAAACTGTACCCAAGCGCGACTTACATGTGGCATGTAGAATAAGGATGGCACCAAAAAAATGACGGAGATGGAGTAAGCAACTTTCCAAGTTAGCAGGAAATGGTGCGATTATGTCCACTGTAGGCTATCCGTGTCGTAAGGTAAAACCAGATTCGATTATAATCGTCTGTTGTCCGAGGTGAGCGAGAATCAACAGGGATGTAGAACCCCCAGGCAGTCCGTAATGTGTTACTATTTATTTCCCCGTGGTCATTCGTTCTGACCGCTAACATATCACGACCAATTCATCAGTGCCTGGAATACTACCTATGCCCAAGCATTTCGATTCGGATGTCACAACGTATTGCCGCTGTTCCGGGAATCAACCTTGATGACTTGTCTGAATTTCTGCGTTTACCTGAAGGCGGCGGCAGTAAGAGACACTTGAGATGGGATATATTGACCTCATATCGCAACCCCTAATAAGTCACGGTGCCACACGAGAAGAAATGTAATAAGATCCATCTGTCAAGTGGAAATGTATCCAGATGCGAACAGATGTTAGCGGGACTTGTAATTTAGTCCAGTCCCATTTAGACATCGAGCTAGCAGATATTGGCGTCGCGTGAGTGAAAATGCTATCAGTCTGTCAGGTTGAAGTGTGGCGCTTACGAGTGTAGCTAAATGGCTTCCACTTAGTCATTCAACATGAGATATCAGTTGGCATACCAAAGGTCCCTGGTTCGAGTTGCAATACTGCAGTGTTGCGAACGGACATTTATTCACACTTGTGTATTGGACTACCACAAACTGGATGGAGAAACAATAACCCTCATGTGCAATAACACTATGAACGTGTGCGAGTATGGATTGAATGAAAGAATAACAATCATATTCCACTAGTGCTGGAAAATCTCATGTATAATTATCTAAGCAACCAATACGATTGTCGCTGGTTAGTTAATATTGAGGCGTTAATCTAAAAGTGGCAGCTATAGATTTAGTCAGAAGTGTGAGCATCAACAACAGCTAGAGACAGATATAGGAATAGGGAAACAAATGCCATCAATACGATTACCAGGCGGAAAATGATAAACAAATAAGAGGTACAATACAAACAGTGATGTCTTATCGTTAGTGCGTGTGCAGCAGATGCCGTCTGCTATATGGGTAAGAAGGCGGTAATATCGCAGATTATCTGCTTACCGCAATGGCGTGATCACAGAAAGAATATATCTAGCAAATCCTACTGCGTCCTGTCCAACATTCGACGTTCGAAAAAGTGCTCAAACGGTTTTAGCCAATTGGCTATAGCAATGAAAACTGGTAGCTCAGGTTGTTCAGATGGCTGTTGAACTGTGCGCTGAGCTTGGCAATTTTGTTGCAAACGTTTCGTCACCAATCGAGGTGGCATCATCAGTGCGTATTGGAGTGGCATGCAATAGCGTAGTGTAGAGGAGCCAATTTACAAGAAGCAGCCTGCATAACATCCAAGTACCCAACCGTGGACAGATGTGGCTGCATATTCAACTGTGTCGAGAAGCTATTTATGTAGACGATAGACACATTGTGAGTCTCGAGTAACACGTAAAAACGCTCTGGTCCAACCAAGATGTTAAGTAAAGTAAAATTAAACAAAATACAACTCAAGTGCAATATGTGCATACCTCAGTCCTGGTAGAACGGAGGCAAATCACACGGACGAGCCAACGTGTGGGTGCTTGAAACGAAAAATGTTGGACCTTGAACACCGAATTTCCAAACTGCATTCAATATATACATCCTTGTGCATATTAATTGAAACAAACTACGATTGTGTCTCTTTTTCTATGAATATCATGTTTTTATACATGAAAGCTGCCGTTTTGCATTTATTTTTTATTTTAGTTTGGGAATAGATATTTCATCATTGTTTGTGAATCAGACGATGTAATAACTGCGCATGTCTAGTCGTTACATCATCCAAGATTGCATCATACTTTTTATGGTTAGTAAGGTTTTTGTTTCAACTTCTTGTTTTTGTGATTCAGTCATTGTTTGAGATAGACGTGACTCCCAGAAGGCGCATGAAGATCGTGACCTTGCACGAACACACAGACAAGACCTACAGGGACATAGCAAGAATAGTAGGCGTCAGTCCGGCAACCGTCAGCCGTGTGGTCACAATGAAAAAGGAAACGGGATGCATTTCGCCAAAACGCAAGGGAAATGTGGTCCTAAGAGGAAAACCACTGCCAGGGATGACGCTTACCTAATGCGGGAAAGTGTTAAAGATCCTCGAAAGACTAGTGACGCATTAAAACGTGATTTGGGGGAGAAAGGAATAGAAATCAGTTCTTCAACGGTTCGCAAGCGACTCCTGGAAGTTGGTCGGAAAGCCAGACGGCCTGTGAAAAAACAACTTCTGACAAAAGTAATGAAAGTTAAGCCTTACAAATGGGGACTAAAATACAAAAACTGGACAAAAGAAGATTGGAGAAAAGTCCTATTCAGCGATGAAAATCATTTCTATGTTCATGGTCAGAGAAGTCAGTATGTTCGGAGGTCAGAGGGAGAAAAGATTCGTGATTCCCACATTGACCACTTTGTGAAACACCCACAAAAGCAGATGTTTTGGGGGTGCTTTAGTTATTACGGCGTCGGCGCCTTGCATCCAGTCCAGAGCATGATGCGCTCTCCACAATATATAGAAGTTCTCCAAAGAAGAGCTGTTCCAGAACTAAAAAAGACCTTTCCTGACGGATCTGGCGTATTTCAACAAGATCTGGCCCCGTGCCACACATCAAAAATGGTCAAGACTTTTTTCAATACTAATCAAATAACCATCTTGGACTGGCCTGGGAATTCACCAGATTTAAACCCCATTGAAAATATGTGGTCTATTTGCAAGCAACGCCTTCGTGGCATGGACTGTACGACAAAGGAGAAACCTAATTAAGCTTTAATTCAAGTTTGGTACAGGGACCCAAGATGGGCTAAAGTTTGTTCAAATTTAGTGGATTCCATGCCAAACCGTATTAAAATGCTACTCAAAAGTCGAGGAGGTCATGTTGTGTATTGATGTGAGTATATTAGTGCAATTCATTATAACGCTTATACATTCATTGAAAATCCACTACCTGGCTGTGATCACAACACGGTGTTTTGTGATACGACTATTGATTTACCTAAACGACCAAGTAAAATGCTAAAACCCATTCGTAACCTCCACCGTGTGGACTGGAACGCATTTAATGAACTTATCGGTACCATGAATTGGAATACGTCATTCCTAACCCACAACCCTACTGTGGCTACAAATGAGTTTATAAACAACATTTCCCTTGTTGTGGATCGACTAGCACCTACTGTAAGGAGAAATACCCATGAACATAGGGGTGAACTCAAGCTTCTGTCCAAAGCCAAAATAAAACTAAAGAAACTCAAATCGCTATAAAGCAGGAACAACAGCTTCGCAACATTGCTACAAATACACGAGAACTTACTATATTTACAACGTCTAACCCTAACAGTCAAAACCAAAGAAGAAAGCCGGGTACTCAGAAATCCTGAGAAAGTACGTGCATTGATGCAACTACTCAAAAGAAGAAACCCTAAACCACTTCAGGAAATTGAAACGTTGGTTCTAGACGACAGTTCAATAACGCGCGATATCTCCTGTATATGCGAGGCCATGAACTCTAGTTTTGCCTCCTCTTTTGTCCCCAACATTCAGCCACTTCATCCTCCACTTCCAAAAAGAACGACCGAACTATACTGCAATATCCCTGTGACGTTAAGAGAGGTGAAAAGTGCCATCGCAGCCATAAAACCATCAACTCATCCAGGTCCAGATGGCATCTCCCCAACTGTTATAAAACTCGGAGGAAAAAACCTCACTATTGTTACTAAACATTTTCACACTTTCACTCACTACCGGTTGCTTTCCAGCTCAATGGAAGCAATCCATTATAATGCCTAAGCACAAGGGTGGACCGAGAAATCAAATGTCAAGCTACCGCCCAATAAATCACACCTCTGCTGCTTCCAAAGCCCTAGAGCGAATAGTCAAGAAGAACATTGTCCAATATCTAACAAGACTGGATCTGATCAACCCTTCACAGCACGGCTTTCTCTCAAGACGCTCCTGCGTTACATGCCAGCTACAATTTCTCGATCACATCACGACTATGATTGACAGAGGAATGGCAATTATCATAATTCTGTTGGACATGCAAAAGGCTTTCGACCGCGTGCCACACCAGCCACTGCTGTCTGCTCTAGAGTCATATGGAATTGGAAATCCACTGCTTAACTGGTTCGACTCATACCTAAACGGTCGAACTCAGGTCGTTAAAATCGGTCAGCAACATTCTACACCGAAGCCAATAACCAGCGGTGTCTTCCAGGGAAGTGTGCTCGGACCGCTACTTTTCTTAATCTATGTAAACAATATATGTGACCCAATCAAACATGGACATCCATTTCTGTTTGCAGATGATGTCAAACTGGTTTACTCATTTCATCCGGACCAACTACATATGTGTTTGAGAAACATCTGTGAAGACCTATCCGCACTAAATATAGCTAGTGAGCGCTTATTAATGAAGTTCTCCGCAGTGAAATCCCAAGTACTTGGGTACAGATGACGCATCCCAGAAGGCTCCATTATACTTGCCGGAAACCTGATCCCAACGTCTGAGTCAGTTCGGGACTTAGGAATTAGGTACTCCAACTCTTTCAATTTCTCCGAACATGTTCTCTATCAGGTTGCGAAAGCGAGGCAGCTATGCCGATATATCACCAGAACTTTCTCCCTACCTGAAGTACGACTTGAATCATTCAAGACAATCGTACGACCGACTCTGAAGTATTGTACTATCCTTCACAGCCAATTGAGAAAGAAAGACAGAACGGCTCTAGAAAATGTCCAACGATCATTTGCAAAGTTGGTCATGGGACGCTGCTCAAACCTGACTTATTATGATCGCTGTCGAAAACTGCAGCTGGATCCACTTTGGCTGAGACGCTTAAAGAACAACCTCCTTCTCTTCTACAACATCATAAACCAACGAATTTACGCAGACAGCACCGCACTTGAACTGCGGAAGACTGCAGTCTACCCCACACGTAATGGCGGCTACTTGATACGTACAAACCTTTCAAGTCATAAAATTCGATCGAATTTCTTCTTAGTGAGATACACTTATTTGTGGAACAAACTACCCCTACAGATACGCATGTGTACAAGCCATGTCACCTTTCGAAATCTCCTTCAGACCTTCCTCACTATACCAAATGCTCTGAAAATATTTGACTCACAGCAAACACTAGAAACACTGACAGAAGTTGGTATAAAAAACGTTTGATAATAGCTTACAGCTAGCTTCCCCACTACATGTCATTACATACCATACCAAATCCTGTGTCTTTGCAGCCTAATAGTCCCTTCGTTTATTATCTACTCCTGACGATACAAACATCTGTAACTTTTACATATGAGTTGCGCTGGTCTCGGACTCAAGGAAAAGTAATCATGATCCGAAATGCTATTAGTAAACTTTTATTTAATGTTATGAAACGTGTTCACTATACACATGATCGCTCCCACTTATGGGGCCGTGTACCGTCCGTCGGTAAATATACAAATTTATTTTATTTATTTATTTATTTATTTAACAATTTTGAAAAAAAGGTTTTTCAGTGTTTTCGCAGTTTGTTTCAATTAATGTGCACAAGGATATATATATATATATATATATATATATATATATATATATATATATATGTAGGCCGAATCACATCATGCGATGCTTCAGAATATACCCAAAAATGTTTCATCAAATTAATACGTTACATAGTTTCTCCTTCATCCCTATTGGTAAGGTCGAGGAAATACATTGGTCCGAAAATATCCCAAAAATATATACAGGCAGTTCCGCGGGGGGTAACCACAAGCGTCTTGTGAGGCTACCTGAGAGGCTATATGCACTGAAGGGACAAAAATCATACGGACACGTTCAGACATTGCTAGGACGGTTCAGACGTAAATAGTGCAACTAGGGAAACCTTGTGCCGGGTAAAATTAAGAGGCAAGGACAGAACTCCGCGAAGAGTATCACTGGGCGTTCAGATAAGTAAACAAAAGTGACACGAAGCATTGGTCATCAATAGCAGAATGGTGAAGAGAAGACAAACACACACGAGGGCGGTTGAAAGAAAAACGCACCCCGCATGTTGTCCGGTTCGGGGATCAATGAACGTCGTGGTGCGCGTGTTGTGGTCAATGAAGAAACGTTGGCCTTGTGGAGTGTATCGCTTTTCCCACCCACGAGGTAGTGGTTGGTTTTCGTCCATTCCACGTTCACGCGGATCTTCCCACTGAGTGATTCTGTTGATATGATTCACATAGTAAATTCGCTGAGTAGTTGGGTCGATTCGTCGTTCTGTTTGATGTGGAAAGGCAATTGATTGAGATCGTGAACAGGCCAATCGAAGCAAGCAATATGTGATCAATGTAACCGAAGCGAAAAAATGAGGCGAAGGATATGATGACGAGTAACAACCATTTTCCATGCGGAAAGTTTGATGGAACCAAGAAGGAAATTGTTAATGAAAGGCTAGGGTACAGGATGCCAGGGAGAAAAGAATAGTGAATTTCTCTAACCCCGAACATCCAACGCAATAGCTAAGGTCAAAAACGGCCTATACTCATTGAGCCGATTGATCAAGAAGTGCCAGGCAAGGGAGACAACACCACCTAGATCGATTAGGTGTTGTTGTTACCTTCTTGGTGTCATACCAACATACGATCAGCATAAAGTTTCATATAATTTGATGCGGTTATAATAGAATGTTAATTCGTGAAAAAAAGTTAACATAAAAAGTTGATTTCTTCCATGCCACCAGGTAGAAAACCCAGTTAGAAGGTTTAACCGTGAAAAACGATGGACGGTTGAAGTCATGTGAAGAACTTGAAAACGGGCATCAGCAGTACGCCCGTACTATGTGCCGATTAGGTACTGTACAATCGCAGCCGACTGTACGTTATTTGGATTAATGCAGAAACGTTCGGAACTGCGTGCAGAACTGGAGACTCGAACGTGGGGTGTACAAGTTGCAAGTAAAACGCCTGATTAATGCGGAGGATTCATAATCAATGATCCATTACAGTGCTACGGCGGCCGTTTCAAAAAAGCTAACTAGAAGACAGCGCTAATGCTCATCCAATGTTTCAAGGAGATAGGGACGAAATCACATATGAATCAATGGTCAAACATGAGCAAGCCCTTACTAAAGGTGGACCGTTACAAGCTAAAAAAGCGGACAGTGATGGAATCACATGCGCCCAACGAAATCAGTGACGAAGAAAAAGGAGTGCAAACGAAAGATACTGAGCTTAAACCTAAACATACTAATTGCGATTACAAGGGGAGGATGATAAATGATTTGGAAAAATAAGCGAACTTAGCGGCTCACCCCAACCAGCAGGTAATGGGCGTCCATCAGAGAATGTTTGTAGGGTACACTGCGAAGAACTACCATTCATCTTGTGGAGACTATGAGCAGAAACACCGGAGGATGAGGAACTTGATGCCGATGGCGAGCCAACATTATCCAACATCCACCATTCGCCGACTTCTGTCCAGTCAGACCGAGGGCGTTGTCTATCCGGCAAAGTAAAGGCAGCTCTGGCGATCTGATTCTGTGCGGCTGAGTTAGCTGATGCATGCGAAGTTGACGGGATGCTTGTATGGCTTGACGGAAGCGGGTGTAGTCCGAACAAAGAGCCAATCAAGGAAGACCAAAAGTTGTCATCGATTAGGTCACTGGGACCCAAGCGAACAATGGGAGTGCGGGAGGATGTTCGGGGTGAGGAACGCGAAGTCTGGGGGGCGATTGAGGACTGCGAGCGACTGGAAGTAGCAACCGATGTCGTGGTCATCGTTGGACCGATATTCGATGAATCTGCTGATGAACTATAGGCAAGAAAAAATAATAGAATAAAACGTGGGGACAACAGATGACTTCTAATAATGTGTGAACTAGTGACCGGAGTGGCAGGATGATTAAAGTTTGGTCCAGCTGAATAATCAAGATCTGTGGATCGAAGTGCGGTGGAACATGTCGTCATGGCTCAGGTCTTAAAAATGGTTTTACTACTAATAAGCAACGGTAATTTAAGAAATCAGTGGACAAAAAATAGTAATGGTCGCAGTTAAAAAGCTGGAATAATGGAAAAAAATTTGAAAGCTTTAATGACTTCGCGGCTACACCATGCCCGTTTAAGTATCCAACCGGTAAGGCAGTCGAACGGGAAGCTCCGTCAAGAAGAATGACACAGCCTACAGATGAGTTTCTTCATATTTTCTTGCCATGTCCGTGAGCAACTACCTAAGGATTTCATTCAATAAGGCACAACATTGGCAAACAATATACGCAGAATAAGCCGGTTTGTGAAGCATGCGCAGGGTATGTGGTTTGAGTCCGACAGATGCTTGAATGTGTCAGTACAAGGTGCAATGATGAGCGTAAATGTCAGTCATTCGGCGATCGCACTAGGCACAAGCAACAGTAGGCGCCAGCAGTAAGCCAGTACGCAGTAACCAGGCTTCGCTGCCGCGCAACCATCACCGGTCGCACGCGGGAAGGATATTGCGAGGGTCGCCCAGTCCCATAGGCAGGATCGAACCCGCGTCGCCAGCTTACAAGTCAAGCTCGTTAGGTTTAGACTACGAGCAACACTACACAAGTATTCACGACCAAAGACGACAAGCTTCTTAATGCCCTAAGTAAGCAGCAGCCACGTATCTGATCCACACAATACCACTGACAATACTGTATTCTTTAAACCTAACCGATAAGCGTACACGCCTCCGCTTCTTTCTCGTCCGGGAGTACAACCTTCAATGATACGATCATCAGGAAGAAGACGACTACTCAGAAACCGACAGGCCGATTCGAATAGCTACTCGGTAAGATAACAAACCGATGTGGTGTACATCCAGGCCTGCAAGAGTCATTTTGTAACTTCAAGGGTGCAAAACATATGTCTGCAAGAGTAGTGCTATGTCATGTAATCCAGCGAAGCTCACAAAAAGCTGGGTACGACTCTCCTACCAAAATGCGAAAAGAAACTGCAGTGAGTAGTAGAGCAGTTATATCACTGCTGACATCAAAAACACAGCTAGATAAAGGCGTTTTCACATCAAAAAGATGCTAGATAATTGTGTGACTCACTTGAGGAACGAGGTTGTCGCGGTGGTCCCAGGGAGAGCCCGTGATTGGACAGAAATAAGGCCATTCGTATGGCTCTAGACGAAAGGAAACAGGAAGCAGAACCAAGAGGTTTTGCAGGTCAATGCTCTTTTCTAGTTAAGTGCATAGACACATCGGAAATGATATACAGTGAAAATTATGATCAGAAGAAGCAGATACTGACAAGTCCACTAGGAAGGTATCTTGAAAATGCGCAACTTCGAAAAGAGGACGAAGACCAACTTGAGCCGAATCGGAGGAATTAAGCTTGAAACGGTGTATATGCAAACACAACTGTCATTCATCATTCTGCGACTTGATCAGAGGTGAGAATTACCGCAGTTATTATGCTGCAATACAATTCAACTAGATTAGTGGTTTTCAACCTGGGGGCAACTACCACCCAAAGGGATAAATGGAATTTTACGGGGGGGGGGGGGTACATATTAGTTTGAGGATTGGGTCGTCAATCGGTCACCAAATGAAACTAATAACAGAATCTTCTGTACCTAATCACTATTCGTTAGCCATCAGTGACTAATCCCTAGTAAGTGGTTAGTGAAATGGACAATCTACGATGCTGAATTTTATTATCGAAAAATACGAATACAAGTTTGCAAAGAAGTGCACCTCTAACGGCTTGCTCGTCAATCGTTGTTGTTCTAAGTCAGGCAGTCGTTCGCCGGGTTGAATTAGAGAGTTGAGTAAAAACTGAAGTATGCGCATAGGTAAGCTGACAAGATAAAGAAGCGAATGAGTGTTTACAAGGTAGAAAGAACAAAACAGGTGATCAGTGTGCATGACATGTCGATACACAGTGGTGGTAGGAAGCTGTCATCTAGGACAGGGTCGAAACAAAGGTGAAGCCAATTACCTCTGTTCGCGTTTGATCAAGGACCGCACATCAAAGCAAGGAACCGAATGAAACTGGAGTAAGACATACGATGTGCATCAGCCGAAACCACACCAAATACACCAGAAATTGTTAGAACTAAGCAATACCAACTGTCTCATTAACGGAAAACACCACTTGATCACATAAAACTTGCTCAAAATAGGTGTTTTCTTTAACTGAATGATCGGAAGCAATTAAAAATAGCAATCCTTTTTCATAATTTAGAGTAACAGATGTAATAGTAAAGTGGCATGTTGAAATAAATATTTTTGCGGGGCAATTGTTTATAGTGAACCCACTTGGTGGGTGGGTAACAGCTTCAAAAAGGTTGCGAACCACTGAAATAGATGGTCGAAAGAAGCAAAACAAAAAATAGTAAACGCGTTTCATTACGCATTAGGAATAATATCGCGGTTGGGGAAAGGATATACTAGGATGGTGGGGGGAAAACAAAACAAACGTTACTGATATCGACATTTTGCCACGCCAAAACACAGGGTCTGGAGGTGCCATTTGAGTGAAAGAACGTAGTGAGAGCCTTCACCCTTCTTGACTAAGCATCGGTTGGGTTCCTCATCACCTGTGCAATCCAGACCCCGGTCGCATGAACAACGCATGCAGCGGAAGTCGGTGAGCTGGCATGCGCAACACATGGCTGAGTAGTTGGAGTGTGGTACGTGAACTAACGATTGTGAGCGGTTCAGTTTCTCTTCCTGGGACAAAAAGAGGGCAACAAACACGCTCACTGTGCATGCAGTGTTCAAATCAGAGCCAAACTACGGGGGTAAAGATGCTGAAACGAAGCAAGCCCCCGACAACCAGTTAGGGCAAGTTTCGTAAACGTACAGAGAACCGAACGGATGGCCACAGTGTAGACTTCACTCTTCAGGGTAAGGGTATTTTCGAATCGGAGCCACAAGTGGCGGTGAACAAGTGTGTAGAGCCTTTTGCTATATGGTTTGTAATCTCACCTTCCCTTCTGCAGGTGCTAATACCGCTACCTAGTTGAAATGCTAGGTTATTCCTACTAAGTGCCGAGTTAAAAATTGGTCAATTCAAATCCTGCGGCATAGCTTTGCATTATAAGGGTGCAAATAGCTAGAAACAGTTAACAAGCGATTCTAACCTATCCAATTGCTGCTTGAAACGTTGGTCAGATGTCACTTATCTAGACAACATCACTGATGTACTCTAACGAGAGAAGTCGGTCATCTTGAAGCGAATCAACAACTAAAAGGAATCCGATGAAGGTAATTTCTATGGTAGCGTCAATTGCGAGCTCTAAAAGTAAAGATGACAGAGGACACAGTTTCACAGCAAGAGGTTGTTGTAAACTATCAGTCTGCCAGGGCAACGCAAGTAGAGCGCATTTATAGCGTTTACATATTTTTCGGGCACACTTTTCTTAAGCAAACAATGCCAAAGGGCATTTAAATCCACGAAATCATAGGAAATATCGATGTCGAATAACAACACAGACAAACATGGTGGAGGGGTGTGTTAGCGATAAATTTCCCATGCAATTCGCAAACTGGATGATGCGAGTTAACTCTGGATTCCAACCAATTATTTGTTTAGGCACCAAACGCCCCATGGTTACTTGCCCTCCCCCCCCCACCATAAGATGAATAACGTGATCTAATGCTTAACTCCCAATATCTATCCGCTCACACAGTTGATGTGCCATGGTTACGTGCCAACCGACATAACTATAATGTAATTAGCAGGCCGCATGTCAGGACGTCAGTCTGGATGACCAAAGCAGACGCCTGCCCCAATTGGTGAGCGCCGGCTTACCGAGTATCCCCAATGTGATCTCATATCGATGTTGTCATGACTCCACTGCACCTCTCAATGTGGAAACCGCTCGCCCACACAGTGCAACCCGTCCAGACCACTCTTCACACGCCCCTCAGATTTGAATCATCCTCCCGCCCCAGGGGTACGCACCTTCATGTGCCTCCCACCCCCGCTGTTTGACTGAGCCAAACCCAGCCCATCGCGTTCCTCTTCATACGCTGTATAACAAACCAATAAGTCAATGGTTAACCGACTTAATAAAAGAAAGGTCATAGTCCGTTCGTGGACTCGGTATCGTGTGACTCTTTAGGTACGGTGGCAAGTACCATGTGCATTCCTTTTAGACATTATGAAGGATAGTTGTTTCGGAACTGATCGGACATTTTCGAGGTATGTACCTAGTGTATTTTAATTACTATTTGAATAGTACCGTAGTTAACGTCTCGGCATCCTTTCTTGGTTGGACCCGGGACTTTTTACGTGTTACTCGAGCCCCCCAAGCGAATTTATCGCTTACAGAGTGTGCATGGAAGAAGAGGCCAACCGACAACATGGTCAAAAGAAATGAAGGTCTTCAGTTCAAAGTCGGCCTCGGCTAGAGCCTCTCGGCATCCTGGTTGGGGTCCGAAGGATGATGAACACGTTTGGCTGGATATACTTGTTGGCATGGACAAGAGCCGACCTCAACGGCGTTTGTGCTGCGAGTTTCCTTGTCCCTCCACCTCCCAATTAGCCTCCCAACCATGATCTCACTTCTGAAACAAAGTATAATTTTTGGCCTAACAGCTGGCTGCTAGCTCACCTAAACGATTTCCATCTGTTACTGGTGGCTCAGTAGACACGTCTGGGTGGAGTCTCCTTAATATTTTTCTTGTGTATTATGGCGAAATGGCTGAGGTGTTTCCACTTCTATCTGACGTGTAGAACAAAGACGATGCTTCAACAAATGATATAAGGTGATGATGTGGCCGATGCAGCCTCAGTTTCAACGGTTTACGCTTCCCGAATATGGGTTTCACGAAGAAAGGCAAGAGCAGGTAACTTGAAGGTGATGGTTAGCGTGTTCTGGAGACAAGCATATTTGAAAACACGGGCTACAGTTGGTTGGGGTAGTTTCCCGTTCCAACAAATTCACTAATAAATCGTGAAAATAACGAACAACAGAAGACTTCCCGAATGCAAGGAGGACAGGAGCAAGTCAATCTAGTCACGTGGTCATATTCAATGCCAACAGTCCTATCTCAGGTTCGATTCCCTTGCGCGTTGACGCCAAACGAGCATGGCGAGCATTGGCCGATCAGATTGCTTTTCAAAGTGTTCAGTTATATGATCCAGGTGCTTTGAAAAGTCGTGAGTAAATTCTCCGCTCTCGTCGCAAATAGTTTCCCCGATAGATCTCATGCTGTGCATTTCATGTAACAGATGGGATGACATCCGACGATAACCAACTACAGCTGTCATCTCCGACGTAAGATAAGACCACTAAGCTTTACCATCTGTCTTGGGATTAGCAAGCAATTTAACTGAGATTTTTGCGAGTCACGCTGTATCCGATTCCGGCAGATAAGTGACAACGAGCATTGCCAAGTTCCAGATACTGCGTAGAGACCCACTACCCAGACTTGCAGTTGGATGTGTCAAACGAAGACATGCGAGCTGCAAATAAAGTTTGGTGAACATGTGACCAGTGGCCTTAAACTGAGGTCAGGGAGCGCTTGCCAAGCTTCCGATACCAACTTACTTTGACACACATCCAGAATATCTGGCTGCGTCAATCGGCGACTGGTTATGCAATCATAGCTTCGTCGTGGGCGTCCGCCGAAATACGCCTGCAGATCAACACAAACAAGTGCATGATCAAAGTCCACGCTGTGTTTCAAATCCGGTAACAGTTTTGGACGCGATCCCTACGACGGTAACCGATCGCGATATCATCGATCTGCCATGTCAACCTCCTGCGCGTGCTAATGGAGGTAAGTGCTCACGAGAAAGAGATGAGCATCTTCACACAGGTGTAGTAACCGGCAACCGTTACCATTACGGGAGCATACACAGTGTTGACTGTCAAGATGTAGTGCATCAATATACAGGTTGTGAACTTGAGTGTTCAGAGCACCAGCCAAAACCATAGTATTTGCGTTACTACTGTGATTAAAGAGTTCGTTCGCTAATGACAAGGTCATATTTCACGGAGTCAAGTCAAGTCAACATAGACTTTATGTGCTCGAATATATTTGGTGGGCGACATCCGGTTCCGGATTTGCCTGTCACTGTGGCCAGCCACAGGACGCCTGCGCCTACAAAGGGACCATAGGTGGCTTGCGCTGCACCACCCACAGCTCCAACCACACACCCCATATCCAGTATAAACCCAAAGGAATAAGACCGGGAGGCATGTGGATGGGAGCCACATTTCATCAACGGAGTCGGCCCACACTCCTTCACACGCAAACACAAGCGTGCGGCATTTGAGGAGTCAACCGCACATAAGGCAGTGGTTATTGGAGCCTAAGACGGTCAGAAGGACCGTGCACCCCGTCCCTTCCAGCAACGACAGTCTCCTGGAGCCAGTATAGACGAAGTAGTGGGTTATAGACAGGTAGCCGCCTTGTAAACAAGCATATCAAGCGTAGCCAAACCGGGGATGTCAAACAACGGCCAATCACTTGAAATGACGATAACAAATAAAACATATCGAATAAAGTAAACGGATTTGAGGACACGAATAGTTGCTAAATGAGGATATGGAGTAAATTGGTTATCAACGAATCCGCGATAAGTACAAAAGGTCCGAAAGTTACTTAAAAATGCCATGTGATAAAGTTACACAAGTTTATGACAATTAGCGTGAGCGACGTGTGCAAGTTAGCAGAGGATTATCACGTACGCAGAACCAAGCAAATAAAGTGGAATGAATTTTATCCACACTAAAAAGACCTAGTATATATATGTATATATATATATATATATCGAGAGAGAGAGAGAGATTCGGCATTTTACATTATCACTGCGAGTGGAGAAATACATGAAAGGTAGGTACAAAATCAAATAGTGTCCGAATACTGAATGCTACTGAATACTGTATTATAGAGCAAGTAGAAATGAATTATGTACAACTCTTTCGAAATATGATGAAAAACGTTATAAAAGTTGTCAGCCGGGAATATCGTTGTCGTTCTAAGGTAACATTTAAAATATCTGACTTACGATATTTCAGGATTCACAAATGTGATATGTCATCGTAAGTGTGCAGTCGTTCTCTGAATCGAATAGTGGCAAAATACAAATCTAACAACGTTTTTAACTGTTGCACAGATGTTGCCACAACCACATGTTCAGGTAAACTGTTCCAAATGTTTACCACTCTCCGTTCGAAGCACAGTGGGTGGGGAACACATTTCACATCCGGCACGACAAGTTTGTATCTGTGTAAAAGTGCTCCCCGGCCGGGAATAGAACCCGGGCCCTCCACGTGACAGATGGAGATACCACTATACACCGAGGAACTCACCAATATACTAGTGCAAAAGTTGCACGCATATCCCTCAGGTAAACAGCTGCGCATCATACTGACGATTTTCATTGGGTAAACAAGTAACCGTGACAAGTGCAGTGGGATAGAATTGTGGTAAGATGCAGTACCAGAATATAAGGCGCTAAATTTAGAGCATGTAGAAGAAACAGATAGCACTTCCGATAGAGCACCATGTAGTGGATAGAAAGGGTCGTTCATAACGTTAAAAGAGAATCTACTGCAAGGTGTTTATGCTTGCTGACAATAAAATCGACGATGGCAGATAATTCACTGCGTCTGGAAATAAATTTTAACGCTCATACAAACAGTATGTTGCGTGTAAGTAGCCCAGAAAAATTACAGGGGAACAGCAGAGCAAATGTGGCAGAATGCATGCAGTCACAAGTTAAAAATCAATTCAGAATGTACCGAAAGCATATTAAGTTTGAGAGTGCAAAAGATAGACTTCTAACCTCATGAAACGATTCGGCGACGTAACTAGACCAAGATAGGTATTAGGATTTAAAAAAATACTCCCAGATATTTGACGGTTGATGTCTTGAGCAGGAGTTGGTCACTCACTGCCAGCGAAAGTGATATTCAAGGCAACCTGCAACTTATCAGCCGGAAGAAAATATAAGGTTACGTCGCAACATCTAGAAGTGTTCGGAATGAGAAAGCGGGACAATATTCGTGACACTAACTTTTCTAGACCATGCCAAAGAGTACATTTCAACACTAGGAGTAAAACAACATCATCCGCATATCTACATCTAATAAAGTTGGAGGTTATGGGAAGTTTATCGGCATAAAAGAAAACAGGATCGTTCCTGTAAAACACAACAATCGGAGTGAAGCGTAGTGGAGTTTGTCCCGTTAAGCTAGATGAATTGGGTGCAGATTGTAATCTTTAATCATTCTGTAGGCATTTGTTTGAACACTATACATGAGCAGCCGATTTATCAAGACTGATCTGCTAAGGCTCCCGAAAACATTTGAATAGTCAAGAAAGAGGACCCGCACTGCTCTGCGTTTTCCCGCTGGTGCAGGTGATATAGTATGTGTAAGATCCGATACAGTATCACGTGTGGTGCGGTTAGACTAATAAACAAACTCGTATATATCGCCTGCATGGGTGCATGTGAAAATCTGAGGGACAAGCGGTTTCACGAAGACCTTCAACATCACCGCTGTACATACAATCAGATCAATTTTGGGACTCCTTCTTGGGCACAAGTTTTATGCTTAAAAGTATCCAAATGCCAGGGATAGGGACATTCTTGAGACACTAGTTGAACAGAGGCTAAAGGTACCGTGAGACAATCCGAGCCAGCCTAAAACACCTGAGTAGAAAGAGGTCCGGAAGCAGCGGGACAACCGAACTGCTCTCGAAAGTGCTCCGACCAACGAGCCATACGGCGCTCCTTATTGTGAATCAGGGCACTCGCACTGTCTCTGATTTTTTCATTGACGCTTGGCTCCCTGGGACCAGTGGTGCGGATCAGCTCGAACAGCTTGCGATAACTGCCTACTGCACCCGTTTCCTCCATTTATTGTTCCAGACTGGTCCACCAGGTTTCCTTGTCAGCACACAGACTCCTTTCGTTCGCACTTATAATCCGCCTGGTAACATCATGCTCGGTGCGCGCTGGGAGTTTTCTTCTGGATTCCAACAGGTTCACTAACCTCACGGCTATCTAGTGACTGATAATGTGACAACTGCTAGTGCCGTAAGCGGAGGCTCCTGCATGTTGCATGGCAGCCGAGATCCTATTCCGTGGAAGCTCAGTGTCAGTAAGACAAGAGAGCGAAAGTTCGGTACATAGTGCATCTCGATAGGCTTGTCTGACCGACGGGAGAGATAACTTCTCAGTCGCCGATCGAGAGACGCTTGGTAGCCTCACGGTAAAGGTCATGGAAAAATGACAGCGTATCGAGACATGATCAGAGTCGGTACAAGCACCCCAGAATAAGCGACAGTCCAGTATGAAACCATGCCACTTGTAAGTTATCTAATTGGGTCCATCGCTGGTCAGCCACAGAAGGACGCCATGTGTCACTTCGGCGCCCACTGTGTCTAAAAGCGGTACTGCTAAGAAACGGCTGGCGCTCCGCACACAGCTGCAACAGACGCTCGTCGCTGTTCGTCCGTTCGGAGTTAGGTCCATACTTACGACCTAGCAAAGATCCTGAAGAGCGCAGATGACCTACTTTCGCATTCATTTCCTTTGGAGGAACTGACAGCTGGACTGGTAACACTGTGTAATAGGGTGTTCTGTGTGTGGTAGAAAGCGTCCTTCGCAGCATCAGAGCTGCAATCAATGGGGGCATAAGCTAAAATCACAAACAAACAGCGTCTGGTACTACTTCGTGACTCAACCCTAGTTGATGTCGTCTAACGGACCGCACACAAACGGGTTCATGGGAATCCAAGCAAACAACGATGACAGCATTGGAGCTGAGAACAATGCACAATCCAGCTTGACTAGTAGTTGCCGCATCAGCGGCTACGGATGCGCGTAACCAATAGCGAGAGGACAAACCGGGTGTAGTTTATTCAAGAACCCCGTGAAGAGCATTGATTCTAATTTCGGACACACACACGTCAATACGCAGCGTGTCTATCATGTGTGCGAGTGCAGCCTGTTGACCTATTTGTCTTGGAGTGCGAACGTTGAAAGCGGCCAGGGAAACGGCACAGCGTGACCTTATAAGGAGCTGTTGGCGATTACTGTCCAGGGGGTAGTACGTGGACATATTTGCAATCGCTGACTCCAGTGAGATTGCGGTTGTTGTCAATTAAACTGGGAATCATAGGAGGAAGGCTAGTAATGGGGATTAGGAGGAGAGTGAGATAAACGGTTGGAAAGAAAAGACAGGAAGCGCAAACAGTAGCATGTCTTCGCTTATCCACCCAGCTACACGCAGCAGATAAGGCGACCCTTGGTAAACTGCGCGACGGCCGATGTAGTAGATGGTTGAAGTTAGAAGAAGTAGTGATAGTTGTAGGTGGGTTGAGATACTGTCAGAGCGCTCAGACCTAGACAAGAGAATGATTAGGGTCCTCAACCAAAGCCTTTGACTCAAAAGCCTATCCGCAAGGCTGCAGGTGTGGCAACGATGCGGTTTTACACAAATTGACGTCATCCCACTTCAAACCCCCAACCTAGAGGACCAGAAGACTGAGTTCATCTGACCTCTAACCCTTGATCAAGCTCGTAGAAGTAGCTTCTAAGAGGCTCAATGATCCCACCCAGTAGAACTAAATGGGTCGACGAGGTACACAAACTGCCGCACAACGTTAATGTCCAGTCTCGTCGTGACGGTTTCTTTCACCTGGTTGCTAATGTTCGTTTCATGCTGATTAGTCTAATGCATTTCCTTCTTGCTTCTATTTCCTCTACATTCTACTCGCACCCAAATCAAGTGTTCGACCGTTGTTATTTATTGCTATTCTTACGGTGTGAGTCGAGGCAACTGGATACACCGCACTTCGGTATTCGGATCATAATTGTTCAACTAAAACTAAGCGGGACTGACACAGAGCAGGGTACTAACATCAGCATACTTCAAAATCAAGTCACGCATCTAGAAATCTCCACACTTAAGTTATGCCCAAATAACGCAGTTATCAGAACTTTTGCCAACAGCCAGGTTAAAAGTAAAAGGTGATAGTGGGCACGCTTGTCTAAGCGTTGGTGAAATTGAAGGGCGATAACAGCTTGTCATAAACCCTCACACCGCAGGAGTTAGGCGCATAAAGTGCTCCGATAATAGTTACGTAACTTTCAGGCATATCCTTACTATGCAGACAATCTCAAAGGACAATGGTGCACAAAATTGAAGCCGAGGAACACGACTACGGTGGGTCGCCAATATATGCCTGTGCCAAAACAATCGGCGCAGCGGATGTGTGATCAAAGCAGCCTCGGCTTCGATGAAACCTGGCGCGCTCTTCCCGAATCTGGCTTTCACGGGCACTGTTCAATATGAAAACAGCGACAAAGGAAAGTAACTTAGAGACGATGGAAGGCAAGGTATCAGTAGCGCGCCGGTACATCATACAGACCCTTTGTTGCCACGCGAATACCATTCGCGAGAGGGCTGGGTATACGGCGAAGTCGCCCGTAACTAAGCGGATTCAAATAAGTGAATCCGGATTACCACGTAGGCGCGCAATTCTATAGGGCACCGGCTGATGATGTAGATGAAACTGACACCTCTATGGTTGTCGCTTTCCGAATGAGTCCCAGTTGACAACAGGGAGCATAACGGAGTTGCCCTAGTCGAATAGGATAGTTTCCTGTCTCCACACTTTAACTAAAAAACCGCATAAGTCATCCACAAGAGCAGGTTTCCAGAATTCGAACAGGTCAGGGAAAAGATAGTTTGGTTTCGCAGCTTCATTCAGTGGCAGCGGAATTTAAAATGATATCACGAACAGTATAGCAAAAGCGCGAAACACTTCTGCCAAGTTCCGTCATTTATGGCGCCGGCGCGACATCACTTTCGCCCTGAATAGCAGAGTATACAATGCAGCCGTACGTGCAACCCTCCAGCACAGTTCTGAAACCTAGCGCATCAGACTGAGATATAAGGCTACTTACGTCCGATCATCGCTGCTTTCACAGCGTAGCTCATGTCTGGTGGGAACACCGCGTGAACAATAAGCGTGTTCGGCGTGGTGCATTTGGTACAGGAAGAGCGGATGAACCGCTCAGCACCCTTATGTAATGCACCAGGCTGCAATGGCTGGGTCACATGTTGCGCATATCAGTATACCGACTCCAGCGTCGCCTGTTGTTTGCGCGCTGGGGGTGTGGATAGAAGTTGATGGAAGGCAAAGCGATGACTTGGTTAAGAGAAAGGAAGGATATCACTTCGAACTAGCGTCAGCTGGTGTCTCACGACTACCACGTTGCGGACCGAAAAACGATGAACACATCTAGTTAGATTCACCTGTTATCATGGAAAGGATCCAAGCGTAATGGCGTTAGTGTTGTGTTTCTTTACCTCTCCCCATCCTGCTTATTTTCCTCCTCCGACCACGATAACTGTTCTGAAGCATAATATGTTAGTAAGCAATAGGTGACCTGTTGTTTTTTTGTATTCTATGATATTTAGTATCTCGCTTTTTCATGTACATTCTCTTTTTGCACTGCGGCATAATAGTTGAAATATGTTTCTGCCCTTCAGCTAGTGTGTAATGAGGATGATCTCAAGTTCAACTTCTGCGCAAGAGGGTACCTTCAAAGGGACGGCCCAGAGAATAGAGTGATCACTGGCTGGCGATAACGCAGAAAATACTAGCAGAGTAAAATGCTTCTCAAAGCGTTCAACCCAACCATTCATAAGTTTTCTCTCCCCGTATATATTTTCACTAACATGTGATCACGTGTTGCCCGTTTTCTGTATTAGATGGGACAACAGCGACCCACAAATGTTGAGTGCATAGGCCTAAGTAGATTCGATACTAATAAATCACTCAGCAAATCGAACACGCTTCAAAAGAACTCGGGGCTTGTATGTGGCCTAAAAGAGCTCAGGTCTGCTCTGTACGCGGAGAGCGCGGGTTCGAGCCTGCGTGGGGAACTGGACAACTCTCGCAGTATCCTTAGCTCACGCGCGACCGTTGGTGCCTGCGCGGCAGTGAAGTGTCGGTACGGCGTACCGACGCTTTTTATGGGTGTATATCTGGCGGAAGCCGCAGTAGTCTCGAAGCGACAAATAGGTAAATCAGTTTTCGTAAAGGACATAATGTTGATTCACATAGATAATTCGAAAGCAGGTACACCATTCTGTATGGCTGATGCAGACAGACTAACAGTAGCTCGAAAAACTAGAATGCATTCTAATAGCAGAACAGAAAAGCCCCTGCATGTGTCAGCGGTATGTTTATAGAGCGGATAAAAATGTTGACAAAAACGAAGTAACCCCAGTTGCTGGACAGAGTTAGAGTTCATCCATTTACACCCAGCTGAGAGACATCATACACAATCACCAGTGTGGGACCTAGAATCATTCGGACGCGCGTTCGGAGAGAGAACAGCAGCTCGGCATAGACGAGATGACCGTTCAGAACCCATGGGTTGTATGTGCATCCGTCGTAACGTACGGGAACGTTAGCGTCTTCTAAACAACGACGATCCGAGCAAAAGTTAAGAATGATTCAGGTAGCACGGCGCACATAACAAAGATAACAATAGTGAAGTACAATTGAAAACGGATGAATACAATAAAAATGTAGGGACGAAAAGTGTCAGAAACCTTAAGTCATCCGCTGATAGAGGGGACTGAATGCAGGAGTACTAGTGACTCGCTTCGCGTTTAACAGGATTTTAGTTAAATGTCAATGCCCCAGTTAAAAATGCAAGAAAATAAAGGCAGTCGATTCGGGTAGATGGTCAATAGCGATGACATTGTACGGCGGAAGCTGATGACTAGGGTGTAAGTAAGAGCAGTCCCAAAAAGGGAAGAAATACACACGTCAGTAACATGAAGCAACATCCAGTTAGTAAAGAATGATGACCAAAAAGTGACGTCATAAGCAGACGAGTATTAGAGACAAGGAGTTGATGCACACCTTGCATTAATTGGTAATGCAATTTTGCAGTGCCAGTCAAGTATCGGTGTAGTTCTATTATATTCACCTAACAGCCGTTGTAATCAAATGGTTCGGATGACTAATACCTACCGTAGCCACTAGTTAGCGCATTTTTCGATCACTTATTATGCTCATGCATCTTATCCATCGTAGTGAGGTTGGACCTTACCGTGGTGCAATGGTTTGCGTGCCTCAGAGATCCATTGAGCTATGCTGGGTGGTGTCTTTTGAACCTTCAGAGCCACTCATACCAGATTGGTCAATGGTTAGAGGTCAGACAAACTCAGCCTCCTGGTCCTCCAGGTTGGGGGTTGGAATCACGGTGGCTCCTTATTTCATAAAACGGGCTCTCTGTAGTCCAGTGCCGAAACCCCGCTGCCTTGCGGTCAGGTTTTTGAACCAAAGGCTTCGGATGAGAACCCTAATAGTTCTCCTGTCTAGGCCTGGGCAACCAGACAGTATTCTGCCCACGCAATACAATGAACCCTTCATCAAATAATTCCTTGATGTTCCGGCCGTCGCAGAGGATAATAAACGGCGCCCTACCTGCTGCATCGAGCAGGGTGAATAGGGAAATGGATGCTACTGCTCAGGCCCTTCCGTCTTCTTATACCCCTTCTTGCTCTTTTTCATCCCTATCGTCCCGCTGCAACTTTACTTTATCCCCCATTTTCAATCCCCCAATTCTTGACCCTTCTCCAGCTTGCTTCAATAGTCGCTTGTCTTCTAGTTTCAAATCACACGCAGTCGCAGGGCGCCGCTCCAATCCAGTCGACAAGTCCATGTACAACCAAGCGAACAAAGTTGGTTCATCCGTTTCCCTTTGGAGTCCTCGCGTCTCGCAAAAATTGGCATGTCTCAACGTGCGCACTTTGCTACAGATTGGCCAACAGGCAGTACTTGAACGCACACTAGAGACCCTATCGATAGATAGTTGCTGTTTATCAGAAACCCGCCTGCAAGATTCGAGCTCCGTGGTTACCCTGCGATCCCCCACATGCGACACTGGCGGCACATTCTCATTGCGCCTGTCTGGCGATGATGCAGCTTCAAATGCTGGTCAAGCTGGCATCGGAATTGTTCTGAGTCCCCGGACTGAAGCTGCCCTGATCGACTGGATCCCAGTAAACAGCAGGATGTGCGCCGTTAGATTAGCTGGTTCGTTCCCTGCTACGAAATCGCGCGGGGACAAATGGTAACTGTTTGTCATTGCGACCTACGTCCCCTACAAACTGCAGCACTGATTCGGTAAAAGATGAGTTCTATCAGCAAATTCACGGGCTCCTTCTGTTGTAACGCTTCTACTTTACCTCTGCTCTCTGCCACGGACGACTGTTGTACTGTTGCTAGCTGCCCTGTGAGACTGCGACTGTCTGACTTCTCAGTCACGCGCCAACCCAACCGACGGAACACAGAAGACCAAGGCTCGGTAAACAGGGAGTCTATCTACACCATAAGTTAACTGTATTTATAGGTAGCCGAAACATGCTAATTTAGGAGGTCAAGATCGCTCATTTTTGTGCGTCCGGTTTTCAGCCAGTGGGAGTGAGTTCCACTTCACGGGTTAATCATATTGACGGTATAGTTCGATTCGTTTTACGCGGACTGGTAATTGCTGGCTGATGAATTCTCAGTCGATACCCAACTTTAGCTCTGCTTACGTCTCTATTACCTTTGTTACAGAAGAAGCACGGATACTGTGGTGTTGGCTGGCGATCTAAATGCCCATGTAAGAAAAGTGTCCTCTGATGAGCTTAAGCTAAGCGTTCAACATGGTGTAGGCTCCCGTAATGATAATGGCGAGCGATTGCTACAGCTGTGTGAGGATGCTCGCCTCTTTCTCGTGAGTACTAACTTTCGACACAGCACCCGCGGAAGCGTGACTTGACGGCCACAAGCCTCGGGCCAGCATTGGAGGAAAATCCATCATATCGCGATCAGTTACCGCTGGAGACGCTGTGTCTAAAACTGTTGCTCGATTTGGAGCGCGAGCGTAGAATCTGACCGCGCACTTGACTGCACTGACCTCCGGATGCGTTTCGGTGGACGTCCGCAACATCGATGTGGACGGATTGACAACAGTCAGTTGGCGAAGCCAGATGTCCTGAATGTGTGTCAAAGTGCGCTGACATCTGGGTTGAGTAAGCGCCCACTAAACACTGTCGAAGATCAATGGTCGCATTTTCGTAAAACGTTACTGTTACCAGGCATGTCTTCATGTGGAAAAGCAAATTTCCAAACCGGACATTGGGTCTCTACATAGTCTCTGGAACTTACGGATGCTCGCCGACGTATTCTGGCTGAAAGCGAATACAATGACGTTCGCAAAAACCTCAGGGCAAAACTACGTTCTAGCCTGAAGAAGGACCGCGAAACCTGGTGGTCTCATCGTGCCTCTGAGATGAAAACAGCCGCTGCCGTTGGTAATCATCGTAAGTTATTCCGTCTGATTCGGGAAACAGGCAGCAGGAGACCTGGTGTTAGCGAGACCATACGCGACGAGAGTGGGCAGCCGATCCACAGCTTGTCAAAAGGTTTGGAGCGTTGGGCTGAACACTTTGCAAGGCAGTTTAACCAATCTGAGTTATCGCTTTCTTCTTCGGGCATTGAGCGCCCTTTTCCTTGTGCCGTCTCCTCGGATCCGCCCTCACGCGCAGAAGTCGAATGTGAGATCAGGCTGTTGAAATTGCATAAGGCCGCAGTGGCAGACAGAATTCCTTTAGGCCTCTTCAAATTCGGGGGATCTGCTCTAATACATGGTTTACACGAGTTGCTAGTGAAACTTTGGGAGCAGGAGACAGTCCCGACAGACTGGAACCGCTCCGTCATTGTCCCAATTCCCAAGAGAAACTCCCGTTTGGAATGCGGCAATCATAGAGGGATCAGTCTGATTTCGATTGCTTCTAAACTGCTTGCCTCTGTCATTCTCCACAGACTGACTGGCACTCGTGAAAGCCAGATTCGTGAAGAGCAGGCCGGATTTCGTCGAGGTCGAGGCCGCATCGACCACATCTTCACCTTGCGTCAATTGTTGGAGCACCGCCATGTTTATTGGAAACCTACCGTTGTCGTGTTTCTTGACATAAAAGGTGCCTTCGACTCAGTCGATTGATGTGCCCTTTGGGACTGTCTGCTGAGGAAAGGTGTGCCAGATAAATATGTAAACATTATCAAAGCACTGTACGCGCATAGTTCGGGCAGAGGGAGGATTTATGGCAAACTGTTGCCACCTTTTAGTATCACCAGAGGTGTGAGACAAGGTTGCCCGCTGTCACCTTTCCTCTTTAACTTCGCTACTGGTGAAGGCATGGAAACAGCGTTCGCTGGACACAACCTAGAAGGTGTGGAGCTACTTCTTGGTGAGCGACTTCATGACTTGAAGTATGCGGACGATATTGTCCTAATTTGTGACAGCGCCCGATTAGCACTGGCTGTCAATCGTTTTGGGCTATGCTTTGCTCCATCTAAATGCAAAGTACCTCTCCAAGATTGGCAGGGACTCAACATTGCGCTAACGCTTGGTGGTGATCTGTTAGAAGTCGTTCAGGAATTCAAGTACCTGGGCAGCTATATTAGCACCCGTGGGATTGAAGATGAGGTTACGAACCGTATAGTAAAAGCTCGAGGTGCTTTTACTAATTTCCGCCACCTGTGGCGCAGACGAGACATTTCTCAACCCCGAAGGGTAGAGTTTATAACGCAGCCGTCCGTTCAACTCTCCTATATGGCTGTGAAACCAGGCCCATCAGGTCGACAGACATAAAGAGGCAAGTCGTATTCGATCATCGCTGCCTTCGCAGCTTAGCTCATGTCTGGTGGGAGCACCGCATGAGCAATGAGCGTGTTCGGCGTCGCGCATTTGGGGCAGGAAGAGCGAGTGAACCGCTCAGCACCATTATATCACGCACCAAGCTTCGATGGCTGGGCCACGTGTTACGCATGCCAGCACACCGACTTCCGCAACGTGCATTGTTTGCGCGCCGGGGGTGTGGATGGAAGAAGAGGAGGAGTGGCCAAGCGATGACTTGGTCGAGAGAGATGAAAATCCTCACTTCGAAGTTGGCGTCGGTCGGTGCATGCCGACTGCCTGGCTGGGGTCCTAAGGACGGTGAACACGTTTGGTTGGACACACTTGCTGATATGGTTTGGAGCCGGCCCCAATGGCGTTTATGTTGTGATTTCCTTTGTCCATCCTCCTCCTGCTTAGCATCCCTTCCAATCACGATCTCACTCGTTAGGCATAATATGACTCTCTTTTCGCGGCACGATAGCCAGCTGTTAGCTCTGCGGAACGATGTCCTTCTGTTACCGGGGACTCAGTCGGCGTGCCACTGTTTGTTTTCCTTTTCTTATAGTTGTATTGCGGCACAATAGCTGAGGTGTTTTCCACCTGCAACTAACGTGTAAAAAGAGGATGATGATGATCATGCATCTCATGGTGACCTAAGCAAAGACGACGATATCCATGGTAAATTGGAGTGTGATTCCAGATGGCCAACAGCAATGGTCTGTGTTGACACGAACGATCAGGCGTGGTGAGATGAGAAGAATAACAACACGCAATAAGCACGTCTAAGAAAAAGGGCACATATCTTCTCTCCGAACGATAAGGTAGACAGGTTTACGAAAATTGGCTTAAAACCAGCATATTCCCAGTGGTACAGAACATAACGACAACAAAATAGAAGTGCATATAATCAGAAGCAGAGGAAGGGGGATACATCGTCGCAATTTATGGCGTGCTGTACCATCCAGAATACAGGAAGTGGCAAGCACCACAGATTGCAACATCCCGCAATCCATGAACCTTGACGAAGCATGGAATTTACTACGCTCGAAGCTGCTGTTGCTCATCGGAAAACTCGTTATTATCATCAAGGGCAGACCTTTACCCAAAGGTCCCCTTGGACCGACCGAGAGGTGAGATCCCTGATAAACAGACGAAGCAAACTGTGGGACATATTCTAGTCAACACACGTAACATCACGTCAATTGAAATACAAGAATATTAGAAACCTGTGCACCCTAAAAAGCGTCAGAAAGGAGCACAATACGAACACCCCCTGGTCATGCAATCATGAACCTGCCCGAAGAAGCTGTTCTCAAACCTGAAGTGAAATACCAAGGCGGGTAGTGGTATTCCTGCTTTATCCTGTCAGGATGAAGACATGGTGATTTAGGAAGATAACGACAAGTCTCAACTAGTACTCCTCCATCTATTCCGTGGAACCGTCATCACGCAATGACGATCTGACAAAGCATTATCCTCCTCCCGAGCAAGTCGAAATCAATCACGAGACAGTCAAGACTCCTCCACGAACTGAACCCTAACTCCGTACCGGCTCGCGATGAACTTTAGACGCTATGTCTCAAGATGACAGCAACGTAGATTGCTGATCCAGTACACAAAGTTTTCCGGCACCTTCCTGCAGCTCTTCAAGCCGACTTCATAGTCTATGCTGATAATCTCAAGTTATAGTCAGAAGAAGCTAGTCTTGAAGAAGCGGACAGACGCCAAACGGCGCTAGACCAGCTGCACGACTGGTCCATCAAGTGACAACTACCCGTAAATCGCGACAAATGTGCTGTTACCCTGACTGGTAACCCGGATTCATTCGGTGTATCTCACATTAGCGGATATCTCAGGGATGTCATGTATGAAAAGGATCTGAGGAATATCGTGCCACATGACCTTTTAACGTCCCAAGACAACTTGAGAAAGGTCGCGGCCGCAAACAGGATGCTGGGTACTCTACGCAGGACGTCCTTCCGTATCACTCAGGCAATTGTCAGAAGTATGTTCACATCACATGTTCGCCCGATATTGGAGTATAAACTTCCGGTTACCTAGCCTCACTAGAAATCTGAATGCAACTTGCTAATAAAGGTTCAGAGGCGTGGCTCAAAATCCGTCATGAAGCTTCGAGATCTTGCTTACCCTCTTCGACTCCGAAAGTTGAACTTATTCCCCATGGATTATGGTCAGTGCCGTGGGGATCTTATCTACACTCGACGGATCCTGACAGGCGAAGCTAAGGGTAAGGTACAAAAGCACTTTCGGTTCAAAGTGGACAGCTCGACACGAGGCCACAAGTGGAAGTTGTACAATGGCCAAATAGTTCACGTCGGTCCAGAGGCTGCCCTATCAATTCGTGTAGTGAATGACTGAAACAGCTTACCGGAGGTCATTACTGACGCCCCGACAGAGGAAAGTTTTAAACGGCTACTTGATTGCCATCTGATGTGTAGGGCAGTGTTCTGCTGCTCCTGCTGCAACAGTGACGATCCCCAGAGCAATGCCGCTTCGCAGCCAGCTGCATTAAACCTGTACTGAATCAGAATCGAAAGAGCTGACAAGGGTCTTCCTGCTCTATACACACTAATGAACCGATGAACGGACAATAATAGTAAGACTAGCGGCCCAACATAGTGCTTCATCAAATGATTTCCTAAGAAAAACATAAAGCGTAGAAGGAATGCACGGAACTAGCTTAGATGCTTACTCCTGGACGAAGAGAGGCAAGTCCGGTCATGTGGATATCCAGTTTGTCAAAAACCAGCAATACCGATCCTCGGTGTTCCGAGCCCTTCAGGATAGGAACTTTAAGCTCACATTCTGAAACTACAGCGATTACAGTCTTGTAAAAACTCACGTATACCGTTGTATTCTTCCAACAAGTGCTGTAAATCGATAGTTCCAAGAGCAACAAGGACGTCAGGCCGATAGTTGAAGTGATTGAATACTTTTACTCGTATTTTCGATGTCGGACGCACAACAACACAAGCGGTTTTATTCCAGGTTGGATTCCATGTTTTCGGACAAGTATTGGTTCTGAAGGCCGGTACATTATCAACTAAAACCTCGACATAGAGATCTCCATTCTTGTTGAAAACCCCCTTAGAATTTAAAAGAAAAGCAGCATGTTTAACTAAACCTAGTTAATATAAGACACAACAAACCTGTAACTGACAGTTGGAACAGTTGTTTCTGAACCAATGCATCGGAGCAGGACATCCAACGTACCAGGGACTATTCATAGACCAGAACAAGTCGCCTCAGGTCAAGTTCAAGTTCGGTTGGGACTGGAACGACAAGAGAATCCCGTAAGTGTTCCATCTTGAGTGGATCGTCGAGCCATGAATTGATGAATTGCACAGAGTTATTGATGGATCTAAAACGGAACACCGTATCGCACCCTGGCCAACCAGTTATTGCCCAAGTTTCTTGCCCTATCAGTCCTTGCTGAGGCAGTCACATGAAGTAAGCAAAGGATATGAAGAGAAATCGAAGGTACGGAATAAGAAAGTTCACTTGAAATAAGAAAATAATACCGAGGCATGAAGTACGGAAAACAAAATCAAAGTATGAAGATGCGAGTCAGTCAAGAAAATGAAAAGGTTTCGTGTAGCCACCCAAGAGCGTCAAGTAGTCACTCAAACCCCTTAACCGTAGATTCCCTGATAACACTTTCCGGAAGCATGTTCCAACGCTCGATGACTCTGCGTGACAGCCGGATTTCCGTCCTAATCCGATCGGACCGCGATATGTCTAGCTTCAAGGGATGACCGCGTAGAACAGACAATCTAGTGGGAGTGAATAGGTCAGATAAATCTGGACCAACCTTCCCAGGTAATATCCTAACCTTGTAGGTTAGGATGAGGTGGCCGCTAAGGCTTCGGTAGCGCATTGAATGCATTCCCAAACTAAATAGAAGCCCGGGGTATGTATGTCCGCGCAATCCCTCAAATGACCTCGTACCCACCCATAATACCCTCTTTAGCTGCATTTTGTCCCGGACGAGGCAGGGCGGACAAGCCTGGACGCAGTATTTCAGATGAGGCCGAACGAAACTTTGAGCCTCCGTGATTTGAATATTTTCCATCGGTGGCCTCTAGTCGAACTCCCCAAGTTGAGGTGGAAGAATTCATGCAACTCTCTCCTTAGCTCTCCCTTGAGGATACGACGGTTAAAAATCATATCCTCGCGCCAGCGACGGTAATCCATAGAAAAGATATTCAAATGTCGAAGCCGAAGGGGATACGGCAGGTCACGCAACTCGGAGATAAACTTTGATTCACGCCGTTGGACCTTTTCAATCATGTCGCGCGCAAATATGGAAAGCGTGTAGGCAGCAGGGAGGCTGTATTCTAGAACCGGGTGCACATGCGAGGTGAACAGGAGTCTAAAAAGCTCCAGTGTCAGGCGACAGAAAGCTCTTCGGATGGCGTGAAACATCCCGTAGGCAGCGGCAGCCCACTTCATTGTGTCCTGAATGGATCTTAAGTCCGGGGAAACAATCGCGTTTAGATCTCTTTCTGAAGTGACATTTTTGAGCAAGAAACCACCTATGTGGTAAGCGCCGAATGGTGCAGGAGCGCCGATAGGCAGGACGGAACATGTGTCTTGATTAATAGGTAAGCATCACTGAATCGACCAATTGTGCAGAAGATCGAGCGTCTCTTGTAGTCGATCAGCATCCTCTAGAGAAGATACCTTCCATATCCTTAGATTATCCGCATAAATCAAGCAATCCGATTGAAGCTCAGGTGGTAGATCGTTGATGAATATGTTGAAGAGTTCGGGGCCGAGGACGGAGCCCTGTAGGACGCCGCTGGTCATATGTACCGGATCGGAATACGCTTCGTTCACTCTCACTAGCATGGAACGACTGTGAAGGAAATCGGAAATCCACGACAGAAAGTTCCCAGCGACAGCGATTCCTCGAAGTTTGAAGAAACTGTTCATGCGGGTCCTTATCAAAAGTCATACTGAAATCCACGAACACAACATCCAGGAGCTTGCCAACATCCAATTAATTTGCTCATTGTTCTCTAGCCATAAGCAAGTTGGTAGAGCAGGAGCGAGCTTTCCGAAAACTGTGCTGGGCCCCGGATATCAGATCCAACCTCTCGAGATGAAGTCGAAGTGCCCGTTTCAGGACCCGTTCCATGATTTTGCACACTATCGATGTAAGGCAAATGGGCCGGTAGCTGGCTGGGTCTTGCCGGTTCCCTCATTTGTATATGGGCTTGATGATACCCATCTTCTAAGCGGTCGAGAGAAGTCCGGACTGAAACGATCGGCGGAAGACCTGCGAGATAAGTGAAGCAATGTACTGGGCCACAGTCTTGAGGAACAAGGGATGCAAGTCGTCAGGACCAGGCGATGAGTAGAGACCCAACTCACAAAGAAGTTCCAACATGACGACAGTGTTAATATCGACGTGCTCTAACAGAGAAGGGGGAGTGCACACAGGTCTGTCAGAGAACGACACTGTTGTCGAGTACACTGAAGAATATTGCCGCGCCAGGAGGCTGGCTTTGTCGTTGTCTTCGTGAACTGGATCCCCATGCTCGAAGGAACACAGGGCAGGGATACCATTGCCCGCTTTGGTGCTCCGTCTGAGGTAGAAAAGCGTCTTAAGAGTCTTTCTAGAAAGTGCGGCTACAGAGAGTTCATACTGTTGACGTTTCTCAAGTTTTTTCAGGGTACAGGTATTCCTAACCGATTTGTAACCGAGGTAGTCATGCTCTGATCATGTGATCCGAAAGCGGTTCCACAACTTCCGTCTTCTGTTCATCAGGGATCTCAATTCACGATCGATCCACAGAGGACCTCTGGAGAGCGGTCGCTTATCGGAGATGGGGACAACTTGTTCAATGAGTGACGTCAGGTGGGAGTACAAAGATTCCAGGCACCATCAGCATTGAGATGTTCGTGAATACACCAATCCATAATACCTGCTTCCGTTTTAAGACGAACAGCATCGGCACGCCAGAAATTTCGGCGGATGGCACATGGGTTGTGAATGGTAAAGCGATGAGTCCATGGGAATAAGACAGTAGAATGATCGCCTTTACCGATGGGTTGGAAGACTGTTAGGTCCATGACGTCTCACTGCGCTGGAGAGAGCACAAGATCCAGGATATGAGACTGGCTGGCGAGAATACGAGTCGGCATGGACACATGTTGATACAGGCTGCATTCGAGAACGGTATCGAGGAAAGCTGTATCAAAGGAATCAGGTGGACGACTGCAAAGAAGGAGGTGCCAGTCGATAGTGGGAACATTGAAATCTTGCAGAATAAGGCCATCTTTTCCAGCCCTGTGCTTCCTGAGCATTTCCAACAGGCGAAACTCCAGCGCTCAGTGGCGCTCTGTAGATGACACCAATCAAGGAAGATCTGCATCCGTCAAGAATGCGGCAGCAAAGGGCATCGAACTCGCTGTCATTGCCACATGAGACCACAACTAGATGGGACTTCAGATCCGCCCTCCAATAAAGTATTACGCCGCCTCCCGACTTCCTCCCATGACGACCGGCCCGAGAAAGGTGGCACCCAGAGATAGACACATCAGAGTAAGTGAGATCTGGGGATAACCATGTTTCGGTGGAGGCCATTAAATCAGGACAAACATCTGCGGCAAGCGTCTGTATCTCATCAAGTATATTTCGCAGACTACGAACATTAGTGAACAGCACACGCAGTCCGTTGTTTTGCGTTACTGTCCTGGGGTGACAAAAATCGGCCTCGGTTCTCGGAGTTTTCCGAAGTACGCAAACATATGAAGGTCCGTTTTACCACTCGCCCAAAGGGTCCTCAGCTTAACAGCTTTTTCATTCTGATCCGATCTTCCGGGGAGAGATCTCGCAACACATAAAACGACTTGCTTTTGAGACGTGTGGTCCATAAGATAATGCGCCGACATTCTTCCTCGTCTTAGAATACAACCTTAAGGGGGTGAGTCTTGAGGGAATCTTCTTGTTTCCTACCAAAGCGGAAAGCCAAGATAATGTTGATTCCCTGTTCGTCTTCGTCGAATAACACAGAGATCAGTCGTTCTAGGAACACTTGGTCGTCTAACATCCTTCCGGCTGGGGCGTGTTCGGTCGATTCAGGCGCATTCATGATGATGCGACATCGGTCACGAGAGGGTGGTAGGGCACTCCTGGTGGTCTGAGGTTGGGGAGGATTTGCAGTGTCTTTGATCAGCGATTCCAAGCGGTTAATCTTGTCAAGAACAGATTCGAAATGGGACTCAGGGGAGGAAGGCTTGGAATTAGACTCCGACTTAGTCTTAGCGTTATACATGGGCGGGATATGTACACCAGAGCCGATGGTACTTTCCCTTACAACCGCTGCGTATGTGTTTGTCTTGGCCTCACTGTGATGGACGTAAACCAATGGCTAGGAAAAAGAATCAAACGGCCCGCGACTTCCCTTACCTGTGTGGGAGGTGGGTGCGGAGACAGAAGGGGAAGAATGAGGAGAAACCAGGGGGACCTGGCTGTCGGGTGCTTTGGGTTTTGTTTGGATGGGGTAAGGGCTGCCGAGCAGAGCCCATCATCTCATCATCATCAACAGCAGTACATCAGCCATTTGAACTGATGCTTCGCTGCCATACAACCATGAGGACTTATGAAATAAAGAATATACAGAGGGAGAGAAGAGGGACTTACCTGAAAACCTTAATGCCCTAAGCAAACATTCAGGGTCAAGGCGCCTACACCTTGTGTTAACAACATACCGTCACAAACAGCTGGCTATTGTGCAAAGATAAGGCGGCATCGGCGAGACAGCTTCCTTGCGGCTTTCACTGCCACGCGTCATAATCAGCCATTACCCCGCAGATAACTCAGCACCAAACACACTTTAAACAGACAATCCGATTAGGAGACGGCAGCAGAAGCGCCACTGGCGTCGGTTGAGAGCCATGTCCTGTAAAGTCTCGAGCCAAGCACAAGGTGAGTCACGTGGACTCCAACCCGGAAGGCGAGACGGACCAACGGCACCCAGTTTGGTCGTCAGTGACTTCATTTCCCGCTGCCAAGTCAACTTCCGTCCACCTCGAGCCTTGCGCCATCCGACACCTGGTAGACTGAACAAGGCCCTCCTAGGTAAGCGGTGACCAGGCATGCGTAGCACGTGCCCGAGCCAACGTAACTTATTCAGTGCTATCTGTTGTTCTAGGGAGCTAGCATGATCATCACCCCTTAGTACTCGCCTACGCACATCATCGTTGCGGACACGCTGGTGCCATCCGACACCAGCAATGATTCGCAAACAACGATGATCAAAGACTTGAAGGCGCCTCAGATCTTCAGACCGAAGGGGCCAAGTTTCACTACCATAGGACAGAACGGCCCTCACTGTGACCTTGTACACACGGCCTTCCAGGCGGAGGGAAACTCCCTTCTGTCGCCAAAGATGACGCAGGTACAAGAAGGCAGCTCTGGCCTTTGCAATGCGTGAGCTAACGTCAGTTTCTATGCGCCCATCATTGCTGATGCAGCCGCCAAGATAAGTGAATTGATCAACCACATCGAGTTCCTCGTTAGCAAGCGTCAAGGGGTCATCGAGTGGCTGTTGGTCCTGCAGCAACACTTTGCACTTTGAAGGTGCGAAGGGCATACCAAATAATGGGACCACTACACAGGGGCTATTCAGGGTTGATTGGGCCGCCTCAACATTGTCGAAAAGCAAGACGATATCGTCCGCATAATCTAGATCAACTAACCGTTCACCAGGCAGCACTTCAACGCCTACATCGTGAGATTCCGCAAGGGAACACCCCATGACAGAATCCACGACGAAATTGAACAAAAATGGGGAAATCGGACAACCCTGTCGAACGCCACTTGTAGTCGAAAAGCTATCCGATAGGGCACCATAGACCCTGACGCGGCCTCTAGTGTTCGAGTATAGAGCACGAAGGATGTTCACATATTTCGTGGGAACACCTTTTCGCGCAAGTATTTCGAACAGAATCGATCGATCGACTGAATCGAACGCACTCTTGAAATCGAGGAACACAGCTATTGTCGGTCTGCGGTATGCGTGGCGCTGCTCTAGCACCTGCCGCAAAGTAAATATATGGTCTATACAGCCACGTCCTGGGCGAAAACCGGCCTGCTCTTCTCTAATCCGAGATTCCCGTTCTGCAGTGAGGCGACGAACGATAATCGAGGCCAGTAATTTTGTCACAACTGGCGTTATGCTAATACCCCTGTGGTTAGAACAGTCTGTGCGACTGCCCTTTTTGTATATTGCCACTATAATCGATTCGCTCCAATTAGCCGGCACACTCTTCTCGTTCCAGATACGTTCGAATAGGGAGGTCAGTGCTTTGCAGAGGACCTCACCTCCATATATAAATAGTGCAGGTGGGAGGGAATCCGGGCCAGCCGCACGAAAACGATTGAGGGCTGTGATCGCGTTTCGGACCTCGGCCTCCGACGGAGGCTCTAAACTAACCGTCCATGGCTCGCCCTGCATCACCTGAGTAGGAAGAGGTCCGGGAGCAGGGGGCCAGCAGAACTAATGTTCAAAGTGTTCAGCCCAACGAGCCATACGGCGCTGCTTATTGTGTATCAGCGCACCCGCGCTGTCTCTGATTGTCTCACTGACGCCTAGTTTTCTGGAACCAGTGGTGCGTATTAGCTGGAAGAGCTTGCGGTAATTGCCTACTGCTCCTGCCTCCTCCATTTCTTGAGCCCGACTGGTCCACCAGGCTTCCTTGTCAGCACGTAGGCTCCGCTTTAGTTCACGCCTAATAGCCCGTCTGGTCACATTGTGTTCAGAACCAGCCGGGAGGTGCCTTCTAGCTTCCAAAAGGTTCACGGACCTCTCGGATATCCAGTGACTGGTGCGATGACGACTGATAGTGCCACTAACAGATGCTCCTGCGTCGTGCATAGTGGCCGAGATCCTATTCCACTGAAGTTCAGTGTCATTAGGACAGGACAGCGAGAGTTCGGTATGCAGTGCTTCTTGATAGGCTTGCCTGACAGAGGGCTGGGACAATTTCTCCGTTGCCAATCGGGGGAGACGCTTTGTGCGCCTTCCGGTAAAGTTCATGGAGAAACGACAGCGCACCAAGGCATGGTCAGAGTCGACACAGGTACTCCAGTACGTGCGGCAATCCAGAATGGAACCGCGCCACCTGTAACTTATGGCTATGTGGTCAATTTGGGTCCATCGCTGACCAGCTACGGGTGGACGCCAAGTGGCACTTCGGCGCCCACTGTGTCCAAAAGCAGTGATACTAAGAAACAACTGGTGCTCAGCACACTGTTGCAGCAGACGCTCGCCGTTGTCAGTCCGTTCGGCGTTAAGTCCATACTTACCACCCAGCTGAGCTTCTGAAGAGCTCAGACGTCCTACTTGTGCGTTCGTATCCCCTGCAAGTACTATAATATCTGAACTAGTAGCACTGCGTAGCAGCCTGTTCAGTTCGTGATAGAAAGTGTCCTTGACTGCATTAGAACTGCAGTCGCTGGGAGCATAAGCAGAAATCACAAACAAACAGCGTTTTGTTTTACTTCGCGAATTCACCTTAGCTGATGTCGTCAAACGGGCTGCACATAAACGGCTGTTCACCGGAATCCAATCAACCAACGATAACTCAGCCATGGAGCTGAGGATGATACCTACACCAGCTTGACCCGTGAGTGCCGCATCGGCGTCTCCGGATGCATGCAACCAATAACGAGAGGAGAAGCCGGGTGCAGTCAATTCAATAACCCCGTTAGGGTCATTAATCCTAGTTTCGGACACACAACACACATCAACACCCAGTGTGTTCAAGGTGCGTGCGAGTGCAGCCTGCTGACCTGTTTGTCTTAGAGTGCGGACGTTGAATGTCGCCATGGAAACGGGACAGCGTGGTCTTATAAGGGACTTTTGCCGATAGGCATCCGATAGGTGCTGTGGGATGGTGGCTGCAGATGATTCTACTCCAGTAGCACTTCGGTTGATGTCAATTAAGCTGGGAATTTTAGAAGGAAGGTTAGTAATAGGGGCCGGGATGGGAGTAAGAGAAAAAGGTGGAAAAGAAAGAAGGGAGGCGCCAGCAGTAGCATGCTTTCGCTTATCCGCCCTGCTGTATGCAGCAGATAAGGCGACCCTTGATAATCTGCGCGACGGCCGACGCAGGATGAAGTTTACGTTTGAAGAAAATGTCATGGTTGTATGTGGGCTGGGATACTGCCAGGGCGCCCAGACCTAGACAGAGGGACGATTAGGGTCCTCATCCAAAGCCTTTGGCTCAAAAGCCTGTCCGCAAGGCAGCGGGGTGGCAGTGATTTAGTTTTACAGAAATGGACGCCATCCCATTTCAAACCCCCAACCTGGAAAACCAGGAGACTGAGTTTGTCTGACCTCTCACCATTGACCAACCTGGTAGGAGTAGCTCTCAAGATGCTCGGAGGCATCACCCAGTATAGCTCAATGGGTCAATGAGGTACGCAAACCGTCGCACCACGTTAAGGTCCAGTCTCGTTGCGACGGAGCAGAGCCCAATCACAAGATGTCTGTTGTTTAACAACGTACGGCAGACATAACAAAGGAAAACAACAGCTCGAGAAGTCATCAGCTGTAGGGATTCATACTGATCAGGACCGATGCCACATCAAGCGATTTGCATCCATCCGTCACATCCAGAGCACTGTAGGGCTTTTGAACGAGAAGTAACATCTCAGGTCTGGTCAGGTCAGGTAGAACGGACGATAGAGGCTTTCGAATAACGAGCGTCCAGTTTATTGTGCCGGTAAGTGAAGCAGCCCCAGTCAATTCGACGTTGCATTGACTTCTTGCTTCTGCAAAGGAGTGAAGCAAGACCAAGTGCAATCTTTGCACTTTCATGTGTCAGCATCGAAATGCACATATTCCAGTACAATTACAATATCCCTGGGAAAATGACAGATCAAGACTCATCTAAGCCCCTTTCGAAGGTTTCTACGAACTCACATTTATCTAAATAAGAAAGAAGTTTATTCCGGATGTTAACTACTCGGTTCGCAAAAATTTTGCCCTGATGTCCGAACGAGCTCTAGGTTATTGGAGCTTCAGGCGATGCCCGCGCAAGTGGTCTGACAGCTAACTCAAACAGATGGGTGGAACTAATACCACTAAGTCCCTTAATGATCTTAAACGTCTCTATCAAATCTCCTCTCAACATACGCCGTTCCAAGGAAAATAATCCCAAGCTACTTAGACGATCTTCGTAAGACTTCCCTCGTTGACCTTCAATCATCCTGGTCGCAAGTTTCTGAATCTTTTCTATACACATGGCGTCACTACGGAGGTACGGTGCCCAGGCCTGAACACAATACTCCAGATGTGGTTTAACCACTGCTTTATGTAAAGGTAAGAATACTTCTGCTTTAGTGTCACTTAGCGCCCTCCTAAGAAGAAATAAGTCTTGTCGCGTTTTATGGGCCGCATGGCGACACTGCGCCGAAGGCTAAAAGTTGTTCACTATGATGACACCTAGCTCGCGGGCTTCATCAGTACACCGCAATGATAGAGATGCCGCAGGAGACTGAACTGCAATTCCGCTGCCACTATTCGTCAATAGTTGACATCTATTGGCATTCAGAGGGAGACCCCATTGGCTCGACCAATTCACCACAGTGATAATGTTCTTAGCCAATATCGCTCGGTTTCCGCTACTGAATAGCTGTTTGTCAGCTGCAAAGATATAGCAGGGATCCTAAAGAAGAGGAGCCAGGTCATTTATAAACATAAGAAACAACAATGGACCTAGTACCGAACCTTGAGGAACACCGCGGTAGACATGCCCCACAATAGCACTCGCTTCCACAATCCTGACTCTGAATGTCCTTCCACGTAAGAATTCAGATAGCCACAAAAATAGTTGAGGATGCAATCCAAAGCATGTCAGCCTCTCAACTAAAAGCCGATGGTTCACTGAGTCAAAGGCTTTACTGAAGTCCACAATAACACTCCTCTACCGACATGCGACTATCGCTACATCGGGTAATCTCATCTAAAAAGCACAGTAAACCGGTAAGACACGAGTTGATTTTAAGAAAGCCACGTCGTTTCATTCTAAGTAGATTGTGCTCAGTAACGGCTCACAGGTCCTATTTCTTATAAGCTTTTCCAAGCAATTCAGCATGATGCTGGTCAAACTACCAGGTATATAGTTGTGGCACCTATTTAGAACCCCCTTGTGGATGGCAACAATGGTCGCCTCCTTCCAATCACGTGGCAGCTTGCCTTCTTGAAGAGACTGTTTGAATAACTTCGCGACAGGATACTGAAGAATATCAGCCAGCGGCTTAACTATGGCGGGATGTACACTGTCAGGACCAGTTGATTCATAAGGGTTCAAACTGGCCTGCACTGTGAAGACCTCTGACACATTGAGAATAATTTCCCGCATGGTATAGCTACTTGAAGAGTGCGGCTGTGATGGCAAGGTTGACCCACTAACATTGCGATGCAGATTTTGGTAGACACGTAGCAGCGCGTCTACTTTATTGAGGTCGTCTACAGCCTGGCTGCCGTCTTCCATGGTTAAACGGCCGACCACCTCTTTGAGAAGCCTTTGTTTGAACATAACTGTAATAACACTTAGGATTTGTTTTCGTAAATTTGGCCAACCTACGCTCATATGAATACTTCCCCTGCCGCTGCAAGTTAATAGCCATGTTTCGACGCATGTTGTATTGAAACCAATGTCGGAAGTTCCGAGATTTTTGATATTTTCTCCACTCAGAATTGCGCCCATTCACCGCTCTATCAATCTTGCTCCTCCACTAACGAGGTTCCCCAAGGTGTCTCCTAGGGCGTAGAGGAGCAAATTCGTTCAGTAACTGCACGAGCCCACTTTTGAGCGGAAGCCACTTTTGTTCCAAAGTGGAATGGTCCTGCTCAGGGATCCAAGTAATTTTAGTGGCTTGATCCCGCATTTTGGCAAAATCAATACATCCCTTCCCATTCGACGGTTGTCTGCAAGCCTCAGTGTGTCCAGAGAAAAGGTCAAAACACAATGATCACTATTGCCTATGTGTGGCTCCAAGCGTAGGTCAATCAAGTGACCATGTCTGGCGATCACTATAGCAAGGATTGAAGGTTTACTCCCTGTACGACTCCTGGGTGGAACATTGACATGCAGCTCGAAAGCATTTTCATGCATCCAATAAAGGAATTCCTTCTCCAGAGTACCCGCCCTGTTTTCAGAAGCTGCCAATCAGCATGGAGAAGATTTAGGTCGCCGACGATCAGAAAATTAGGTGCGGCCATTGCAGTCTATCTTAGTAACGTACCAAGGTCTTTAAAGACCTTGGGCTGCGGTAAACACATACTATAAGCTCCAATCTACCTCCTGCTCTTTGATAGCAGGATATCACCTTAACCTTAGCAGAACTCATGGTAAATGTAGCCTCCCAGTGTTTATATTGGCACGTTATAAGCAAGAATACTCCTCCACCAGCCTGATACCCGGGCCTAACAGCTCTGTAGTAGGCGAAGTCTATAAGCAGATCACTAATAAGGTCGTCTGGAGAAAGCAAGGACTCCGACACATCGGCCACATCAACATGCTCGCAACGCGTCACTAACTCTCCCCATTTATTAAGCACACTACAGCAATTAGTGTACCACACGCTTTGAGTTTCCGGACGCGGTCGTTTCCGGTCGGGTGTAGAGCTTGAGGGGATAACCCGTGTTTGTACCATTTCATTTCCGCCGGCTGACTTAGTCAATGAATCAACGATGTCTTGACGGACTGCCTGCGCTCAGTCCGCTCGCCTCTCCTGCTCAAAGCTGAGATGAACATCGCTGCTGTCTCGCTACCAACTCCTTGCCTTACTTCATGTGATTCTGGCGCAGCTACCCCAACGGGTAAGCGTAGTCGAGCACCGTCTACCACATCTACAGAGATGCCGGCAGTTGTTGATCAGAGCGAGGAGCCTAAGATCAAGACGTAGACAGAGGTGGTGAAGAAAAACGCAAGATATGTTGAAGGTAAAAGTAAGGCAGGAGTTAGGTTAAAGTCCAAGCCGTCATCACCTAAATTGCAGTCGAATTTGTTTCTCGTAGGTCTGTCAAGTGGAGAAACTGTTTAAGGATGACCCGCATGTTCTGAAGCCGACGATCCATAAGAATGTCAAATCGCCATCTCGTGAATGAAGTCGAGTACACCAAGGTCACTCCAGCTGAAAGGATGGTAGATGACTCGGAGTTTCTACAACGGATGTTTAATGGAGAACAAGGAGTCAACATTGTTTCAGGTTTCCGATTCGGCAAGAAACAGGAGGACCCCTCAAAGGTTCGTCCACTTAAAATTGTATGTCAAAATGATAACGAGGCCCGTCGCGTTTTTCGAGGAGCTTCGCGTCTTAAAGTTGAATCATTTTATCTACTGTGAAATCTTTCCGCGGAGGATCGAGTGAAAATGAAACATGCGGTTGACGAACTCAGATCCCGCTGAGACAACGGTGAGATATTTACATTTTGTGGATTTTCGCGTAGTCCGAAAAGCTACCAAAATTCGCTGGAAAACACTTTTTGTCATACTCAGGTGTTAGAGGTGAAGGGCGGATTGCGCGTAATTTTCGCTAATGTGCGCAGTATTCGAAACAAACTCGATGAAATTCAATTTTTGCCTCAGCGAATCATCTTGGCATAATGGCTTTCACCGAGACCTGGTTGTCTGCGGATATCCTGGACTCAGTGGTGCAGAGTCAGGGGTATCATCTCTGCCGGGCTGACCGCAAAGGAAAGAGATTTGGTGGCGGTGTGATTCTGTATTGAAATGCAGACCTCAAGGCTCATCTAGCTGAAGCTACTTGTGATGGTTATGGCGGTTTCGAAGCCCTATGTTGCCAGCCCTATGTGTCCAGAAATTTGGTTGTGTCCAGAAATTTGGTTGCGAGACCCTCCCCACACTATATTATTCTCGATTCCACACATGTACATAATTCCCTAGGAAGTTTTCGACCTCCATCGCACTAATACTTACTAATACTTGCTATTTCCCTTCTATTTACGTTGATCCGGACCACGACTCGTTCAACGGTACGATGAGATACTTGCTACCGAAGAAAGTTGGAGCTGCATAAGAATAAATTACAACTTAAATCCAATCCCACTCAATACGAATCTCCTCGCATCCGATAAACAATTTCAGCTTCAGAGAAAACTTGTACATAATGATCGGTCCAGGGCCTCTGGAACGTGTCTCACCTTTCTGAGAAATATACCTATTATTATTATTATAGATGCAGATCCCTGATGGTCGGGGTTGTCTACAGAGCTTTATTTGGTTCCGGAGCTCGGCTGCTGGATTCTATGAAAACGCATGGTGGGGAAAGGACTGTGTACTATTGGGAGACTTCAATACTCCTGGTGTCGACTGGGATTTGCTGAATTGTGCTAGTTGTTCAAATGCTTTCGCTGCGGACTTTTTGGAAACCGTTCTCGAATGTAAGCTATTTCAACATGTTACTGTGCCCACCCGTATATATGTCGGACAAACCCCCATATTCTAGATCTTGTGTTTTTCCTGGCGCAATCAGATGTCGCAGACATAACCACTCTTCCGCCTATCGGTAATAGTGATCATTGTATGGTTTCATTCCTGTGAACTCGACGCCTTACTCTTCACAACCAAGACAGTTACCGCAGAAATTTCTGGTATCAATCCAATACGCCTGCAAGCGCTGTGGACTGCAATTCATTGGATCATTGGATCATTGGATGATAGAAAGCAGAAGGAAGATCCTTTGTCAGCTCCTTCACTTCCCGATCATTGCGGAGATGGCGTGGTTCATTGCGGTAGAAGTTTCCGCAGAGGACCACTGTAGCTGCCTTAGAGGCAGCAGAATCCCAGCGCGCTCAGGTGAGAATCTAACAGTTGTTTGAAACGTTCCTCTGTCTCAGCATCAACAACAGGATCCGGCAACCGGTTCCAATCATTCACCACGCGAGTTGATAAGGCCAAATTGAGCCGCACACGGAGATTCCTCGGTTTGAACAGTTTCATGCGGTGGCCTCGTGTCGAACTCTCAGTGTTGAGTTGAAAGAAGTCCTGTAACTCGCAACCCAGTTCTCCTCTGAGAATACGTCGAGTGAAAATCAAATCTCCTCGGTGACGGCGGTAGCCTAGAGAGAACAAGTTCAGTCGTTGAAGTCGGTGTGGATACGACAGGTCTCGCAACTCAGGGACGGATTTGGATCCACGCCGTTGAACCTTCTCTATCATATCACATTCGGATTTGGTGAGAGGGTAGGCAGCGGGTAGTCCGTATTCGAGAATCGGGCGTACATGCGAGCCAAAGAGGAGTCGGAAAAGTCCCGGGGTCAGGAGAGAAAAGCCTCTACGTATAGAATGGAACATCCTGTAGGCCGCGGCGACCCTCTTCTGGGTGTCTTGGATAGATTTGAGGTCTGATGACACTATCACTCCAAGATCCCTCTCTTCGGTTGCGCTTCTGAGCAAGAAACCACCAATATGGTAAGTTCCAAATGGGTTTGATGAGCCAACGGGGAGAACAGAGCATTTATCACGATTTACTGGCAACTGCCACTTAATCGACCAGTCATGGAGTAGATTGAGCGTAGTTTGTAATCGGTCGGCGTCTTCAAGGCTTGATACTTCCATCCATAGCTTTAGGTCGTCAGCGTAGATTAGGCAATCCGTCTGAAGAGTGGATGGTAAGTCGTTGATGAAAATATTGAAAAGTACGGGACCGAGGACAGAGCCCTGTGGGACCCCGCTCGTCATGAGAACAGGAGCAGATAATGTGTCATTCACCTTCACTTGCATAGAGCGGTCGTTTAGGAAGTCGGAGATCCAAGACAGGAGGTTCCCAGAAATACCGATTCCTTGGAGCTTAAACAGGAGCCGTTCATGCGGGACTTTGTCAAAAGCTTTGCTGAAGTCAACAAACACAACGTCCAAGCATTTGCCGGAGTCTAGCGACCTTGCCCAGGTCTCCTTAGCAACGAGCAAGTTCGAAGTACAGGAGCGTGCTTTTCTGAACCCATGCTGGGCAGAAGAAATGACATTCTGTCCCCCAAGATGAAGAGTAACAGCTTGTTTTAGGATCCGTTCCATAACTTTACACACTATTGACGTCAAACAGATTGGACGATAATTGGCCGGATCATGTCGACTTCCTCCTTTGTAAATGGGTTTGACAATACCCACTTTCCAAGCTGAGGGAAGACGGCCAGCTTCTAGTGAACGACGAAAGACTTGACATATAGGTGAAGCTATGTACTCCGCCACAGTCCTGAGGAACAAGGGATGCAATCCATCAGGGCCGGGTGAGCTATACGGATCTAACTGAAGAAGAAGTTTCATCACAGAATCAGTGTTAATATCTACTTGGGCCAACGAAGATGGAAATGTGGATACGGCTCTGTCACTAAATGGCGTTTCTTTCGCGTAAACAGAAGCGTATTGTTTAGCCAAGTGACTAGCTTTCTCAGCGTCCTCGTGAAGTAAAGCTTGATGATCACAGGAACACAAAGCAGGGATGCCATTACCAGCTCTAGTGCTTCTTTTCAAATAAGAGTAGAGCATTTTAGGCGCGATGCTGGAGTGTTTTGCCAAGGATAGCTCATATCGTTGGCGTTTCTGGCGCTTCATTGAGACACAAACATTTCTGACTGTCTTGTAGTGAGAGAAGTCGAGTTCTGAATGAGATTGCCTATAGCGGTCCCATAATTTACGCCTTCTATTCATGTTTGACCTCAACTCTCGATCCATCCAAGGTGGACCTCTAGCGAAGGGCTTTCGATGGGAGGAAGGAACGACCTGCTCAATTAGCGACGTCATTTTGGAGAGTACGAGATTCCATGCGTCATCGAGGTGAATGTGTTCAGGGATACCCCAATCCGTAGCGCTTGCGGCCGTTTTCAGACGGAGTGGGTCGGCACGCCAAAAATTTCGACGGTGACCACCGTGGCTATGGATCGTGAGACGGCGAGTCCAGTGGAATGAAACAACACAATGATCGCTCTTGCCTATGGGTTGAAGAACGGTTAGGTTCGTGACATCCGAATCGGCCGGGGAGAGCACGAGATCCAAGATGTGCGGGGTCTGGTCTGGGAAAATACGAGTAGGCGTCAAGACATGTTGAACGAGGCTGCAATCGAGAGCGGTTTTAAGCAGTGTGGCGTCGAAGGAGTCAGATCGGCGATCACAAAGAAGTAGGTCCCAATTGATATCCGGTGCATTGAAATCCCCCAAGATTAAACAGTCTTTGTGCCCACCATACATTCTTATCGAGTCCAATAAGCGTGCTCCGGGACCCGATGGCGCTCTGTAGACGACACCGACCAAGAGAGATCTGCATCCGTCATGAACACGGCACCAGAGGGCTTCGAAATTGTCATCCTGGTCACTGATTGCTTCAACTAGATGTACTTTGAGATCCGTCTTCCAGTAGAGAATTACTCCACCACCTGACCTCACCCCGTGGCGATCGGACCGAAAGTGGTGATATCCAGGGATAGACACTTCCGAGTCCGTGATATCTGAGAATAGCCAGGTTTCGGTGAAGGCCATCAGATCTGGACGAGTCTCCGAAGTAAGCAACTGAATTTCGTCTAGTTTATTCCTTAGACTGCGTACGTTGGCAGATAGCACGCGTAGTCCGTTTTTATGCTTTACTGTCGGTAAAATTATCGGCTTCTTGCGACTCTTGTTCTAAAGAGGTTCATTGGTTCATTGGTTCATTGGTTAGTAGAGAGCAGAAGGAAGTTCCTTTGTCAGCTCCGTCACTTCCCGGACATTGCGAGGGTTGCTGGGATCATTGCGGAACAAGGTTCAGCAGAAGATCGCTATGGTTGTATTGTGGGCAGCAGAATCCCTGCGCACTCAGAGAGTGGGTATCCAACCGTCGTTTGAAACATTCCTCAGTCTCCGCATCGACGACAGCTTCTGGCAAGCTGTTCCAGTCATTCACTACCCGGGTGGATAGGGCCAGATCGGACCGTACACGGAGTCGCCGCGGTTTGAAAAGTTTCCACCGGTGGCCTCGAGTTGCACAACTTGTGTTTAGACAAAAGAACGATTGCAGCTCACTCCCCAGCTCACCTCGTAGAATACGCCGGGTGAATATCATATCTCCGCGGCGACGACGATAATCCAAAGAGAACAGGTTCAACCGTTGTAGCCGGAGGAGGTAGGATAAGTCCCGAAGCTCTGGAACGGATTTGGATCCACGCCGTTGAACCTTCTCGATCATGTCACGTTCGGACTTAGTGAGCGGGTACGCAGCAGGCAATCCGTACTCGAGAACTGGGCGTACATGAGAAGCAAACAGTAATCTGAAGAGTGCTGGGGTCAGGCGTGAAAAGGCTCTCCGTATAGCGTGAAGTATTCTGTATGCGGATGCGACCCTCCTCCGGGTGTCCTCCATTGATTTGAGATCAGGAGACACAATCACCCCAAGGTCCCTCTCTTGGTTGACATTTCTGAGCAGGAAACCCCCGATATGGTAAGCCCCAAAAGGCTCAGGAGCACCGATTGGAAGGATAGCGCATTTGTCATAGTTAATGGGCAACTGCCACTTTAGTGACCAATCGTGGAGCTGATCGAGTGTCGCTTGAAGTATGTCTGCGTCTTCCAGACTGGAAACCTCAATCCACAGCTTCAGATCATCCGCGTAGATTAAGCAGTCGGTCTGCAGTTCAGATGGCAGGTCGTTGATGAAGATATTGAAGAGTTCGGGGCCGAGTACAGAACCCTGGGGGACCCCACTAGTCATGAGAATTTGATCAGAAAGCGCTTCGTTAACTTTGACCTGCATGAAGCGACCTTGCAGGAAATCGGAGACCCATGAAAGAAAATTGCCAGTGACGCCGATTCCCCGGAGTTTGAAGAGGAGCCGCTCATGTGGGACCTTGTCAAAAGCCTTACTGAAATCGACAAACACAGCATCCAGACGCTTACCGGCATCTAAGGATCTTGCCCATTTTTCCCTAGCTACCAGCAAATTTGTAGCACATGAACGCGCCCTTCGGAAGCCATGTTGGGCATGAGATAGGAACTCCAACTCATCGAGATGTAGGCGAAGGGCCCCTACCTCCAAACGTGCAAAAACTGATATGTACCATTCCCAGTTTGCAAAACTGTATAAAAGTGGAAAGTTGAAATATGACGGTGAGTTGTTAAAAAGAAAACGGAATGTGGAAAATGGTTTAAGGAAGTCCGCGGTATGTATTTCAACAAGCATCCTTTATTAATAATAAACATTACCATGGGTTCCATGGCCTAAAATTTATCTTTTACCACCTATAACCGTGTGTACCGGAACCACACTGCCGAAAGAACATTATTTTCAAGTGGCGGATAGGACTGCGATTTTTGACATGAAAAATTGGCCTGGAGGGGATTGTGTTCTGGTACGCCAGGCTAAATGGTGATGCTTTCATAACTGGATATGAAAGAGATGTGTATGTGTAGCATTTTGCGTAAGTATGTACAAGATATGGTGCTTGATACGATTTATTGGTTGTGAATTTCGCGCTTTTTTAAATGATATTAACTAGAAGAAGCCTATTTGGTTAGCGAGCGCCATGTTAGATACACGCGCTGTTTTTTTCCGTATGGTCTGCGATGGTTATAAAAGCTGGCAGGAAGTGGAGGAAGCGGTTCGCAACTTTCAATTTACAACTGCCAGTAGCTTTTTCAAATATCGTACGCATACTGCGAAGCAACTAGAGAAGTACTACGCGTTAACTCTATTTTTGGCGTGCAATTCTTATCAAGCTTTTTAGCTGCAATATTGTGGAAACCGGTGTTTGCATAAACACTTGTAACGGAATTTGCCTATTGCGGAATTTACTCTGATCCAAGGTATCTTTGATAGATTAAAGCTGTTCTGGTCAAAGCGTCCTTGGTGCTTAGGGTAATTTTTCCGTTTTCCCAGTTTTACTCCCGTTTTGCACCCAGTTTTTGTCTTTTTATTGAGTCCGTTTAGCTATTCTATGCGTGTTCTTATTCCACTCTGTTTTCCACTATCTCGGTCTCGCGATGCACCGAGGCTCTTTTTCCTGGTGTCTTGAAATGGGGGTCATCACTCATTGTGGCAGTCCAAGCTGCAATATACCACTAACTGACGATTCCGAAGGTATGCAGTGCGATGTCTGCAACCGATAATACCACCAGCTAGGTACGGACCTAAATACCTAGCAGTGCGCAGCGCTCACCTCTAGCGAATACTTGCTTTTCAATTGTGCCAATTGCTGTAGTCGCCAGCACGGCCGCCAACGTTATTCTCCAGTTTGCCTTTGACAGAGGCCATAACTGTTAACTGATGCACATATTTCCTCAGCCGCCAGGAACATTCCCTTGGTAGACATGACTTTTCCGTTATTTTTCATTTCATGGCTTATGCATGTTCTCCATACATTAGCACCTTACACTTACTCTCTTGAATGCTTCGCATCACACCTACGCTGGTTTGTTGGCTACTTCTGGCACCGTAGCTATCCACTGGTAATTAGTAGGCTTAATCTAAATGCCTCTGCTGGCCACTGTTGCTCCCTCTCCTAGTGTCATTATCTATCACTCTTCTTACCTTCCTCACCACTTCAGCTATTCGCCGTATGCTCCATGTCCCTTCTGCGCAGAACTTGAACTTGCTAGGATCCACTCCTTGTCTCTCCATCCTACACTCTCCTGTAATGTCTGTAGCACTTACTTTCGCTGGTTTGTTGATGCATTCAGTGACCCTGTAGGCATAAATTAGTGACAAAGCGTCTTATTGGAATGGCTACATCTGGCCACTGAAAGTCTTTCCTAGCGCCACCATCTGTCGGTCGCCTTAAATTCGGCACCTCTGTTTACAAGCAGCTAGTGGTCACAGGCTCCATGCATATGCGATTATCCAGTGCTTGTTTGGAGCCACACGGTATCTTAAGAATCTTTATTGCCTTAGAACATTTGCATCCAATCTTTTCGCCGCCTTGCCGCCAATTGATCTTTAGATCTCTCTCGCGGCAACCTAGTTATTTTTCCCTTTCTTATGCTGCGATCCCTATCGTATTACGCTAGCTACTTGCTGTTCATGCTCCCTGCAATCACCACAAATATTCTAGCCCTCTTTGCTGTCTCCCCCGCTCAATTATTGGTTCATACTAAACTGATACTTCGTGGATTACTTACTGATACAACGCTCTTGTCTCTACACAGGCGTTAGCAATCTACCCATACGGCTAATGCATCTATGTGACATTCCAAAGGCACTTTCAGCATAATCATTGTTGCACAGGGTACCTGTTTTGGTCACAACTCCAACCGGCTGGCTTGCCGAACAACCTCCTCGTGGTGCCAGCTGGATGGTTCGGGTTTAACCCGTCCCAGCAAATAGTTCGGCGGCAGTGTTCCAGGACGTGGTGGGTTTTCGCCTGGCAAGCGCTCTCCCTACAAAAAGCCACAAATGTCTGCTTATCAACACTGACGTGGCGGATGTGACTCGCCACAAAATAAAGTCACTGGCCCGTGGATATCCGGAAAGTGCTATCCAACCCAAGGACATCAATCGCTTATGCTCACATTCCTGACGACAACAAACATTCAAAAATGCTGCGGCACATTCAAAGACACAAGCTACATTCATACACAATTACATACGCATATACACCCATACACTTACATATATTGTTATGCCAAACATGTACTTTTGTACGTTATTGATCACACTGTTAGCTAAACATGATCATGCCTGTAAAGGTGTGTCTCGCATGGTCGAGAATAAAAGTTTATTTATTTATTTATTTAAGTGTTGTAACATAAGACTTTACAATGTTTAACTCTACGTCTGTTCTTGCGGTCTTCTCTCGGTTGTCCCTCATTTCCCTTTTCTCCGAGGTCCGGAACTCCTTGGAGGGCTGGGATTGGACGGAGGAACAGTTTTCGCCCAAGATGGACGTAACAACTGACAAGGGCTTACATGGAGCATGGCTGAACACCAAAAGGACTTAACTACTATCACCACAACCCTTGTCCAGTATGGAGAGCTGGAGAGCTGGCCACATCTACAGACTGCCATAAATTATACATCTGAAAAAAACCGGACAGCAGAAAATTTGAACTTTTGCTCACCTGGACACACAACAAGACGACTATTCGCGATGTTCCCCTCTTCAACCAGCCTCAATAATCATGCCGGCCCTTAGCAATTTATCGGTCCAACCAACGGAGGAGATTAGAAGCCAGCTGATTGCGAATAACCGAAGCTGAAACCAGACGCCAAGCGGCTTTGCCAGTTATAGATTAATGTTGGAAATGCTTCACGGCAGTGTTTCAGGACGCGGTGGGTTTTCGCCTGGCAAGCGCTCTCCCCATAGAAAGTCACAAATGTCGGTTTAACAACATTGTGACGCGGCGGATGTGACTGGCCACTGAATATTCACCGCCCACAACTACATACTGGCAAGTCGACTAGACCCATACTTTATCTTTTCCCGACACCTGCCAGAATAAAATACGCTCCGACAACATGCACCGTTTCATTGCACTTATACTGCCTTGACAGTTTCAACTACACACGATTGAACCTGAAGTATCGTCGTGATACACAACTGCTTATAAACCTTGATCATGCCTGATTTTGTGTGTCTCTATGAATTTGAGAATAAACTATTTTGTAGTAACCTGCCACATTTCTTCTCCGTTGCAATGGGAGCAACGTCATAGATGTGTCCGCCGCCATTCCTATATCTGGCCGGGCGCGTAGGTAAGTTTGCGTGCTTCCTTTTAAATTTCCCTCCATATACTGAAGCGCAACCGACTGCTTGTTCGCCGCTTGTGCACCGTAACCGTTATCCTCCTGTCTGCCTGTGACAAAGGTTCTCACTGGCAACTGACGCGCAACTGTCCGCAACCGCCATAAATGTCCGATAGGCAGATATTGTTTCTCTTTTTCTTTTCACTTCATAGATGTTGTTAGCTGCCCGTACCTTCGTAACTCAGTTCACTGCCTACCCCGCCCGTTCGCCGCATACACCAGGTGCAAGTGTATCCATGTGTCGAATACTTTTCCAGTGCCTCATATGTCCTGGCCTCAGTGACCGTAGTCCCATCTGCAACATGCGCCGACCGTGAAGAGCATGAATCTACCGTCCGGTAAGCATGCATGCATAAGTACATGTGTATTGATATGCTCTAACGATGCAGTGCATCAGCATGTTCCGTTGCTCCATCCGCTTCCATGACATCCAACAAAGGGACGCTACGTTTGCCCTGCTTATGGCTTACATCAAGGAAACGCAAAAATAGCCCTCTTAAGGACCCACCATTTTTAGTGTTCACGCATTGGGTGTAGAGTTCGTCCATAGACAGGCTCCCCACAATGCCGCGGATATTAGAATTGGTGTGAGCGTTGATCACCTCGTCCTCCCTTTCCATGTGGCATACGCATTCACCTTTCCACCTACCTTTCCTACAGGGAAACTATCACTTCACCTCATAGCTATTTCAGCCTCTCACAGGTAGGTTGGCAGATTAGGAAGCCCCATGTATAGCAGCCACCAGTTCACCCCGTACTTGTCGCATACTTTACGGCTACCATGTCACATCTAATCGTTTAGCATATTCGTTCACGCCTACACATAACGGAAGCACCTATACCCCATGGCTCCGTGATCCGCTGTGCTTACGTGACGCTTTGCATTCGTCCGCAGCATACGCGTGAACACTTTGATTAGGATAGAGCGACAATGCAGTGATTAGTTAACGTACCGTTCTCCTCACCATCCTCTTACACATGCCACCTCCTTTTATTCCTTTTGCTTGTAAGTGGACAGACAGTCAGCTATTTACAAGTGAAAAAATGTGATGCATTATTTCAATGACATACGTATAGCACAACTATTTGGGTAAAAGGTTCCATAACTCAGATATTAAAAAGTGTGGTGACATTTACACATCTGCGTAAGAATACCTTACACGTACAACTCCATCGATCCACCGCATATCCCTTGCCTCATTCCTTCTTCCAACCTGCATTCGACTATCGCATCCTTAAGTATTACTTTTCAGCTCTTTACGGGTTTTCATTCAGTCAAATTTGGTTTGCGGCATGCGCTTACTCATTCCGCCGCTACCGTTCAACCATACCGCCTATCGCAGTAACCTGGCGAATATTTACCACGCATGCGTGGTGTATAATGTTCCCAATCGGAGTTCCAAATATGCAATGCCACGCAGTGTGAAATCCGAGGATGTATAACACTAGCAAAGGTAAGTGGGAAAATGCTATCCGTAACAAAGTATAACTTATACCCATAGGAACACCATCGCGATGTTTACAAGATAACATAACCATTCGGCCATTAGCTAAACCACAGTCGTTGCAAGGCTTTGTATATGCGACCGTCATACCATCATTTCTAGGACAACAGGGCATACACACAGACCGAACCAACCGAAATATACAGACTCTTGTAGCCAGGTTCCACGAGGTGTCGTTGCATAGAAGTGTACTAAGATTATCAACATGCATATGCAGCGCATGATAAACAGGCTATCACTATTATTGAAATTATAAATTAACATGCATAAGTCCAGGCTTTCCGATATGCCGATTCACCTCTACCTTTAAATGGCATAGGTGGTAACTTACTCAGCAAGCAAAACGCACATAATTGTAACCGCCATTAAATTGTCCAAATTATTTATTCCAAATGCTAATAGTTCAACAATATCTCCCCAATCACTGTACGTTACATAAACGGTACCGTCCCAAACACGTAAACCATTGCCAAGAAAATGTAACATAAACACATATATATACATCTTAAAATTAGCTAGGTTAGGTATCTGTGGCATTCCACCAACCACGGTGAAGAAAAATCAGAAATGCAAAATACCCCTCAGCATAGTACCTATGGTAACATATATATGCGTATGTACCCAGTACATACATATATATATGGCTGCCAATGTTACAGACGAATCCGAAACCGGATGCCGCCAACCAGCTATATATATACCGTCCAATAGAATTACACATATACATATGCTTGTACAGATATATATGGCTGGCTGCATCCGGTATCGAATTCGTCCATCACTGTGCCCAGCCACAGGAGGCCTGCGCCTACAAAAAGTCCATGGGTAACTTGCGTTGCGCTAC